>JAQJVK010000035.1:2840041-3550052 GCA_035578135.1 Flexamia atlantica
AATAAATGACGTTACAAAATACATGACGTCACAAAAATAAATGACGTCACAAAATACATAACGTCACAAAAATAAATGACGTCACAAAATACATAACGTCACAAAAATAAATGACGTCACAAAATACAAAACGTCACAAAATACATAACGTCACAAAAATAAATGACGTAACAAAATACATAACGTCACAAAAATAAATGACGTCACAAAATACTTAACGTCACAAAAATAAATGACGTCACAAAATACATAACGTCACAAAAATAAATGACGTCACAAAATACATAACGTCACAAAAATAAATGACGTCACAAAATACATAACGTCACAAAAATAAATGACGTCACAAAATACATAACGTCAAAAAAATAAATGACGTCACAAAATACATAACGTCACAAAAATAAATGACGTCACAAAATATAATTTACGTCACAAAATATATAACGTCACAAAAATAAATGACGTCACAAAATATTAATCACGTCACAAAATGCATAACGTCATAAAAATAAATGACGTCAAAAAATACATAACGTCACAAAAATAAATGACGTCACAAAATACATAACGTCACAAATATAAATGACGTCACAAAATACATAACGTCACAAAAATTAATGACGTCACAAAAATTAATTAAGTCACAAAATACATAACGTCACAAAAATAAATTACGTCACAAAATACATAACGTCACAAAATACATAACGTCAAAAAAATAAATGGCGTCACAAAATACATAATGTCAAAAAAATAAATGACGTCACAAAATACATAACGTCACAAAAATAAATGACGTCACAAAATACATAACTTCACAAAAATAAATGACGTCACAAAAATTAGTTACGTCACAAAATACATAACGTCACAAAAATAAATGACGTCACAAAATACATAACGTCACAAAAATAAATGGCGTCACAAAATACATAACGTAACAAAAATAAATAACGTCACAAAATACATAACGTCACAAAAAATGACGTCACAAAATACATAACGTCACAAAAAAAAGACGTCACAAAATACATAACGTCACAAAAATAAATGACGTCACAAAATATTAATTACGTCACAAAATATATAACGTCACAAAAATAAATGACGTCACAAAATATTAATTACATGACAAAATACATAACGTCACAAAAATAAATGACGTCACAAAATACATAACGTCACAAAATACATAACGTCACAAAAATAAATGACGTCACAAAATACATAAAGTCACAAAAATAAATGACGTCACAAAATACATAACGTCACAAAAATAAATGACGTCACAAAATACATAACGTCACAAAAATAAATGACGTCACAAAATACATAACGTCACAAAATACATAACGTCACAAAAATAAAAAACGTCACAAAATACATAACGTCACAAAAATAAATGACGTCACAAAATACATAACGTCACAAAAATAAATGACGTCACAAAATACATAACGTAAAAAAATAAATGACGTCACAAAATACTTAACGTCACAAAAATAAATGACGGCACAAAATACATAACGTCACAAAAATAAATGACGTCACAAAATACGTAACGTCACAAAAATAAATGACGTCACAAAATACATAACGTCACAAAAATAAATGACGTCACAATATACATAACGTCACAAAAATAAATGACGTCACAAAATATTAATAACGTCACAAAATACATAACGTCACAAAAATAAATGACGTTACAAAATATATAACGTCACAAAATACATAACATCACAAAAATAAATGACGTCACAAAATACATAACGTCACAAAAATAAATGACGTCACAAAATACATAACGTCACAAAAATAAATGAAGTCACAAAATACATAACGTCACAAAAATAAATGACGTCAAAAAATTTAATTAAGTCAAAAAACATATAACGTCACAAAAATAAATGACGTCACAAAATACAAACCGTCACAAAAATTAATGACGTCAAAAAATACATAACGTCACAAAATACATATCGTCACAAAAATAAATGACGTCACAAAATACATAACGTCACAAAATACATAACGTCACAAAAATAAATGACGTCACAAAATACATAACGTTACAAAAAAAAAATTACGTCACAAAATACATAACGTCACAAAAAAATGACGTCACAAAATACATAACGTCACAAAAATAAATGACGTCACAAAATACAAAACGTCACAAAAATAAATGACGTCACAAAATACATAACGTCACAAAAATAAATGACGTCACAAAATATTAATTACGTCACAAAATACATAACGTCACAAAAAAATGACGTTACAAAATACATAACGTCACAAAAATAAATGACGTCACAAAATACATAACGTCACAAAAATAAATGACGTCACAAAATACATAACGTCACAAAAATAAATGACGTCACAAAAATTAATTACGTCACAAAATAAATAATGTCACAAAAATAAATGACGTCACAAAATACATAACGTCACAAACATTAATGACGTCACAAAATTCCTAACGTCACAAAAATAAATAGCGTCACAAAATACATAACGTCACAAAAATAAATGACGTCACAAAATACATAACGTCACAAAAATAAATGACGTCACAAAAATTAGTTAAGTCACAAAATACATAACGTCACAATATAAATGACGTAACAAAATACATAACGTCACAAAAATAAATGACGTCACAAAATACATAACGTCACAAAAATAAATGACGTCACAAAATACTTAACGTCACAATAATAAATGACGTCACAAAATACATAACGTCACAAAAATAAATGACGTCACAAAATACAAAACGTCACAAAAATAAATGACGTCACAAAATACATAACGTCACAAAAATAAATTACGTCACAAAATACACAACGTCACAAAAATAAGTGACGTCACAAAATACATAACGTTACAAAAATAAATGACGTCACAAAATATTAATTACGTCACAAAATACATAACGTCACAAAAATAAATGACGTCACAAAATATTAATCACGTCACAAAATACTTAACGTCACAATAATAAATGACGTCACAAAATACATAACGTCACAAAAATAAATGGCGTCACAAAATACATAAAGTCAAAAAAATGACGTCACAAAATACATAACGTCACAAAAATAAATGACGTCACAAAATACATAACGTCACAAAAATAAATGACGTCACAAAATACATAACGTCACAAAAATAAATGACGTCACAAAATACATAACGTCACAAAAATAAATGACGTCACAAAAATTAATTAAGTCACAAAATACATAACGTCAAAAAAATAAATGACGTCACAAAATACATAACGTCACAAAAATAAATGACGTCACAAAATACATAATGTCACAAAAATAAATGACGTCACAAAATACATAACGTCACAAAAAATGACGTCACAAAATACATAACGTCACAAAAAAAGACGTCACAGAATACATAACGTCACAAAAATAAATGACGTCACAAAATATTAATTACGTCACAAAATACATAACGTCACAAAAATAAATTACGTCACAAAATACATAACGTCACTAAAATTAATGACGTCACAAAATACAAAACGTCACAAAATACATAACGTCACAAAAATAAATGACGTAACAAAATACATAACGTCACAAAAATAAATGACGTCACAAAATACTTAACGTCACAAAAATAAATGACGTCACAAAATACATAACGTCACAAAAATAAATGACGTCACAAAATACATAACGTCACAAAAATAAATGACGTCACAAAATACATAACGTCACAAAAATAAATTACGTCACAAAAAACATAACGTCAAAAAAATAAATGACGTCACAAAATACATAACGTCACAAAAATAAATGACGTCACAAAATATAATTTACGTCACAAAAAAAGACGTCACAAAATACATAACGTCACAAAAATAAATGACGTAACAAATTATTAATTACGTCACAAAATACATAACGTCACAAAAATAAATGACGTCACAAAATACATAACGTCACAAAAATAAATTACATCACAAAATACATAACGTCACAAAATACATAACGTCACAAAAATAAAAGGCGTCACAAAATACATAACGTCAAAAAAAATGACGTCACAAAATACATAACGTCACAAAAATAAATGACGTCACAAAATACATAACGTCACAAAAATAAATGACGTCACAAAAATTAATTAAGTCACAAAATACATAACGTCAAAAAAATTAATGACGTCACAAAATACATAACGTCACAAAAATAAATGACGTCACAAAATACATAACGTCACAAAAATAAATGACGTCACAAAATACATAACGTCACAAAAAATGACGTCACAAAATACATAACGTCACAAAACAAAGACGTCACAAAATACATAACGTCACAAAAATAAATGACGTCACAAAATACAAAACGTCACAAAATACATAACGTCACAAAAATAAATGACGTAACAAAATACATAACGTCACAAAAATAAATGACGTCACAAAATACTTAACGTCACAAAAATAAATGACGTCACAAAATACATAACGTCACAAAAATAAATGACGTCACAAAATACATAACGTCACAAAAATAAATGACGTCACAAAATACATAACGTCACAAAAATAAATGACGTTACAAAATACATAACGTCAAAAAAATAAATGACGTCACAAAATACATAACGTCACAAAAATAAATGACGTCACAAAATATAATTTACGTCACAAAATATATAACGTCACAAAAATAAATGACGTCACAAAATATTAATCACGTCACAAAATGCATAACGTCATAAAAATAAATGACGTCAAAAAATACATAACGTCACAAAAATAAATGACGTCACAAAATACATAACGTCACAAAAATAAATGGCGTCACAAAATACATAACGTCAAAAAAATAAATGACGTCACAAAATACATAACGTCACAAAAATAAATGACGTCACAAAATACATAACGTCACAAAAATAAATGACGTCACAAAATACATAACGTCACAAAAATAAATGACGTCACCAAAACATAACGTCACAAAAATAAATGACGTCACAAAATACATAACGTCACAAAAATAAATGACGTCACAAAATACATAACGTCACAAAAATAAATGACGTCACAAAATACATTACGTCACAAAAAATGAAGTCACAAAATACATAACGTCACAAAACAAAGACGTCACAAAATACATAACGCCACAAAAATAAATGACGTCACAAAATATTAATTACGTCACAAAATACATAACGTCACAAAAATAAATGACGTTACAAAATACATGACGTCACAAAAATAAATGACGTCACAAAATACATAACGTCACAAAAATAAATGACGTCACAAAATACATAACGTCACAAAAATAAATGACGTCACAAAATACAAAACGTCACAAAATACATAACGTCACAAAAATAAATGACGTAACAAAATACATAACGTCACAAAAATAAATGACGTCACAAAATACTTAACGTCACAAAAATAAATGACGTCACAAAATACATAACGTCACAAAAATAAATGACGTCACAAAATACATAACGTCACAAAAATAAATGACGTCACAAAATACATAACGTCACAAAAATAAATGACGTCACAAAATACATAACGTCAAAAAAATAAATGACGTCACAAAATACATAACGTCACAAAAATAAATGACGTCACAAAATATAATTTACGTCACAAAATATATAACGTCACAAAAATAAATGACGTCACAAAATGCATAACGTCATAAAAATAAATGACGTCAAAAAATACATAACGTCACAAAAATAAATGACGTCACAAAATACATAACGTCACAAATATAAATGACGTCACAAAATACATAACGTCACAAAAATTAATGACGTCACGAAAATTAATTAAGTCACAAAATACATAACGTCACAAAAATAAATTACGTCACAAAATACATAACGTCACAAAATACATAACGTCTCAAAAATAAATGGCGTCACAAAATACATAACGTCAAAAAAATAAATGACGTCACAAAATACATAACGTCACAAAAATAAATGACGTCACAAAATACATAACTTCACAAAAATAAATGACGTCACAAAAATTAGTTACGTCACAAAATACATAACGTCACAAAAATAAATGACGTCACAAAATACATAACGTCACAAAAATAAATGGCGTCACAAAATACATAACGTAACAAAAATAAATAACGTCACAAAATACATAACGTCACAAAAATAAATGACGTCACAAAATACATAACGTCACAAAAATAAATTACGTCACAAAATACATAACGTCACAAAATACATAACGTCACAAAAATAAAAGGCGTCACAAAATACATAACGTCAAAAAAAATGACGTCACAAAATACATAACGTCACAAAAATAAATGACGTCACAAAATACATAACGTCACAAAAATAAATGACGTCACAAAAATTAATTAAGTCACAAAATACATAACGTCAAAAAAATAAATGACGTCACAAAATACATAACGTCACAAAAATAAATGACGTCACAAAATACATAACGTCACAAAAATAAATGACGTCACAAAAATTAGTTACGTCACAAAATACATAACGTCACAAAAATAAATGACGTCACAAAATACATAACGTCACAAAAATAAATGGCGTCACAAAATACATAACGTAACAAAAATAAATAACGTCACAAAATACATAACGTCACAAAAATAAATGACGTCACAAAATACATAACGTCACAAAATATAATTTACGTCACAAAATATATAACGTCACAAAAATAAATGACGTCACAAAATATTAATCACGTCACAAAATGCATAACGTCATAAAAATAAATGACGTCAAAAAATACATAACGTCACAAAAATAAATGACGTCACAAAATACATAACGTCACAAATATAAATGACGTCACAAAATACATAACGTCACAAAAATTAATGACGTCACAAAAATTAATTAAATCACAAAATACATAACGTCACAAAAATAAATTACGTCACAAAATACATAACGTCACAAAATACATAACGTCACAAAAATAAATGGCGTCACAAAATACATAACGTCAAAAAAATAAATGACGTCACAAAATACATAACGTCACAAAAATAAATGACGTCACAAAATACATAACGTCACAAAAATAAATGACGTCACAAAATACATAACGTCACAAAAATAAATGACGTCACAAAAACATAACGTCACAAAAATAAATGACGTCACAAAATACATAACGTCACAAAAATAAATGACGTCACAAAATACATAACGTCACAAAAATAAATGACGTCACAAAATACATAACGTCACAAAAAATGAAGTCACAAAATACATAACGTCACAAAACAAAGACGTCACAAAATACATAACGTCACAAAAATAAATGACGTCACAAAATATTAATTACGTCACAAAATACATAACGTCACAAAAATAAATGACGTTACAAAATACATGACGTCACAAAAATAAATGACGTCACAAAATACATAACGTCACAAAAATAAATGACGTCACAAAATACATAACGTCACAAAAATAAATGACGTCACAAAATACAAAACGTCACAAAATACATAACGTCACAAAAATAAATGACGTAACAAAATACATAACGTCACAAAAATAAATGACGTCACAAAATACTTAACGTCACAAAAATAAATGACGTCACAAAATACATAACGTCACAAAAATAAATGACGTCACAAAATACATAACGTCACAAAAATAAATGACGTCACAAAATACATAACGTCACAAAAATAAATGACGTCACAAAATACATAACGTCAAAAAAATAAATGACGTCACAAAATACATAACGTCACAAAAATAAATGACGTCACAAAATATAATTTACGTCACAAAATATATAACGTCACAAAAATAAATGACGTCACAAAATATTAATCACGTCACAAAATGCATAACGTCATAAAAATAAATGACGTCAAAAAATACATAACGTCACAAAAATAAATGACGTCACAAAATACATAACGTCACAAATATAAATGACGTCACAAAATACATAACGTCACAAAAATTAATGACGTCACAAAAATTAATTAAGTCACAAAATACATAACGTCACAAAAATAAATTACGTCACAAAATACATAACGTCACAAAATACATAACGTCACAAAAATAAATGGCGTCACAAAATAAATAATGTCAAAAAAATAAATGACGTCACAAAATACATAACGTCACAAAAATAAATGACGTCACAAAATACATAACTTCACAAAAATAAATGACGTCACAAAAATTAGTTACGTCACAAAATACATAACGTCACAAAAATAAATGACGTCACAAAATACATAACGTCACAAAAATAAATGGCGTCACAAAATACATAACGTAACAAAAATAAATAACGTCACAAAATACATAACGTCACAAAAAATGACGTCACAAAATACATAACGTCACAAAAAAAAGACGTCACAAAATACATAACGTCACAAAAATAAATGACGTCACAAAATATTAATTACGTCACAAAATATATAACGTCACAAAAATAAATGACGTCACAAAATATTAATTACATGACAAAATACATAACGTCACAAAAATAAATGACGTCACAAAATACATAACGTCACAAAATACATAACGTCACAAAAATAAATGACGTCACAAAATACATAAAGTCACAAAAATAAATGACGTCACAAAATACATAACGTCAAAAAAATAAATGACGTCACAAAATACATAACGTCACAAAAATAAATGACGTCACAAAATACATAACGTCACAAAATACATAACGTCACAAAAATAAAAAACGTCACAAAATACATAACGTCACAAAAATAAATGACGTCACAAAATACATAACGTCACAAAAATAAATGACGTCACAAAATACATAACGTAAAAAAATAAATGACGTCACAAAATACTTAACGTCACAAAAATAAATGACGGCACAAAATACATAACGTCACAAAAATAAATGACGTCACAAAATACGTAACGTCACAAAAATAAATGACGTCACAAAATACATAACGTCACAAAAATAAATGACGTCACAATATACATAACGTCACAAAAATAAATGACGTCACAAAATATTAATAACGTCACAAAATACATAACGTCACAAAAATAAATGACGTTACAAAATATATAACGTCACAAAATACATAACATCACAAAAATAAATGACGTCACAAAATACATAACGTCACAAAAATAAATGACGTCACAAAATACATAACGTCACAAAAATAAATGAAGTCACAAAATACATAACGTCACAAAAATAAATGACGTCAAAAAATTTAATTAAGTCAAAAAACATATAACGTCACAAAAATAAATGACGTCACAAAATACAAACCGTCACAAAAATTAATGACGTCAAAAAATACATAACGTCACAAAATACATATCGTCACAAAAATAAATGACGTCACAAAATACATAACGTCACAAAATACATAACGTCACAAAAATAAATGACGTCACAAAATACATAACGTTACAAAAAAAAATTACGTCACAAAATACATAACGTCACAAAAAAATGACGTCACAAAATACATAACGTCACAAAAATAAATGACGTCACAAAATACAAAACGTCACAAAAATAAATGACGTCACAAAATACATAACGTCACAAAAATAAATGACGTCACAAAATATTAATTACGTCACAAAATACATAACGTCACAAAAAAATGACGTTACAAAATACATAACGTCACAAAAATAAATGACGTCACAAAATACATAACGTCACAAAAATAAATGACGTCACAAAATACATAACGTCACAAAAATAAATGACGTCACAAAAATTAATTACGTCACAAAATAAATAATGTCACAAAAATAAATGACGTCACAAAATACATAACGTCACAAACATTAATGACGTCACAAAATTCCTAACGTCACAAAAATAAATAGCGTCACAAAATACATAACGTCACAAAAATAAATGACGTCACAAAATACATAACGTCACAAAAATAAATGACGTCACAAAAATTAGTTAAGTCACAAAATACATAACGTCACAATATAAATGACGTAACAAAATACATAACGTCACAAAAATAAATGACGTCACAAAATACATAACGTCACAAAAATAAATGACGTCACAAAATACTTAACGTCACAATAATAAATGACGTCACAAAATACATAACGTCACAAAAATAAATGACGTCACAAAATACAAAACGTCACAAAAATAAATGACGTCACAAAATACATAACGTCACAAAAATAAATTACGTCACAAAATACACAACGTCACAAAAATAAGTGACGTCACAAAATACATAACGTTACAAAAATAAATGACGTCACAAAATATTAATTACGTCACAAAATACATAACGTCACAAAAATAAATGACGTCACAAAATATTAATCACGTCACAAAATACTTAACGTCACAATAATAAATGACGTCACAAAATACATAACGTCACAAAAATAAATGGCGTCACAAAATACATAAAGTCAAAAAAAATGACGTCACAAAATACATAACGTCACAAAAATAAATGACGTCACAAAATACATAACGTCACAAAAATAAATGACGTCACAAAATACATAACGTCACAAAAATAAATGACGTCACAAAATACATAACGTCACAAAAATAAATGACGTCACAAAAATTAATTAAGTCACAAAATACATAACGTCAAAAAAATAAATGACGTCACAAAATACATAACGTCACAAAAATAAATGACGTCACAAAATACATAATGTCACAAAAATAAATGACGTCACAAAATACATAACGTCACAAAAAATGACGTCACAAAATACATAACGTCACAAAAAAAGACGTCACAGAATACATAACGTCACAAAAATAAATGACGTCACAAAATATTAATTACGTCACAAAATACATAACGTCACAAAAATAAATTATGTCACAAAATACATAACGTCACAAAAACATAACGTCACAAAAATAAATGACGTCACAAAATACATAACGTCACAAACATAAATGACGTTACAAAATACATGACGTCACAAAAATAAATGACGTCACAAAATACATAACGTCAGAAAAATAAATGACGTCACAAAATACATAACGTCACAAAAAAATGACGTCACAAAATACATAACGTCACAAAAATAAATGACGTCACAAAATACAAAACGTCACAAAATACATAACGTCACAAAAATAAATGACGTAACAAAATACATAACGTCACAAAAATAAATGACGTCACAAAATACTTAACGTCACAAAAATAAATGATGTCACAAAATACATAACGTCACAAAAATAAATGACGTCACAAAATACATAACGTCACAAAAATAAATGACGTCACAAAATACATAACGTCACAAAAATAAATGACGTCACAAAATACATAACGTCACAAAAATAAATGACGTCACAAAAATTAATTAAGTCACAAAATACATAACGTCACAAAAATAAATTACGTCACAAAATACATAACGTCACAAAAATAAATGACGTCACAAAATACATAACGTCACAAAATTAAATAGCGTCACAAAATACATAACGTCACAAAAATAAATGACGTCACAAAATACATAACGTCACAAAAATAAATGACGTCACAAAATACATAATGTCACAAAAATAAATGAAGTAACAAAATACATAACTTCACAAAAATAAATGACGTCACAAAAATTAATTACGTCACAAAATACATAATGTCACAAAAATAAATGACGTCACAAAATACATAACGTCACAAACATTAATGACGTCACAAAATTCCTAACGTCACAAAAATAAATAGCGTCACAAAATACATAACGTCACAAAAATAAATGACGTCACAAAATACATAACGTCACAAAAATAAATGACGTCACAAAAATTAATTAAGTCACAAAATACATAACGTCACAATATAAATGACGTCACAAAATACATAACGTCACAAAAATAAATGACGTCACAAAATACATAACGTCACAAAAATAAATGACGTCACAAAATACTAATCGTCACAATAATAAATGACGTCACAAAATACATAACGTCACAAAAATAAATGACGTCACAAAATACATAACGTCACAAAAATAAATGACGTCACAAAATACATAACGTCACAAAAATAAATGACGTCACAAAATACACAACGTCACAAAAATAAGTGACGTCACAAAAAACATAACGTTACAAAAATAAATGACGTCACAAAATATTAATCACGTCACAAAATGCATAACGTCACAAAAATAAATGACGTCAAAAAATACATAACGTCACAAAAATAAATGACGTCACAAAATACATAACGTCACAAAAAAAATTACGTCTCAAAATACATAACGTCACAAAAATAAATGACGTCACAAAAATTAATTAATTCACAAAATACATAACGTCACAAAAATAAATTACGTCACAAAATACATAACGTCACAAAATACATAACGTCACAAAAATAAATGGCGTCACAAAATACATAACGTCAAAAAAATGACGTCACAAAATACATAACGTCACAAAAATAAATGACGTCACAAAATACATAACGTCACAAAAATAAATGACGTCACAAAATACATAACGTCACAAAAAATGACGTCACAAAATACATAACGTCACAAAAAAAGACGTCACAAAATACATAACGTCACAAAAATAAATGACGTCACAAAATATTAATTACGTCACAAAATACATAACGTCACAAAAATAAATGACGTCACAAAATACATAACGTCACAAAAACATAACGTCACAAAAATAAATGACGTCACAAAATACATAACGTCACAAAAATAAATGACGTCACAAAATACATAACGTCACAAAAATGACGTCACAAAATACATAACGTCACAAAAAAAGACGTCACAAAATACATAACGTCACAAAAATTAATGACGTCACAAAAATTAATTAAGTCACAAAATACATAATGTCACAAAAATAAATTACGTCACAAAATACATAACGTCACAAAATACATAACGTCACAAAAATAAATGGCGTCACAAAATACATAACGTCAAAAAAATAAATGACGTCACAAAATACATAACGTCACAAAAATAAATGACGTCACAAAATACATAACGTCACAAAAATAAATGACGTCACAAAATACATAACGTCACAAAAATAAATGACGTCACAAAATACATAACGTCACAAAAATAAATGACGTCACAAAATACATAACTTCACAAAAATAAATGACGTCACAAAAATTAGTTACGTCACAAAATACATAACGTCACAAAAATAAATGACGTCACAAAATACATAACGTCACAAAAATAAATGGCGTCACAAAATACATAACGTAACAAAAATAAATAACGTCACAAAATACATAACGTCACAAAAAATGACGTCACAAAATACATAACGTCACAAAAAAAAGACGTCACAAAATACATAACGTCACAAAAATAAATGACGTCACAAAAAAAGACGTCACAAAATACATAACGTCACAAAAATAAATGACGTCACAAAATATTAATTACGTCACAAAATATATAACGTCACAAAATAAATGACGTCACAAAATATTAATTACATGACAAAATACATAACGTCACAAAAATAAATGACGTCACAAAATACATAACGTCACAAAATACATAACGTCACAAAAATAAATGACGTCACAAAATACATAAAGTCACAAAAATAAATGACGTCACAAAATACATAACGTCACAAAAATAAATGACGTCACAAAATACATAACGTCACAAAAATAAATGACGTCACAAAATACATAACGTCACAAAATACATAACGTCACAAAAATAAATGACGTCACAAAATACATAACGTCACAAAAATAAATGACGTCACAAAATACATAACGTCACAAAAATAAATGACGTCACAAAATACATAACGTAAAAAAATAAATGACGTCACAAAATACTTAACGTCACAAAAATAAATGACGGCACAAAATACATAACGTCACAAAAATAAATGACGTCACAAAATACGTAACGTCACAAAAATAAATGACGTCACAAAATACATAACGTCACAAAAATAAATGACGTCACAAAATACATAACGTCACAAAAATAAATGACGTCACAAAATATTAATAACGTCACAAAATACATAACGTCACAAAAATAAATGACGTTACAAAATATATAACGTCACAAAATACATAACATCACAAAAATAAATGACGTCACAAAATACATAACGTCACAAAAATAAATGACGTCACAAAATACATAATGCCACAAAAATAAATGGCGTCACAAAATACATAACGTCACAAAAAAAATTACGTCTCAAAATACATAACGTCACAAAAATAAATGACGTCACAAAAATTAATTAATTCACAAAATACATAACGTCACAAAAATAAATTACGTCACAAAATACATAACGTCACAAAATACATAACGTCACAAAAATAAATGGCGTCACAAAATACATAACGTCAAAAAAATGACGTCACAAAATACATAACGTCACAAAAATAAATGACGTCACAAAATACATAACGTCACAAAAATAAATGACGTCACAAAATACATAACGTCACAAAAAATGACGTCACAAAATACATAACGTCACAAAAAAAGACGTCACAAAATACATAACGTCACAAAAATAAATGACGTCACAAAATATTAATTACGTCACAAAATACATAACGTCACAAAAATAAATGACGTCACAAAATACATAACGTCACAAAAACATAACGTCACAAAAATAAATGACGTCACAAAATACATAACGTCACAAAAATAAATGACGTCACAAAATACATAACGTCACAAAAATGACGTCACAAAATACATAACGTCACAAAAAAAGACGTCACAAAATACATAACGTCACAAAAATTAATGACGTCACAAAAATTAATTAAGTCACAAAATACATAATGTCACAAAAATAAATTACGTCACAAAATACATAACGTCACAAAATACATAACGTCACAAAAATAAATGGCGTCACAAAATACATAACGTCAAAAAAATAAATGACGTCACAAAATACATAACGTCACAAAAATAAATGACGTCACAAAATACATAACGTCACAAAAATAAATGACGTCACAAAATACATAACGTCACAAAAATAAATGACGTCACAAAATACATAACGTCACAAAAATAAATGACGTCACAAAATACATAACTTCACAAAAATAAATGACGTCACAAAAATTAGTTACGTCACAAAATACATAACGTCACAAAAATAAATGACGTCACAAAATACATAACGTCACAAAAATAAATGGCGTCACAAAATACATAACGTAACAAAAATAAATAACGTCACAAAATACATAACGTCACAAAAAATGACGTCACAAAATACATAACGTCACAAAAAAAAGACGTCACAAAATACATAACGTCACAAAAATAAATGACGTCACAAAAAAAGACGTCACAAAATACATAACGTCACAAAAATAAATGACGTCACAAAATATTAATTACGTCACAAAATATATAACGTCACAAAATAAATGACGTCACAAAATATTAATTACATGACAAAATACATAACGTCACAAAAATAAATGACGTCACAAAATACATAACGTCACAAAATACATAACGTCACAAAAATAAATGACGTCACAAAATACATAAAGTCACAAAAATAAATGACGTCACAAAATACATAACGTCACAAAAATAAATGACGTCACAAAATACATAACGTCACAAAAATAAATGACGTCACAAAATACATAACGTCACAAAATACATAACGTCACAAAAATAAATGACGTCACAAAATACATAACGTCACAAAAATAAATGACGTCACAAAATACATAACGTCACAAAAATAAATGACGTCACAAAATACATAACGTAAAAAAATAAATGACGTCACAAAATACTTAACGTCACAAAAATAAATGACGGCACAAAATACATAACGTCACAAAAATAAATGACGTCACAAAATACGTAACGTCACAAAAATAAATGACGTCACAAAATACATAACGTCACAAAAATAAATGACGTCACAAAATACATAACGTCACAAAAATAAATGACGTCACAAAATATTAATAACGTCACAAAATACATAACGTCACAAAAATAAATGACGTTACAAAATATATAACGTCACAAAATACATAACATCACAAAAATAAATGACGTCACAAAATACATAACGTCACAAAAATAAATGACGTCACAAAATACATAATGCCACAAAAATAAATGGCGTCACAAAATACATAACGTCACAAAAAATGACGTCACAAAATACATAACGTCACAAAAAAAGACGTCACAGAATACATAACGTCACAAAAATAAATGACGTCACAAAATATTAATTACGTCACAAAATACATAACGTCACAAAAATAAATTACGTCACAAAATACATAACGTCACAAAAACATAACGTCACAAAAATAAATGACGTCACAAAATACATAACGTCACAAACATAAATGACGTTACAAAATACATGACGTCACAAAAATAAATGACGTCACAAAATACATAACGTCACAAAAATAAATGACGTCACAAAATACATAACGTCACAAAAAAATGACGTCACAAAAGACATAACGTCACAAAAATAAATGACGTCACAAAATACAAAACGTCACAAAATACATAACGTCACACAAATAAATGACGTAACAAAATACATAACGTCACAAAAATAAATGACGTCACAAAATACTTAACGTCACAAAAATAAATGATGTCACAAAATACATAACGTCACAAAAATAAATGACGTCACAAAATACATAACGTCACAAAAATAAATGACGTCACAAAATACATAACGTCACAAAAATAAATGACGTCACAAAATACATAACGTCACAAAAATAAATGACGTCACAAAAATTAATTAAGTCACAAAATACATAACGTCACAAAAATAAATTACGTCACAAAATACATAACGTCACAAAAATAAATGACGTCACAAAATACATAACGTCACAAAATTAAATAGCGTCACAAAATACATAACGTCACAAAAATAAATGACGTCACAAAATACATAACGTCACAAAAATAAATGACGTCACAAAATACATAATGTCACAAAAATAAATGAAGTAACAAAATACATAACTTCACAAAAATAAATGACGTCACAAAAATTAATTACGTCACAAAATACATAATGTCACAAAAATAAATGACGTCACAAAATACATAACGTCACAAACATTAATGACGTCACAAAATTCCTAACGTCACAAAAATAAAAAGCGTCACAAAATACATAACGTCACAAAAATAAATGACGTCACAAAATACATAACATCACAAAAATAAATGACGTCACAAAAATTAATTAAGTCACAAAATACATAACGTCACAATATAAATGACGTCACAAAATACATAACGTCACAAAAATAAATGACGTCACAAAATACATAACGTCACAAAAATAAATTACGTCACAAAATACTTAACGTCACAATAATAAATGACGTCACAAAATACATAACGTCACAAAAATAAATGACGTCACAAAATACAAAACGTCACAAAAATAAATGACGTCACAAAATACATAACGTCACAAAAATAAATGACGTCACAAAATACACAACGTCACAAAAATAAGTGACGTCACAAAATACATAACGTTACAAATATAAATGACGTCACAAAATATTAATTACGTCACAAAATACATAACGTCACAAAAATAAATGACGTCACAAAATATTAATCACGTCACAAAATACTTAACGTCACAATAATAAATGACGTCACAAAATACATAACGTAACAAAAATAAATGGCGTCACAAAATACATAAAGTCAAAAAAATGACGTCACAAAATACATAACGTCACAAAAATAAATGACGTCACAAAATACATAACGTCACAAAAATAAATGACGTCACAAAATACATAACGTCACAAAAATAAATGACGTCACAAAAATTAATTAAGTCACAAAATACATAACGTCAAAAAAATAAATGACGTCACAAAATACATAACGTCACAAAAATAAATGAAGTCACAAAATACATAATGTCACAAAAATAAATGACGTCACAAAATACATAACGTCACAAAAAATGACGTCACAAAATACATAACGGCACAAAAAAAGACGTCACAGAATACATAACGTCACAAAAATAAATGACGTCACAAAATATTAATTACGTCACAAAATACATAACGTCACAAAAATAAATTACGTCACAAAATACATAACGTCACAAAAACATAACGTCACAAAAATAAATGACGTCACAAAATACATAACGTCACAAACATAAATGACGTTACAAAATACATGACGTCACAAAAATAAATGACGTCACAAAATACATAACGTCACAAAAATAAATGACGTCACAAAATACATAACGTCACAAAAAAATGACGTCACAAAATACATAACGTCACAAAAATAAATGACGTCACAAAATACAAAACGTCACAAAATACATAACGTCACAAAAATAAATGACGTAACAAAATACATAACGTCACAAAAATAAATGACGTCACAAAATACTTAACGTCACAAAAATAAATGATGTCACAAAATACATAACGTCACAAAAATAAATGACGTCACAAAATACATAACGTCACAAAAATAAATTACGTCACAAAATACATAACGTCACAAAAATAAATGACGTCACAAAATACATAACGTCACAAAAATAAATGACGTCACAAAAATTAATTAAGTCACAAAATACATAACGTCACAAAAATAAATTACGTCACAAAATACATAACGTCACAAAAATAAATGACGTCACAAAATACATAACGTCACAAAATTAAATAGCGTCACAAAATACATAACGTCACAAAAATAAATGACGTCACAAAATACATAACGTCACAAAAATAAATGAAGTCACAAAATACATAATGTCACAAAAATAAATGAAGTAACAAAATACATAACTTCACAAAAATAAATGACGTCACAAAAATTAATTACGTCACAAAATACATAATGTCACAAAAATAAATGACGTCACAAAATACATAACGTCACAAACATTAATGACGTCACAAAATTCCTAACGTCACAAAAATAAATAGCGTCACAAAATACATAACGTCACAAAAATAAATGACGTCACAAAATACATAACGTCACAAAAATAAATGACGTCACAAAAATTAATTAAGTCACAAAATACATAACGTCACAATATAAATGACGTCACAAAATACATAACGTCACAAAAATAAATGACGTCAAAAAATACATAACGTCACAAAAATAAATGACGTCACAAAATACTAATCGTCACAATAATAAATGACGTCACAAAATACATAACGTCACAAAAATAAATGACGTCACAAAATACATAACGTCACAAAAATAAATGACGTCACAAAATACATAACGTCACAAAAATAAATGACGTCACAAAATACACAACGTCACAAAAATAAGTGACGTCACAAAAAACATAACGTTACAAAAATAAATGACGTCACAAAATATTAATCACGTCACAAAATGCATAACGTCACAAAAATAAATGACGTCAAAAAATACATAACGTCACAAAAATAAATGACGTCACAAAATACATAACGTCACAAAAAAAAATTACGTCTCAAAATACATAACGTCACAAAAATAAATGACGTCACAAAAATTAATTAATTCACAAAATACATAACGTCACAAAAATAAATTACGTCACAAAATACATAACGTCACAAAATACATAACGTCACAAAAATAAATGGCGTCACAAAATACATAACGTCAAAAAAATGACGTCACAAAATACATAACGTCACAAAAATAAATGACGTCACAAAATACATAACGTCACAAAAATAAATGACGTCACAAAATACATAACGTCACAAAAATAAATGAGGTCACAAAAATTAATTAAGTCACAAAATACATAACGTCAAAAAAATAAATGACATCACAAAATACATAACGTCACAAAAATAAATGACGTCACAAAATACATAACGTCACAAAAATAAATGACGTCACAAAATACATAACGTCACAAAAAATGACGTCACAAAATACATAACGTCACAAAAAAGACGTCACAAAATATATAACGTCACAAAAATAAATGACGTCACAAAATATTAATTACGTCACAAAATACATAACGTCACAAAAATAAATGACGTCACAAAATACATAACGTTACAAAAACATAACGTCACAAAAATAAATGACGTCACAAAATACATAACGTCACAAAAATAAATGACGTTACAAAATACATGACGTCACAAAAATAAATGACGTCACAAAATACATAACGTCACAAAAATAAATGACGTCACAAAATACATAACGTCACAAAAATAAATGACGTCAAAAAATACATAACGTCAAAAAAATAAATGACGTCACAAAATTCATAACGTCACAAAAATAAATGGCGTCACAAAATACATAACGTCAAAAAAATAAATGACGTCACAAAATACATAACTTCACAAAAATTAATGACGTCACAAAATACATAACGTCACAAAAATAAATGACGTCACAAAATACATAACGTCACAAAAATAAATGACGTCACAAAAATTAATTAAGTCACAAAATACATAACGTCACAAAAATAAATGATGTCACAAAATACATAACGTCACAAAAATAAATGACGTCACAAAATACATAACGTCACAAAAATAAATGACGTCACAAAATATATAACGTCACAAAAATAAATGACGTCACAAAATATTAATCACGTCACAAATTGCATAACGTCATAAAAATAAATGACGTCAAAAAATACATAACGTCAAAAAAATAAATGACGTCACAAAATACATAACGTCAAAAAATAAATGACGTCACAAAATGCATAACGTCACAAAAATAAATGACGTCACAAAAATTAATTAAGTCACAAAATACATAACGTCACAAAAATAAATTACGTCACAAAATACATAACTTCACAAAAATAAATGACGTCACAAAATACATAACGTCACAAAAATAAATGACGTCAAAAAATACATAACGTCAAAAAAATAAATGACGTCACAAAATACATAACGTCACAAAAATAAATGACGTCACAAAATACATATCGTCTCAAAAATAAATGGCGTCACAAAATACATAACGTCAAAAAAATAAATGACGTCACAAAATACATAACGTCACAAAAATAAATGACGTCACAAAATATATAACGTCACAAAAATAAATGACGTCACAAAATATTAATCACGTCACAAAATGCATAACGTCATAAAAATAAATGACGTCAAAAAATACATAACGTCAAAAAAATAAATGACGTCACAAAATACATAACGTCAAAAAATAAATGACGTCACAAAATACATAACGTCACAAAAATAAATGACGTCACAAAAATTAATTAAGTCACAAAATACATAACGTCACAAAAATAAATGACGTCACAAAATACATAACGTCACAAAAATAAATGACGTCACAAAATATATAACGTCACAAAAATAAATGACGTCACAAAATATTAATCACGTCACAAAATGCATAACGTCATAAAAATAAATGACGTCAAAAAATACATAACGTCAAAAAAATAAATGACGTCACAAAATACATAACGTCACAAAAATAAATGACGTCACAAAATACATAACGTCACAAAAATAAATGACGTCGCAAAATACATAACGTCACAAAAATAAATGACGTCACAAAATACATAACGTCACAAAAATAAATGACGTCACAAAAATTAATTAAGTCACAAAATACATAACGTCACAAAAATAAATTACGTCACAAAATACATAACGTCACAAAAATAAATGACGTCACAAAATACATAACGTCACAAAATTAAATAGCGTCACAAAATACATAACGTCACAAAAATAAATGACGTCACAAAATACATAACGTCACAAAAATAAATGAAGTCACAAAATACATAATGTCACAAAAATAAATGAAGTAACAAAATACATAACTTCACAAAAATAAATGACGTCACAAAAATTAATTACGTCACAAAATACATAATGTCACAAAAATAAATGACGTCACAAAATACATAACGTCACAAACATTAATGACGTCACAAAATTCCTAACGTCACAAAAATAAATAGCGTCACAAAATACATAACGTCACAAAAATAAATGACGTCACAAAATACATAACGTCACAAAAATAAATGACGTCACAAAAATTAATTAAGTCACAAAATACATAACGTCACAATATAAATGACGTCACAAAATACATAACGTCACAAAAATAAATGACGTCAAAAAATACATAACGTCACAAAAATAAATGACGTCACAAAATACTAATCGTCACAATAATAAATGACGTCACAAAATACATAACGTCACAAAAATAAATGACGTCACAAAATACATAACGTCACAAAAATAAATGACGTCACAAAATACATAACGTCACAAAAATAAATGACGTCACAAAATACACAACGTCACAAAAATAAGTGACGTCACAAAAAACATAACGTTACAAAAATAAATGACGTCACAAAATATTAATCACGTCACAAAATGCATAACGTCACAAAAATAAATGACGTCAAAAAATACATAACGTCACAAAAATAAATGACGTCACAAAATACATAACGTCACAAAAAAAAATTACGTCTCAAAATACATAACGTCACAAAAATAAATGACGTCACAAAAATTAATTAATTCACAAAATACATAACGTCACAAAAATAAATTACGTCACAAAATACATAACGTCACAAAATACATAACGTCACAAAAATAAATGGCGTCACAAAATACATAACGTCAAAAAAATGACGTCACAAAATACATAACGTCACAAAAATAAATGACGTCACAAAATACATAACGTCACAAAAATAAATGACGTCACAAAATACATAACGTCACAAAAATAAATGAGGTCACAAAAATTAATTAAGTCACAAAATACATAACGTCAAAAAAATAAATGACATCACAAAATACATAACGTCACAAAAATAAATGACGTCACAAAATACATAACGTCACAAAAATAAATGACGTCACAAAATACATAACGTCACAAAAAATGACGTCACAAAATACATAACGTCACAAAAAAGACGTCACAAAATATATAACGTCACAAAAATAAATGACGTCACAAAATATTAATTACGTCACAAAATACATAACGTCACAAAAATAAATGACGTCACAAAATACATAACGTTACAAAAACATAACGTCACAAAAATAAATGACGTCACAAAATACATAACGTCACAAAAATAAATGACGTTACAAAATACATGACGTCACAAAAATAAATGACGTCACAAAATACATAACGTCACAAAAATAAATGACGTCACAAAATACATAACGTCACAAACATAAATGACGTCAAAAAATACATAACGTCAAAAAAATAAATGACGTCACAAAATTCATAACGTCACAAAAATAAATGGCGTCACAAAATACATAACGTCAAAAAAATAAATGACGTCACAAAATACATAACTTCACAAAAATTAATGACGTCACAAAATACATAACGTCACAAAAATAAATGACGTCACAAAATACATAACGTCACAAAAATAAATGACGTCACAAAAATTAATTAAGTCACAAAATACATAACGTCACAAAAATAAATGATGTCACAAAATACATAACGTCACAAAAATAAATGACGTCACAAAATACATAACGTCACAAAAATAAATGACGTCACAAAATATATAACGTCACAAAAATAAATGACGTCACAAAATATTAATCACGTCACAAATTGCATAACGTCATAAAAATAAATGACGTCAAAAAATACATAACGTCAAAAAAATAAATGACGTCACAAAATACATAACGTCAAAAAATAAATGACGTCACAAAATGCATAACGTCACAAAAATAAATGACGTCACAAAAATTAATTAAGTCACAAAATACATAACGTCACAAAAATAAATTACGTCACAAAATACATAACTTCACAAAAATAAATGACGTCACAAAATACATAACGTCACAAAAATAAATGACGTCAAAAAATACATAACGTCAAAAAAATAAATGACGTCACAAAATACATAACGTCACAAAAATAAATGACGTCACAAAATACATATCGTCTCAAAAATAAATGGCGTCACAAAATACATAACGTCAAAAAAATAAATGACGTCACAAAATACATAACGTCACAAAAATAAATGACGTCACAAAATATATAACGTCACAAAAATAAATGACGTCACAAAATATTAATCACGTCACAAAATGCATAACGTCATAAAAATAAATGACGTCAAAAAATACATAACGTCAAAAAAATAAATGACGTCACAAAATACATAACGTCAAAAAATAAATGACGTCACAAAATACATAACGTCACAAAAATAAATGACGTCACAAAAATTAATTAAGTCACAAAATACATAACGTCACAAAAATAAATGACGTCACAAAATACATAACGTCACAAAAATAAATGACGTCACAAAATATATAACGTCACAAAAATAAATGACGTCACAAAATATTAATCACGTCACAAAATGCATAACGTCATAAAAATAAATGACGTCAAAAAATACATAACGTCAAAAAAATAAATGACGTCACAAAATACATAACGTCACAAAAATAAATGACGTCACAAAATACATAACGTCACAAAAATAAATGACGTCGCAAAATACATAACGTCACAAAAATAAATGACGTCACAAAATACATAACGTCACAAAAATAAATGACGTCACAAAAATTAATTAAGTCACAAAATACATAACGTCACAAAAATAAATTACGTCACAAAATACATAACGTCACAAAAATAAATGACGTCACAAAATACATAACGTCACAAAATTAAATAGCGTCACAAAATACATAACGTCACAAAAATAAATGACGTCACAAAATACATAACGTCACAAAAATAAATGACGTCACAAAATACATAATGTCACAAAAATAAATGAAGTAACAAAATACATAACTTCACAAAAATAAATGACGTCACAAAAATTAATTACGTCACAAAATACATAATGTCACAAAAATAAATGACGTCACAAAATACATAACGTCACAAACATTAATGACGTCACAAAATTCCTAACGTCACAAAAATAAAAAGCGTCACAAAATACATAACGTCACAAAAATAAATGACGTCACAAAATACATAACATCACAAAAATAAATGACGTCACAAAAATTAATTAAGTCACAAAATACATAACGTCACAATATAAATGACGTCACAAAATACATAACGTCACAAAAATAAATGACGTCACAAAATACATAACGTCACAAAAATAAATTACGTCACAAAATACTTAACGTCACAATAATAAATGACGTCACAAAATACATAACGTCACAAAAATAAATGACGTCACAAAATACAAAACGTCACAAAAATAAATGACGTCACAAAATACATAACGTCACAAAAATAAATGACGTCACAAAATACACAACGTCACAAAAATAAGTGACGTCACAAAATACATAACGTTACAAATATAAATGACGTCACAAAATATTAATTACGTCACAAAATACATAACGTCACAAAAATAAATGACGTCACAAAATATTAATCACGTCACAAAATACTTAACGTCACAATAATAAATGACGTCACAAAATACATAACGTAACAAAAATAAATGGCGTCACAAAATACATAAAGTCAAAAAAATGACGTCACAAAATACATAACGTCACAAAAATAAATGACGTCACAAAATACATAACGTCACAAAAATAAATGACGTCACAAAATACATAACGTCACAAAAATAAATGACGTCACAAAAATTAATTAAGTCACAAAATACATAACGTCAAAAAAATAAATGACGTCACAAAATACATAACGTCACAAAAATAAATGAAGTCACAAAATACATAATGTCACAAAAATAAATGACGTCACAAAATACATAACGTCACAAAAAATGACGTCACAAAATACATAACGGCACAAAAAAAGACGTCACAGAATACATAACGTCACAAAAATAAATGACGTCACAAAATATTAATTACGTCACAAAATACATAACGTCACAAAAATAAATTACGTCACAAAATACATAACGTCACAAAAACATAACGTCACAAAAATAAATGACGTCACAAAATACATAACGTCACAAACATAAATGACGTTACAAAATACATGACGTCACAAAAATAAATGACGTCACAAAATACATAACGTCACAAAAATAAATGACGTCACAAAATACATAACGTCACAAAAAAATGACGTCACAAAATACATAACGTCACAAAAATAAATGACGTCACAAAATACAAAACGTCACAAAATACATAACGTCACAAAAATAAATGACGTAACAAAATACATAACGTCACAAAAATAAATGACGTCACAAAATACTTAACGTCACAAAAATAAATGATGTCACAAAATACATAACGTCACAAAAATAAATGACGTCACAAAATACATAACGTCACAAAAATAAATTACGTCACAAAATACATAACGTCACAAAAATAAATGACGTCACAAAATACATAACGTCACAAAAATAAATGACGTCACAAAAATTAATTAAGTCACAAAATACATAACGTCACAAAAATAAATTACGTCACAAAATACATAACGTCACAAAAATAAATGATGTCACAAAATACATAACGTCACAAAATTAAATAGCGTCACAAAATACATAACGTCACAAAAATAAATGACGTCACAAAATACATAACGTCACAAAAATAAATGAAGTCACAAAATACATAATGTCACAAAAATAAATGAAGTAACAAAATACATAACTTCACAAAAATAAATGACGTCACAAAAATTAATTACGTCACAAAATACATAATGTCACAAAAATAAATGACGTCACAAAATACATAACGTCACAAACATTAATGACGTCACAAAATTCCTAACGTCACAAAAATAAATAGCGTCACAAAATACATAACGTCACAAAAATAAATGACGTCACAAAATACATAACGTCACAAAAATAAATGACGTCACAAAAATTAATTAAGTCACAAAATACATAACGTCACAATATAAATGACGTCACAAAATACATAACGTCACAAAAATAAATGACGTCACAAAATACATAACGTCACAAAAATAAATGACGTCACAAAATACTAATCGTCACAATAATAAATGACGTCACAAAATACATAACGTCACAAAAATAAATGACGTCACAAAATACATAACGTCACAAAAATAAATGACGTCACAAAATACATAACGTCACAAAAATAAATGACGTCACAAAATACACAACGTCACAAAAATAAGTGACGTCACAAAAAACATAACGTTACAAAAATAAATGACGTCACAAAATATTAATCACGTCACAAAATGCATAACGTCACAAAAATAAATGACGTCAAAAAATACATAACGTCACAAAAATAAATGACGTCACAAAATACATAACGTCACAAAAAAAAATTACGTCTCAAAATACATAACGTCACAAAAATAAATGACGTCACAAAAATTAATTAATTCACAAAATACATAACGTCACAAAAATAAATTACGTCACAAAATACATAACGTCACAAAATACATAACGTCACAAAAATAAATGGCGTCACAAAATACATAACGTCAAAAAAATGACGTCACAAAATACATAACGTCACAAAAATAAATGACGTCACAAAATACATAACGTCACAAAAATAAATGACGTCACAAAATACATAACGTCACAAAAATAAATGAGGTCACAAAAATTAATTAAGTCACAAAATACATAACGTCAAAAAAATAAATGACATCACAAAATACATAACGTCACAAAAATAAATGACGTCACAAAATACATAACGTCACAAAAATAAATGACGTCACAAAATACATAACGTCACAAAAAATGACGTCACAAAATACATAACGTCACAAAAAAGACGTCACAAAATATATAACGTCACAAAAATAAATGACGTCACAAAATATTAATTACGTCACAAAATACATAACGTCACAAAAATAAATGACGTCACAAAATACATAACGTCACAAAAACATAACGTCACAAAAATAAATGACGTCACAAAATACATAACGTCACAAAAATAAATGACGTTACAAAATACATGACGTCACAAAAATAAATGACGTCACAAAATACATAACGTCACAAAAATAAATGACGTCACAAAATACATAACGTCACAAAAATAAATGACGTCAAAAAATACATAACGTCAAAAAAATAAATGACGTCACAAAATTCATAACGTCACAAAAATAAATGGCGTCACAAAATACATAACGTCAAAAAAATAAATGACGTCACAAAATACATAACTTCACAAAAATTAATGACGTCACAAAATACATAACGTCACAAAAATAAATGACGTCACAAAATACATAACGTCACAAAAATAAATGACGTCACAAAAATTAATTAAGTCACAAAATACATAACGTCACAAAAATAAATGATGTCACAAAATACATAACGTCACAAAATTAAATGACGTCACAAAATACATAACGTCACAAAAATAAATGACGTCACAAAATATATAACGTCACAAAAATAAATGACGTCACAAAATATTAATCACGTCACAAATTGCATAACGTCATAAAAATAAATGACGTCAAAAAATACATAACGTCAAAAAAATAAATGACGTCACAAAATACATAACGTCAAAAAATAAATGACGTCACAAAATGCATAACGTCACAAAAATAAATGACGTCACAAAAATTAATTAAGTCACAAAATACATAACGTCACAAAAATAAATTACGTCACAAAATACATAACTTCACAAAAATAAATGACGTCACAAAATACATAACGTCACAAAAATAAATGACGTCAAAAAATACATAACGTCAAAAAAATAAATGACGTCACAAAATACATAACGTCACAAAAATAAATGACGTCACAAAATACATATCGTCTCAAAAATAAATGGCGTCACAAAATACATAACGTCAAAAAAATAAATGACGTCACAAAATACATAACGTCACAAAAATAAATGACGTCACAAAATATATAACGTCACAAAAATAAATGACGTCACAAAATATTAATCACGTCACAAAATGCATAACGTCATAAAAATAAATGACGTCAAAAAATACATAACGTCAAAAAAATAAATGACGTCACAAAATACATAACGTCAAAAAATAAATGACGTCACAAAATACATAACGTCACAAAAATAAATGACGTCACAAAAATTAATTAAGTCACAAAATACATAACGTCACAAAAATAAATGACGTCACAAAATACATAACGTCACAAAAATAAATGACGTCACAAAATATATAACGTCACAAAAATAAATGACGTCACAAAATATTAATCACGTCACAAAATGCATAACGTCATAAAAATAAATGACGTCAAAAAATACATAACGTCAAAAAAATAAATGACGTCACAAAATACATAACGTCAAAAAATAAATGACGTCACGAAATACATAACGTCACAAAAATAAATGACGTCACAAAAATTAATTAAGTCACAAAATACATAACGTCACAAAAATAAATTACGTCACAAAATACATAACTTCACAAAGATAAATGACGTCACAAAATACATAACGTCACAAAAATAAATGACGTCACAAAATACATAACGTCAAAAAAATAAATGACGTCACAAAATACATAACGTCACAAAAATAAATGACGTCACAAAATACATAACGTCACAAAAATAAATGGCGTCACAAAATACATAACGTCAAAAAAATAAATGACGTCACAAAATACATAACGTCACAAAAATAAATGACGTCACAAAATATATAACGTCACAAAAATAAATGACGTCACAAAATATTAATCACGTCACAAAATGCATAACGTCATAAAAATAAATGACGTCACAAAATACATAACGTCAAAAAATAAATGACGTCACAAAATACATAACGTCACAAAAATAAATGACGTCACAAAAATTAATTAAGTCACAAAATACATAACGTCATAAAAATAAATTACGTCACAAAATACATAACGTCACAAAATACATAACGTCACAAAAATAAATGGCGTCACAAACTAAAACGTCAAAAAAATAAATGACGTCACAAAATACATAACGTCACAAAAATAAATGACGTCACAAAATACATAACGTCACAAAAATAAATGACGTCACAAAATACATAACGTCACAAAAATAAATGACGTCACAAATACATGACGTCAGAAAAATAAATGACGTCACAAAATACATAACGTCACAAAAATAAATGACGTCACAAAAATTAATTAAGTCACAAAATACATAACTTCACAAAAATAAATGACGTCACAAAAATTAATTACGTCACAAAATACATAATGTCACAAAAATAAATGACGTCACAAAATACATAACGTCACAAAAATAAATGACGTCACAAAATACATAACGTCACAAAAATAAATGATGTCACAAAAATTAATTAAGTCACAAAATACATAACTTCACAAAAATAAATGACGCCACAAAAATTAATTACGTCACAAAATACATAACGTCACAAAAATAAATGACGTCACAAAATACATAACGTCACAAAAATAAATGGCGTCACAAAATACATAACGTAACAAAAATAAATGACGTCACAAAATACATAACGTCACAAAAAAATGACGTCACAAAATACATAACGTCACAAAAAAAAGGCGTCACAAAACACATAATGTCACAAAAATAAATGACGTCACAAAATATTAATTATATCACAAAATACATAACGTCACAAAAATAAATGACGTCACAAAATATTAATTACATCACAAAATACATAACGTCACAAAAATAAATGACGTCACAAAATACATAACGTCATAAAATACATAACGTCACAAAAATAAATGACGTCACAAAATACATAAAGTCACAAAAATAAATGACGTCACAAAATACATAACGTCACACAAATAAATGACGTCACAAAATACATAACGTCACAAAAATAAATGACGTCAAAAAATACATAACGTCACAAAATACATAACGTCACAAAAATAAATGACGTCACAAAATACATAACGTCACAAAAATAAATGACGTCACTATATACTTAACGTCAAAAAAATAAATGACGTCACAAAATACATAACGTCACAAAAATTAATGACGTCACAAAATACATAACGTCACAAAAATAAATGACGTCACAAAATACAAAACGTCACAAAAATAAATGACGTCACAAAATACAAAACGTCACAAAAATAAATGGCGTCACAAAATACATAACGTCACAAAAATAAATGACGTCACAAAATATTAATTACGTCACAAAATACATAACGTCACAAAAATAAATGACGTCAAAAAATACATAACGTCACAAAAATAAATGACGTCACAAAATACATAACGTCACAAAAATAAATGACGTCACAAAATACATAACGTCAAAAAAATTAATGACGTCACAAAATACATAACGTCACAAAAATAAATGACGTCACAAAATTAAATACGTCACAAGATACATAACGTCACAAAAATAAATGACGTCACAAAATACATAACGTCACAAAAATAAATGACGTCACAAAATACATAACGTCACAAAAATAAATGAAGTCACAAAATACATAACGTCACAAAAATAAATGACGTCACAAAAATTAATTACGTCACAAAATACATAACGTCACAAAAATAAATGACGTCACAAAATACATAACGTCACAAAAATTAATGACGTTACAAAATACATTACAAGAGTCTCCTCCAACTCTAGACTTTATAGTACATTTTTAAAGAGTCCCTTCTTACTCTAGTTCTTACAACACATTTTACAAGAGTCTCCTCAAACTCTACACTTTATAGTACATTTTTAAAGATTCCCCTCTTACTCTAGTTCTTACAACACATTTTATAGGAATTGTTTGGTTTTGTATTTATTGGATCCGAACTAGACTATCTTGTAATAGTTGTATATACTTTATATTAATTTTACAAGAGTCTCCTCCTACTCTAGAATTTATAATACATTTTACAAGGGTCTCCTCCTACTCTACACTTTATAGTACATTTTTAAAGAGTCCCCTCTTACTCTAGTTCTTACAACACATTTTACAAGAGTCTCCTCCTAATTGTTTAATTTAGTATTTATTGGATCCGAACTAGACTATCTTCTAATAGTTTTATATACCTTATATTAATTTTACAAGAATTTCCTCCTACTCTAGATTTTATAATACATTTTACAAGAGTCTCCTCCAACTCTACACTTTATAGTACATTTTACAAACGTGTCCTCCAACTCTACACTTTATAGTACATTTTTAAAGATTGCCTCCATTACTCTAGTTCTTTAAACAAATTTTATAGGATTTGTTTAGTTTAGTATTTATTGGATCCGAACTAGACTATCTTGTAATAGTTGTATATACGTTATATTAATTTTACAAGAGTCTCCTCCTACTCTAGATTTTATAATACATTTTACAAGAGTCACCTAAAACTCTACACTTTATAGTAAATTTTTAAAGATTCCCCTCTTACTCTACAACACATTTCATAAGAAATGTTTGGCTTAGTATTTATGGGATCGTAACTAGACTATCTTCTAATAATTGTATATACCTTATATTAATTTTACAAGAGTCTCCTCCTACTCTAGACCCTATAGTACATTTTTAAAGACTCCCCTCTTAATCTAGTTCTTACAACACATTTTACAAGAGTCTCCTCTATTTTTAATTTATTATTTATTGGATCCGAACTAGACTATCTTGTAATAGTTGTATTTACGTTATATTAATTTTACAAGAGTCTCCTCCTACTCTAGATTTTATAATACATTTTACAAACATGTCCTCCAACTATACAATTTAAAGTACATTTTTAAAGATTCCCTCCATTACTCTAGTTCTTAAAACAAATTTTATAGGATTTTTTTAGTTTAGTATTTATTGAATTCAAACTAGACCATCTTTCAATAGCTGTATTTACCCTATATTAATTTTACAGGAGTCTCCTCCTACTCTAGACTCTATAGTACATTTTTAAAGACTCCTCTCTCAATTTAGTTCTTACAACACATTTTACAAGGGTCTCCTGTATTTTTTAATTTATTATTTATTGGATCCGAACTAGACTATTTTCTAATAGTTGTATATACCTTATATTAATTTTACAAGAGTCTCCTCCTACTCTAGACTCTATAGTACATTTTTAAAGAGTCCCCTCTTACACTAGTTCTTACAACACATTTCATAGGAAATGTTTGGCTTAGTATTTATGGGATCGTAACTAGACTATCTTGTTATAGTTGAATATACGTTATATTAATTTTACAAGAGTCTCCTCCTACTCTAGATTTTATAATACATTTTACAAACGTGTCCTCCAACTCTACACTTTATAGTACATTTTTAAAGATTCTCTCCATTACTCTAGTTCTTAAAACAAATTTTATAGGATTTTTTAGTTTAGTATTTATTGGATCCAAATTAGACCATCTTTCAATAGTTGTATTTACCCTATATTAATTTTACAAGAGTCTCCTCTATTTTTTAATTTATTATTTATTGCATCCGAACTAGACTATCTTCTAATAGTTGTATATACCCTATATTAATTTTACAAGAGTCTTCTCCTACTCTAGACTCTATAGTACATTTTTAAAGACACCCCTCTTAATCTAGTTCCTACAACACATTTTACAAGAGTCTCCTCTATTTTGTAATTTAGTATTTATTGGATCCGAACTAGACAATCTTGTAATAGTTGTATATAACTTATATTAATTTTACAAGAGTCTCCTCCTACTCTAGATTCTATAATACATTTTACAAGAGTCTCCTCCAACACTAGACTTTATAGTACATTTTTAAAGAGTCCCCTCTTACTCTAGTTCTTACAAAACATTTTACAAGAGACTCCTCTATTTTTAATTTATTATTTATTGGATCCGAACTAGACTATCTTGTAATAGTTGTATTTACGTTATATTAATTTTACAAGAGTCTCCTCCTACTCTAGATTTTATAATACATTTTACAAACGTGTCCTCCAACTATACAATTTAAAGTACATTTTTAAAGATTCCCTCCATTACTCTAGTTCTTAAAACAAATTTTATAGGATTTTTTTAGTTTAGTATTTATTGAATTCAAACTAGACCATCTTTCAATAGATGTATTTACCCTATATTAATTTTACAAGGGTCTCCTCCTACTCTAGACTCTATAGTACATTTTTAAAGACTCCTCTCTCAATCTAGTTCTTACAACACATTTTACAAGGGTCTCCTGTATTTTTTAATTTATTATATATTGGATCCGAACTAGACTATATTCTAATAGTTGTATATACCTTATATTAATTTTACAAGAGTCTCCTCCTACTCTAGACTCTATAGTACATTTTTAAAGACTCCCCTCTTAATCTAGTTCCTACAACACATTTTACAAGATTCTCCTCTATTTTGTAATTTAGTAATTATTGGATCCGTACTAGATAATCTTGTAATAGTTGTATATAACTTATATTAATATAACTTATATTAATTTTACAAGAGTCTCCTCCTACTCTAGATTCTATAATACATTTTACAAGAGTCTCCTCCAACTCTACACTTTATAGTACAATTTACAAACGTGTCCTCCAACTCTACACTTTATAGTACATTTTTAAAGATTCCCTCCATTACTATAGTTCTTAAAACAAATTTTATAGGATTTGTTTATTTTAGTATTTATTGGATCCGAACTAGACTATCTTGTAATAGTTGTATATACGTTATATTAATTTTACAAGAGTCTCCTCCTACTCTAGATTTTAATAATACATTTTACAAACGTGTCCTCCAACTCTACACTTTATAGTACATTTTTAAAGATTCCCTCCATTACTCTAGTTCTTAAAACAAATTTTATAGGATTTTTTTAGTTTAGTATTTATTGGATCCAAACTAGACCATCTTTCAATAGTTGTATTTACCCTATATTAATTTTACAAGAGTCTCCTCTATTTTTTAATTTATTATTTATTGGATCCGAACTAGACTATCTTCTAATAGTTGTATAAACCTTATATTAATTTTACAAGAGTCTCCTCCTACTCTAGACTCTATAGTACATTTTTAAAGACTCCCCTCTTAATCTAGTTCCTACAACACATTTTACAAGAGTCTCCTGTATTTTTTAATTTAGTATTTATTGGATCCGAACTAGACTATCTTCTAATAGTTGTATATACCTTATATTAATTTTACAAGAGTCTCCTCCTACTCTAAACTCTATAGTACATTTTTAAAGACTCCCCTCTTACTCTAGTTCTTCCAACACATTTCATAGGAAATGTTTGGCTTAGTATTTATGGGATCGTAACTAGACTATCTTGTAATAGTTGTATATAACTTATATTAATTTTATAAGAGTCTTCTCCTACTCTAGATTTTATAATACATTTTACAAGAGTCTCCTCCAACTCTAGACTTTATAGTACATTTTTAAAGAGTCCCCTCTTACTCTAGTTCTTACAACACATTTTACAAGAGTCTCCTCAAACTCTACACTTTATAGTACATTTTTAAAGATTCCCCTCTTACTCTAGTTCTTACAACACATTTTATAGGAATTGTTTAGTTTAGTATTTATTGGATCCGAACTAGACTATCTTGTAATAGTTGTATATACTTTATATTAATTTTACAAGAGTCTCCTCCTACTCTAGAATTTATAATAATTTTTACAAGGGTCTCCTCCTACTCTACACATTATAGTACATTTTTAAAGAGTCCCCTCTTACTCTAGTTCTTCCAACACATTTCATAGGAAATGTTTGGCTTAGTATTTATGGGATCGTAACTAGACTATCTTGTAATAGTTGTATATAACTTATATTAATTTTATAAGAGTCTTCTCCTACTCTAGATTTTATAATACATTTTACAAGAGTCTCCTCCAACTCTACACTTTATAGTACATTTTACAAACGTGTCCTACAACTCTACACTTTATAGTACATTTTTAAAGATTACCTCCATTACTCTAGTTCTTAAAACAAATTTTATAGGATTTGTTTAGTTTAGTATTTATTGGATCCGAACTAGACTATCTGTAATAGCTGTATATACCTTATATTAATTTTACAAGAGTGTCCTCCCACTCTAGATTTTATAATACATTTTACAAGGGTCTCCTCCTACTCTACACTTTATAGTACATTTTTAAAGAGTCCTCTCTTAATCTAGTTCTTACAACACATTTTACAAGGGTCTCCTGTATTTTTTAATTTATTATTTATTGGATCCGAACTAGACTATCTTCTAATAGTTGTATATACCTTATATTAATTTACAAGAGTCTCCTCCTACTCTAGACTCTATAGTACATTTTTAAAGAGTCCCCTCTTACTCTAGTTCTTACAACACATTTCATAGGAAATGTTTGGCTTAGTATTTATGGGATCGTAACTAGACTATCTTGTAATAGTTGTATATACGTTATATTAATTTTACAAGAGTCTTCTCTTACTCTAGATTTTATAATACATTTTACAAGAGTCTCCTCCAACTCTAGACTTTATAGTACATTTTTAAAGAGTCCCCTCTTACTCTAGTTCTTACAACACATTTTACAAGAGTCTCCTCCTAATTGTTTAATTTAGTATTTATTGGATCCGATCTAGACTATCTTCTAATAGTTTTATATACCTTATATTAATTTTACAAGAATTTCCTCCTACTCTAGATTTTATAATACATTTTACAAGAGTCTCCTCCAACTCTACACTTTATAGTACATTTTACAAACGTGTCCTCCAATTCTACACTTTATAGTACATTTTTAAAGATTCCCTCCATTACTCTAGTTCTTAAAACAAATTTTATAGGATTTGTTTAGCTTAGTATTTATTGGATCCGAACTATACTATCTTGTAATGGTTGTATATACGTTATATTAATATTACAAGAGTCTCCTCCTACTCTAGATTTTATAATACATTTTACAAACGTGTCCTCCAACTCTACACTTTATAGTACATTTTTTAAGATTCCCCTCTTACTCTAGTTCTTAAAACACATTTTATAGGAATTGTTTAGTTTAGTATTTATTGGATCCGAACTAGACTATCTGTAATAGTTGTAAATACCTTATATTAATTTTACAAGAGTTTCCTCCTACTCTAGATTTTATAATACATTTTACAAGGGTCTCCTCCTACTCTACACTTTATAGTACATTTTTTAAGAGTCCCCTCTAACTCTAGTTCTTACAACACATTTCATAGGAATTGTTTGGCTTAGTATTTATGGGATCCTAACTAGACTATCTTGTAATAGTTGTACATAACTTATATTAATTTTACAAGAGTCTCCTCCTACTCTAGATTCTATAATACATTTTACAAGAGTCTCCTCCAACTCTAGACTTTATAGTACATTTTTAAAGAGTCCCCTCTTACTCTAGTTCTTACAAAACATTTTACAAGAGACTCCTCTATTTTTAATTTATTATTTATTGGATCCGAACTAGACTATCTTGTAATAGTTGTATTTACGTTATATTAATTTTACAAGAGTCTCCTCCTACTCTAGATTTTATAATACATTTTACAAACGTGTCCTCCAACTATACAATTTAAAGTACATTTTTAAAGATTCCCTCCATTACTCTAGTTCTTAAAACAAATTTTATAGGATTTTTTAGTTTAGTATTTATTGAATTCAAACTAGACCATCTTTTAATAGCTGTATTTACCCTATATTAATTTTACAAGGGTCTCCTCCTACTCTAGACTCTATAGTACATTTTTAAAGACTCCTCTCTCAATCTAGTTCTTACAACACATTTTACAAGGGTCTCCTGTATTTTTTAATTTATTATATATTGGATCCGAACTAGACTATATTCTAATAGTTGTATATACCTTATATTAATTTTACAAGAGTCTCCTCCTACTCTAGACTCTATAGTACATTTTTAAAGACTCCCCTCTTAATCTAGTTCCTACAACACATTTTACAAGAGTCTCCTCTATTTTGTAATTTAGTAATTATTGGATCCGTATTAGATAATCTTGTAATAGTTGTATATAACTTATATTAATATAACTTATATTAATTTTACAAGAGTCTCCTCCTACTCTAGATTCTATAATACATTTTACAAGAGTCTCCTCCAACTCTACACTTTATAGTACAATTTACAAACGTGTCCTCCAACTCTACACTTTATAGTACATTTTTAAAGATTCCCTCCATTACTATAGTTCTTAAAACAAATTTTATAGGATTTGTTTATTTTAGTATTTATTGGATCCGAACTAGACTATCTTGTAATAGTTGTATATACGTTATATTAATTTTACAAGAGTCTCCTCCTACTCTAGATTTTAATAATACATTTTACAAACGTGTCCTCCAACTCTACACTTTATAGTACATTTTTAAAGATTCCCTCCATTACTCTAGTTCTTAAAACAAATTTTATAGGATTTTTTTTTGTTTAGTATTTATTGGATCCAAACTAGACCATCTTTCAATAGTTGTATTTACCCTATATTAATTTTACAAGAGTCTCCTCTATTTTTTAATTTATTATTTATTGGATCCGAACTAGACTATCTTCTAATAGTTGTATAAACCTTATATTAATTTTAAAAGAGTCTCCTCCTACTCTAGACTCTATAGTACATTTTTAAAGACTCCCCTCTTAATCTAGTTCCTACAACACATTTTACAAGAGTCTCCTGTATTTTTTAATTTAGTATTTATTTGATCCGAACTAGACTATCTTCTAATAGTTGTATATACCTTATATTAATTTTACTAGAGTCTCCTCCTACTCTAGATTTTAATAATACATTTTACAAACGTGTCCTCCAACTCTACACTTTATAGTACATTTTTAAAGATTCCCTTCATTACTCTAGTTCTTAAAACAAATTTTATAGAATTTTTTTAGTTTAGTATTTATTGGATCCAAACTAAACCATCTTTCAATAGTTGTATTTACCCTATATTAATTTTACAAGTGTCTCCTCCTACTCTAGACTCTATAGTACATTTTTCAAAACTCCCCTCTTAATCAGGTTCTTACAACACATTTTACAAGAGTCTCCTGTATTTTTTAATTTAGTATTTATTGGATCCGAACTAGACTATCTTCTAATAGTTGTATATACCTTATATTAATTTTACAAGAGTCTCCTCCTACTCTAAACTCTATAGTACATTTTTAAAGACTCCCCTCTTACTCTAGTTCTTCCAACACATTTCATAGGAAATGTTTGGCTTAGTATTTATGGGATCGTAACTAGACTATCTTGTAATAGTTGTATATAACTTATATTAATTTTATAAGAGTCTTCTCCTACTCTAGATTTTATAATACATTTTACAAGAGTCTCCTCCAACTCTACACTTTATAGTACATTTTACAAACGTGTCCTCCAACTCTACACTTTATAGTACATTTTTAAAGATTACCTCCATTACTCTAGTTCTTAAAACAAATTTTATAGGATTTGTTTAGTTTAGTATTTATTGGATCCGAACTAGACTATCTTGTAATAGTTGTATATACGTTATATTAATATTACAAGAGTCTCCTCCTACTCTAGATTTTATAATACATTTTACAAACGTGTCCTCCAACTCTACACTTTATAGTACATTTTTTAAGATTCCCCTCTTACTCTAGTTCTTAAAACACATTTTATAGGAATTGTTTATTTTAGTATTTATTGGATCCGAACTAGACTATCTGTAATAGTTGTATATACCTTATATTAATTTTACAAGAGTGTCCTCCCACTCTAGATTTTATAATACATTTTACAAGGGTCTCCTCCTACTCTACACTTTATAGTACATTTTTAAAGAGTCCTCTCTTAATCTAGTTCTTACAACACATTTTACAAGGGTCTCCTGTATTTTTTAATTTATTATTTATTGGATCCGAACTAGACTATCTTCTAATAGTTGTATATACCTTATATTAATTTTACAAGAGTCTCCTCCTACTCTAGACTCTATAGTACATTTTTAAAGAGTCCCCTCTTACTCTAGTTCTTACAACACATTTCATAGGAAATGTTTGGCTTAGTATTTATGGGATCGTAACTAGACTATCTTGTAATAGTTGTATATACGTTATATTAATTTTACAAGAGTCTTCTCTTACTCTAGATTTTATAATACATTTTACAAGAGTCTCCTCCAACTCTAGACTTTATAGTACATTTTTAAAGAGTCCCCTCTTACTCTAGTTCTTACAACACATTTTACAAGAGTCTCCTCCTAATTGTTTAATTTAGTATTTATTGGATCCGATCTAGACTATCTTCTAATAGTTTTATATACCTTATATTAATTTTACAAGAATTTCCTCCTACTCTAGATTTTATAATACATTTTACAAGAGTCTCCTCCAACTCTACACTTTATAGTACATTTTACAAACGTGTCCTCCAACTCTACACTTTATAGTACATTTTTAAAGATTCCCTCCATTACTCTAGTTCTTAAAACAAATTTTATAGGATTTGTTTAGCTTAGTATTTATTGGATCCGAACTATACTATCTTATAATGGTTGTATATACGTTATATTAATATTACAAGAGTCTCCTCCTACTCTTGATTTTATAATACATTTTACAAACGTGTCCTCCAACTCTACACTTTATAGTACATTTTTTAAGATTCCCCTCTTACTCTAGTTCTTAAAACACATTTTATAGGAATTGTTTAGTTTAGTATTTATTGGATCCGAACTAGACTATCTGTAATAGTTGTATATACCTTATATTAATTTTACAAGAGTTTCCTCCTACTCTAGATTTTATAATACATTTTACAAGGGTCTCCTCCTACTCTACACTTTATAGTACATTTTTTAAGAGTCCCCTCTAACTCTAGTTCTTACAACGCATTTCATAGGAATTGTTTGGCTTAGTATTTATGGGATCCTAACTAGACTATCTTGTAATAGTTGTACATAACTTATATTAATTTTACAAGTGTCTCCTCCTACTCTAGATTTTATAATACATTTTACAAGAGTCTCCTTTAACTCTACACTTTATAGTACATTTTTAAAGAGTCCCCTCTTACTCTAGTTCTTACAACACATTTTCCAAGAGTCTCCTCCTAATTGTTAAGTTTAGTATTTATTGGATCCGAACTAGACAATCTTGTAATAGTTGTATATACGTTATATTAATTTTACAAGAGTCTCCTCCTACTCTAGATTTTATAATACATTTTACAAGAGTCTCCTAAAACTCTACACTTTATAGTACATTTTTAAAGATTCCACTCTTACTCTAGTTCTTACAACACATTTCATAGGAAAGGTTTGGCTTAGTATTTATGGGATCGTAACTAGACTATCCTCTAATAGTTGTATATACCTCATATTAATTTTACAAGAGTCTCCTCCTACTCTAGATTTTATAATACATTTTACAAACGTGTCCTCCAACTCTACAATTTAAAGTACATTTTTAAAGATTCCCTCCATTACTCTAGTTCTTAAAACAAATTTTATAGGATTTTTTTAGTTTAGTATTTATTGAATTCAAACTAGACCATCTTTCAATAGCTGTATTTACCCTATATTAATTTTACAAGGGTCTCCTCCTACTCTAGACTCTATGGTACATTTTTAAAGACTCCTCTCTCAATCTAGTTCTTACAACACATTTTACAAGGGTCTCCTGTATTTTTTAATTTATTATATATTGGATCCGAACTAGACTATTTTCTAATAGTTGTATATACCTTATATTAATTTTACAAGAGTCTCCTCCTACTCTAGACTCTATAGTACATTTTTAAAGAGTCCCCTCTTACTCTAGTTCTTACAACACATTTCATAGGAAATGTTTGGCTTAGTATTTATGGGATCGTAACTAGACTATCTTGTTATAGTTGAATATACGTTATATTAATTTTACAAGAGTCTCCTCCTACTCTAGATTTTATAATACATTTTACAAACGTGTCCTCCAACTCTACACTTTATAGTACATTTTTAAAGATTCCCTCCATTACTCTAGTTCTTAAAACAAATTTTATAGGATTTTTTAGTTTAGTATTTATTGGATCCAAATTAGACCATCTTTCAATAGTTGTATTTACCCTATATTAATTTTACAAGAGTCTCCTCTATTTTTTTATTTATTATTTATTGCATCCGGACTAGACTATCTTCTAATAGTTGTATATACCCTATATTAATTTTACAAGAGTCTCCTCCTACTCTAGACTCTATAGTACATTTTTAAAGACTCCCCTCTTAATCTAGTTCCTACAACACATTTTACAAGAGTCTCCTCTATTTTGTAATTTAGTAATTATTGGATCCGTACTAGATAATCTTGTAATAGTTGTATATAACTTATATTAATATAACTTATATTAATTTTACAAGAGTCTCCTCCTACTCTAGATTCTATAATACATTTTACAAGAGTCTCCTCCAACTCCACACTTTATAGTACAATTTACAAACGTGTCCTCCAACTCTACACTTTATAGTACATTTTTAAAGATTCCCTCCATTACTATAGTTCTTAAAACAAATTTTATAGGATTTGTTTATTTTAGTATTTATTGGATCCGAACTAGACTATCTTGTAATAGTTGTATATACGTTATATTAATTTTACAAGAGTCTCCTCCTACTCTAGATTTTAATAATACATTTTACAAACGTGTCCTCCAACTCTACACTTTATAGTACATTTTTAAAGATTCCCTCCATTACTCTAGTTCTTAAAACAAATTTTATAGGATTTTTTTAGTTTAGTATTTATTGGATCCAAACTAGACCATCTTTCAATAGTTGTATTTACCCTATATTAATTTTACAAGAGTCTCCTCTATTTTTTAATTTATTATTTATTGGATCCGAACTAGACTATCTTCTAATAGTTGTATAAACCTTATATTAATTTTACAAGAGTCTCCTCCTACTCTAGACTCTATAGTACATTTTTAAAGACTCCCCTCTTAATCTAGTTCCTACAACACATTTTACAAGAGTCTCCTGTATTTTTTAATTTAGTATTTATTCGATCCGAACTAGACTATCTTCTAATAGTTGTATATACCTTATATTAATTTTACTAGAGTCTCCTCCTACTCTAAACTCTATAGTACATTTTTAAAGACTCCCCTCTTACTCTAGTTCTTCCAACACATTTCATAGGAAATGTTTGGCTTAGTATTTATGGGATCGTAACTAGACTATCTTGTAATAGTTGTATATAACTTATATTAATTTTATAAGAGTCTTCTCCTACTCTAGATTTTATAATACATGTTACAAGAGTCTCCTCCAACTCTAGACTTTATAGTACATTTTTAAAGAGTCCCCTCTTACTCTAGTTCTTACAACACATTTTACAAGAGTCTCCTCAAACTCTACACTTTATAGTACATTTTTAAAGATTCCCCTCTTACTCTAGTTCTTACAACACATTTTATAGGAATTGTTTAGTTTAGTATTTATTGGATCCGAACTAGACTATCTTGTAATAGTTGTATATACTTTATATTAATTTTACAAGAGTCTCCTCCTACTCTAGAATTTATAATAATTTTTACAAGGGTCTCCTCCTACTCTACACATTATAGTACATTTTTAAAGAGTCCCCTCTTACTCTAGTTCTTCCAACACATTTCATAGGAAATGTTTGGCTTAGTATTTATGGGATCGTAACTAGACTATCTTGTAATACTTGTATATAACTTATATTAATTTTATAAGAGTCTTCTCCTACTCTAGATTTTATAATACATTTTACAAGAGTCTCCTGCAACTCTACACTTTATAGTACATTTTACAAACGTGTCCTACAACTCTACACTTTATAGTACATTTTTAAAGATTACCTCCATTACTCTAGTTCTTAAAACAAATTTTATAGGATTTGTTTAGTTTAGTATTTATTGGATCCGAACTAGACTATCTTGTTATAGTTGTATATACGTTATATTAATATTACAAGAGTCTCCTCCTACTCTAGATTTTATAATACATTTTACAAACGTGTCCTCCAACTCTACACTTTATAGTACATTTTTTAAGATTCCCCTCTTACTCTAGTTCTTAAAACACATTTTATAGGAATTGTTTATTTTAGTATTTATTGGATCCGAACTAGACTATCTGTAATAGTTGTATATACCTTATATTAATTTTACAAGAGTGTCCTCCCACTCTAGATTTTATAATACATTTTACAAGGGTCTCCTCCTACTCTACACTTTTAGTACATTTTTAAAGAGTCCTCTCTTAATCTAGTTCTTACAACACATTTTACAAGGGTCTCCTGTATTTTTTAATTTATTATTTATTGGATCCGAACTAGACTATCTTCTAATAGTTGTATATACCTTATATTAATTTTACAAGAGTCTCCTCCTACTCTAGACTCTATAGTACATTTTTAAAGAGTCCCCTCTTACTCTAGTTCTTACAACACATTTCATAGGAAATGTTTGGCTTAGTATTTATGGGATCGTAACTAGACTATCTTGTAATAGTTGTATATACGTTATATTAATTTTACAAGAGTCTTCTCTTACTCTAGATTTTATAATACATTTTACAAGAGTCTCCTCCAACTCTAGACTTTATAGTACATTTTTAAAGAGTCCCCTCTTACTCTAGTTCTTACCACACATTTTACAAGAGTCTCCTCCTAATTGTTTAATTTAGTATTTATTGGATCCGATCTAGACTATCTTCTAATAGTTTTATATACCTTATATTAATTTTACAAGAATTTCCTCCTACTCTAGATTTTATAATACATTTTACAAGAGTCTCCTCCAACTCTACACTTTATAGTACATTTTACAAACGTGTCCTCCAACTCTACACTTTATAGTACATTTTTAAAGATTCCCTCCATTACTCTAGTTCTTAAAACAAATTTTATAGGATTTGTTTAGCTTAGTATTTATTGGATCCGAACTATACTATCTTGTAATGGTTGTATATACGTTATATTAATATTACAAGAGTCTCCTCCTACTCTAGATTTTATAATACATTTTACAAGAGTCTCCTAAAACTCTACACTTTATAGTACATTTTTAAAGATTCCACTCTTACTCTAGTTCTTACAACACATTTCATAGGAAAGGTTTGGCTTAGTATTTATGGGATCGTAACTAGACTATCCTCTAATAGTTGTATATACCTCATATTAATTTTACAAGAGTCTCCTCCTACTCTAGATTTTATAATACATTTTACAAACGTGTCCTCCAACTCTACAATTTAAAGTACATTTTTAAAGATTCCCTCCATTACTCTAGTTCTTAAAACAAATTTTATAGGATTTTTTTAGTTTAGTATTTATTGAATTCAAACTAGACCATCTTTCAATAGCTGTATTTACCCTATATTAATTTTACAAGGGTCTCCTCCTACTCTAGACTCTATGGTACATTTTTAAAGACTCCTCTCTCAATCTAGTTCTTACAACACATTTTACAAGGGTCTCCTGTATTTTTTAATTTATTATATATTGGATCCGAACTAGACTATTTTCTAATAGTTGTATATACCTTATATTAATTTTACAAGAGTCTCCTCCTACTCTAGACTCTATAGTACATTTTTAAAGAGTCCCCTCTTACTCTAGTTCTTACAACACATTTCATAGGAAATGTTTGGCTTAGTATTTATGGGATCGTAACTAGACTATCTTGTTATAGTTGAATATACGTTATATTAATTTTACAAGAGTCTCCTCCTACTCTAGATTTTATAATACATTTTACAAACGTGTCCTCCAACTCTACACTTTATAGTACATTTTTAAAGATTCCCTCCATTGCTCTAGTTCTTAAAACAAATTTTATAGGATTTTTTAGTTTAGTATTTATTGGATCCAAATTAGACCATCTTTCAATAGTTGTATTTACCCTATATTAATTTTACAAGAGTCTCCTCTATTTTTTAATTTATTATTTATTGCATCCGAACTAGACTATCTTCTAATAGTTGTATATACCCTATATTAATTTTACAAGAGTCTCCTCCTACTCTAGACTCTATAGTACATTTTTAAAGACTCCCCTCTTAATCTAGTTCCTACAACACATTTTACAAGAGTCTCCTCTATTTTGTAATTTAGTAATTATTGGATCCGTACTAGATAATCTTGTAATAGTTGTATATAATTTATATTAATATAACTTATATTAATTTTACAAGAGTCTCCTCCTACTCTAGATTCTATAATACATTTTACAAGAGTCTCCTCCAACTCCACACTTTATAGTACAATTTACAAACGTGTCCTCCAACTCTACACTTTATAGTACATTTTTAAAGATTCCCTCCATTACTATAGTTCTTAAAACAAATTTTATAGGATTTGTTTATTTTAGTATTTATTGGATCCGAACTAGACTATCTTGTAATAGTTGTATATACGTTATATTAATTTTACAAGAGTCTCCTCCTACTCTAGATTTTAATAATACATTTTACAAACGTGTCCTCCAACTCTACACTTTATAGTACATTTTTAAAGATTCCCTCCATTACTCTAGTTCTTAAAACAAATTTTATAGGATTTTTTTAGTTTAGTATTTATTGGATCCAAACTAGACCATCCTTCAATAGTTGTATTTACCCTATATTAATTTTACAAGAGTCTCCTCTATTTTTTAATTTATTATTTATTGGATCCGAACTAGACTATCTTCTAATAGTTGTATAAACCTTATATTAATTTTACAAGAGTCTCCTCCTACTCTAGACTCTATAGTACATTTTTAAAGACTCCCCTCTTAATCTAGTTCCTACAACACATTTTACAAGAGTCTCCTGTATTTTTTAATTTAGTATTTATTCGATCCGAACTAGACTATCTTCTAATAGTTGTATATACCTTATATTAATTTTACTAGAGTCTCCTCCTACTCTAGATTTTAATAATACATTTTACAAACGTGTCCTCCAACTCTACACTTTATAGTACATTTTTAAAGATTCCCTTCATTACTCTAGTTCATAAAACAAATTTTATAGAATTTTTTTAGTTTAGTATTTATTGGATCCAAACTAAACCATCTTTCAATAGTTGTATTTACCCTATATTAATTTTACAAGTGTCTCCTCCTACTCTAGACTCTATAGTACATTTTTTAAAACTCCCCTCTTAATCAAGTTCTTACAACACATTTTACAAGAGTCTCCTGTATTTTTTAATTTAGTATTTATTGGATCCGAACTAGACTATCTTCTAATAGTTGTATATACCTTATATTAATTTTACAAGAGTCTCCTCCTACTCTAAACTCTATAGTACATTTTTAAAGACTCCCCTCTTACTCTAGTTCTTCCAACACATTTCATAGGAAATGTTTGGCTTAGTATTTATGGGATCGTAACTAGACTATCTTGTAATAGTTGTATATAACTTATATTAATTTTATAAGAGTCTTCTCCTACTCTAGATTTTATAATACATTTTACAAGAGTCTCCTCCAACTCTAGACTTTATAGTACATTTTTAAAGAGTCCCCTCTTACTCTAGTTCTTACAACACATTTTACAAGAGTCTCCTCAAACTCTACACTTTATAGTACATTTTTAAAGATTCCCCTCTTACTCTAGTTCTTACAACACATTTTATAGGAATTGTTTAGTTTAGTATTTATTGGATCCGAACTAGACTATCTTGTAATAGTTGTATATACTTTATATTAATTTTACAAGAGTCTCCTCCTACTCTAGAATTTATAATACATTTTACAAGGGTCTCCTCCTACTCTACACATTATAGTACATTTTTAAAGAGTCCCCTCTTACTCTAGTTCTTCCAACACATTTCATAGGAAATGTTTGGCTTAGTATTTATGGGATCGTAACTAGACTATCTTGTAATAGTTGTATATAACTTATATTAATTTTATAAGAGTCTTCTCCTACTCTAGATTTTATAATACATTTTACAAGAGTCTCCTCCAACTCTACACTTTATAGTACATTTTACAAACGTGTCCTCCAACTCTACACTTTATAGTACATTTTTAAAGATTACCTCCATTACTCTAGTTCTTAAAACAAATTTTATAGGATTTGTTTAGTTTAGTATTTATTGGATCCGAACTAGACTGTCTTGTAATAGTTGTATATACGTTATATTAATATTACAAGAGTCTCCTCCTACTCTAGATTTTATAATACATTTTACAAACGTGTCCTCCAGCTCTACACTTTATAGTACATTTTTTAAGATTCCCCTCTTACTCTAGTTCTTAAAACACATTTTATAGGAATTGTTTATTTTAGTATTTATTGGATCCGAACTAGACTATCTGTAATAGTTGTATATACCTTATATTAATTTTACAAGAGTGTCCTCCCACTCTAGATTTTATAATACATTTTACAAGGGTCTCCTCCTACTCTACACTTTATAGTACATTTTTAAAGAGTCCTCTCTTAATCTAGTTCTTACAACACATTTTACAAGGGTCTCCTGTATTTTTTAATTTATTATTTATTGGATCCGAACTAGACTATCTTCTAATAGTTGTATATACCTTATTTTAATTTTACAAGAGTCTCCTCCTACTCTAGACTCTATAGTACATTTTTAAAGAGTCCCCTCTTACTCTAGATCTTACAACACATTTCATAGGAAATGTTTGGCTTAGTATTTATGGGATCGTAACTAGACTATCTTGTAATAGTTGTATATACGTTATATTAATTTTACAAGAGTCTTCTCTTACTCTAGATTTTATAATACATTTTACAAGAGTCTCCTCCAACTCTAGACTTTATAGTACATTTTTAAAGAGTCCCCTCTTACTCTAGTTCTTACAACACATTTTACAAGAGTCTCCTCCTAATTGTTTAATTTAGTATTTATTGGATCCGATCTAGACTATCTTCTAATAGTTTTATATACCTTATATTAATTTTACAAGAATTTCCTCCTACTCTAGATTTTATAATACATTTTACAAGAGTCTCCTCCAACTCTACACTTTATAGTACATTTTACAAACGTGTCCTCCAACTCTACACTTTATAGTACATTTTTAAAGATTCCCTCCATTACTCTAGTTCTTAAAACAAATTTTATAGGATTTGTTTAGCTTAGTATTTATTGGATCCGAACTATACTATCTTGTAATGGTTGTATATACGTTATATTAATATTACAAGAGTCTCCTCCTACTCTAGATTTTATAATACATTTTACAAACGTGTCCTCCAACTCTACACTTTATAGTACATTTTTTAAGATTCCCCTCTTACTCTAGTTCTTAAAACACATTTTATAGGAATTGTTTAGTTTAGTATTTATTGGATCCGAACTAGACTATCTGTAATAGTTGTATATACCTTATATTAATTTTACAAGAGTTTCCTCCTACTCTAGATTTTATAATACATTTTACAAGGGTCTCCTCCTACTCTACACTTTATAGTACATTTTTTATGAGTCCCCTCTAACTCTAGTTCTTACAACACATTTCATAGGAATTGTTTGGCTTAGTATTTATGGGATCCTAACTAGACTATCTTGTAATAGTTGTACATAACTTATATTAATTTTACAAGAGTCTCCTCCTACTCTAGATTTTATAATACATTTTACAAGAGTCTCCTTTAACTCTACACTTTATAGTACATTTTTAAAGAGTCCCCTCTTACTCTAGTTCTTACAACACATTTTCCAAGAGTCTCCTCCTAATTGTTAAGTTTAGTATTTATTGGATCCGAACTAGACAATCTTGTAATAGTTGTATATACGTTATATTAATTTTACAAGAGTCTCCTCCTACTCTAGATTTTATAATACATTTTACAAGAGTCTCCTAAAACTCTACACTTTATAGTACATTTTTAAAGATTCCACTCTTACTCTAGTTCTTACAACACATTTCATAGGAAATGTTTCGCTTAGTATTTATGGGATCGTAACTAGACTATCCTCTAATAGTTGTATATACCTCATATTAATTTTACAAGAGTCTCCTCCTACTCTAGACCCTATAGTACATTTTTAAACACTCCCCTCTTAATCTAGTTCTTACAACACATTTTACAAGAAACTCCTCTATTTCGTTATTTATTATTTATTGGATCCGAACTAGACTATCTTGTAATAGTTGTATATACGTTATATTAATTTTAAAAGAGTCTCCTCCTACTCAAGATTTTATAATATATTTTACAAACGTGTCCTCCAACTCTACACTTTATAGTACATTTTCAAAGATTCCCTCCATTACTCTAGTTCTTAAAAAAAATTTTATAGGATTTTTTTTAGTTTAGTATTTATTGAATTCAAACTAGACCATCTTTCAATATCTGTATTTACCCTATATTAATTTTACAAGAGTCTCCTCCTACTCTAGACTCTATAGTACATTTTTAAAGACTCCCCTCTTAATCTAGTTCTTACAACACATTTTACAAGAGTCTCCTGTATTTTTTAATTTATTATTTATTGGATCCGAACTAGACTATCTCCTAATAGTATATACCTTATATTAATTTTACAAGAGTCTCCTCCTACTCTAGACTCTATAGTACATTTTTAAAGAGTCCCCTCTTACTCTAGTTCTTACAACACATTTCATAGGAAATGTTTGGCTTAGTATTTATGGGATTGTAACTAGACTATCTTGTAATAGTTGTATATACGTTATATTAATTTTACAAGAGTCTCCTCCTACTCTAGATTTTATAATACATTTTACAAACGTGTCCTCCAACTCTACACTTTATAGTACATTCTTAAAAATTCCCTCCATTACTCTAGTTCTTAAAATAAATTTTATAGGATTTTTTAGTTTAGTATTTATTGGATCCAAACTAGACCATCTTTCAATAGTTGTATTTACCCTATATTAATTTTACAAGAGTCTCCTCTATTTTTTAATTTATTATTTATTGGATCCGAACTAGACTATCTTCTAATAGTTGTATATACCTTATATTAATTTTACAAGAGTCTCCTCCTACTCTAGACTCTATAGTACATTTTTAAAGACTCCCCTCTTAATCTAGTTCCTACAACAAATTTTACAAGAGTCTCCTCTATTTTGTAATTTAGTATTTATTGGATCCGTACTAGACAATCTTGTAATAGTTGTATATAACTTATATTAATTTTACAAAGGTCTCCTCCTACTCTAGATTTTATAATACATTTACAAGAGTCTCCTCCAACTCTACACTTTATAATACATTTTTAAAGAGTCCCCTCTTACTCTAGTTCTTACAACACATTTTACAAGAGTCTCCTCCTAATTGTTATGTTTGGTATTTATTTAATCTATTTAGACTATCTTGTAATAGTTGTATATACCTTATATTAATTTTACAAGATTCTCCTCCTACTCTAGATTTCATAATACATTTTACAAGAGTCTCCTCCTACTCTAACCTCTATAGTACATTTTTAAAGAGTTCCCTCTTACTCTTGTTTTTACAATATACTTTACAAGAGTCTCCTCCAAATTGTTTAAATTAGTATTTATTGGATCAGAACTATACTATCTGGTAAAAGTTGTATATATCTTATATTAATTTTACAAGAGTCTCCTCCTACTCTAGATTTTACAATACATTTTACAAGGGTCTCCTCCTACTCAACACTTTATAGTACATTTTTAAAGAGTCCCCTCTTACTCTAGTTCTTACAACAAATTTCATAGGAATTAATTGGCTTAGTATTTATGGGATCCTAACTAGACTATCTTGTAATAGTTGGATATAACTTATATTAATTTTACTAGAGTCTCTTCCTACTCTAGATTTTATAATACATTTTACAAGAGTCTCCTCCAACTCTAGACTTCATAGTACATTTTTAAAGAGTCCCCTCTTACTCTAGTTCTTACAACCCATTTTACAAGAGTCTCCTCCTAATTGTTTAATTTAGTATTTATTGGATCCGAACTAGACTATCTTCTAATATTTGTATATACCTTATATTAATTTTACAAGAATTTCCTCCTACTCTAGATTTTATAATACATTTTACGAGAGTCTCCTCCAACTCTACACTTTATAGTACATTTTACAAACGTGTCCTCCAACTCTACACTTTATAGTATATTTTTAAAGATTCCCTCCATTACTATAGTTCTTAAAACAAATTTTATAGGATTTGTTTATTTTAGTATTTATTGGATCCGAACTAGACTATCTTGTAATAGTTGTATATACGTTATATTAATTTTACAAGAGTCTCCTCCTACTCTAGATTTTAATAATACATTTTACAAACGTGTCCACCAACTCTACACTTTATAGTACATTTTTAAAGATTCCCTCCATTACTCTAGTTCTTAAAACAAATTTTATAGGATTTTTTTAGTTTAGTATTTATTGGATCCAAACTAGACCATCTTTCAATAGTTGTATTTACCCTATATTAATTTTACAAGAGTCTCCTCCTACTCTAGACTCTATAGTACATTTTTAAAAACTCCCCTCTTAATCAAGTTCTTACAACACATTTTACAAGAGTCTCCTGTATTTTTTAATTTAGTATTTATTGGATCCGAACTAGACTATCTTCTAATAGTTGTATATAACTTATATTAATTTTACAAGAGTCTCCTCCTACTCTAAATTTTATAATACATTTTACAAGAGTCTCCTCAAACTCTACACTTTATAGTACATTTTTAAAGATTCCCCTCTTACTCTAGTTCTTAAAACACATTTTATAGGAATTGTTTAGTTTAGTATTTATTGGATCCGAACTAGACTATCTTGTAATAGTTGTATATACGTTATATTAATTTTACAAGAGTCTCCTCCTACTCTAGATTTTATAATACATTTTACAAGAGTCTCCAAAAACTCTACACTTTATAGTACATTTTTAAAGATTCCCCTCTTACTCTAGTTCTTACAACACATTTTATAGGAATTGTTTAGTTTAGTATTTATTGGATCCGAACTAGACTATCTTGTAATAGTTTTATATACTTTATATTAATTTTACAAGTGTCTCCTCCTTTTCTAGAATTTATAATACATTTTACAAGGGTCTCCTCCTACTCTACAATTTATAGTACATTTTTAAAGTGTCCCCTCTTACTCTAGTTCTTACAACACATTTCATAGGAAATTTTTGGCTTAGTATTTATGGGATCGTAACTAGACTATCTTGTAATAGTTGTATATAACTTATATTAATTTTACAAGAGTCTTCTCCTACTCTAGATTTTATAATACATTTTACAAGAGTCTCCTCCAACTCTAGACTTTATAGTACATTTTTAAAGAGTCCCCTCTTACTCTAGTTCTTACAACACATTTTACAAGAGTCTCCTCCTAATTGTTTAATTTAGTATTTATTGGATCCGAACTAGACTATCTTCTGATAGTTGTATATACCCATTATTATTTTACAAGAATTTCCTCCTACTCTAGATTTTATAATACATTTTAAAAGAGTCTCCTCCAACTCTACACTTTATAGTACATTTTACAAACGTGTCCTCCAACTCTACACTTTATAGTAAATTTTTAAAGATTCCCTCCATTACTCTATTTATTAAAACAAATTTTATTGGATTTTTTTAGTTTAGTATTTATTGGATCCAAACTAGACCATCTTTCAATAGTTGTATTTACCCTATATTAATTTTACAAGAGTCTCCTCCTACTCTAGACTCTATAGTACATTTTTAAAGACTCCCCTCTTAATCTAGTTCCTACAACACATTTTACAAGAGTCTCATCTATTTTTTAATTTAGTATTTATTGGATACGAACTAGACAATCTTGTACTAGTTGTATATAACTTATATTAATTTTACAAGAGTCTCCTCCTACTCTAAATTTTATAATACATTTTACAAGAGTCTCCTCAAACTCTACACTTTATAGTACATTTTTAAAGATTCCCTCCATTACTCTATTTCTTAAAACAAATTTTATAGGATTTTTTTTGTTTAGTATTTATTGGATCTAAACTAGACCATCTTTCAATAGTAGTATTTACCATATATTAATTTTACAAGAGTCTCCTCCTACTCTAGACTCTACAGTACATTTTTAAAGACTCCCCTCTTACTCTAGTTCTTACAACACATTTTACAAGAGTCTCCTCCTAATTGTTTAATTTAGTATTTATTGGATCCGAACTAGACTATCTTCTGATAGTTGTATATACCCTATATTATTTTACAAGAATTTCCTCCCACTCTAGATTTTATAATACATTTTAAAAGAGTCTCCTCCAACTCTACACTTTATAGTACATTTTACAAACGTGTCCTCCAACTCTACACTTTATAGTAAATTTTTAAAGATTCCCTCCATTACTCTATTTATTAAAACAAATTTTATTGGATTTTTTTTGTTTAGTATTTATTGGATCCAAACTAGACCATCTTTCAATAGTTGTATTTACCCTATATTAATTTTACAAGAGTCTCCTCCTACTCTAGACTCTATAGTACATTTTTAAAGACTCCCCTCTTAATCTAGTTCCTACAACACATTTTACAAGAGTCTCATCTATTTTTTAATTTAGTATTTATTGGATACGAACTAGACAATCTTGTACTATTTGTATATAACTTATATTGATTTTACAAGAGTCTCCTCCTACTCTAGACTCTATAGTACATTTTTAAAGACTCCCCTCATAATCTAGTTCCTACAACACATTTTACAAGAGTTTCCTCTATTTTTTAATTTAGTATTTATTGGATCCGAACTAGACTATCTTCTAATAGTTTTATATACCTTATATTAATTTTACAAGAATTTCCTCCTACTCTAGATTTTATAATACATTTTACAAGAGTCTCCTCCAACTCTACACTTTATAGTACATTTTACAAACGTGTCCTCCAACTCTACACTTTATAGTACATTTTTAAAGATTGCCTCCATTACTCTAGTTCTTTAAACAAATTTTATAGGATTTGTTTAGTTTAGTATTTATTGGATCCGAACTAGACTATCTTGTAATAGTTGTATATACGTTATATTAATTTTACAAGAGTCTCCTCCTACTCTAGATTTTATAATACATTTTACAAACGTGTCCTCCAACTCTACACTTTATAGTACATTTTTTAAGATTCCCCTCTTACTCTAGTTCTTAAAACACATTTTATAGGAATTGTTTAGTTTAGTATTTATTGGGTCCGAACTAGACTATCTGTAATAGTTGTATATACCTTATATTAATTTTACAAAAGTGTCCTCCTACTCTAGATTTTATAATACATTTTACAAGGGTCTCCTCCTACTCTACACTTTATAGTACATTTTTAAAGAGTCCCCTCTTACTCTAGTTCTTACAACACATTTTACAAGAGTCTCCTCAAACTCTACACTTTATAGTACATTTTTAAAGATTCCCCTCTTACTCTAGTTCTTAAAACACATTTTATAGGAATAGTTTAGTTTAGTATTTATTGAATCCGAACTAGACTATCTTGTAATAGTTGTATATACGTTATATTAATTTTACAAGAGTCTCCGCCTACTCTAAATTTTATAATACATTTTACAAGAGTCTCCTCAAACTCTACACTTTATAGTACATTGTTAAAGATTCCCCTCTTACTCTAGTTCTTAAAACACATTCTATAGGAATTGTTTGGTTTAGTATTTATTGTATCCGAACTAGACTATCTTGTAATAGTTGTATATAACTTATATTAATTTTACAAGAATGTCCTCCTACTCTAGATTTTATAATACATTTTACATGGGTCTCCTCCTACTCTACACTGTATAGTACATTTTTAAAGAGTCCCCTCTTACTCTAGTTCTTACAACACATTTCATAGGAATTGTTTGGCTTAGTATTTATGGGATTCTAACGAGTTTACCTTGTAATAGTTGTATATACGTTATATTAATTTTACAATAGTCTCCTCCTACTCTAGATTTTATAATACATTTTACAAGAGTCTCCTAAAACTCTACACTTTATAGTACATTTTTAAAGATTCCCCTCTTACTCTAGTTCTTACAACACATTTTATAGGAATTGTTTGGTTTTGTATTTATTGGATCCGAACTAGACTATCTTGTAATAGTTGTATATACTTTATATTAATTTTACAAGAGTCTCCTCCTACTCTAGAATTTATAATACATTTTACAAGGGTCTCCTCCTACTCTACACTTTATAGTACATTTTTAAAGAGTCCCCTCTTACTCTAGTTCTTACAACACATTTCATAGGAAATGTTTGGCTTAGTATTTATGGGATCGTAACTAGACTATCTTGTAATAGTTGTATATAACTTATATTAATTTTACAAGAGTCTTCTCCTACTCTAGATTTTATAATACATTTTACAAGAGTCTCCTCCAACTCTAGACTTTATAGTACATTTTTAAAGAGTCCCCTCTTACTCTAGTTCTTACAACACATTTTACAAGAGTCTCCTCCTAATTGTTTAATTTAGTATTTATTGGATCCGAACTAGACTATCTTCTAATAGTTTTATATACCTTATATTAATTTTACAAGAATTTCCTCCTACTCTAGATTTTATAATACATTTTACAAGAGTCTCCTCCAACTCTACACTTTATAGTACATTTTACAAACGTGTCCTCCAACTCTACACTTTATAGTACATTTTTAAAGATTGCCTCCATTACTCTAATTCTTTAAACAAATTTTATAGGATTTGTTTAGTTTAGTATTTATTGGATCCGAACTAGACTATCTTGTAATAGTTGTATATACGTTATATTAATTTTACAAGAGTCTCCTCCTACTCTAGATTTTATAATACATTTTACAAACGTGTCCTCCAACTCTACACTTTATAGTACATTTTTTAAGATTCCCCTCTTACTCTAGTTCTTAAAACACATTTTATAGGAATTGTTTAGTTTAGTATTTATTGGGTCCGAACTAGACTATCTGTAATAGTTGTATATACCTTATATTAATTTTACAAGAGTGTCCTCCTACTCTAGATTTTATAATACATTTTACAAGGGTCTCCTCCTACTCTACACTTTATAGTACATTTTTAAAGAGTCCCCTCTTACTCTAGTTCTTACAACACATTTTACAAGAGTCTCCTCAAACTCTACACTTTATAGTACATTTTTAAAGATTCCCCTCTTACTCTAGTTCTTAAAACACATTTTATAGGAATAGTTTAGTTTAGTATTTATTGAATCCGAACTAGACTATCTTGTAATAGTTGTATATACGTTATATTAATTTTACAAGAGTCTCTTCCTACTCTAGATTTTATAATATATTTTACAAGAGTCTCCTAAAACTCTACACTTTATAGTACATTTTTAAAGATTCCCCTCTTACTCTAGTTCTTACAACACATTTTATAGGAATTGTTTGGTTTTGTATTTATTGGATCCGAACTAGACTATCTTGTAATAGTTGTATATACTTTATATTAATTTTACAAGAGTCTCCTCCTACTCTAGAATTTATAATACATTTTACAAAGGTCTCCTCCTACTCTACACTTTATAGTACATTTTTAAAGAGTCCCCTCTTACTCTAGTTCTTACAACACATTTTACAAGAGTCTCCTCCTAATTGTTTAATTTAGTATTTATTAGATCCGAACTAGACTATCTTCTAATAGTTTTATATACCTTATATTAATTCTACAAGAATTTCCTCCTACTCTAGATTTTATAATACATTTTACAAGAGTCTCCTCCAACTCTACACTTTATAGTACATTTTACAAACGTGTCCTCCAACTCTACACTTTATAGTACATTTTTAAAGATTGCCTCCATTACTCTAGTTCTTTAAACAAATTTTATAGGATTTGTTTAGTTTAGTATTTATTGGATCCGAACTAGACTATCTTGTAATAGTTGTATATACGTTATATTAATTTTACAAGAGTCTCCTCCTACTCTAGATTTTATAATACATTTTACAAACGTGTCCTCCAACTCTACACTTTATAGTACATTTTTTAAGATTCCCCTCTTACTCTAGTTCTTAAAACACATTTTATAGGAATTGTTTAGTTTAGTATTCATTGGATCCGAACTAGACTATCTGTAATAGTTGTATATACCTTATATTAATTTTACAAGATTGTCCTCCTACTCTAGATTTTATAATACATTTTACAAGGGTCTCCTCCTACTCTACACTTTAAAGTACATTTTTAAAGAGTCCCCTCTTACTCTAGTTCTTACAACACATTTCATAGGAATTGTTTGGCTTAGTATTTATTGGATCCTAACGAGACTACCTTGTAATAGTTGTATGTACCTTATATTAATTTTACAAGAGTGTCCTCCTACTCTAGATTTTATAATACATTTTACAAGAGTCTCCTCCAACTCTAGACTTTATTGTACATTTTTAAAGAGTCCCCTCTTACTCTAGTTCTTACAACACATTTTACAAGAGTCTCTCTATTTTGTAATTTAGTATTTATTGGATCCGAACTAGACAATCTTGTAATAGTTGTATATAACTTATTTTAATTTTACAAGAGTCTCCTCCTACTCTAAATTTTATAATACATTTTACAAGAGTCTCCTCCAACTCTAGACTTTATAGTACATTTTTAAAGAGTCCCTTCTTACTCTAGATCTTACAACACATTTTACAAGAGTCTCCTCAAACTCTACACTTTATAGTACATTTTTAAAGATTCCCCTCTTACTCTAGTTCTTAAAACACATTTTATAGGAATAGTTTAGTATTTATTGGATCCGAACTAGACTATCTTGTAATAGTTGTATATACGTTATATTAATTTTACAAGAGTCTTCTCCTACTCTAGATTTTATAATACATTTTACAAGAGTCTCCTAAAACTCTACACTTTATAGTACATTTTTAAAGATTCCCCTCTTACTCTAGTTCTTACAACACATTTTATAGGAATTGTTTGGTTTTGTATTTATTGGATCCGAACTAGACTATCTTGTAATAGTTGTATATACTTTATATTAATTTTACAAGAGTCTCCTCCTACCCTAGAATTTATAATACATTTTACAAGGGTCTCCTCCTACTCTACACTTTATAGTACATTTTTAAAGAGTCCCCTCTTACTCTAGTTCTTACAACACATTTCATAGGAAATGTTTGGCTTAGTATTTATGGGATCGTAACCAGACTATCTTGTAATAGTTGTATATAACTTATATTAATTTTACAAGAGTCTTCTCCTACTCTAGATTTTATAATACATTTTACAAGAGTCTCCTCCAACTCTAGACTTTATAGTACATTTTTAAAGAGTCCCCTCTTACTCTAGTTCTTACAACACATTTTACAAGAGTCTCCTCCTAATTGTTTAATTTAGTATTTATTGGATCCGAACTAGACTATCTTCTAATAGTTTTATATACCTTATATTAATTTTACAAGAATTATTTCCTACTCTAGATTTTATAATACATTTTACAAGAGTCTCCTCCAACTCTACACTTTATAGTACATTTTACAAACGTGTCCTCCAACTCTACACTTTATAGTACATTTTTAAAGATTGCTTCCATTACTCTAGTTCTTTAAACAAATTTTATAGGATTTGTTTAGTTTAGTATTTATTGGATCCGAACTAGACTATCTTGTAATAGTTGTATATACGTTATATTAATTTTACAAGAGTCTCCTCCTACTCTAGATTTTATAATACATTTTACAAACGTGTCCTCCAACTCTACACTTTATAGTACATTTTTTAAGATTCCCCTCTTACTCTAGTTCTTAAAACACATTTTATAGGAATTGTTTAGTTTAGTATTTATTGGGTCCGAACTAGACTATCTGTAATAGTTGTATATACCTTATATTAATTTTACAAGAGTGTCCTCCTACTCTAGATTTTATAATACATTTTACAAGGGTCTCCTCCTACTCTACACCTTATAGTACATTTTTAAAGAGTCCCCTCTTACTCTAGTTCTTACAACACATTTTATAGGAATAGTTTAGTTTAGTATTTATTGAATCCGAACTAGACTATCTTGTAATAGTTGTATATACGTTATATTAATTTTACAAGAGTCTCTTCCTACTCTAGATTTTATAATACATTTTACAAGAGTCTCCTAAAACTGTACACTTTATAGTACATTTTTAAAGATTCCCCTCTTACTTTAGTTCTTACAACACATTTTATAGGAATTGTTTGGTTTTGTATTTATTGGATCCGAACTAGACTATCTTGTAATAGCTGTATATACTTTATATTAATTTTACAAGAGTCTCCTCCTACTCTAGAATTTATAATACATTTTACAAGGGTCTCCTAAAACTCTACACTTTATAGTACATTTTTAAAGAGTCCCCTCTTACTCTAGTTCTTACAACACATTTTACAAGAGTCTCCTCAAACTCTACACTTTATAGTACATTTTTAAAGATTCCCCTCTTACTCTAGTTCTTAAAACACATTTTATAGGAATAGTTTAGTTTAGTATTTATTGAATCCGAACTAGACTATCTTGTAATAGTTGTATATACGTTATATTAATTTTACAAGAGTCTCCTCCTAATCTAGATTTTATAATACATTTTACAAGAGTCACCTAAAACTCTACACTTTATAGTAAATTTTTAAAGATGCCCCTCTTACTCTAGTTCCTACAACACATTTCATAGGAAATGTTTGGCTTAGTATTTATGGGATCGTAACTAGACTATCTTCTAATAATTGTATATACCTTATATTAATTTTACAAGAGTCTCCTCCTACTCTAGACCCTATAGTACATTTTTAAAGAGTCCCCTCCTACTCTAGTTCTTACAACACATTTCATAGGAATTGTTTGGCTTAGTATTTATGGGATCCTAACTAGACTATCTTGTAATAGTTTTATACAACTTATATTAATTTTACAAGAGTCTCCTTCTACTCTAGAATTTATAATACATTTTACAAGAGTCTCCTTTAACTCTACACTTTATAGTACATATTTAAAGAGTCCCCTCTTACTCTAGTTCTTACAACACATTCTACAAGAGTCTCCTCCTAATTGTTTAATTTAGTATTTATTGGATCCGAACTATACAATCTTCTAATAGTTTTATATATCTTATATTAATTTTACAAGAATTTCCTCCTACTCTAGATTTTATAATACATTTTACAAGAGTCTCCTCCAACTATACACTTTATAGTACATTTTACAAACGTGTCCTCTATTTTGTAATTTAGTATTTATTGGATCCGAATGAGAAAATCTTGTAATAGTTGTATATAACTTATATTAATTTTACAAGAGTCTCCTCCTACTCTAAATTTTATAATACATTTTACAAGAGTCTCCTGAAACTCTACACTTTATAGTACATTTTTAAAGATTCCCCTCTTACTCTAGTTCTTAAAACACATTTTATAGGAATTGTTTAGTTTAGTATTTATTGGATCCGAACTAGACTATCTTGTAATAGCTGTATATACCTTATATTAATTTTACAAGAGTGTCCTCCTACTTTAGATTTTATAATACATTTTTCAAGGGTCTCCTCCTACTTTACACTTTATAGTACATTTTTAAAGAGTCCCCTCTTACTCTAGTTCTTACAACACATTTCATAGGAATTGTTTGGCTTAGTATTTATGGGATCCTAACGAGACTATCTTGTAATAGTTGTATATAACTTATATTAATTTTACAAGAGTCTCCTCCTACTCTAGATTTTATAATACATTTTACAAGAGTCTCCTCCAACTCTAGACTTTATTGTACATTTTTAAAGAGTCCCCTCTTACTCTAGTTCTTACAACACATTTTACAAGAGTCTCTCTATTTTGTAATTTAGTATTTATTGGATCCGAACTAGACAATCTTGTAATAGTTGTATATAACTTATTTTAATTTTACAAGAGTCTCCTCCTACTCTAAATTTTATAATACATTTTACAAGAGTCTCCTCCAACTCTAGACTTTATAGTACATTTTTAAAGAGTCCCTTCTTACTCTAGTTCTTACAACACATTTTACAAGAGTCTCCTCAAACTCTACACTTTATAGTACATTTTTAAAGATTCCCCTCTAACTCTAGTTCTTAAAACACATTTTATAGGAATAGTTTAGTATTTATTGGATCCGAACTAGACTATTTTGTAATAGTTGTATATACGTTATATTAATTTTACAAGAGTCTCCTTCTACTCTAGATTTTATAATACATTTTACAAGAGTCTCCTAAAACTCTACACATTATAGTACATTTTTAAAGATTCCCCTCTTACTCTAGTTCTTACAACACATTTTATAGGAATTGTTTGGTTTTGTATTTATTGGAACCGAACTAGACTATCTTGTAATAGTTGTATATACTTTATATTAATTTTACAAGAGTCTCCTCCTACTCTAGAATTTATAATACATTTTACAAGGGTCTCCTCCTATTCTACACTTTATAGTACATTTTTAAAGAGTCCCCTCTTACTCTAGTTCTTACAACACATTTCATAGGAAATGTTTGGCTTAGTATTTATGGGATCGTAACTAGATTATCTTGTAATAGTTGTATATAACTTATATTAATTTTACAAGAGTCTTCTCCTACTCTAGATTTTATAATACATTTTACAAGAGTCTCCTCCAACTCTAGACTTTATAGTACATTTTTAAAGAGTCCCCTCTTATTCTAGTTCTTACAACACATTTTACAAGAGTCTCCTCCTAATTGTTTAATTTAGTATTTATTGGATCCGAACTAGACTATCTTCTAATAGTTTTATATACCATATATTAATTTTACAAGAATTTCCTCTACTCTAGATTTTATAATACATTTTACAAGAGTCTCCTCCAACTCTACACTTTATAGTACATTTTACAAACGTGTCCTCCAACTCTACACTTTATAGTACATTTTTAAAGATTGCCTCCATTACTCTAGTTCTTTAAACAAATTTTATAGGATTTGTTTAGTTTAGTATTTATTGGATCCGAACTAGACTATCTTGTAATAGTTGTATATACGTTATATTAATTTTACAAGAGTCTCCTCCTACTCTAGATTTTATAATACATTTTACAAACGTGTCCTCAAACTCTACACTTTATAGTACATTTTTAAAGATTCCCCTCTTACTCTAGTTCTTAAAACACATTTTATAGGAATAGTTTAGTTTAGTATTTATTGAATCCGAACTAGACTATCTTGTAATAGTTGTATATACGTTATATTAATTTTACAAGAGTCTCCTCCTAATCTAGATTTTATAATACATTTTACAAGAGTCACCTAAAACTCTACACTTTATATTAAATTTTTAAAGATTCCCTTCTTACTCTAGTTCCTACAACACATTTCATAGGAAATGTTTGGCTTAGTATTTATGGGATCGTAACTAGACTATCTTCTAATAATTGTATATACCTTATATTAATTTAACAAGAGTCTCCTCCTACTCTAGACCCTATAGTACATTGTTAAAGACTCCCCTCTTAATCTAGTTCTTACAACACATTTTACAAGAGTCTCCTCTATTTTTAATTTATTATTTATTGGATCCGAACTAGACTATCTTGTAATAGTTGTATTTACGTTATATTAATTTTACAAGAGTCTCCTCCTACTCTAGATTTTATAATACATTTTACAAACGTGTCCTCCAACTCTACAATTTAAAGTACATTTTTAAAGATTCCCTCCATTACTCTAGTTCTTAAAACAAATTTTATAGGATTTTTTTAGTTTAGTATTTATTGAATTCAAACTAGACCATCTTTCAATAGCTGTATTTACCCTATATTAATTTTACAGGAGTCTCCTCCTACTCTAGACTCTATAGTACATTTTTAAAGACTCCTCTCTCAATCTAGTTCTTACAACACATTTTACAAGGGTCTCCTGTATTTTTTAATTTATTATTTATTGGATCCGAACTAGACTATTTTCTAATAGTTGTATATACCTTATATTAATTTTACAAGAGTCTCCTCCTACTCTAGACTTTATAGTACATTTTTAAAGAGTCCCCTCTTACACTAGTTCTTACAACACATTTCAAAGGAAATGTTTGGCTTAGTATTTATGGGATCGTAACTAGACTATCTTGTTATAGTTGAATATACGTTATATTAATTTTACAAGAGTTTCCTCCTACTCTAGATTTTATAATACATTTTACAAACGTGTCCTCCAACTGTACACTTTATAGTACATTTTTAAAGATTCTCTCCATTACTCTAGTTCTTAAAACAAATTTCATAGGATTTTTTAGTTTAGTATTTATTGGATCCAAATTAGACCATCTTTCAATAGTTGTATTTACCCTATATTAATTTTACAAGAGTCTCCTCTATTTTTTAATTTATTATTTATTGCATCCGAACTAGACTATCTTCTAATAGTTGTATATACCCTATATTAATTTTACAAGAGTCTCCTCCTACTCTAGACTCTATAGTACATTTTTAAAGACTCCCCTCTTAATCTAGTTCCTACAACACATTTTACAAGAGTCTCCTCTATTTTGTAATTTAGTAATTATTGGATCCGTACTAGACAATCTTGTAATAGTTGTATATAACTTATATTAATATAACTTATATTAATTTTACAAGAGTCTCCTCCTACTCTAGATTCTATAATACATTTTACAAGAGTCTCCTCCAACTCTACACTTTATAGTACAATTTACAAACTTGTCCTCCAACTCTACACTTTATAGTACATTTTTAAAGATTCCCTCCATTACTATAGTTCTTAAAACAAATTTCATAGGATTTGTTTATTTTAGTATTTATTGGATCCGAACTAGACTATCTTGTAAAAGCTGTATATACGTTATATTAATTTTACAAGAGTCTCCTCCTACTCTAGATTTTAATAATACATTTTACAAACGTGTCCTCCAACTCTACACTTTATAGTACATTTTTAAAGATTCCCTCCATTACTCTAGTTCTTAAAACAAATTTTATAGGATTTTTTTAGTTTAGTATTTATTGGATCCAAACTAGACCATCTTTCAATAGTTGTATTTACCCTATATTAATTTTACAAGAGTCTCCTCTATTTTTTAATTTATTATTTATTGGATCCGAACTAGACTATCTTCTAATAGTTGTATAAACCTTATATTAATTTTACAAGAGTCTCCTCCTACTCTAGATTCTATAGTACATTTTTAAAGACTCCCCTCTTAATCTAGTTCCTACAACACATTTTACAAGAGTCTCCTGTATTTTTTAATTTAGTATTTATTCGATCCGAACTAGACTATCTTGTAATAGTTGTATATACGTTATATTAATATTGCAAGAGTCTCCTCCTACTCTAGATTTTATAATACATTTTACAAACGTGTCCTCCAACTCTACACTTTATAGTACATTTTTTAAGATTCCCCTCTTACTCTAGTTCTTAAAACACATTTTATAGGAATTGTTTATTTTAGTATTTATTGGATCCGAACTAGACTATCTGTAATAGTTGTATATACCTTATATTAATTTTACAAGAGTCTCCTCCTACTCTAGACTCTATAGTACATTTTTAAAGAGTCCCCTCTTACTCTAGTTCTTACAACACATTTCATAGGAAATGTTTGGCTTAGTATTTATGGGATCGTAACAAGACTATCTTGTAATAGTTGTATATACGTTATATTAATTTTACAAGGGTCTTCTCCTACTCTAGATTTTATAATACATTTTACAAGAGTCTCCTCCAACTCTCGACTTTATAGTACATTTTTAAAGATTCCCTCCATTACTCTAGTTCTTAAAACAAATTTTGTAGGATTTGTTTAGCTTAGTATTTATTGGATCCGAACTAGACTATCTTGTAATAGTTGTATATACGTTATATTAATATTACAAGAGTCTCCTCCTACTCTAGATTTTATAATACATTTTACAAACGTGTCCTCCAACTCTACACTTTATAGTACATTTTTTAAGATTCCCCTCTTACTCTAGTTCTTAAAACACATTTTATAGGAATTGTTTAGTTTAGTATTTATTGGATCCGAACTAGACTATCTGTAATAGTTGTATATACCTTATATTAATTTTACAAGAGTTTCCTCCTACTCTAGATTTTATAATACATTTTACAAGGGTCTCCTCCTACTCTACACTTTATAGTACATTTTTTAAGAGTCCCCTCTAACTCTAGTTCTTACAACACATTTCATAGGAATTGTTTGGCTTAGTATTTATGGGATCCTAACTAGACTATCTTGTAATAGTTGTACATAACTTATATTAATTTTACAAGAGTCTCCTCCTACTCTAGATTTTATAATTCATTTTACAAGAGTCTCCTTTAACTCTACACTTTATAGTACATTTTTAAAGAGTCCCCTCTTACTCTAGTTCTTACAACACATTTTCCAAGAGTCTCCTCCTAATTGTTAAGTTTAGTATTTATTGGATCCGAACTAGACAATCTTGTAATAGTTGTATATACGTTATATTAATTTTACAAGAGTCTCCTCCTACTCTAGACCCTATAGTACATTTTTAAAGACTCCCCTCTTAATCTAGTTCTTACAACACATTTTACAAGAATCTCCTCTATTTTTTTATTTATTATTTATTGGATCCGAACTAGACTATCTTGTAATAGTTGTATATACGTTATATTAATTTTAAAAGAGTCTCCTCCTACTCTAGATTTTATAATATATTTTACAAACGTGTCCTCCAACTCTACACTTTATAGTACATTTTCAAAGATTCCCTCCATTACTCTAGTTCTTAAAAAAAATTTTATAGGATTTTTTTTAGTTTAGTATTTATTGAATTCAAACTAGACCATCTTTCAATATCTGTATTTACCCTATATTAATTTTACAAGAGTCTCCTCCTACTCTAGACTCTATAGTACATTTTTAAAGACTCCCCTCTTACTCTAGTTCTTACAACACATTTCATAGGAAATGTTTGGCTTAGTATTTATGGGATCGTAACTAGACTATCTTGTAATAGTTGTATATACGTTATATTAATTTTACAAGAGTCTCCTCCTACTCTAGATTTTATAATACATTTTACAAACGTGTCCTCCAACTCTACACTTTATAGTACATTTTTAAAGATTCCCTCCATTACTCTAGTTCTTAAAACAAATTTTATAGGATTTTTTAGTTTAGTATTTATTGGATCCAAACTAGACCATCTTTCAATAGTTGTATTTACCCTATATTAATTTTACAAGAGTCTCCTCTATTTTTTAATTTATTATTTATTGGATCCGAACTAGACTATCTTCTAATAGTTGTATATACCTTATATTAATTTTACAAGAGTCCCCTCCTACTCTAGACTCTATAGTACATTTTTAAAGACTCCCCTCTTAATCTAGTTCCTACAAAAAATTTTACAAGAGTCCTCTATTTTGAAATTTAGTATTTATTGGATCCGTACTAGACAATCTTGTAATAGTTGTATATAACTTATATTAATTTTACAAAGGTCTCCTCCTACTCTAGATTTTATAATACATTTACAAGAGTCTCCTCCAACTCTACACTTTATAATACATTTTTAAAGAGTCCCCTCTTACTCTAGTTCTTACAACACATTTTACAAGAGTCTCCTCCTAATTGTTATGTTTGGTATTTATTGGATCAATTTAGACTATCTTGTAATAGTTGTATATACCTTATATTAATTTGACAAGACTCTCCTCCTACTCTAGATTTCATAATACATTTTACAAGAGTCTCCTCCTACTCTAACCTCTTTAGTACATTTTTAAAGAGTTCCCTCTTACTCTTGTTTTTACAATATACTTTACAAGAGTCTCCTCCAAATTGTTTAAATTAGTATTTATTGGATCAGAACTATACTATCTGGTAAAAGTTGTATATATCTTATATTAATTTTACAAGAGTCTCCTCCTACTCTAGATTTTATAATACATTTTACAAGGGTCTCCTCCTACTCAACACTTTATAGTAAATTTTTAAAGATTCCCCTCTTACTCTAGTTCCTACAACACAATTCATAGGAAATGTTTGGCTTAGTATTTATGGGATCGTAACTAGACTATCTTCTAATAATTGTATATACCTTATATTAATTTAACAAGAGTCTCCTCCTACTCTAGACCCTATAGTACATTTTTAAAGACTCCCCTCTTAATCTAGTTCTTACAACACATTTTACAAGAGTCTCCTCTATTTTTAATTTATTATTTATTGGATCCGAACTAGACTATCTTGTAATAGTTGTATTTACGTTATATTAATTTTACAAGAGTCTCCTCCTACTCTAGATTTTATAATACATTTTACAAACGTGTCCTCCAACTCTACAATTTAAAGTACATTTTTAAAGATTCCCTCCATTACTCTAGTTCTTAAAACAAATTTTATAGGATTTTTTTAGTTTAGTATTTATTGAATTCAAACTAGACCATCTTTCAATAGCTGTATTTACCCTATATTAATTTTACAGGAGTCTCCTCCTACTCTAGACTCTATAGTACATTTTTAAAGACTCCTCTCTCAATCTAGTTCTTACAACACATTTTACAAGGGTCTCCTGTATTTTTTAATTTATTATTTATTGGATCCGAACTAGACTATTTTCTAATAGTTGTATATACCTTATATTAATTTTACAAGAGTCTCCTCCTACTCTAGACTCTATAGTACATTTTTAAAGAGTCCCCTCTTACACTAGTTCTTACAACACATTTCATAGGAAATGTTTGGCTTAGTATTTATGGGATCGTAACTAGACTATCTTGTTATAGTTGAATATACGTTATATTAATTTTACAAGAGTTTCCTCCTACTCTAGATTTTATAATACATTTTACAAACGTGTCCTCCAACTGTACACTTTATAGTACATTTTTAAAGATTCTCTCCATTACTCTAGTTCTTAAAACAAATTTCATAGGATTTTTTAGTTTAGTATTTATTGGATCCAAATTAGACCATCTTTCAATAGTTGTATTTACCCTATATTAATTTTACAAGAGTCTCCTCTATTTTTTAATTTATTATTTATTGCATCCGAACTAGACTATCTTCTAATAGTTGTATATACCCTATATTAATTTTACAAGAGTCTTCTCCTACTCTAGAATCTATAGTACATTTTTAAAGACTCCCCTCTTAATCTAGTTCCTACAACACATTTTACAAGAGTCTCCTCTATTTTGTAATTTAGTATTTATTGGATCCGAACTAGACAATCTTGTAATAGTTGTATATAACTTATATTAATTTTACAAGAGTCTCCTCCTACTCTAGATTCTATAATACATTTTACAAGAGTCTCCTCCAACTCTAGACTTTATAGTACATTTTTAAAGAGTCCCCTCTTACTCTAGTTCTTACAAAACATTTTACAAGAGACTCCTCTATTTTTAATTTATTATTTATTGGATCCGAACTAGACTATCTTGTAATAGTTGTATTTACGTTATATTAATTTTACAAGAGTCTCCTCCTACTCTAGATTTTATAATACATTCTACAAACGTGTCCTCCAACTCTACAATTTAAAGTACATTTTTAAAGATTCCCTCCATTACTCTAGTTCTTAAAACAAATTTTATAGGATTTTTTTAGTTTAGTATTTATTGAATTCAAACTAGACCATCTTTCAATAGCTGTATTTACCCTATATTAATTTTACAAGAGTCTCCTCCTACTCTAGACTCCATAGTACATTTTTAAAGACTCCTCTCTCAATCTAGTTCTTACAACACATTTTACAAGGGTCTCCTGTATTTTTTAATTTATTATATATTGGATCCGAACTAGACTATTTTCTAATAGTTGTATATACCTTATATTAATTTTACAAGAGCCTCCTCCTACTCTAGACTCTATAGTACATTTTTAAAGAGTCCCCTCTTACTCTAGTTCTTACAACACATTTCATAGGAAATGTTTGGCTTAGTATTTATGGGATCGTAACTAGACTATCTTGTTATAGTTGAATATACGTTATATTAATTTTACAAGAGTCTCCTCCTACTCTAGATTTTATAATACATTTTACAAACGTGTCCTCCAACTCTACACTTTATAGTACATTTTTAAAGATTCCCTCCATTACTCTAGTTCTTAAAACAAATTTTATAGGATTTTTTAGTTTAGTATTTATTGGATCCAAATTAGACCATCTTTCAATAGTTGTATTTACCCTATATTAATTTTACAAGAGTCTCCTCTATTTTTTAATTTATTATTTATTGCATCCGAACTAGACTATCTTCTAATAGTTGTATATACCCTATATTAATTTTACAAGAGTCTCCTCCTACTCTAGACTCTATAGTACATTTTTAAAGACTCCCCTCTTAATCTAGTTCCTACAACACATTTTACAAGAGTCTCCTCTATTTTGTAATTTAGTAATTATTGGATCCGTACTAGACAATCTTGTAATAGTTGTATATAACTTATATTAATATAACTTATATTAATTTTACAAGAGTCTCCTCCTACTCTAGATTCTATAATACATTTTACAAGAGTCTCCTCCAACTCTACACTTTATAGTACAATTTACAAACGTGTCCTCCAACTCTACACTTTATAGTACATTTTTAAAGATTCCCTCCATTACTATAGTTCTTAAAACAAATTTCATAGGATTTGTTTATTTTAGTATTTATTGGATCCGAACTAGACTATCTTGTAAAAGCTGTATATACGTTATATTAATTTTACAAGAGTCTCCTCTATTTTTTAATTTATTATTTATTGGATCCGAACTAGACTATCTTCTAATAGTTGTATAAACCTTATATTAATTTCACAAGAGTCTCCTCCTACTCTAGATTCTATAGTACATTTTTAAAGACTCCCCTCTTAATCTAGTTCCTACAACACATTTTACAAGAGTCTCCTGTATTTTTTAATTTAGTATTTATTCGATCCGAACTAGACTATCTTGTAATAGTTGTATATACGTTATATTAATATTAGAAGAGTCTCCTCCTACTCTAGATTTTATAATACATTTTACAAACGTGTCCTCCAACTCTACACTTTATAGTACATTTTTTAAGATTCCCCTCTTACTCTAGTTCTTAAAACACATTTTATAGGAATTGTTTATTTTAGTATTTATTGGATCCGAACTAGACTATCTGTAATAGTTGTATATACCTTATATTAATTTTACAAGAGTCTCCTCCTACTCTAGACTCTATAGTACATTTTTAAAGAGTCCCCTCTTACTCTAGTTCTTACAACACATTTCATAGGAAATGTTTGGCTTAGTATTTATGGGATCGTAACAAGACTATCTTGTAATAGTTGTATATACGTTATATTAATTTTACAAGGGTCTTCTCCTACTCTAGATTTTATAATACATTTTACAAGAGTCTCCTCCAACTCTCGACTTTATAGTACATTTTTAAAGATTCCCTCCATTACTCTAGTTCTTAAAATAAATTTTGTAGGATTTGTTTAGCTTAGTATTTATTGGATCCGAACTAGACTATCTTGTAATAGTTGTATATACGTTATATTAATATTACAAGAGTCTCCTCCTACTCTAGATTTTATAATACATTTTACAAACGTGTCCTCCAACTCTACACTTTATAGTACATTTTTTAAGATTCCCCTCTTACTCTAGTTCTTAAAACTCATTTTATAGGAATTGTTTAGTTTAGTATTAATTGGATCCGAACTAGACTATCTGTAATAGTTGTATATACCTTATATTAATTTTACAAGAGTTTCCTCCTACTCTAGATTTTATAATACATTTTACAAGGGTCTCCTCCTACTCTACACTTTATAGTACATTTTTTAAGAGTCCCCTCTAACTCTAGTTCTTACAACACATTTCATAGGAATTGTTTGGCTTAGTATTTATGGGATCCTAACTAGACTATCTTGTAATAGTTGTACATAACTTATATTAATTTTACAAGAGTCTCCACCTACTCTAGATTTTATAATACATTTTACAAGGGTCTCCTCCTACTCTACACTTTATAGTACATTTTTTAAGAGTCCCCTCTAACTCTAGTTCTTACAACACATTTCATAGGAATTGTTTGGTTTAGTATTTATGGGATCCTAACTAGACTATCTTGTAATAGTTGTACATAACTTATATTAATTTTACAAGAGTCTCCTCCTACTCTAGATTTTATAATTCATTTTACAAGAGTCTCCTTTAACTCTACACTTTATAGTACATTTTTAAAGAGTCCCCTCTTACTCTAGTTCTTACAACACATTTTCCAAGAGTCTCCTCCTAATTGTTAAGTTTAGTATTTATTGGATCCGAACTAGACAATCTTGTAATAGTTGTATATACGTTATATTAATTTTACAAGAGTCTCCTCCTACTCTAGACCCTATAGTACATTTTTAAAGACTCCCCTCTTAATCTAGTTCTTACAACACATTTTACAAGAATCTCCTCTATTTTTTTATTTATTATTTATTGGATCCGAACTAGACTATCTTGTAATAGTTGTATATACGTTATATTAATTTTAAAAGAGTCTCCTCCTACTCTAGATTTTATAATATATTTTACAAACGTGTCCTCCATCTCTACACTTTATAGTACATTTTCAAAGATTCCCTCCATTACTCTAGTTCTTAAAAAAAATTTTATAGGATTTTTTTTAGTTTAGTATTTATTGAATTCAAACTAGACCATCTTTCAATATCTGTATTTACCCTATATTAATTTTACAAGAGTCTCCTCCTACTCTAGACTCTATAGTACATTTTTAAAGACTCCCCTGTTACTCTAGTTCTTACAACACATTTCATAGGAAATGTTTGGCTTAGTATTTATGGGATCGTAACTAGACTATCTTGTAATAGTTGTATATACGTTATATTAATTTTACAAGAGTCTCCTCCTACTCTAGATTTTATAATACATTTTACAAACGTGTCCTCCAACTCTACACTTTATAGTACATTTTTAAAGATTCCCTCCATTACTCTAGTTCTTAAAACAAATTTTATAGGATTTTTTAGTTTAGTATTTATTGGATCCAAACTAGACCATCTTTCAATAGTTGTATTTACCCTATATTAATTTTACAAGAGTCTCCTCTATTTTTTAATTTATTATTTATTGGATCCGAACTAGACTATCTTCTAATAGTTGTATATACCTTATATTAATTTTACAAGAGTCCCCTCCTACTCTAGACTCTATAGTACATTTTTAAAGACTCCCCTCTTAATCTAGTTCCTACAACAAATTTTACAAGAGTCTCCTCTATTTTGAAATTTAGTATTTATTGGATCCGTACTAGACAATCTTGTAATAGTTGTATATAACTTATATTAATTTTACAAAGGTCTCCTCCTACTCTAGATTTTATAATACATTTACAAGAGTCTCCTCCAACTCTACACTTTATAATACATTTTTAAAGAGTCCCCTCTTACTCTAGTTCTTACAACACATTTTACAAGAGTCTCCTCCTAATTGTTATGTTTGGTATTTATTGGATCAATTTAGACTATCTTGTAATAGTTGTATATACCTTATATTAATTTTACAAGATTCTCCTCCTACTCTAGATTTCATAATACATTTTACAAGAGTCTCCTCCTACTCTAACCTCTTTAGTACATTTTTAAAGAGTTCCCTCTTACTCTTGTTTTTACAATATACTTTACAAGAGTCTCCTCCAAATTGTTTAAATTAGTATTTATTGGATCAGAACTATACTATCTGGTAAAAGTTGTATATATCTTATATTAATTTTACAAGAGTCTCCTCCTACTCTAGATTTTATAATACATTTTACAAGGGTCTCCTCCTACTCAACACTTTATAGTACATTTTTAAAGAGTCCCCTCTTACTCTAGTTCTTACAACACATTTCATAGGAATTAATTGGCTTAGTATTTATGGGATCCTAACTAGACTATCTTGTAATAGTTGTATATAACTTATATTAATTTTACTAGAATCTCCTCCTACTCTAGATTTTATAATACATTTTACGAGAGTCTCCTCCAACTCTACACTTTATAGTACATTTTACAAACGTGTCCTCCAACTCTACACTTTATAGTATATTTTTAAAGATTCCCTCCATTACTATAGTTCTTAAAACAAATTTTATAGGATTTGTTTATTTTAGTATTTATTGGATACGAACTAGACTATCTTGTAATAGTTGTATATACGTTATATTAATTTTACAAGAGTCTCCTCCTACTCTAGATTTTAATAATACATTTTACAAACGTGTCCTCCAACTCTACACTTTATAGTACATTTTTAAAGATTCCCTCCATTACTCTAGTTCTTAAAACAAATTTTATAGGATTTTTTTAGTTTAGTATTTATTGGATCCAAACTAGACCATCTTTCAATAGTTGTATTTACCCTATATTAATTTTACAAGAGTCTCCTCCTACTCTAGAATTTATAATACATTTTACAGGGGTCTCCTCCTACTCTACAATTTATAGTACATTTTTAAACTGTCCCCTCTTACTCTAGTTCTTACAACACATTTCATAGGAAATGTTTGGCTTAGTATTTATGGGATCGTAACTAGACTATCTTGTAATAGTTGTATATAACTTATATTAATTTTACAAGCGTCTTCTCCTACTCTAGATTTTATAATACATTTTACAAGAGTCTCCTCCAACTCTAGATTTTATAGTACATTTTATAGAGTCCCCTCTTACTCTAGTTCTTACAACACATTTTACAAGAGTCTCCTCCTAATTGTTTAATTTAGTATTTATTGGATCCGAACTAGACTATCTTCTAATAGTTGTATATACCTTATATTAATTTTACAAGAATTTCCTCTTACTCTAGATTTTATAATACATTTTACAAGAGTCTCCTCCAACTCTACACTTTATAGTACATTTTACAAACGTGTCCTCCAACTCTACACTTTATAGTATATTTTTAAAGATTCCCTCCATTACTATAGTTCTTAAAACAAATTTTATAGGATTTGTTTATTTTAGTATTTATTGGATCCGAACTAGACTATCTTGTAATAGTTGTATATACGTTATATTAATTTTACAAGAGTCTCCTCCTACTTCTTAAAACAAATTTTATAGGATTTGTTTATTTTAGTATTTATATGATCCGAACTAGACTATCTTGTAATAGTTGTATATACGTTATATTAATTTTAAAAGAGTCTCCTCCTACTCTAGATTTTATAATATATTTTACAAACGTGTCCTCCAACTCTACACTTTATAGTACATTTTCAAAGATTCCCTCCATTACTCTAGTTCTTAAAAAAAATTTTATAGGATTTTTTTTAGTTTAGTATTTATTGAATTCAAACTAGACCATCTTTCAATATCTGTATTTACCCTATATTAATTTTACAAGAGTCTCCTCCTACTCTAGACTCTATAGTACATTTTTAAAGACTCCCCTCTTAATCTAGTTCTTACAACACATTTTACAAGAGTCTCCTGTATTTTTTAATTTATTATTTATTGGATCCGAACCAGACTATCTCCTAATAGTATATACCTTATATTAATTTTACAAGAGTCTCCTCCTACTCTAGACTCTATAGTACATTTTTAAAGAGTCCCCTCTTACTCTAGTTCTTACAACACATTTCATAGGAAATGTTTGGCTTAGTATTTATGGGATCGTAACTAGACTATCTTGTAATAGTTGTATATACGTTATATTAATTTTACAAGAGTCTCCTCCTACTCTAGATTTTATAATACATTTTACAAACGTGTCCTCCAACTCTACACTTTATAGTACATTTTTAAAGATTCCCTCCATTACTCTAGTTCTTAAAACAAATTTTATAGGATTTTTTAGTTTAGTATTTATTGGATCCAAACTAGACCATCTTTCAATAGTTGTATTTACCCTATATTAATTTTACAAGAGTCTCCTCTATTTTTTAATTTATTATTTATTGGATCCGAACTAGACTATCTTCTAATAGTTGTATATACCTTATATTAATTTTACAAGAGTCCCCTCCTACTCTAGACTCTATAGTACATTTTTAAAGACTCCCCTCTTAATCTAGTTCCTACAACAAATTTTACAAGAGTCTCCTCTATTTTGAAATTTAGTATTTATTGGATCCGTACTAGACAATCTTGTAATAGTTGTATATAACTTATATTAATTTTACAAAGGTCTCCTCCTACTCTAGATTTTATAATACATTTACAAGAGTCTCCTCCAACTCTACACTTTATAATACATTTTTAAAGAGTCCCCTCTTACTCTAGTTCTTACAACACATTTTACAAGAGTCTCCTCCTAATTGTTATGTTTGGTATTTATTGGATCAATTTAGACTATCTTGTAATAGTTGTATATACCTTATATTAATTTTACAAGATTCTCCTCCTACTCTAGATTTCATAATACATTTTACAAGAGTCTCCTCCTACTCTAACCTCTTTAGTACATTTTTAAAGAGTTCCCTCTTACTCTTGTTTTTACAATATACTTTACAAGAGTCTCCTCCAAATTGTTTAAATTAGTATTTATTGGATCAGAACTATACTATCTGGTAAAAGTTGTATATATCTTATATTAATTTTACAAGAGTCTCCTCCTACTCTAGATTTTATAATACATTTTACAAGGGTCTCCTCCTACTCAACACTTTATAGTACATTTTTAAAGAGTCCCCTCTTACTCTAGTTCTTACAACACATTTCATAGGAATTAATTGGCTTAGTATTTATGGGATCCTAACTAGACTATCTTGTAATAGTTGTATATAACTTATATTAATTTTACTAGAATCTCCTCCTACTCTAGATTTTATAATACATTTTACGAGAGTCTCCTCCAACTCTACACTTTATAGTACATTTTACAAACGTGTCCTCCAACTCTACACTTTATAGTATATTTTTAAAGATTCCCTCCATTACTATAGTTCTTAAAACAAATTTTATAGGATTTGTTTATTTTAGTATTTATTGGATACGAACTAGACTATCTTGTAATAGTTGTATATACGTTATATTAATTTTACAAGAGTCTCCTCCTACTCTAGATTTTAATAATACATTTTACAAACGTGTCCTCCAACTCTACACTTTATAGTACATTTTTAAAGATTCCCTCCATTACTCTAGTTCTTAAAACAAATTTTATAGGATTTTTTTAGTTTAGTATTTATTGGATCCAAACTAGACCATCTTTCAATAGTTGTATTTACCCTATATTAATTTTACAAGAGTCTCCTCCTACTCTAGAATTTATAATACATTTTACAGGGGTCTCCTCCTACTCTACAATTTATAGTACATTTTTAAACTGTCCCCTCTTACTCTAGTTCTTACAACACATTTCATAGGAAATGTTTGGCTTAGTATTTATGGGATCGTAACTAGACTATCTTGTAATAGTTGTATATAACTTATATTAATTTTACAAGCGTCTTCTCCTACTCTAGATTTTATAATACATTTTACAAGAGTCTCCTCCAACTCTAGATTTTATAGTACATTTTATAGAGTCCCCTCTTACTCTAGTTCTTACAACACATTTTACAAGAGTCTCCTCCTAATTGTTTAATTTAGTATTTATTGGATCCGAACTAGACTATCTTCTAATAGTTGTATATACCTTATATTAATTTTACAAGAATTTCCTCTTACTCTAGATTTTATAATACATTTTACAAGAGTCTCCTCCAACTCTACACTTTATAGTACATTTTACAAACGTGTCCTCCAACTCTACACTTTATAGTATATTTTTAAAGATTCCCTCCATTACTATAGTTCTTAAAACAAATTTTATAGGATTTGTTTATTTTAGTATTTATTGGATCCGAACTAGACTATCTTGTAATAGTTGTATATACGTTATATTAATTTTACAAGAGTCTCCTCCTACTTCTTAAAACAAATTTTATAGGATTTGTTTATTTTAGTATTTATATGATCCGAACTAGACTATCTTGTAATAGTTGTATATACGTTATATTAATTTTAAAAGAGTCTCCTCCTACTCTAGATTTTATAATATATTTTACAAACGTGTCCTCCAACTCTACACTTTATAGTACATTTTCAAAGATTCCCTCCATTACTCTAGTTCTTAAAAAAAATTTTATAGGATTTTTTTTAGTTTAGTATTTATTGAATTCAAACTAGACCATCTTTCAATATCTGTATTTACCCTATATTAATTTTACAAGAGTCTCCTCCTACTCTAGACTCTATAGTACATTTTTAAAGACTCCCCTCTTAATCTAGTTCTTACAACACATTTTACAAGAGTCTCCTGTATTTTTTAATTTATTATTTATTGGATCCGAACCAGACTATCTCCTAATAGTATATACCTTATATTAATTTTACAAGAGTCTCCTCCTACTCTAGACTCTATAGTACATTTTTAAAGAGTCCCCTCTTACTCTAGTTCTTACAACACATTTCATAGGAAATGTTTGGCTTAGTATTTATGGGATCGTAACTAGACTATCTTGTAATAGTTGTATATACGTTATATTAATTTTACAAGAGTCTCCTCCTACTCTAGATTTTATAATACATTTTACAAACGTGTCCTCCAACTCTACACTTTATAGTACATTTTTAAAGATTCCCTCCATTACTCTAGTTCTTAAAACAAATTTTATAGGATTTTTTAGTTTAGTATTTATTGGATCCAAACTAGACCATCTTGTATAGTTGTATTTACCCTATATTAATTTTACAAGAGTCTCCTCTATTTTTTAATTTATTATTTATTGGATCCGAACTAGACTTTCTTCTAATAGTTGTATATACCTTATATTAATTTTACAAGAGTCCCCTCCTACTCTAGACTCTATAGTACATTTTTAAAGACTCCCCTCTTAATCTAGTTCCTACAACAAATTTTACAAGAGTCTCCTCTATTTTGAAATTTAGTATTTATTGGATCCGTACTAGACAATCTTGTAATAGTTGTATATAACTTATATTAATTTTACAAAGGTCTCCTCCTACTCTAGATTTTATAATACATTTACAAGAGTCTCCTCCAACTCTACACTTTATAATACATTTTCAAAGAGTCCCCTCTTACTCTAGTTCTTACAACACATTTTACAAGAGTCTCCTCCTAATTGTTATGTTTGGTATTTATTGGATCAATTTAGACTATCTTGTAATAGTTGTATATACCTTATATTAATTTTACAAGATTCTGCTCCTACTCTAGATTTCATAATACATTTTACAAGAGTCTCCTCCTACTCTAACCTCTATAGTACATTTTTAAAGAGTTCCCTCTTACTCTTGTTTTTACAATATACTTTACAAGAGTCTCCTCCAAATTGTTTAAATTAGTATTTATTGGATCAGAACTATACTATCTGGTAAAAGTTGTATATATCTTATATTAATTTTACAAGAGTCTCCTCCTACTCTAGATTTTATAATACATTTTACAAGGGTCTCCTCCTACTCAACACTTTATAGTACATTTTTAAAGAGTCCCCTCTTACTCTAGTTCTTACAACACATTTCATAGGAATTAATTGGCTTAGTATTTATGGGATCCTAACTAGACTATCTTGTAATAGTTGGATATAACTTATATTAATTCTACTAGAGTCTCTTCCTACTCTAGATTTTATAATACATTTTACAAGAGTCTCCTCCAACTCTAGACTTCATAGTACATTTTTGAAGAGTCCCCTCTTACTCTAGTTCTTACAACACATTTTACAAGAGTCTCCTCCTAATTGTTTAATTTAGTATTTATTGGATCCGAACTAGACTATCTTCTAATATTTGTATATACCTTATATTAATTTTACAAGAATTTCCTCCTACTCTAGATTTTATAATACATTTTACGAGAGTCTCCTCCAACTCTACACTTTATAGTACATTTTACAAACATGTCCTCCAACTCTACACTTTATAGTATATTTTTAAAGATTCCCTCCATTACTATAGTTCTTAAAACAAATTTTATAGGATTTGTTTATTTTAGTATTTATTGGATCCGAACTAGACTATCTTGTAATAGTTGTATATACGTTATATTAATTTTACAAGAGTCTCCTCCTACTTCTTAAAACAAATTTTATAGGATTTGTTTATTTTAGTATTTATATGATCCGAACTAGACTATCTTGTAATAGTTGTATATAACTTATATTAATTTTACAAGAGTCTCCTCCTACTCTAAATTTTATAATACATTTTACAAGAGTCTCCTCAAACTCTACACTTTATAGTACATTTTTAAAGATTCCCCTCTTACTCTAGTTCTTAAAACACATTTTATAGGAATTGTTTAGTTTATTATTTATTGGATCCGAACTAGACTATCTTGTAATAGTTGTATATACGTTATATTAATTTTACAAGAGTCTCCTCCTACTCTAGATTTTATAATACATTTTACAAGAGTCTCCTTAAACTCTACACTTTATAGTACATTTTTAAAGATTCCCCTCTTACTCTAGTTCTTACAACACATTTCATAGGAAATGTTTGGCTTAGTATTTATGGGATCGTAACTAGACTATCTTCTAATAGTTGTATATACCCTATATTAATTTTACAAGATTCTCCTCCTACTCTAGATTTCATAATACATTCTACAAGAGTCTCCTCCTACTCTAACCTCTATAGTACATTTTTAAAGAGTTCCCTCTTACTCTTGTTTTTACAATATACTTTACAAGAGTCTCCTCCAAATTGTTTAAATTAGTATTTATTGGATCAGAACTATACTATCTGGTAAAAGTTGTATATATCTTATATTAATTTTACAAGAGTCTCCTCCTACTCTAGATTTTATAATACATTTTACAAGGGTCTCCTCCTACTCAACACTTTATAGTACATTTTTAAAGAGTCCCCTCTTACTCTAGTTCTTACAACACATTTCATAGGAATTAATTGGCTTAGTATTTATGGGATCCTAACCAGACTAACCTGTAATAGTTGGATATAACTTATATTAATTTTACTAGAGTCTCTTCCTACTCTAGATTTTATAATACATTTTACAAGAGTCTCCTCCAACTCTAGACTTCATAGTACATTTTTAAAGAGTCCCCTCTTACTCTAGTTCTTACAACACATTTTACAAGAGTCTCCTCCTAATTGTTTAATTTAGTATTTATTGGATCCGAACTAGACTATCTTCTAATATTTGTATATACCTTATATTAATTTTACAAGAATTTCCTCCTACTCTAGATTTTATAATACATTTTACGAGAGTCTCCTCCAACTCTACACTTTATAGTACATTTTACAAACGTGTCCTCCAACTCTACACTTTATAGTATATTTTTAAAGATTCCCTCCATTACTATAGTTCTTAAAACAAATTTTATAGGATTTGTTTATTTTAGTATTTATTGGATCCGAACTAGACTATCTTGTAATAGTTGTATATACGTTATATTAATTTTACAAGAGTCTCCTCCTACTCTAGATTTTAATAATACATTTTACAAACGTGTCCTCCAACTCTACACTTTATAGTACATTTTTAAAGATTCCCTCCATTACTCTAGTTCTTAAAACAAATTTTATAGGATTTTTTTAGTTTAGTATTTATTGGATCCAAACTAGACCATCTTTCAATAGTTGTATTTACCCTATATTAATTTTACAAGAGTCTCCTCCTACTCTAGACTCTATATTACATTTTTAAAAACTCCCCTCTTAATCAAGTTCTTACAACACATTTTACAAGAGTCTCCTCTATTTTTTAATTTAGTATTTATTGGATCCGAACTAGACTATCTTCTAATAGTTGTATATAACTTATATTAATTTTACAAGAGTCTCCTCCTACTCTAAATTTTATAATACATTTTACAAGAGTCTCCTCAAACTCTACACTTTATAGTACATTTTTAAAGATTCCCCTCTTACTCTAGTTCTTAAAACATATTTTATAGGATTTGTTTATTTTAGTATTTATTGGATCCGAACTAGACTATCTTGTAATAGTTGTATATACGTTATATTAATTTTACAAGAGTCTCCTCCTACTCTAGATTTTATAATACATTTTACAAGAGTCTCCTAAAACTCTACACTTTATAGTACATTTTTAAAGATTCCCCTCTTACTCTAGTTCTTACAACACATTTCATAGGAAATGTTTGGCTTAGTATTTATGGGATCGTAACTAGACTATCTTCTAATAGTTGTATATACCTTATATTAATTTTACAAGATCCTCCTCCTACTCTAGATTTCATAATACATTTTACAAGAGTCTCCTCCTACTCAACACTTTAAAGTACATTTTTAAAGAGTCCCCTCTTACTCTAGTTCTTACAACACATTTCATAGGAATTAATTGGCTTAGTATTTATGGGATCCTAACTAGACTATCTTGTAATAGTTGGATATAACTTATATTAATTTTACTAGAGTCTCTTCCTAGTCTAGATTTTATAATACATTTTACAAGAGTCTCCTCCAACTCTAGACTTCATAGTACATTTTTAAAGAGTCCCCTCTTACTCTAGTTCTTACAACACATTTTACAAGAGTCTCCTCCTAATTGTTTAATTTAGTATTTATTGGATCCGAACTAGACTATCTTCTAATATTTGTATATACCTTATATTAATTTTACAAGAATTTCCTCCTACTCTAGATTTTATAATACATTTTACGAGAGTCTCCTCCAACTCTACACTTTATAGTACATTTTACAAACGTGTCCTCCAACTCTACACTTTATAGTATATTTTTAAAGATTCCCTCCATTACTATAGTTCTTAAAACAAATTTTATAGGATTTGTTTATTTTAGTATTTATTGGATCCGAACTAGACTATCTTGTAATAGTTGTATATACGTTATATTAATTTTACAAGAGTCTCCTCCTACTCTAGATTTTAATAATACATTTTACAAACGTGTCCTCCAACTCTACACTTTTTTAGTACATTTTTAAAGATTCCCTCCATTACTCTAGTTCTTAAAACAAATTTTATAGGATTTTTTTAGTTTAGTATTTATTGGATCCAAACTAGACAATCTTTCAATAGTTGTATTTACCCTATATTAATTTTACAAGAGTCTCCTCCTATTCTAGACTCTATATTACATTTTTTTAAACTCCCCTCTTAATCAAGTTCTTACAACACATTTTACAAGAGTCTCCTGTATTTTTTAATTTAGTATTTATTGGATCCGAACTAGACTATCTTCTAATAGTTGTATATAACTTATATTAATTTTACAAGAGTCTCCTCCTACTCTAAATTTTATAATACATTTTACAAGAGTCTCCTCAAACTCTACACTTTATAGTACATTTTTAAAGATTCCCCTCTTACTCTAGTTCTTAAAACACATTTTATAGGAATTGTTTAGTTTAGTATTTATTGGATCCGAACTAGACTATCTTGTAATAGTTGTATATACCTTATATTAATTTTACAAGAATGTCCTCCTACTCTAGATTTTATAATACATTTTACAAGGGTCTCCTCCTACTCTACACTTTATAGTACATTTTTAAAGAGTACCCTCTTACTCTAGTTCTTACAACACATTTCATAGGAATTGTTTGGCTTAGTATTTATGGGATCCTAACGAGACTATCTTGTAATAGTTGTATATAACTTATATTAATTTTACAAGAGTCTCCTCCTACTCTAGATTTCATAATACATTTTAAAGAGTCTCCTCCTACTCTAACCTCTATAGTACATTTTTAAAGAGTTCCCTCTTACTCTTGTTTTTACAATATACTTTACAAGAGTCTCCTCAAAATTGTTTAAATTAGTATTTATTGGATCAGAACTATACTATCTGGTAAAAGTTGTATATATCTTATATTAATTTTACAAGAGTCTCCTCCTACTCTAGATTTTATAATACATTTTACAAGGGTCTCCTCCTACTCAACACTTTAAAGTACATTTTTAAAGAGTCCCCTCTTACTCTAGTTCTTACAACACATTTCATAGGAATTAATTGGCTTAGTATTTATGGGATCCTAACTAGACTATCTTGTAATAGTTGGATATAACTTATATTAATTTTACTAGAGTCTCTTCCTACTCTAGATTTTATAATACATTTTACAAGAGTCTCCTCCAACTCTAGACTTCATAGTACATTTTTAAAGAGTCCCCTCTTACTCTAGTTCTTACAACACATTTTACAAGAGTCTCCTCCTAATTGTTTAATTTAGTATTTATTGGATCCGAACTAGACTATCTTCTAATATTTGTATATACCTTATATTAATTTTACAAGAATTTCCTCCTACTCAAGATTTTATAATACATTTTACGAGAGTCTCCTCCAACTCTACACTTTATAGTACATTTTACAAACGTGTCCTCCAACTCTACACTTTATAGTATATTTTTAAAGATTCCCTCCATTACTATAGTTCTTAAAACAAATTTTATAGGATTTGTTTATTTTAGTATTTATTGGATCCGAACTAGACTATCTTGTAATAGTTGTATATACGTTATATTAATTTTACAAGAGTCTCCTCCTACTCTAGATTTTAATAATACATTTTACAAACGTGTCCTCCAACTCTACACTTTTTTAGTACATTTTTAAAGATTCCCTCCATTACTCTAGTTCTTAAAACAAATTTTATAGGATTTTTTTAGTTTAGTATTTATTGGATCCAAACTAGACCATCTTTCAATAGTTGTATTTACCCTATATTAATTTTACAAGAGTCTCCTCCTATTCTAGACTCTATATTACATTTTTTTAAACTCCCCTCTTAATCAAGTTCTTACAACACATTTTACAAGAGTCTCCTGTATTTTTTAATTTAGTATTTATTGGATCCGAACTAGACTATCTTCTAATAGTTGTATATAACTTATATTAATTTTACAAGAGTCTCCTCCTACTCTAAATTTTATAATACATTTTACAAGAGTCTCCTCAAACTCTACACTTTATAGTACATTTTTAAAGATTCCCCTCTTACTCTAGTTCTTAAAACACATTTCATAGGAATTGTTTAGTTTAGTATTTATTGGATCCGAACTAGACTATCTTGTAATAGTTGTATATACGTTATATTAATTTTACAAGAGTCTCCTCCTACTCTAGATTTTATAATACATTTTACAAGAGTCTCCTAAAACTCTACACTTTATAGTACATTTTTAAAGATTCCCCTCTTACTCTAGTTCTTACAACACATTTCATAGGAATTGTTTGGCTTAGTATTTATGGGATCGTAACTAGACTATCTTCTAATAGTTGTATATACCTTATATTAATTTTACAAGAGACTCCTCCTACTCTAGACCCTAAAGTACATTTTTAAAGACTCCCTTCTTAATCTAGTTCTTACAACACATTTTACAAGAGTCTCCCTTATTTTTAATTTAATATTTATTGGGTCCGAACTAGACTATCTTGTAATAGTTGTATATACGTTATATTAATTTTACAAGAGTCTCCTCCTACTCTAGATTTTATAATACATTTTACAAACGTGTCCTCCAACTCTACACTTTATAGTACATTTTTAAAGATTCCCCTAATTACTCTAGTTCTTAAAACAAATTTTATAGGATTTTTTAGTTTAGTATTTATTGGATCCAAACTAGACCATCTTTCAATAGTTGTATTTACCCTATATTAATTTTACAAGAGTCTCCTCTCTTTTTTAATTTATTATTTATTGGATCCGAACTAGACTATCTTCTAATAGTTGTATATAACTTATATTGATTTTACAAGAGTCTCGTCCTACTCTAGATTCTATAGTACATTTTTAAAGACTCCCCTCTTAATCTAGTTCCTACAACACATTTTACAAGAGTCTCCTCTATTTTTTAATTTAGTATTTATTGGATCCGAACTAGACTATCTTGTAATAGTTGTATATACGTTATATTAATTTTACAAGAGTCTCCTCCTACTCTAGATTTTATAATACATTTTACAAGAGTCTCCTAAAACTCTACACTTTATAGTACATTTTTAAAGATTCCCCTCTTACTCTAGTTCTTACAACACATTTTATAGGAATTGTTTAGTTTAGTATTTATTGGATCCGAACTAGACTATTTTGTAATAGTTTTATATACTTTATATTAATTTTACAATTGTCTCCTCCTTTTCTAGAATTTATAATACATTTTACAAGGGTCTCCTCCTACTCTACAATTCATAGTACATTTTTAAAGTGTCCCCTCTTACTCTAGTTCTTACAACACATTTCATAGGAAATGTTTGGCTTAGAATTTATTGGATCGTAACTAGACTATCTTGTAATAGTTGTATATAACTTATATTAATTTTACAAGAGTCTTCTCCTACTCTAGATTTTATAATACATTTTACAAGAGTCTCCTCCAACTCTAGACTTTATAGTACATTTTTAAAGAGTCCCCTCTTACTCTAGTTCTTACAACACATTTTACAAGAGTCTCCTCCTAATTGTTTAATTTAGTATTTATTGGATCCGAACTAGACTATCTTCTGATAGTTGTATATACCCTATATTATTTTACAAGAATTTCCTCCTACTCTAGATTTTATAATACATTTTACAAGAGTCTCCTCCAACTCTACACTTTATAGTACATTTTACAAACGTGTCCTCCAACTCTACACTTTATAGTACATTTTTAAAGATTCCCTCCATTACTCTATTTATTAAAACAAATTTTATTGGATTTTTTTTGTTTAGTATTTATTGGATCCAAACTAGACCATCTTTCAATAGTTGTGTTTACCCTATATTAATTTTACAAGAGTCTCCTCCTACTCTAGACTCTATAGTACATTTTTAAAGACTCCTCTCTTAATCTAGTTCCTACAACACATTTTACAAGAGTCTCATCTATTTTTTAATTTAGTATTTATTGGATACGAACTAGACAATCTTGTAATAGTTGTATATAACTTATATTAGTTTTACAAGAGTCTCCTCCTACTCTAAATTTTATAATACATTTTACAAGAGTCTCCTCAAACTCTACACTTTATAATACATTTTTATAGATTCCCTCCATTACTCTATTTCTTAAAACAAATTGTATAGGATTTTTTTTGTTTAGTATTTATTGGATCTAAACTAGACCATCTTTCAATAGTAGTATTTACCATATATTAATTTTACAATAGTCTCCTCCTACTCTAGACTCTACAGTACATTTTTAAAGACTCCCCTCTTAATCTAGTTCTTACAACACATTTTACAAGAGTCTCCTCTATTTTTTAATTTATTATTTATTGGATCAGAACTAGACTATCTTCTAATAGTTGTATATAACTTATATTGATTTTACAAGAGTCTCCTCCTACTCTAGACTCTATAGTACATTTTTATAGACTCCCCTCATAATCTAGTTCCTACAACACATTTTACAAGAGTTTCCTCTATTTTTTAATTTAGTATTTATTGGATCCGAACTAGACTATCTTGTAATAGTTTCATATACTTTATATTAATTTTACAAGTGTCTCCTCCTACTCTAGAATTTATAATACATTTTATAAGGGTCTCCTCTTACTCTACAATTTATAGTACATTTTTAAAGTGTCCCCTCTTACTCTAGTTCTTACAACACATTTCATAGGAAATGTTTGGCTTAGTATTTATGGGATCGTAACTAGACTATCTTGTAATAGTTGTATATAACTTATATTAATTTTACAAGAGTCTTCTCCTACTCTAGATTTTATAATACATTTTACAAGAGTCTCCTCCAACTCTAGACTTTATAGTACATTTCTAAAGAGTCCCCTCTTACTCTAGTTCTTACATAACATTTTACAAGAGTCTCCTCCTAATTGTTTAATTTAGTATTTATTGGATCCGAACTAGACTATCTTCTAATAGTTGTATATACCCTATATTAATTTTACAAGAATTTCCACCTACTCTAGATTTTATAATACATTTTACAAGGGTCTCCTCCTACTCTACACTTTATGGTACATTTTTAAAGAGTCCCCTCTTAATCTAGTTCTTACAACACATTTCATAGGAATTGTTTGGCTTAGTATTTATGGGATCCTAACGAGACTATCTTGTAATAGTTGTATATAACTTATATTAATTTTACAAGAGTCTCCTCCTACTCTAAATTTTATAATACATTTTACAAGAGTCTCCTCCATTTCTAGACTTTATAGTACATTTTTAAAGAGTCCCCTCTTACTCTAGTTCTTACAACACATTTTACAAGAGACTCTCTATTTTGTAATTTAGTATTTATTGGATCCGAACTAGACAGTCTTGTAATAGTTGTATATAACTTATTTTAATTTTACAAGAGTCTCCTCCTACTCTAAATTTTATAATACATTTTACAAGAGTCTCCTCCAACTCTAGACTTTATAGTACATTTTTAAAGAGTCCCCTCTTACTCTAGTTCTTAAAACACATTTTACAAGAGTCTCCTCAAACTCTAAACTTTATAGTACATTTTTAAAGATTCCCCTCTTACTCTAGTTCTTAAAACACATTTTATAGGAATAGTTAATTTAGTATTTATTGGATCCGAACTAGACTATCTTGTAATAGTTGTATATACGTTATATTAATTTTACAAGAGTCTCCTCCTACTCTAGATTTTATAATACATTTTACAAGAGTCTCCTAAAACTCTACACTTTATAGTACATTTTTAAAGATTCCCCTCTTACTCTAGTTCTTACAACACATTTTATAGGAATTGTTTAGTTTAGTATTTATTGGATCCGAACTAGACTATCTTGTAATAGTTGTATATACTTTATATTAATTTTACAAGAGTCTCCTCCTACACTAGAATTTATAATACATTTTACAAGGGTCTCCTCCTACTCTACACTTTATAGTACATTTTAAAGAGTCCCCTCCTACTCTAGTTCTTACAACACATTTCATAGGAAATGTTTGGCTTAGTATTTATGGGATCGTAACTAGACTATCTTGTAATAGTTGTATATAACTTAAATTAATTTTACAAGAGTCTCCTCCTACTCTAGATTTTATAATACATTTTACAAGAGTCTCCTTTAACTCTACACTTTATAGTACATTTTTAAAGAGTCCCCTCTTACTCTATTTCTTACAACACTTTTTACAAGAGTCTCCTCCTAATTGTTAAGTTTAGTATTTATTGGATTCGAACTAGACAATCTTGTAATAGTTGTATATAACTTATTTTAATTTTACAAGAGTCTCCTCCTACTCTAAATTTTATAATACATTTTACAAGAGTCTCCTCAAACTCTACACTTTATAGTACATTGTTAAAGATTCCCCTTTTACTCTAGTTCTTAAAACACATTCTATAGGAATTGTTTAGTTTAGTATTTATTGGATCCGAACTAGACTATCCTGTAATAGCTGTATATACTTTATATTAATTTTACAAGAGTCTCCTCCTACACTAGAATTTATAATACATTTTACAAGGGTCTCCTCCTACTCTACACTTTATAGTACATTTTTAAGGAGTCCCCTCCTACTCTAGTTCTTACAACACATTTCATAGGAAATTTTTGGCTTAGTATTTATGGGATCGTAACTAGACTATCTTGTAATAGTTGTATATAACTTATATTAATTTTACAAGAGTCTCCTCCTACTCTAGATTTTATAATACATTTTACAAGAGTCTCCTTTAACTCTACACTTTATAGTACATTTTTAAAGAGTCCCCTTTTACTCTATTTCTTACAACACATTTTACAAGAGTCTCCTCCTAATTGTTAAGTTTAGTATTTATTGGATTCGAACTAGACAATCTTGTAATAGTTGTATATAACTTATTTTAATCTTACAAGAGTCTCCTCCTACTCTAAATTTTATAATACATTTTACAAGAGTCTCCTCAAACTCTACACTTTATAGTACATTGTTAAAGATTCCCCTCTTACTCTAGTTCTTAAAACACATTCTATAGGCATTGTTTAGTTTAGTATTTATTGGATCCGAACTAGACTATCTTGTAATAGTTGTATATACCTTATATTAATTTTACAAGAATGTCCTCCTACTCTAGATTTTATAATACATTTTACAAGGGTCTCCTCCTACTCTACACTTTATGGTACATTTTTAAAGAGTCCCCTCTTACTCTTGTTCTTACAACACATTTCATAGGAATTGTTTGGCTTAGTATTTATGGAATCCTAACGAGACTATCTTGTAATATTTGTATATAACTTATATTAATTTTACAAGAGTCTCCTCCAACTCTAGATTTTATAATACATTTTACAAGAGTCTCCTCCTTTTCTAGACTTTATAGTACATTTTTAAAGAGTCCCCTCATACTCTAGTTCTTACAACACATTTTACAAGAGTCTCTCTATTTTGTAATTTAGTATTTATTGGATCCGAACTAGACAGTCTTGTAATAGTTGTATATAACTTATTTTAATTTTACAAGAGTCTCCTCCTACTCTAAATTTTATAATACATTTTACAAGAGTCTCCTCCAACTCTAGACTTTATAGTACATTTTTAAAGAGTCCCCTCTTACTCTAGTTCTTAAAACACATTTTACAAGAGTCTCCTCAAACTCTACACTTTATAGTACATTTTTAAAGATTCCCCTCTTACTCTAGTTCTTAAAACACATTTTATAGGAATAGTTAATTTAGTATTTATTGGATCCGAACTAGACTATCTTGTAATAGTTGTATATACGTTATATTAATTTTACAAGAGTCTCCTCCTACTCTAGATTTTATAATACATTTTACAAGAGTCTCCTAAAACTCTACACTTTATAGTACATTTTTAAAGATTCCCCTCTTACTCTAGTTCTTACAACACTTTTTATAGGAATTGTTTAGTTTAGTATTTATTGGATCCGAACTAGACTATCTTGTAATAGTTGTATATACTTTATATTAATTTTACAACAGTCTCCTCCTACACTAGAATTTATAATACATTTTACAAGGGTCTCCTCCTACTCAACACTTTATAGTACTATTTAACGAGTCCCCTCCTACTCTAGTTCTTACAACACATTTCATAGGAAATGTTTGGCTTAGTATTTATGGGATCGTAACTAGACTATCTTGTAATAGTTGTATATAACTTATATTAATTTTACAAGAGTGTCCTCCTACTCTAGATTTTATAATACATTTTACAAGAGTCTCCTTTAACTCTACACTTTATAGTACATTTTTAAAGAGTCCCCTCTTACTCTATTTCTTACAACACATTTTACAAGAGTCTCCTCCTAATTGTTAAGTTTAGTATTTATTGGATTCGAACTAGACAATCTTGTAATAGTTGTATATAACTTATTTTAATCTTACAAGAGTCTCCTCCTACTCTAAATTTTATAATACATTTTACAAGAGTCTCCTCAAACTCTACACTTTATAGTACATTGTTAAAGATTCCCCTCTTACTCTAGTTCTTAAAACACATTCTATAGGAATTGTTTAGTTTAGTATTTATTGGATCCGAACTAGACTATCTTGTAATAGTTGTATATACCTTATATTAATTTTACAAGAATGTCCTCCTACTCTAGATTTTATAATACATTTTACAAGGGTCTCCTACTCTACACTTTATGGTACATTTTTAAAGAGTCCCCTCTTACTCTTGTTCTTACAACACATTTCATAGGAATTGTTTGGCTTAGTATTTATGGAATCCTAACGAGACTATCTTGTAATATTTGTATATAACTTATATTAATTTTACAAGAGTCTCCTCCAACTCTAGATTTTATAATACATTTTACAAGAGTCTCCTCCTTTTCTAGACTTTATAGTACATTTTTAAAGAGTCCCCTCATACTCTAGTTCTTACAACACATTTTACAAGAGTCTCTCTATTTTGTAATTTAGTATTTATTGGATCCGAACTAGACAGTCTTGTAATAGTTGTATATAACCTATTTTAATTTTACAAGAGTCTCCTCCTACTCTAAATTTTATAATACATTTTACAAGAGTCTCCTCCAACTCTAGACTTTATAGTACATTTTTAAAGAGTCCCCTCTTACTCTAGTTCTTAAAACACATTTTACAAGAGTGTCCTCAAACTCTACACTTTATAGTACATTTTTAAAGATTCCCCTCTTACTCTAGTTCTTAAAACACATTTTATAGGAATAGTTAATTTAGTATTTATTGGATCCGAACTAGACTATCTTGTAATAGTTGTATATACGTTATAATAATTTTACAAGAGTCTCCTCCTACTCTAGATTTTATAATACATTTTACAAGAGTCTCCTAAAACTCTACACTTTATAGTACATTTTTAAAGATTCCCCTCTTACTCTAGTTCTTACAACACTTTTTATAGGAATTGTTTAGTTTAGTATTTATTGGATCCGAACTAGACTATCTTGTAATAGTTGTATATACTTTATATTAATTTTACAACAGTCTCCTCCTACACTAGAATTTATAATACATTTTACAAGGGTCTCCTCCTACTCTACACTTTATAGTACATTTTTAACGAGTCCCCTCCTACTCTAGTTCTTACAACACATTTCATAGGAAATGTTTGGCTTAGTATTTATGGGATCGTAACTAGACTATCTTGTAATAGTTGTATATAACTTATATTAATTTTACAAGAGTCTCCTCCAACTCTACACTTTATAGTACATTTTTAAAGATTCCCCTCTTACTCTAGTTCTTAAAACACATTTTATAGGAATAGTTAATTTAGTATTTATTGGATCCGAACTAGACTATCTTGTAATAGTTGTATATACGTTATATTAATTTTACAAGAGTCTCCTCCTACTCTAGATTTTATAATACATTTTACAAGAGTCTCCTAAAACTCTACACTTTATAGTACATTTTTAAAGATTCCCCTCTTACTCCAGTTCTTACAACACTTTTTATAGGAATTGTTTAGTTTAGTATTTATTGGATCCGAACTAGACTATCTTGTAATAGTTGTATATACTTTATATTAATTTTACAACAGTCTCCTCCTACGCTAGAATTTATAATACATTTTACAAGAGTCTCCTCCTACTCTAAATTTTATAATACATTTTACAAGAGTCTCCTCCAACTCTAGACTTTATAGTACATTTTTAAAGAGTCCCCTCTTACTCTAGTTCTTAAAACACATTTTACAAGAGTCTCCTCAAACTCTACACTTTATAGTACATTTTTAAAGATTCCCCTCTTACTCTAGTTCTTAAAACACATTTTATAGGAATAGTTAATTTAGTATTTATTGGATCCGAACTAGACTATCTTGTAATAGTTGTATATACGTTATATTAATTTTACAAGAGTCTCCTCCTACTCTAGATTTTATAATACATTTTACAAGAGTCTCCTAAAACTCTACACTTTATAGTACATTTTTAAAGATTCCCCTCTTACTCTAGTTCTTACAACACATTTTATAGGAATTGTTTAGTTTAGTATTTATTGGATCCGAACTGGACTATCTTGTAATAGTTGTATATACTTTATATTAATTTTACAAGAGTCTCCTCCTACACTAGAATTTATAATACATTTTACAAGGGTCTCCTCCTACTCTACACTTTATGGTACATTTTTAAAGAGTCCCCTCTTACTCTAGTTCTTACAACACATTTCATAGGAATTGTTTGGCTTAGTATTTATGGAATCCTAACGAGACTATCTTGTAATAGTTGTATATAACTTATATTAATTTTACAAGAGTCTCCTCCAACTCTAGATTTTATAATACATTTTACAAGAGTCTCCTCCTTTTCTAGACTTTATAGTACATTTTTAAAGAGTCCCCTCATACTCTAGTTCTTACAACACATTTTACATGAGTCTCTCTATTTTGTAATTTAGTATTTATTGGATCCGAACTAGACAGTCTTGTAATAGTTGTATATAACTTATTTTAATTTTACAAGAGTCTCCTCCTACTCTAAAAATGTGTTGTAAGAACTAGAGTAAGAGGGGACTCTTTAAAAATGTACAATAAAGTCTAGAGTTGGAGGAGACTCTTGTAAAATTAATATAGGGTAAACACAAATATTGAAAGATGGTCTAGTTTGGATCCAATAAAATCTAAACAAAAAAAATCCTATAAAATTTGTTTTAAGAACTAGAGTAATGGAGGGAATCTTTAAAAATGTACTATAAAGTGTAGAGTTGGAGGACGCGTTTGTAAAATGTATTATAAAATCTAGAGTTGGAGGAGACTCTTGTAAAATTAATATAACGTATATACAACTATTACAAGATAGTCTAGTTCGGATCCAATAAATACTAAATTAAACAATTAGGAGGAGACTCTTGTAAAATGTGTTGTAAGAAGTAGAGTAAGAGGGGACTCTATAAAATGTACTATAAAGTCTAGAGTTGGAGGAGACTCTTGTAAAATGTATTATAAAATCTAGAGTAGGAGAAGACTCTTGTAAAATTAATATAAGTTATATACAACTATTACAAGATAGTCTAGTTACGATCCCATAAATACTAAGCCAAACATTTCCTATGAAATGTGTTGTAAGAACTAGAGTAAGAGGGGACTCTATAAAATGTACTATAAAGTCTAGAGTTGGAGGAGACTCTTGTAAAATGTATTATAAAATCTAGAGTAGGAGGAGACTCTTGTAAAATGAATATAACGTATATACAACTATTACAAGATAGTTTAGTTCGGATCCAATAAATACTAAACTAAACAAATCCTATAAAATTTGTTTTAAGAACTAGAGTAATGGAGGGAATCTTTAAAAATGTACTATAAAATGTAGAGTTGGTGGACACGTTTGTAAAATGTACTATAAAGTGTAGAGTTGGAGGAGACTCTTGTAAAATGTATTATAAAATCTAGAGTAGGAGGAAATTCTTGTAAAATTAATATAAGGTATATACAACTATTAGAAGATAGTCTAGGTTGGATCCAATAAATACTAAATTAAACAATTAGGAGGAGACTTTTGTAAAATGTGTTGTAAGAACTAGAGTAAGAGGGGACTCTTCAAAAATGTACTATAAAGTCTAGAGTTGGAGGAGACTCTTGTCAAATGTATTATAAAATCTAGAGTAGGTGAAGACTCTTGTAAAATTAATATAAGTTATATACAACTATTACAAGATAGTCTAGTTACGATCCTATAAATACTAAGCCAAACATTTCCTATGAAATGTGTTGTAAGAACTAGAGTAAGAGGGGACTCTTTAAAAATGTACTATAAAGTGTAGAGTAGGAGGAGACCCTTGTAAAATGTATTATAAATTCTAGAGTAGGAGGAGACTCTTGTAAAATCAATATAAAGTATATACAACTATTACAAGATAGTCTAGTTCGGATCCAATAAATACTAAACTAAACAATTCCTATAAAATGTGTTGTAAGAACTAGAGTAAGAGGGGAGTCTTTAAAAATGTACTATAGAGTCTAGAGTAGGAGGAGACTCTTGTAAAATTAATATAAGGTATATACAACTATTAGAAGATAGTCCAGTTCGGATCCAATAAATACTAAATTTCAAAATAGAGAGACTCTTGTAAAATGTGTTGTAGGAACTAGATTAAGAGGGGAGTCTTTAAAAATGTACTATAGAGTCTAGAGTAGGAGGAGACTCTTGTAAAATTAATATAAGGTATATACAACTATTAGAAGATAGTCCAGTTCGGATCCAATAAATACTAAATTTCAAAATAGAGAGACTCTTGTAAAGTATATTGTAAAAACAAGAGTAAGAGGGAACTCTTTAAAAATGTACTATAGAGGTTAGAGTAGGAGGAGACTCTTGTAAAATGTATTATGAAATCTAGAGTAGGAGGAGAATCTTGTAAAATTAATATAAGGTATATACAACTATTACAAGATAGTCTAAATTGATCCAATAAATACCAAACCTAGCAATTAGGAGGAGACTCTTATAAAATGTGTTGTAAGAACTAGAGTAAGAGGGGACTCTTTAAAAATGTATTATAAAGTGTAGAGTTGGAGGAGACTCTTGTAAAATGTATTATAAAATCTAGAGTAGGAGGAGACTCTTGTAAAATTAATATAACGTATATACAACTATTACAAGATAGTCTATTTCGGATCCAATAAATAATAAATTAAAAATAGAGGAGACTCTGGTAAAATGTGTTGTAAGAACTAGATTAAGAGGGGAGTCTTTAAAAATGTACTATAGGGTCTAGAGTAGGAGGAGACTCTTGTAAAATTAATATAAGGTATATACAACTATTAGAAGATAGTCTAGTTACGATCCCATAAATACTAAGCCAAACATTTCCTATGAAATGTGTTGTAAGAACTAGAGTAAGAGGGGAATCTTTAAAAATGTACTATAAAGTGTAGAGTTTTAGGAGACTCTTGTAAAATGTATTATAAAATCTACAGTAGGAGGAGACTCTTGTAAAATTAATATAACGTATATACAACTATTACAAGATTGTCTAGTTTGGATCCAATAAATACTAAACTTAACAATTAGGAGGAGACTCTTGTAAAATGTGTTGTAAGAACTAGAGTAAGAGGGGACTCTTTAAAAATGTACTATAAAGTGTAGAGTAGGAGGAGACCCTTGTAAAATGTACTATAAAATCTAGAGTAGGAGGACACTCTTGTAAAATTAATATAAGGTATATACAACTATTACAGATAGTCTAGTTCGGATCCAATAAATACTAAACTAAACTATTCCTATAAAATGTGTTTTAAGAACTAGAGTAAGAGGGGAATCTTTAAAAATGTACTGTAAAGTGTAGAGTTTGAGGAGACTCTTGTAAAATATGTTGTAAGAACTAGAGTAAGAGGGGACTATTTAAAAATGTACTATAAGGTCTAGAGTTGGAGGAGAATCTTGTAAAATGTATTATAAAATTTAGAGTAGGAGGAGACTCTTGTAAAATTAAAATAAGATATATACAACTATTACAAGATTGTCTAGTTTGGATCCAATAAATACTAAACTTAACAATTAGGAGGAGACTCTTGTAAAATGTGTTGTAAGAACTAGAGTAAGAGGGGACTCTTTAAAAATGTACTATAAAGTGTAGAGTAGGAGGAGACCCTTGTAAAATGTATTATAAAATCTAGAGTAGGAGGAGATTCTAGTAAAATTAATATAAGTTATATACAACTATTACAAGATAGTCTAGTTAGGATCCCATAAATACTAAGCCAATTAATTCCTAAGAAATGTGTTGTAAGAACTAGAGTAAGAGGGGACTCTTTAAAAATGTACTATAAAGTGTTGAGTAGGAGGAGACCCTTGTAAAATGTATAATAAAATCTAGAGTAGGAAGAGACTCTTGTAAAATTAATATAGGATATATACAACTTTTACCAGATAGTATAGTTCTGATCCAATAAATACTAAATAAATACTATATTGTAAAAAATACTATATTGTAAAAACAAGAGTAAGAGGGAACTCTTTAAAAATGTACCATAGAGGTTAGAGTAGGAGGAGACTCTTGTAAAATGTATTATGAAATCTAGAGTAGGAGGAGAATCTTGTAAAATTAATATAAGGTATATACAACTATTACAAAATAGTCTAAATTGATCCAATAAATACCAAACATAACAATTAGGAGGAGACTCTCGTAAAATGTGCTGTAAGAACTAGAGTAAGAGAGGAATCTTTAAAAATGTACTATAAAGTGTAGAGTTGGAGGACACGTTTGTAAAATGTATTATAAAATCTAGAATAGGAGGAGACTCTTGTAAAATTAATATAACGTATATACAACTATTACAAGATAGTCTAGTTCGGATCCAATAAATACTAAACTATTCCTATAAAATTTGTTTTAAGAACTAGAGTAAGAGGGGAATCTTTAAAAATGTACTATAAAGTCTAGAGTTAAAGGAGACTCTTGTAAAATGTATTATAAAATTTAGAGTAGGAGGAGACTCTTGTAAAATTAAAATAAGTTATATACAACTATTACAAGATTGTCTAGTTCGGATCCAATAAATACTAAATTACAAAATAGAGAGACTCTTGTAAAATGTGTTGTAAGAACTAGAGTAAGAGGGGACTCTTTAAAAATGTACTATAAAGTGTAGAGTTGGAGGACACGTTTGTAAAATGTATTATAAAATCTAGAGTTGGAGGAGACTCTTGTAAAATTAATATAACGTATATACAACTATTACAAGATAGTCTTGTTCGGAACCAATAAATACTAAACTAAACAAATCCTATAAAATTTGTTTTAAGAACTAGAGTAATGGAGGGAATCTTTAAAAATGTACTATAAAGTGTAGAGTTGGAGGACACGTTTGTAAAATGTATTATAAAATCTAGAGTAGGAGGAGACTCTTGTAATATTAATATAACGTATATACAACTATTACAAGATAGTCTAGTTCAGATCCAATAAATACTAAACTTAACAAATCCTATAAAATTTGTTTTAAGAACTAGTGTAATGGAGGGAATCTTTAAAAATGTACTATAAAGTGTAGAGTTGGAGGACACGTTTGTAAAATGTACTATAAAGTGTAGAGTTGGAGGAGACTCTTTTAAAATGTATTATAAAATCTAGAGTAGGAGGAAATTCTTGTAAAATTAATATAAGGTATATACAACTATTAGAAGATAGTCTAGTTCGGATCCAATAAATACTAAATTTAACAATTAGGAGGAGACTCTTGTAAAATGTGTTGTAAGAACTAGAGTTAGAGGGGACTCTTTAAAAATGTACTATAAGGTCTAGAGTAGGAGGAGACTCTTGTAAAATTAATATAAGGTATATACAACTATTAGAAGATAGTCTAGTTACGATCCCATAAATACTAAGCCAAACATTTCCTATGAAATGTGTTGTAAGAACTAGAGTAAGAGGGGAATCTTTAAAAATGTACTATAAAGTGTAGAGTTTTAGGAGACTCTTGTAAAATGTATTATAAAATCTAGAGTAGGAGGAGACTCTTGTAAAATTAATATAACGTATATACAACTATTACAAGATAGTTATGTTCGGATCCAATAAATACTAAACTAAACTATTCCTATAAAATGTGTTTTAATAACTAGAGTAAGAGGGGAATCTTTAAAAATGTACTATAAAGTGTAGAGTTGGAGGACACGTTTTTAAAATGTACTATACAGTGTAGAGTTGGAAGAGACTCTTGTAAAATGTATTATAAAATCTAGAGTAGGAGGAAATTCTTGTAAAATTAATATAAGGTATATACAACTATTAGAAGATAGTCTAGTTCGGATCCAATAAATACTAAATTTAACAATTAGGAGGAGACTCTTGTAAAATGTGTTGTAAGAACTAGAGTTAGAGGGGACTCTTTAAAAATGTACTATAAAGTCTAGAGTTGGAGGAGACTCTTGTAAAATGTATTATAAAATCTAGAGTAGGAGAAGACTCTTGTAAAATTAATATAAGTTATATACAACTATTACAAGATAGTCTAGTTACGATCCCATAAATACTAAGCCAAACATTTCCTATGAAATGTGTTGTAAGAACTAGAGTAAGAGGGGACTCTTTAAAAATGTACTATAAAGTGTAGAGTAGGAGGAGACCCTTGTAAAATGTATTATAAATTCTAGAGTGGGAGGAGACTCTTGTAAAATTAATATAAAGTATAAACAACTATTACAAGATAGTCTAGTTCGGATCCAATAAATACTAAACTAAACAAATCTTATAAAATTTGTTTGAAGAACTAGAGTAATGGAGGGAATCTTTAAAAATGTACTATAAAGTGAAGAGTTGGAGGACACGTTTGTAAAATGTACTATAAAGTGTAGAGTTGGAGGAGACTCTTGTAAAATGTATTATAAAATCTAGAGTAGGAGGAAATTCTTGTAAAATTAATATAAGGTATATACAACTATTATAAGATAGTCTAGTTCGGATCCAATAAATACTAAATTAAACAATTAGGAGGAGACTCTTGTAAAATGTGTTGTAAGAACTAGAGTAAGAGGGGACTCTTTAAAAATGTACTATAAAGTCTAGAGTTGGAGGAGACTCTTGTAAAATGTATTATAAAATCTAGAGTAGGAGAAGACTCTTGTAAAATTAATATAAGTTATATACAACTATTACAAGATAGTCTAGTTACGATCCCATAAATACTAAGCCAAACATTTCCTATGAAATGTGTTGTAAGAACTAGAGTAAGAGGGGACTCTTTAAAAATGTACTATAAAGTGTAGAGTAGGAGGTGACCCTTGTAAAATGTATTATAAATTCTAGAGTAGGAGAAGACTCTTGTAAAATTAATATAAATTATATACAACTATTACAAGATAGTCTAGTTCGGATCCAATAAATACAAAACTAAACAATTCCTATAAAATGTGTTGTAAGAACTAAAGTAAGCGGGGAATCTTTAAAAATGTACTATAAAGTTTAGAGTTTTAGGAGACTCTTGTAAAATGTATTATAAAATCTAGAGTAGGAGGAGACTCTTGTAAAATTAATATAAGGTATAAACAACTAATAGAGATAGTCTAGTTCGGATCCAATAAATACTAAACTAAACAATTCCTATAAAATGTGTTTTAAGAACTAGAGTAAGAGGGGAATCCTCAAAAATGTACTATAAAGTGTAGAGTTTGAGGAGACTCTTGTAAAATGTATTATAAGATTTAGAGTAGGAGGAGACTCTTGTAAAATTAATATAGGGTAAATACAACTATTGAAAGATTGTCTAGTTTGGATCCAATAAATACTAAACTAAAAAAATCCTATAAAATTTGTTTTAAGAACTAGAGTAATGGAGGGAATCTTTAAAATGTACTATAAAGTGTAGAGTTGGAGGACACGTTTGTAAAAAGTACTATAAAGTGTAGAGTTGGAGGAGACTCTTGTAAAATGTATTATAAAATCTAGAGTAGGAGGAAATTCTTGTAAAATTAATATAAGGTATATACAATTATTAGAAGATAGTCTAGTTCGGATCCAATAAATACTAAATTAAACAATTAGGAGGAGACTCTTGTAAAATGTGTTGTAGGAACTAGAGTAAGAGGGGACTCTTTAAAAATGTACTATAAAGTCTAGAGTTGGAGGAGACTCTTGTAAAATGTGTTGTAAGAACTAGAGTAAGAGGGGACTATTTAAAAATGTACTATAAATTGTAGAGTAGGAGGAGACCCTTGTAAAATGTATTATAAATTCTAGAGTAGGAGGAGACTCTTGTAAAATTAATATAAAGTATATACAACTATTACAAGATAGTCTAGTTCGGATCCAATAAATACAAAACTAAACAATTCCTATAAAATGTGTTGTAAGAACTAAAGTAAGCGGGGAATCCTTAAAAATGTACTATAAAGTGTAGAGTTTTAGGAGACTCTTGTAAAATGTATTATAAAATCTAAAGTAGGAGGAGACTCTTGTAAAATTAATACAACGTATATACAACTATTACAAGATAGTCTAGTTCGGATCCAATAAATACTAAACTATTCCTATAAAATGTGTTTTAAGAACTAGAGTAAAAGGGGAATCTTTAAAAATGTACTATAAAGTGTAGAGTTTGAGGAGACTCTTGTAAAATGTGTTGTAAGAACTAGAGTAAGAGGGGACTCTTTAAAATTGTACTATAAAGTCTAGAGATGGAGGAGACCCTTGTAAAATGTATTATAAAATCTAAAGTAGGAGGACACTCTTGTAAAATTAATATAAGGTATATACAACTATAACAAGATAGTCTAGTTCGGATCCAATAAATACTAAACTAAACAATTCCTATAAAATGTGTTTTAAGAACTAGAGTAAGAGGGGAATCTTTAAAAATGTACTATAAAGTGTAGAGTTTGAGGGGACTCTTGTAAAATTTATTATAAAATTAAGAGTAGGAGGAGACTCTTGTAAAATTAATATAAGTTATATACAACTATTACAAGATTGTCTCATTCGGATCCAATAAATACTAAATTACAATATAGAGGAGACTCTTGTAAAATGTGTTGTAGGAACTAGATTAAGAGGGGAGTCTTTAAAAATGTACTATAGAGTCTAGAGTAGGAGGAGACTCTTGTAAAATTAATATAAGGTATATACAACTATTAGAAGATAGTCTAGTTCGGATCCAATAAATAATAAATTAAAAAATAGAGTAGACTCTTGTAAAATGTGTTGTAAGAACTAGGTTAAGAGGGGAGTCTTCAAAAATGTACTATAGAGTCTAGAGTAGGAGGAGACTCTTGTAAAATTAATATAGGGTAAATACAACTATTGAAAGATGGTCTAGTTTGGATCCAATAAAAACTAAACAAAAAAAATCCTATAAAATTTGTTTTAAGAACTAGAGTAATGGAGGGAATCTTTAAAAATGTACTATAAAGTGTAGAGTTGGAGGACACGTTTGTAAAATGTATTATAAAATCTAGAGTAGGAGGAGACTCTTGTAAAATTAATATAACGTATATACAACTATTACAAGATAGTCTAGTTCGGATCCAATAAATAATAAATTAAAAATAGAGGAGACTCTTGTAAAATGTGTTGTAAGAACTAGATTAAGAGGGGAGTCTTTAAAAATGTACTATAGGGCTTAGAGTAGGAGGAGACTCTTGTAAAATTAATATAAGATATATACAACTATTAGAAGATAGTCTAGTTACGATCCCATAAATACTAAGCTAAACATTTCCTATGAAATGTGTTGTAAGAACTAGAGTAAGAGGGGAATCTTTAAAAATGTACTATAAGGTGTAGAGTTTTAAGAGACTCTTGAAAAATGTATTATAAAATCTAGAGTAGGAGGAGACTCTTGTAAAATTAATATAACGTGTATACAACTATTACAAGATAGTCTAGTTCGGATCCAATAAATACTAAACTATTCCTATAAAATTTGTTTTAAGAACTAGAGTAAGAGGGGAATCTTTAAAAATGTACTATAAAGTCTAGAGTTGGAGGAGACTCTTGTAAAATGTATTATAAAATTTAGAGTAGGAGGAGACTCTTGTAAAATTAAAATAAGATATATACAACTATTACAAGATTGTCTAGTTTGGATCCAATAAATACTAAACTTAACAATTAGGAGGAGACTCTTGTAAAATGTGTTGTAAGAATTAGAGTAAGAGGGGACTCTTTAAAAATGTACTATAAAGTCTAGAGTTTGAGGAGACTCTTGTAAAATGTATTATAAAATCTAGAGTAGGAGGACACTCTTGTAATATTAATATAACGTATATACAACTATTACAAGATAGTCTAGTTCAGATCCAATAAATACTAAACTTAACAAATCCTATAAAATTTGTTTTAAGAACTAGTGTAATGGAGGGAATCTTTAAAAATGTACTATAAAGTGTAGAGTTGGAGGACACGTATGTAAAATGTATTATAAAATCTAGAGTAGGAGGAGACTCTTGTAAAATTAATATAACGTATATACAACTATTACAAGATAGTCTAGTTCGGATCAAATAAATACTAAACTAAAAAAATCTTATAAAATTTGTTTTAAGAACTAGAGTAATGGAGGGAATCTTTAAAAATGTACTATAAAGTGTAGAGTTGGAGGACACGTTTGTAAAATGTACTATAAAGTGTAGAGTTGGAGGAGACTCTTGTAAAATGTATTATAAAATCTAGAGTAGGAGGAAATTCTTGTAAAATTAATATGAGGTATATACAACTATTAGAAGATAGTCTAGTTCGGATCCAATAAATACTAAATTAAACAATTAGGAGGAGACTCTTGTAAAATGTGTTGTTAGAACTAGAGTAAGAGGGGACTCTTTAAAAATGTACTATAAAGTCTAGAGTTGGAGGAGACTCTAGTAAAATGTGTTGTAAGAACTAGAGTAAGAGGGGACTCTTTAAAAATGTACTATAAAGTGTAGAGTAGGAGGAGACCCTTGTAAAATGTATTATAAATTCTAGAGTAGGAGGAGACTCTTGTAAAATTAATATAAAGTATATACAACTATTACAAGATAGTCTAGTTCGGTTCCAATAAATACAAAACTAAACAATTCCTATAAAATGTGTTGTAAGAACTAAAGTAAGCGGGGAATCTTTAAAAATGTACTATAAAGTGTAGAGTCTTAGGAGACTCTTGTAAAATGTATTATAAAATCTAGAGTAGGAGGAGACTCTTGTAAAATTAATATAAAGTATATACAACTATTACAAGATAGTCTAGTTCGGATCCAATAAATACTAAACTATTCCTATAAAATGTGTTTTAAGAACTAGAGTAAGAGGGGAATCTTTAAAAATGTACAATAATGTGTAGAGTTTGAGGAGACTCTTGTAAAATGTGTTGTAAGAACTAGAGTAAGAGGGGACTCTTTAAAAATGTACTATAAAGTGTAGAGTAGGAGGAGACCCTTGTAAAATGTATTATAAATTCTAGAGTAGGAGGAGACTCTTGTAAAATTAATATAAAGTATATACAACTATTACAAGATAGTCTAGTTCGGTTCCAATAAATACAAAACTAAACAATTCCTATAAAATGTGTTGTAAGAACTAAAGTAAGCGGGGAATCTTTAAAAATGTACTATAAAGTGTAGAGTCTTAGGAGACTCTTGTAAAATGTATTATAAAATCTAGAGTAGGAGGAGACTCTTGTAAAATTAATATAAAGTATATACAACTATTACAGATAGTCTAGTTCGGATCCAATAAATACTAAACTAAACAATTCCTATAAAATGTGTTTTAAGAACTAGAGTAAGAGGGGAATCCTAAAAAATGTACTATAAAGTGTAGAGTTTGAGGAGACTCTTGTAAAATGTATTATAAGATTTAGAGTAGGAGGAGACTCTTGTAAAATTAATATAGGGTAAATACAACTATTGAAAGATTGTCTAGTTTGGATCCAATAAATACTAAACTAAAAAAATCCTATAAAATAAGTTTTAAGAACTAGAGTAATGGAGGGAATCTTTAAAAATGTACTATAAAGTGTAGAGTTGGAGGACACGTATGTAAAATGTATTATAAAATCTAGAGTAGGAGGAGACTCTTGTAAAATTAATATAACGTATATACAACTATTACAAGATAGCCTAGTTCGGATCAAATAAATACTAAACTAAAAAAATCTTATAAAATTTGTTTTAAGAACTAGAGTAATGGAGGGAATCTTTAAAAATGTACTATAAAGTGTAGAGTTGGAGGACACGTTTGTAAAATGTACTATAAAGTGTAGAGTTGGAGGAGACTCTTGTAAAATGTATTATAAAATCTAGAGTAGGAGGAAATTCTTGTAAAATTAATATGAGGTATATACAACTATTAGAAGATAGTCTAGTTCGGATCCAATAAATACTAAATTAAACAATTAGGAGGAGACTCTTGTAAAATGTGTTGTTAGAACTAGAGTAAGAGGGGACTCTTTAAAAATGTACTATAAAGTCTAGAGTTGGAGGAGACTCTAGTAAAATGTGTTGTAAGAACTAGAGTAAGAGGGGACTCTTTAAAAATGTACTATAAAGTGTAGAGTAGGAGGAGACCCTTGTAAAATGTATTATAAATTCTAGAGTAGGAGGAGAGTCTTGTAAAATTAATATAAAGTATATACAACTATTACAAGATAGTCTAGTTCGGTTCCAATAAATACAAAACTAAACAATTCCTATAAAATGTGTTGTAAGAACTAAAGTAAGCGGGGAATCTTTAAAAATGTACTATAAAGTGTAGAGTCTTAGGAGACTCTTGTAAAATGTATTATAAAATCTAGAGTAGGAGGAGACTCTTGTAAAATTAATATAAAGTATATACAACTATTACAAGATAGTCTAGTTCGGATCCAATAAATACTAAACTATTCCTATAAAATGTGTTTTAAGAACTAGAGTAAGAGGGGAATCTTTAAAAATGTACAATAATGTGTAGAGTTTGAGGAGACTCTTGTAAAATGTGTTGTAAGAACTAGAGTAAGAGGGGACTCTTTAAAAATGTACTATAAAGTCTAGAGTTGGAGGAGACCCTTGTAAAATGTATTATAAAATCTAAAGTAGGAGGACACTCTTGTAAAATTAATATAAGGTATATACAACTATTACAAGATAGTCTAGTTCGGATCCAATAAATACTAAACTAAACAATTCCTATAAAATGTGTTTTAAGAACTAGAGTAAGAGGGGAATCTTTAAAAATGTACTATAAAGTGTAGAGTTTGAGGAGACTCTTGTAAAATGTATTATAAAATTAAGAGTAGGAGGAGACTCTTGTAAAATTAATATAAGTTATATACAACTATTACAAGATTGTCTCATTCGGATCCAATAAATACTAAATTACAAAATAGAGGAGACTCTTGTAAAAGGTGTTGTAGGAACTAGATTAAGAGGGGAGTCTTTAAAATGTACTATAGAGTCTAGAGTAGGAGGAGACTCTTGTAAAATTAATATAAGGTATATACAACTATTAGAAGATAGTCTAGTTCGGATCCAATAAATAATAAATTAAAAAATAGAGTAGACTCTTGTAAAATGTGTTGTAAGAACTAGGTTAAGAGGGGAGTCTTTAAAAATGTACTAAAGTGTCTAGAGTAGGAGGAGACTCTTGTAAAATTAATATAGGGTAAATACAACTATTGAAAGATGGTCTAGATTGGATCCAATAAAAACTAAACAAAAAAATCCTATAAAATTTGTTTTAAGAACTAGAGTAATGGAGGGAATCTTAAAAAATGTACTATAAAGTGTAGAGTTGGAGGACACGTTTGTAAAATGTATTATAAAATCTAGAGTAGGAGGAGACTCTTGTAAAATTAATATAACGTATATACAACTATTACAAGATAGTCTAGTTCGGATCCAATAAATAATAAATTAAAAAAAGAGGAGACTCTTGTAAAATGTGTTGTAAGAACTAGATTAAGAGGGGAGTCTTTAAAAATGTACTATAGGGTCTAGAGTAGGAGGAGACTCTTGTAAAATTAATATAAGATATATAAAACTATTAGAAGATAATCTAGTTACGATCCCATAAATACTAAGCTAAACATTTCCTATGAAATGTGTTGTAAGAACTAGAGTAAGAGGGGAATCTTTAAAAATGTACTATAAAGTGTAGAGTTTTAGGAGACTCTTGTAAAATGTATTATAAAATCTAGAGTAGGAGGAGACTCTTGTAAAATGTGTTGTAAGAACTAGAGTAAGAGGGGACTATTTAAAAATGTACTATAAGGTCTAGAGTTGGAGGAGACTCTTGTAAAATGTATTATAAGATTTAGAGTAGGAGGAGACTCTTGTAAAATTAATATAGGGTAAATACAACTATTGAAAGATTGTCTAGTTTTGATCCAATAAATACTAAACTAAAAAAATCCTATAAAATTTGTTTTAAGAACTAGAGTAATGGAGGGAATCTTTAAAAATGTACTATAAAGTGTAGAGTTGGAGGACACGTTTGTAAAATGTACTATAAAATGTATGTCTCGACTCTTGTAAAATGTATGTCTCCTCCTAATTGTTTAATTTAGTATTTATTGGATCCGAACTAGACTATCTTCTAATAGTTGTATATACCTCATATTAATTTTACAAGAATTTCCTCCTACTCTAGATTTTATAATACATTTTACAAGAGTCTCCTCCAACTCTACACTTTATAGTACATTTTACAAACGTGTCCTCCAACTCTACACTTTATAGTACATTTTTAAAGATTCCCTCCATTACTCTAGTTCTTAAAACAAATTTTATAAGATTTTTTTAGTTTAGTATTTATTTGATCCGAACTAGACTATCTTGTAATAGTTGTATATACGTTATATTAATTTTACAAGAGTCTCCTCCTACTCTAGATTTTATAATACATTTTACATACGTGTCCTCCAACTCTACACTTTATAGTACATTTTTAAAGATTCCCTCCATTACTCTAGTTCTTAAAACAAATTTTATAGGATTTTTTTAGTTTAGTATTTATTGGATCCAAACTAGACAATCTTTCAATAGTTGTATTTACCCTATATTAATTTTACAAGAGTCTCCTCCTACTCTAAATCTTATAATACATTTTACAAGAGTCTCCTCAAACTCTACACTTTATAGTACATTTCTTAGGATTCCCCTCTTACTCTAGTTCTTAAAACACATTTTATAGGAATTGTTTAGTTTAGTATTTATTGGATCCGAACTAGACTATCTGTAATAGTTGTATATACCTTATATTAATTTTACAAGAGTGTCCTCCTACTCTAGATTTTATAATACATTTTACAAGAGTCTCCTCAAACTCTAGACCTTATAGTACATTTTTAAAGAGTCACCTCTTACTCTAATTCTTACAACACATTTTACAAGAGTCTCCTCCTAATTGTTAAGTTTAGTATTTATTGGATCCAAACTAGACAATCTTGTAATAGTTGTATATATCTTATTTTAATTTTACAAGAGTCTCCTCCTACTCTAAATTTTATAATACATTTTACAAGAGTCTCCTCCAACTCTAGACTTTATAGTACATTTTTAAAGATTCCCCTCTTACTCTAGTTCTTAAAACAAATTTTATAGGAATAGTTTAGTATTTATTGGATCCGAACTAGACTATCTTGTAATAGTTGTATACACGTTATATTAATTTTACAAGAGTCTCCTCCTACTCTAGATTTTATAATACATTTTTCAAGAGTCTCCTAAAACTCTACACCTTATAGTACATTTTTAAAGATTCCCCTCTTACTCTAGTTCTTACAACACATTTCATAGGAAATGTTTAGCTTAGTATTTATGGGATCGTAACTAGACTATCTTCTAATAGTTGTATATATTTTATATTAATTTTACAAGAGTCTCCTCCTACTCTAAGCCCTATAGTACATTTTTAAAGACTCCCCTCTTAATCTAGTTCTTACAACACATTTTACAAGAGTCTCCTCTATTTTTAATTTATTATTTATTGGATCCGAACTAGACTATCTTGTAATAGTTGTATATACGTTATATTAATTTTACAAGAGTCTCCTCCTACTCTAGATTTTATAATACATTTTGCAAACGTGTCCTCCAACTCTACACTTTATAGTACATTTTTAAAGATTCCCTCCATTACTCTAGTTCTTAAAACAAATTTTATAGGATTTTTTTTGTTTAGTTTTTATTGGATCCAAACTAGACCATCTTTCAATAGTTGTATTTACCCTATATTAATTTAACAAGAGTCTCCTCCTACTCTAGACTCTATAGTACATTTTTGAAGACTCCCCTCTTAACCTAGTTCTTACAACACATTTTACAAGAGTCTACTCTATTTTTTAATTTATTATTTATTGGATCCGAACTAGACTATCTTCTAATAGTTGTATATACCTTATATTAATTTTACAAGAGTCTCCTCCTACTCTAGACTCTATAGTACATTTTTAAAGACTCCCCTCTTAATCTAGTTCCTACAACACATTTTACAAGAGTCTCCTCTATTTTGTAATTTAGTATTTATTGGATCCGAATGAGACAATCTTGTAATAGTTGTATATAACTTATATTAATTTTACAAGAGTCTCCTCCTACTCTTAATTTTATAATAAATTTTACAAGAGTCTCCTCAAACTCTACACTTTATAGTACATTTTTAAAGATTCCCCTCTTACTCTAGTTCTTAAAACACATTTTATAGGAATTGTTTAGTTTAGTATTTATTGGATCCGAACTAGACTATCTTGTTATAGTTGTATATACCTTATATTAATTTTACAAGAGTGTCCTCCTACTTTAGATTTTATAATACATTTTACAAGGGTCTCCTCCAACTCTAGACTTTATAGTACAATTTTAAAGAGTCCCCTCTTACTCTAGTTCTTACAACACATTTTACAAGAGTCTCCTCAAACTCTACACTTTATAGTACATTTTTAAAGATTCCCCTTTTACTCTAGTTCTTAAAACACATTTTATAGGAATAGTTTAGTATTTATTGGATCCGAACTAGACTATCTTGTAATAGTTGTATATACGTTGTATTAATTTTACAAGAGTCTCCTCCTACTTTAGATTTTATAATACATTTTACAAGAGTCTCCTAAAACTCTACACTTTATAGTACATTTTTAAGGATTCCCCGCTTACTTTAGTTCTTACAACACATTTTATAGGAATTGTTTAGTTTTGTATTTATTGGATCCGAACTAGACTATCTTGTAATAGTTGTATATACTTTATATTAATTTTACAAGAGTCTCCTCCTACTCTAGAATTTATAATACATTTTACAAGGGTCTCCTCCTACTCTAGACTTTATAGTACATTTTTAAAGAGTCCCCTCTTACTCTAGTTCTTACAACACATTTTACAAGAGTCTCCTCCTAATTGTTTAATTTAGTATTTATTGGATCCGAACTAGACTATCTTCTAATAATTGTATATACCTTATATTAATTTTACAAGAATTTCCTCCTACTCTAGATTTTATAATACATTTTACAAGAGTCTCCTCCAACTCTACACTTTATAGTACTTTTTACAAACGTGTCCTCCAACTCTACACTTTATAGTACATTTTAAAGATTCCCTCCATTACTCTAGTTCTTAAAACAAATTCTATAGGATTTTTTTAGTTTAGTATTTATTGGATCCAAACTAGACAATCTTTCAATAGTTGTATTTACCCTATATTAATTTTACAAGAGTCTCCTCCTACTCTAAATCTTATAATACATTTTACAAGAGTCTCCTCAAACTCTACACTTTATAGTACATTTTTTAGGATTCCCCTCTTACTCTAGTTCTTAAAACACATTTTATAGGAATTGTTTAGTTTAGTATTTATTGGATCCGAACTAGACTATCTCTATTAGTTGTATATACCTTATATTAATTTTACAAGAGTCTCCTCCTACTCTAGATTTTATAATACATTTTACAAGAGTCTCCTAAAACTCTAAACTTTATAGTACATTTTTAAAGATTCCCCGCTTACTTTCGTTCTTACAACACATTTTATAGGAATTGTTTGGCTTAGTATTTATGGGATCGTAACTAGACTATCTTCTAATAGTTGTATATACCTTATATTAATTTTACAAGAGTCTCCTCCTACTCTAGACCTTATAGTACATTTTTAAAGATTCCCCTCTTACTCTAGTTATTAAAACACATTTTATAGGAATAGTTTAGTTTAGTATTTATTGGATCCGAACATAACTATCTTGTAATAGTTGTATATACGTTATATTAATTTTACAAGAGTCTCCTCCTACTCTAGAATTTATAATACATTTTACAAGAGTCTCCTAAAACTCTACACTTTATAGTACATTTTTAAAGATTCCCCTCTTACTCTAGTTCTTACAACACATTTCATAGGAAATGTTTGGCTTAGTATTTATGGGATCGTAACTAGACTATCTTCTAATAGTTGTATATACCTTATATTAATTTTACAAGAGTCTCCTCCTACTCTAGACCTTATAGTACATTTTTAAAGAGTCCCTTCTAACTCTAGTTCTTACAACACATTTTACAAGAGTCTCCTCCTAATTGTTAAATTTAGTATTTATTGGATCCGAACTAGACTATCTTCTAATAGTTGTATATACCTTATATTAATTTTACAAGAATTTCCTCCTACTCTAGATTTTATAATACATTTTAAAAGAGTCTCCTCCAACTCTACACTTTATAGTACATTTTACAAACGTGTTCTCCAACTCTACACTTTATAGTACATTTTTAAAGATTCCCTCCATTACACTAGTTCTTAAAACAAATTTTATAGGATTTGTTAAGTTTAGTATTTATTGGTTCCGAACAAGACTATCTTGTAATAGTTGTATATACGTTATATTAATTTTACAAGTGTCTCCTCCAACTCTAGATTTTATAATACATTTTACAAACGTGTCCTCCAACTCTACACTTTATAGTACATTTTTAAAGAGTCCCCTCTTACTCTAGTTCTTACAACACATTTTACAAGAGTCTCTCTATTTTGTAATTTAGTATTTATTGGATCCGAACTAGACAATCTTGTAATAGTTGTATATAACTTATTTTAATTTTACAAGAGTCTCCTCCTACTCTAAATTTTATAATACATTTTACAAGAGTCTCCTCCAACTCTAGACTTTATAGTACATTTTTAAAGATTCCCCTCTTACTCTAGTTCTTAAAACAAATTTTATAGGAATAGTTTAGTATTTATTGGATCCGAACTAGACTATCTTGTAATAGTTGTATATACGTTATATTAATTTTACAAGAGTCTCCTCCTATTCTAGATTTTATAATACATTTTACAAACGTGTCCTCCAACTCTACACTTTATAGTACATTTTTAAAGATTCCCCTCTTACTCTAGTTCTTACAACACATTTTACGAGAGTCTCCTCCTAATTGTTATGTTTGGTATTTATTGGATCAATTTAGACTATTTTGTAATAGTTGTATATACCTTATATTAATTTTACAAGATTCTCCTCCTACTCTAGATTTCATAATACATTTTACAAGAGTCTCCTCCTACTCTAACCTCTATGGTACATTTTTAAAGAGTTCCCTCTTACTCTTGTTTTTACAATATAGTATTTTTTACAATATAGTATTTATTTAGTATTTATTGGATCAGAACTATACTATCTGGTAAAAGTTGTATATATCCTATATTAATTTTACAAGAGTCTCTTCCTACTCTAGATTTTATTATACATTTTACAAGGGTCTCCTCCTACTCAACACTTTATAGTACATTTTTAAAGAGTCCCCTCTTACTCTAGTTCTTACAACACATTTCTTAGGAATTAATTGGCTTAGTATTTATGGGATCCTAACTAGACTATCTTGTAATAGTTGTATATAACTTATATTAATTTTACTAGAATCTCCTCCTACTCTAGATTTGATAATACATTTTACAAGGGTCTCCTCCTACTCTACACTTTATAGTACATTTTTAAAGAGTCCCCTCTTACTCTAGTTCTTACAACACATTTTACAAGAGTCTCCTCCTAATTGTTAAGTTTAGTATTTATTGGATCCAAACTAGACAATCTTGTAATAGTTGTATATATCTTATTTTAATTTTACAAGAGTCTCCTCCTACTCTAAATTTTATAATACATTTTACAAGATTCTCCTCCAACTCTAGACCTTATAGTACATTTTTAAATAGTCCCCTCTTACTCTAGTTCTTACAACATATTTTACAAGAGTCTCCTCAAACTCTACACTTTACAGTACATTTTTAAAGATTCCCCTCTTACTCTAGTTCTTAAAACACATTTTATAGGAATAGTTTAGTTTAGTATTTATTGGATCCGAACTAGACTATCTGTAATAGTTGTATATACCTTATATTAATTTTACAAGAGTGTCCTCCTACTCTAGATTTTATAGTACATTTTACAAGGGTCTCCTCCTCCTCTACACTTTATAGTACATTTTTAAAGAGTCCCCTCTTACTCTAGTTCTTACAACACATTTTACAAGAGTCTCCTCCTAATTGTTAAGTTTAGTATTTATTGGATCCAAACTAGACAATCTTGTAATAGTTGTATATACGTTATATTAATTTTACAAGAGTCTCCTCCTACTGTAGATTTTATAATACATTTTACAAGAGTCTCCTAAAACTCTACACTTTATAGTACATTTTTAAAGATTCCCCTCTTACTCTAGTTCTTACAACACATTTCATAGGAAATGTTTGGCTTAGTATTTATGGGATCGTAACTAGACTATCTTGTAATAGTTGTATATACCTTATATTAATTTTACAAGAGTCTCCTCCTACTCTAGAACCTATAGTACATTTTTAAAGACTCCCCTTTTAATCTAGTTCTTACAACACATTTTACAAGAGTCTCCTCTATTTTTAATTTATTATTTATTGGATCCGAACTAGACTATCTTGTAATAGTTGTATATATGTTATATTAATTTTACAAGAGTCTCCTCCTACTCTAGATTTTATAATACATTTTACAAGAGTCTCCTCCAACTCTACACTTTATAATACATTTTTAAAGAGTCCCCTCTTACTCTAGTTCTTACAACACATTTTACAAGAGTCTCTCTATTTTGTAATTTAGTATTTATTGGATCCGAACTAGACAATCTTGTAATAGTTGTATATAACTTATTTTAATTTTACAAGAGTCTCCTCCTACTCTAAATTTTATAATACATTTTACAAGAGTCTCCTCCAACTCTAGACTTTATAGTACATTTTTAAAGATTCCCCTCTTACTCTAGTTCTTAAAACAAATTTTATAGGAATAGTTTAGTATTTATTGGATCCGAACTAGACTATCTTGTAATAGTTGTATATACGTTATATTAATTTTACAAGAGTCTCCTCCTATTCTAGATTTTATAATACATTTTACAAACGTGTCCTCCAACTCTACACTTTATAGTACATTTTTAAAGATTCCCCTCTTACTCTAGTTCTTACAACACATTTTACGAGAGTCTCCTCCTAATTGTTATGTTTGGTATTTATTGGATCAATTTAGACTATTTTGTAATAGTTGTATATACCTTATATTAATTTTACAAGATTCTCCTCCTACTCTAGATTTCATAATACATTTTACAAGAGTCTCCTCCTACTCTAACCTCTATGGTACATTTTTAAAGAGTTCCCTCTTACTCTTGTTTTTACAATATAGTATTTTTTACAATATAGTATTTATTTAGTATTTATTGGATCAGAACTATACTATCTGGTAAAAGTTGTATATATCCTATATTAATTTTACAAGAGTCTCTTCCTACTCTAGATTTTATTATACATTTTACAAGGGTCTCCTCCTACTCAACACTTTATAGTACATTTTTAAAGAGTCCCCTCTTACTCTAGTTCTTACAACACATTTCTTAGGAATTAATTGGCTTAGTATTTATGGGATCCTAACTAGACTATCTTGTAATAGTTGTATATAACTTATATTAATTTTACTAGAATCTCCTCCTACTCTAGATTTTATAATACATTTTACAAGGGTCTCCTCCTACTCTACACTTTATAGTACATTTTTAAAGAGTCCCCTCTTACTCTAGTTCTTACAACACATTTTACAAGAGTCTCCTCCTAATTGTTAAGTTTAGTATTTATTGGATCCAAACTAGACAATCTTGTAATAGTTGTATATATCTTATTTTAATTTTACAAGAGTCTCCTCCTACTCTAAATTTTATAATACATTTTACAAGATTCTCCTCCAACTCTAGACCTTATAGTACATTTTTAAATAGTCCCCTCTTACTCTAGTTCTTACAACATATTTTACAAGAGTCTCCTCTAACTCTACACTTTACAGTACATTTTTAAAGATTCCCCTCTTACTCTAGTTCTTAAAACACATTTTATAGGAATAGTTTAGTTTAGTATTTATTGGATCCGAACTAGACTATCTGTAATAGTTGTATATACCTTATATTAATTTTACAAGAGTGTCCTCCTACTCTAGATTTTATAGTACATTTTACAAGGGTCTCCTCCTCCTCTACACTTTATAGTACATTTTTAAAGAGTCCCCTCTTACTCTAGTTCTTACAACACATTTTACAAGAGTCTCCTCCTAATTGTTAAGTTTAGTATTTATTGGATCCAAACTAGACAATCTTGTAATAGTTGTATATACGTTATATTAATTTTACAAGAGTCTCCTCCTACTGTAGATTTTATAATACATTTTACAAGAGTCTCCTAAAACTCTACACTTTATAGTACATTTTTAAAGATTCCCCTCTTACTCTAGTTCTTACAACACATTTCATAGGAAATGTTTGGCTTAGTATTTATGGGATCGTAACTAGACTATCTTGTAATAGTTGTATATACCTTATATTAATTTTACAAGAGTCTCCTCCTACTCTAGAACCTATAGTACATTTTTAAAGACTCCCCTCTTAATCTAGTTCTTACAACACATTTTACAAGAGTCTCCTCTATTTTTAATTTATTATTTATTGGATCCGAACTAGACTATCTTGTAATAGTTGTATATATGTTATATTAATTTTACAAGAGTCTCCTCCTACTCTAGATTTTATAATACATTTTACAAGAGTCTCCTCCAACTCTACACTTTATAATACATTTTTAAAGAGTCCCCTCTTACTCTAGTTCTTACAACACATTTTACAAGAGTCTCCTCCTAATTGCTAGGTTTGGTATTTATTGGATCAATTTAGACTATCTTGTAATAGTTGTATATACCTTATATTAATTTTACAAGATTCTCCTCCTGCTCTAGATATCATAATACATTTTACAAGAGTCTCCTCCTACTCTAACCTCTATAGTACATTTTTAAAGAGTTCCCTCTTACTTTTGTTTTTACAATATACTTTACAAGAGTCTCCTCCAAATTGTTTAAATTAGTATTTATTGGATCAGAACTATACTATCTGGTAAAAGTTGTATATATCTTATATTAATTTTAGAAGAGTCTCTTCCTACTCTAGATTTTATAATACATTTTACAAGAGTCTCCTCCTACTCAACACTTTATAGTACATTTTTAAAGAGTCCCCTCGTACTCTAGTTCTTGCAACACATTTCATAGGAATTAATTGGCTTAGAATTTATGGGATCCTAACTAGACTATCTTGTAATAGTTGTATATACTTTATATTAATTTTACAAGAGTCTCCTCCTACTCTAGAATTTATAATACATTTTACATGGGTCTCCTCCTACTCTACACTTTATAGTACATTTTTAAAGAGTCCCCTCTTACTCTAGTTCTTACAACACATTTCATAGGAAATGTTTGGCTTAGTATTTATAGGATCGTAACTAGACTATCTTGTAATAGTTGTATATAACTTATATTAATTTTACAAGAGTCTTCTCCTACTCTAGATTTTATATACATTTTACAAGAGTCTCCTCCAACTCTAGACTTTATAGTACATTTTTGAAGAGTCCCCTCTTACTCTAGTTCTTACAAGAAATTTTACAAAAGTCTCCTCTTAATTGTTTATTTTAGTATTTATTGGATCCGACCTAGACTATCTTCTAATAGTTGTATATACCTTATATTAATTTTACAAGAATTTCCTCCTACTCTAGATTTTATAATACATTTTACAAGAGTCTCCTCCAACTCTACACTTTATAGTACATTTTACAAACGTGTCCACCAACTCTACATTTTATAGTACATTTTTAAAGATTCCCTCCATTAGTCTAGTTCTTAAAACAAATTTTATAGGATTTGTTTAGTTTAGTATTTATTGGATCCGAACTAGACTATCTTGTAATAGTTGTATATACGTTATATTCATTTTACAAGAGTCTCCTCCTACTCTAGATTTTATAATACATTTTACAAACGTGTCCTCCAACTCTACACTTTATAGTACATTTTTAAAGATTCCCTCCTTTACTCTAGTTCTTAAAACAAATTTTATAGGATTTTTTTTTAATTTTTATTGGATCCAAACTAGACCATCTTTCAATAGTTGTATTTATCCTATATTAATTTTACAAGAGTCTCCTCCTACTCTAGACTCTATAGTACATTTTTAAAGACTCCCCTCTTAACCTAATTCTTACAACACATTTTACAAGAGTCTACTCTATTTTTTAATTTATTATTTATTGGATCCGAACTAGACTATCTTCTAATAGTTGTATATACCTTATATTAATTTTACAAGAGTCTCCTCCTACTCTAGACTCTATAGTACATTTTTAAAGACTCCCCTCTTAATCTAGTTCCTACAACACATTTTACAAGAGTCTCCTCCAACTCTAAATTTTATAATACATTTTACAAGAGTCTCCTCAAACTCTACACTTTATAGTACATTTTTAAAGATTCCCCACTTACTCAAGTTCTTAAAACAAATTTTATAGGATTTGTTTAGTTTAGTATTTATTGGATCCGAACTAGACTATCTTGTAATAGTTGTATATAACTTATATTAATTTTACAAGAGTCTCCTCCTACTCTAAATTTTATAATACATTTTACAAGAGTCTCCTCAAACTCTACACTTTATAGTACATTTTTAAAGATTCCCCACTTACTCAAGTTCTTAAAACAAATTTTATAGGATTTGTTTAGTTTAGTATTTATTGGATCCGAACTAGACTATCTTGTAATAGTTGTATACACGTTATATTAATTTTACAAGAGTCTCCTCCTACTCTAGATTTTATAATACATTTTACAAGAGTCTCCTAAAACTCTACACATTATAGTACATTTTTAAAGATTCCCTCCATTACTCTAGTTCTTAAAACAAATTTTATAGGATTTGTTTAGTTTAGTATTTATTGGATCCGAACTAGACTATCTTGTAATAGTTGTATATACGTTATATTCATTTTACAAGAGTCTCCTCCTACTCTAGAATTTATAATACATTTTACAAGGGTCTCCTCCTACTCTACAATTTATAGTACATTTTAAAGAGTCCCCTCTTACTCTAGTTCTTACAACACATTTCATAGGAAATGTTTGGCTTAGTATTTATGGGATCGTAACTAGACTATCTTGTCATAGTTGTATATAACTTATATTAATTTTACAAGAGTCTTCTCCTACTCTAGATTTTATAATACATTTTACAAGAGTCTCCTCCAACTCTAGACTTTATAGTACATTTTATAGAGTCCCCTCTTACTCTAGTTCTTACAACACATTTTACAAGAGTCTCCTCCTAATTGTTTAATTTAGTATTTATTGGATCCGAACTAGACTATCTTCTAATAGTTGTATATACGTTATATTAATTTTACAAGAGTCTCCTCCAACTCTAGATTTTATAATACATTTTACAAACGTGTCCTCCAACTCTACACTTTATAGTACATTTTTAAAGATTCCCTCCATTACTCTAGTTCTTAAAACAAATTTTATAGGATTTTTTTTGTTTAGTTTTTATTGGATCCAAACTAGACCATCTTCCAATAGTTGTGTTTACCCTATATTAATTTTACAAGAGTCTCCTGCAACTCTAGACTTTATTGTACATTTTTAAAGAGTCCCCTCTTACTCTAGTTCTTAAAACACATTTTACAAGAGTCTCTCTATTTTGTAATTTAGTATTTATTGGATCCGAACTAGACAATCTTGTAATAGTTGTATATAACTTATTTTAATTTTACAAGAGTCTCCTCCTACTCTAAATTTTATAATACATTTTACAAGAGTCTCCTCCAACTCTAGACTTTATAGTACATTTTTAAAGATTCCCCTCTTACTCTAGTTCTTAAAACAAATTTTATAGGAATAGTTTAGTATTTATTGGATCCGAACTAGACTATCTTGTAATAGTTGTATACACGTTATATTAATTTTACAAGAGTCTCCTCCTACTCTAGATCTTATAATACATTTTACAAGAGTCTCCTAAAACTCTACACTTTATAGTACATTTTTAAAGATTCCCCTCTTACTCTAGTTCTTACAACACATTTTATAGGAATTGTTTAGTTTTGTATTTATTGGATCCGAACTAGACTATCTTGTAATAGTTGTATATACGTTATATTAATTTTACAAGAGTCTCCTCCTATTCTAGATTTTATAATACATTTTACAAACGTGTCCTCCAACTCTACACTTTATAGTACATTTTTAAAGATTCCCCTCTTACTCTAGTTCTTACAACACATTTTACGAGAGTCTCCTCCTAATTGTTATGTTTGGTATTTATTGGATCAATTTAGACTATTTTGTAATAGTTGTATATACCTTATATTAATTTTACCAGATTCTCCTCCTACTCTAGATTTCATAATACATTTTACAAGAGTCTCCTCCTACTCTAACCTCTATGGTACATTTTTAAAGAGTTCCCTCTTACTCTTGTTTTTACAATATACTTTACAAGAGTCTCCTCCAAATTGTTTAAATTAGTATTTATTGGATCAGAACTATACTATCTGGTAAAAGTTGTATATATCTTATATTAATTTTACAAGAGTCTCTTCCTACTCTAGATTTTATTATACATTTTACAAGGGTCTCCTCCTACTCAACACTTTATAGTACATTTTTAAAGAATCCCCTCTTACTCTAGTTCTTACAACACATTTCTTAGGAATTAATTGGCTTAGTATTTATGGGATCCTAACTAGACTATCTTGTAATAGTTGTATATACCTTATATTAATTTTACTAGAATCTCCTCCTACTCTAGATTTTATAATACATTTTACAAGGGTCTCTTCCTACTCTACACTTTATAGTACATTTTTAAAGAGTCCCCTCTTACTCTAGTTCTTACAACACATTTTACAAGAGTCTCCTCCTAATTGTTAAGTTTAGTATTTATTGGATCCAAACTAGACAATCTTGTAATAGTTGTATATATCTTATTTTAATTTTACAAGAGTCTCCTCCTACTCTAAATTTTATAATACATTTTACAAGAGTCTCCTCCAACTCTAGACCTTATAGTACATTTTTAAATAGTCCCCTCTTACTCTAGTTCTTACAACATATTTTACAAGAGTCTCCTCAAACTCTACACTTTACAGTACATTTTTAAAGATTCCCCTCTTACTCTAGTTCTTAAAACACATTTTATAGGAATAGTTTAGTTTAGTATTTATTGGATACGAACTAGACTATCTGTAATTGTTGTATATACCTTATATTAATTTTACAAGAGTGTCCTCCTACTCTAGATTTTATAGTACATTTTACAAGGGTCTCCTCCTACTCTACACTTTATAGTACATTTTTAAAGAGTCCCCTCTTACTCTAGTTCTTACAACACATTTTACAAGAGTCTCCTCCTAATTGTTAAGTTTAGTATTTATTGGATCCAAACTAGACAATCTTGTAATAGTTGTATATACGTTATATTAATTTTACAAGAGTCTCCTCCTACTGTAGATTTTATAATACATTTTAAAAGAGTCTCCTAAAACTCTACACTTTATAGTACATTTTTAAAGATTCCCCTCTTACTCTAGTTCTTACAACACATTTCATAGGAAATGTTTGGCTTAGTATTTAAGGGATCGTAACTAGACTATCTTCTAATAGTTGTATATACCTTATATTAATTTTACAAGAGTCTCCTCCTACTCTAGACCCTATAGTACATTTTTAAAGACTCCCCTCTTAATCTAGTTCTTACAACACATTTTACAAGAGTCTCCTCTATTTTTAATTTATTATTTATTGGATCCGAACTAGACTATCTTGTAATAGTTGTATATACGTTATATTAATTTTACAAGAGTCTCCTCCTACTCTAGATTTTATAATACATTTTACAAGAGTCTCCTCCAACTCTACACTTTATAATACATTTTTAAAGAGTCCCCTCTTACTCTAGTTCTTACAACACATTTTACAAGAGTCTCCTCCTAATTGCTAGGTTTGGTATTTATTGGATCAATTTAGACTATCTTGTAATAGTTGTATATACCTTATATTAATTTTACAAGATTCTCCTCCTACTCTAGATTTCATAATACATTTTACAAGAGTCTCCTCCTACTCTAACCTCTATAGTACATTTTTAAAGAGTTCCCTCTTACTCTTGTTTTTACATTATACTTTACAAGAGTCTCCTCCAAATTGTTTAAATTAGTATTTATTGGATCAGAACTATACTATCTGGTAAAAGTTGTATATATCTTATATTAATTTTACAAGAGTCTCTTCCTACTCTAGATTTTATAATACATTTTACAAGGGTCTCCTCCTACTCAACACTTTATAGTACATTTTTAAAGAGTCCCCTCGTACTCTAGTTCTTACAACACATTTCATAGGAATTAATTGGCTTAGAATTTATGGGATCCTAACTAGACTATCTTGTAATAGTTGTATATACCTTATATTAATTTTACAAGAGTCTCCTCCTACTCTAAATTTTATAATACATTTTACAAGAGTCTCCTCAAACTCTACACTTTATAGTACATTTTTAAAGATTCCCCTCTTACTCTAGTTCTTACAACACATTTTATAGGAATTGTTTAGTTTTGTATTTATTGGATCCGAACTAGACTATCTTGTAATAGTTGTATATACGTTATATTAATTTTACAAGAGTCTCCTCCTATTCTAGATTTTATAATACATTTTACAAACGTGTCCTCCAACTCTACACTTTATAATACATTTTTAAAGAGTCCCCTCTTACTCTAGTTCTTATAACACATTTCATAGGAAATGTTTGGCTTAGTATTTATAGGATCGTAACTAGACTATCTTGTAATAGTTGTATATAACTTATATTAATTTCACAAGAGTCTTCTCCTACTCTAGATTTTTTAATACATTTTACAAGAGTCTCCTCCAACTCTAGACTTTATAGTACATTTTTGAAGAGTCCCCTCTTACTCTAGTTCTTACAACACATTTTACAAAAGTCTCCTCCTAATTGTTTAATTTAGTATTTATTGGATTCGACCTAGACTATCTTCTAATAGTTGTATATACCTTATATTAATTTTACAAGAATTTCCTCCTACTCTAGATTTTATAATACATTTTACAAGAGTCTCCTCCAACTCTACACTTTATAGTACATTTTACAAACGTGTCCACCAACTCTACATTTTATAGTACATTTTTAAAGATTCCCTCCATTACTCTAGTTCTTAAAACAAATTTTATAGGATTTGTTTAGTTTAGTATTTATTGGATCCGAACTAGACTATCTTGTAATAATTGTATATACCTTATATTAATTTTACAAGAGTGTCCTCCTACTTTAGATTTTATAATACATTTTACAAACGTGTCCTCCAACTCTACACTTTATAGTACATTTCTAAAGATTCCCTCCATTACTCTAGTTCTTAAAACAAATGTTATAGGATTTATTTTTTAGTTTTTATTGGATCCAAACTAGACCATCTTTCAATAGTTGTATTTACCCTATATTAATTTTACAAGAGTCTCCTCCTACTCTAGACTCTATAGTACATTTTTAAAGACTCCCCTCTTAACCTAATTCTTACAACACATTTTACAAGAGTCTACTCTATTTTTCAATTTATTATTTATTGGATCCGAACTAGACTATCTTCTAATAGTTGTATATACCTTATATTAATTTTACAAGAGTCTCCTCCTACTCTAAATTTTATAATACATTTTACAAGAGTCTCCTCAAACTCTACACTTTATAGTACATTTTTAAAGATTCCCCTCTTACTCAAGTTCTTAAAACACATTTTATAGGAATTGTTTAGTTTAGTATTTATTGGATCCGAACTAGACTATCTTGTAATAATTGTATATACCTTATATTAATTTTACAAGAGTGTCCTCCTACTTTAGATTTTATAATACATTTTACAAGGGTCTCCTCCTACTCTACACTTTATAGTACATTTTTAAAGAGTCCCCTCTTACTCTAGTTCTTACAACACATTTCATAGGAAATGTTTGGCTTAGTATTTATGGTATCATAACGAGACTATCTTGTAATAGTTGTATATAACTTATATTAATTTTACAAGAGTCTCCTCCTACTCTAGATTTTATAATACATTCTACAAGAGTCTCCTCCAACTCTAGACTTTATTGTACATTTTTAAAGAGTCCCCTCTTACTCTAGTTCTTACAACACATTTTACAAGAGTCTCTCTATTTTGTAATTTAGTATTTATTGGATCCGAACGAGACTATCTTGTAATAGTTGTATATAACTTATTTTAATTTTACAAGAGTCTCCTCCTACTCTAAATTTTATAATACATTTTACAAGAGTCTCCTCAGACTCTACACTTTATAGTACATTTTTAAAGATTCCCCTCTTACTCTAGTTCTTAAAACACATTTTATAGGAATAGTTTAGTATTTATTGGATCCGAACTAGACTATCTTGTAATAGTTGTATACACGTTATATTAATTTTACAAGAGTCTCCTCCTACTCTAGATTTTATAATACATTTTACAAGAGTCTCCTAAAACTCTACACATTATAGTACATTTTTAAATATTCCCCTCTTACTCTAGTTCTTACAACACATTTTATAGGAATTGTTTAGTTTTGTATTTATTGGATCCGAACTAGACTATCTTGTAATAGTTGTATATACTTTTTATTAATTTTACAAGAGTCTCCTCCTACTCTAGAATTTATAATACATTTTACAAGGGTCTCCTCCTACTCTACAATTTATAGTACATTTTTAAAGAGTCCCCTCTTACTCTAGTTCTTACACTACATTTCATAGGAAATGTTTAGCTTAGTATTTATGGGATCGTAACTAGACTATCTTTTAATAGTTGTATATAACTTATATTAATTTTACAAGAGTCTTCTCCTACTCTAGATTTTATAATACATTTTACAAGAGTCTCCTCCAACTCTAGACTTTATAGTACATTTTATAGAGTCCCCTCTTACTCTAGTTCTTACAACACATTTTACAAGAGTCTCCTCCTAATTGTTTAATTTAGTATTTATTGGATCCGAACTAGACTCTCTTCTAATAGTTGTATATACCTTATATTAATTTTACAAGAACTTCCTCTTACTCTAGATTTTAAAATAAATTTTACAAGAGTCTCCTCCAACTCTACACTTTATAGTACATTTTACAAACGTGTCCTCCAACTCTACACTTTATAGTACATTTTTAGAGATTCCCTCCATTACTCTATTTCTTAAAACAAATTTTATAGGATTTTTTTTGTTTAGTATTTATTGGATTTAAACTAGACCATCTTTCAATAGTTGTATTTACCCTATATTAATTTTACAATAGTCTCCTCCTACTCTAGACTCTATAGTACATTTTTAAAGACTCCCCTCTTAATCTAGTTCTTACAACACATTTTACAAGAGTCTCCTCTATTTTTTAATTTATTATTTATTGGATCCGAACTAGACTATCTTCCAATAGTTGTATATACCTTATATTAATTTTACAAGAGTCTCCTCCTACTCTAGACTCTATAGTACATTTTTAAAGACTCCCCTCTTAATCTAGTTCCTACAACACATTTTACAAGAGTCTCCTCTATTTTGTAATTTAGTATTTATTGGATCCGAACTAGACAATCTTGTAATAGTTGTATATAACTTATGTTAATTTTACAAGAGTCTCCTCCTACTCTAGATTTTATAATACATTTTACAAGAGTCTCCTCAAACTCTACACTTTATAGTACATTGTTAAAGATTCCCCTCTTACTCTAGTTCTTAAAACACATTCTATAGGAATTGTTTAGTTTAGTATTTATTGGATCCGAACTAGACTATCTTGTAATAGTTGTATATACCTTATATTAATTTTACAAGAATGTCCTCCTACTCTAGATTTTATAATACATTTTACATGGGTCTCCTCCTACTGTACACTTTATAGTACATTTTTAAAGAGTCCCCTCTTACTCTAGTTCTTACAACACATTTCATAGGAATTGTTTGGCTTAGTATTTATGGGATCCTAACGAGTCTATCTTGTAATAGTTGTATATAACTTATATTAATTTTACAAGAGTCTCCTCCTACTCTAGATTTTATAATACATTTTACAAGAGTCTCCTCAAACTCTACACTTTATAGTACATTTTTAAAGATTCCCCTCTTACTCTAGTTCTTAAACACATTTTATAGGAATAGTTTAGTTTAGTATTACTGGATCCGAACTAGACTATCTTGTAATAGTTTTATATACTTTATATTAATTTTACAAGTGTCTCCTCCTAATCTAGAATTTATAATACATTTTACAAGGGTCTCCTCCTACTCTACAATTTATAGTACATTTTTAAAGTGTCCCCTCTTACTCTAGTTCTTACAACACATTTCATAGGAAATGTTTGGCTTAGTATTTATGGGATCGTAACTAGACTATCTTGTTATAGTTGTATATAACTTATATTAATTTTACAAGAGTCTTCTCCTACTCTAGATTTTATAATACATTTTACAAGAGTCTCCTCCAACTCTAGACTTTATAGTACATTTTTAAAGAGTCCCCTCTTACTCTAGTTCTTACAAAACATTTTACAAGAGTCTCCTCCTAATTGTTTAATTAAGTATTTATTGGATCCGAACTAGACTATCTTCTAATAGTTGTATATACCTTATATTAATTTTACAAGAATTTCCTCCTACTCTAGATTTTATAATACATTTTACAAGAGTCTCCTCCAACTCTACACTTTATAGTACATTTTACAAACGTGTCCTCCAACTCTACACTTTATAGTACATTTTTAAAGATTCCCTCCATTACTCTATTTCTTAAAACAAATTTTATTGGATTTTTTTTGTTTAGTATTTATTGGATCCAAACTAGACCATCTTTCAATAGTTGTATTTACCCTATATTAATTTTACAAGAGTCTCCTCCTACTCTAGACTCTTTAGTACATTTTTAAAGACTCCCCTCTTAATCTAGTTCCTACAACACATTTTACAAGAGTCTCCTCTATTTTGTAATTTAGTATTTATTGGATCCGAACTAGACAATCTTGTAATAGTTGTATATAACTTATATTAATTTTACAAGAGTCTCCTCCTACTCTAAATTTTATAATACATTTTACAAGAGTCTCCTCAAACTCTACACTTTATAGTACATTGTTAAAGATTCCCCTCTTACTCTAGTTCTTAAAACACATTCTATAGGAATTGTTTAGTTTAGTATTTATTGGATCCGAACTAGACTATCTTGTAATAGTTGTATATACCTTATATTAATTTTACAAGAATGTCCTCCTACTCTAGATTTTATAATACATTTTACAAGGGTCTCCTCCTACTCTACACTTTATGGTACATTTTTAAAGAGTCCCCTCTTACTCTTGTTCTTACAACACATTTCATAGGAATTGTTTGGCTTAGTATTTATGGGATCCTAACGAGACTATCTTGTAATAGTTGTATATAACGTATATTAATTTTACAAGAGTCTCCTCCTACTCTAGATTTTATAATACATTTTACAAGAGTCTCCTCCATTCCTAGACTTTATAGTACATTTTTAAAGAGTCCCCTCTTACTCTAGTTCTTAAAACACATTTTACAAGAGTCTCCCCAAACTCTACACTTTATAGTACATTTTTAAAGATTTCCCTCTTACTCTAGTTCTTAAAAGACATTTTATAGGAATAGTTAATTTAGTATTTATTGGATCCGAACGAGACTATCTTGTAATAGTTGTAAATAACTTATTTTAATTTTACAAGAGTCTCCTCCTACTCTAAATTTTATAATACATTTTACAAGAGTCTCCTCAGACTCTACACTTTATAGTACATTTTTAAAGATTCCCCTCTTACTCTAGTTCTTAAAACACATTTTATAGGAATAGTTTAGTATTTATTGGATCCGAACTAGACTATCTTGTAATAGTTGTATACACGTTATATTAATTTTACAAGAGTCTCCTCCTACTCTAGATTTTATAATACATTTTACAAGAGTCTCCTAAAACTCTACACATTATAGTACATTTTTAAAGATTCCCCTCTTACTCTAGTTCTTACAACACATTTTATAGGAATTGTTTAGTTTTGTATTTATTGGATCCGAACTAGACTATCTTGCAATAGTTGTATATACTTTATATTAATTTTACAAGAGTCTCCTCCTACTCTAGAATTTATAATACATTTTACAAGGGTCTCCTCCTACTCTACAATTTATAGTACATTTTTAAAGAGTCCTCTCTTACTCTAGTTCTTACAACACATTTCATAGGAAATGTTTGGCTTAGTATTTATGGGATCGTAACTAGACTATCTTGTAATAGTTGTATATAACTTATATTAATTTTACAAGAGTCTTCTCCTACTCTAGATTTTATAATACATTTTACAAGAGTCTCCTCCAACTCTAGACTTTATAGTACATTTTATAGAGTCCCCTCTTACTCTAGTTCTTACAACACATTTTACAAGAGTCTCCTCCTAATTGTTTAATTTAGTATTTATTGGATCCGAACTAGACTATCTTCTAATAGTTGTATATACCTTATATTAATTTTACAAGAATTTCCTCTTACTCTAGATTTTATAATACATTTTACAAGAGTCTCCTCCAACTCTACACTTTATAGTACATTTTACAAACGTGTCCTCCAACTCTACACTTTATAGTACATTTTTAAAGATTCCCTCCATTACTCTATTTCTTAAAACAAATTTTATTGGATTTTTTTTGTTTAGTATTTATTGGATCCAAACTAGACCATCTTTCAATAGTTGTATTTACCCTATATTAATTTTACAAGAGTCTCCTCCTACTCTAGACTCTATAGTACATTTTTAAAGACTCCCCTCTTAATCTAGTTCCTACAACACATTTTACAAGAGTCTCCTCTATTTTGTAATTTAGTATTTATTGGATCCGAACTAGACAATCTTGTAATAGTTTTATATAACTTATATTAATTTTACAAGAGTCTCCTCCTACTCTAAATTTTATAATACATTTTACAAGAGTCTCCTCAAACTCTACACTTTATAGTACATTGTTAAAGATTCCCCTCTTACTCTAGTTCTTAAAACACATTCTATAGGAATTGTTTAGTTTAGTATTTATTGGATCCGAACTAGACTATCTTGTAATAGTTGTATATACCTTATATTAATTTTACAAGAATGTCCTCCTACTCTAGATTTTATAATACATTTTACAAGGGTCTCCTCCTACTCTACACTTTATGGTACATTTTTAAAGAGTCCCCTCTTACTCTTGTTCTTACAACACATTTCATAGGAATTGTTTGGCTTAGTATTTATGGGATCCTAACGAGACTATCTTGTAATAGTTGTATATAACGTATATTAATTTTACAAGAGTCTCCTCCTACTCTAGATTTTATAATACATTTTACAAGAGTCTCCTCCAGTCCTAGACTTTATAGTACATTTTTAAAGAGTCCCCTCTTACTCTAGTTATTAAAACACATTTTACAAGAGTCTCCCCAAACTCTACACTTTATAGTACATTTTTAAAGATTCCCCTCTTACTCTAGTTCTTAAAACACATTTTATAGGAATAGTTAATTTAGTATTTATTGGATCCGAACTAGACTATCTTGTAATAGTTGTATATACGTTATATTAATTTTACAAGAGTCTCCTCCTACTCTAGATTTTATAATACATTTTACAAGAGTCTCCAAAAACTCTACAATTTATAGTACATTTTTAAAGAGTCCCCTCTTACTCTAGTTCTTACACTACATTTCATAGGAAATGTTTGGCTTAGTATTTATGGGATCGTAACTAGACTATCTTGTAATAGTTGTATATAACTTATATTAATTTTACAAGAGTCTTCTCCTACTCTAGATTTTATAATACATTTTACAAGAGTCTCCTCCAACTCTAGACTTTATAGTACATTTTATAGAGTCCCCTCTTACTCTAGTTCTTACAACACATTTTACAAGAGTCTCCTCCTAATTGTTTAATTTATTATTTATTGGATCCGAACTAGACTATCTTGTAATAGTTGTATATACCTTATATTAATTTTACAAGAACTTCCTCTTACTTTAGATTTTATAATACATTTTACAAGAGTCTCCTCCAACTCTACACTTTATAGTACATTTTACAAACGTGTCCTCCAACTCTACACTTTATAGTACATTTTTAGAGATTCCCTCCATTACTCTATTTCTTAAAACAAATTTTATAGGATTTTTTTTGTTTAGTATTTATTGGATTCAAACTAGACCATCTTTCAATAGTTGTATTTACCCTATATTAATTTTACAATAGTCTCCTCCTACTCTAGACTCTATAGTACATTTTTAAAGACTCCCCTCTTAATCTAGTTCTTACAACACATTTTACAAGAGTCTCCTCTATTTTTTAATTTATTATTTATTGGATCAGAACTAGACTATCTTCTAATAGTTGTATATACCTTATATTAATTTTACAAGAGTCTCCTCCTACTCTAGACTCTATAGTACATTTTTAAAGACTACCCTCTTAATCTAGTTCCTACAACACATTTTACAAGAGTCTCCTCTATTTTGTAATTTAGTATTTATTGGATCCGAAGAAGACAATCTTGTAATAGTTGTATATAACTTATATTAATTTTACAAGAGTCTCCTCCTACTCTAAATTTTATAATACATATACAAGAGTCTCCTCAAACTCTACACTTTATAGTACATTTTTAAAGATTCCCCTCTTACTCAAGTTCTTAAAACACATTTTATAGGAATTGTTTAGTTTAGTATTTATTGGATCCGAACTAGACTATCTTGTAATAATTGTATATACCTTATATTAATTTTACAAGAGTGTCCTCCTACTTTAGATTTTATAATACATTTTACAAGGGTCTCCTCCTACTCTACACTTTATAGTACATTTTTAAAGAGTCCCCTCTTACTCTAGTTCTTACAACACATTTCATAGGAATTGTTTGGCTTAGTATTTATGGGATCATAACGAGACTATCTTGAAATAGTTGTATATAACTTATATTAATTTTACAAGAGTCTCCTCCTACTCTAGATTTTATAATACATTTTACAAGAGTCTCCTCCAACTCTAGACTTTATTGTACATTTTTAAAGAGTCCCCTCTTACTCTAGTTCTTACAACACATTTTACAAGAGTCTCTCTATTTTGTAATTTAGTATTTATTGGATCCGAACGAGACTATCTTGTAATAGTTGTATATAACTTATTTTAATTTTACAAGAGTCTCCTCCTACTCTAAATTTTATAATACATTTTACAAGAGTCTCCTCAGACTCTACACTTTATAGTACATTTTTAAAGATTCCCCTCTTACTCTAGTTCTTAAAACACATTTTATAGGAATAGTTTAGTATTCATTGGATCCGAACTAGACTATCTTGTAATAGTTGTATACACGTTATATTAATTTTACAAGAGTCTCCTCCTACTCTAGATTTTATAATACATTTTACAAGAATCTCCTAAAACTCTACACATTATAGTACATTTTTAAAGATTCCCCTCTTACTCTAGTTCTTACAACACATTTTATAGGAATTGTTTAGTTTTGTATTTATTGGATCCGAACTAGACTATCTTGTAATAGTTGTATATACTTTATATTAATTTTACAAGAGTCTCCTCCTACTCTAGAATTTATAATACATTTTACAAGGGTCTTCTCCTACTCTACAATTTATAGTACATTTTTAAAGAGTCCCCTCTTACTCTAGTTCTTACAACACATTTCATAGGAAATGTTTGGCTTAGTATTTATGGGATCGTAACTAGACTATCTTGTAATAGTTGTATATAACTTATATTAATTTTACAAGAGTCTTCTCCTACTCTAGATTTTATAATACATTTTACAAGAGTCTCCTCCAACTCTAGACTTTATAGTACATTTTATAGAGTCCCCTCTTACTCTAGTTCTTACAACACATTTTACAAGAGTCTCTCTATTTTGTAATTTAGTATTTATTGGATCCGAACGAGACTATCTTGTAATAGTTGTATATAACTTATATTAATTTTACAAGAGTCTCCTCCTACTCTAAATTTTATAATACATTTTACAAGAGTCTCCTCAGACTCTACACTTTATAGTACATTTTTAAAGATTCCCCTCTTACTCTAGTTCTTAAAACACATTTTATAGGAATAGTTTAGTATTTATTGGATCCGAACTAGACTATCTTGTAATAGTTGTATACACGTTATATTAATTTTACAAGAGTCTCCTCCTACTCTAGATTTTATAATACATTTTACAAGAATCTCCTAAAACTCTACACATTATAGTACATTTTTAAAGATTCCCCTCTTACTCTAGTTCTTACAACACATTTTATAGGAATTGTTTAGTTTTGTATTTATTGGATCCGAACTAGACTATCTTGTAATAGTTGTATATACTTTATATTAATTTTACAAGAGTCTCCTCCTACTCTAGAATTTATAATACATTTTACAAGGGTCTCCTCCTACTCTACAATTTATAGTACATTTTTAAAGAGTCCCCTCTTACTCTAGTTCTTACAACACATTTCATAGGAAATGTTTGGCTTAGTATTTATGGGATCGTAACTAGACTATCTTGTAATAGTTGTATATACCTTATATTAATTTTACAAGGACTTCCTCTTACTCTAGATTTTATAATAAATTTTACAACAGTCTCCTCCAACTCTACACTTTATAGTACATTTTACAAACGTGTCCTCCAACTCTACACTTTATAGTACATTTTTAGAGATTCCCTCCATTACTGTATTTCTTAAAACAAATTTTATAGGATTTTTTTTTGTTTAGTATTTATTGGATTCAAACTAGACCATCTTTCAATAGTTGTATTTACCCTATATTAATTTTACAATAGTCTCCTCCTACTCTAGACTCTATAGTACATTTTTAAAGACTCCCCTCTTAATCTAGTTCCTACAACACATTTTACAAGAGTCTCCTTTATTTTGTAATTTAGTATTTATTGGATCCGAACTAGACAATCCTGTAATAGTTGTATATAACTTATATTAATTTTACAAGAGTCTCCTCCTACTCTAAATTTTATAATACATTTTACAAGAGTCTCCTCAAACTCTACACTTTATAGTACATTGTTAAAGATTCCCCTCTTACTCTAGTTCTTAAAACACATTCTATAGGAATTGTTTAGTTTAGTATTTATTGGATCCGAACTAGACTATCTTGTAATAGTTGTATATACCTTATATTAATTTTACAAGAATGTCCTCCTACTCTAGATTTTATAATACATTTTACAAGGGTCTCCTCCTACTGTACACTTTATGGTACATTTTTAAAGAGTCCCCCCTTAGTCTAGTTCTTAAAACACATTTTACAAGAGTCTCCTCCAACTCTAGACTTTATAGTACATTTTATAGAGTCCCCTCTTACTCTAGTTCTTACAACACATTTTACAAGAGTCTCCTCCTAACTGTTTAATTTAGTATTTATTGGATCCGAACTAGACTATCTTCTAATAGTTGTATATACCTTATATTAATTTTACAAGAACTTCCTCTTACTCTAGATTTTATAATACATTTTACAAGAGTGTCCTCCAACTCTACACTTTATAGTACATTTTTAGAGATTCCCTCCATTACTCTATTTCTTAAAACAAATTTTATAGGATTTTTTTTGTTTAGTATTTATTGGATTCAAACTAGACCATCTTTCAATAGTTGTATTTACCCTATATTAATTTTACAATAGTCTCCTCCTACTCTAGACTCTATAGTACATTTTTAAAGACTCCCCTCTTAATCTAGTTCTTACAACACATTTTACAAGAGTCTCCTCTATTTTTTAATTTATTATTTATTGGATCCGAACTAGACTATCTTCTAATAGTTGTATATACCTTATATTAATTTTACAAGAGTCTCCTCCTACTCTAGACTCTATGGTACATTTTTAAAGACTCCCCTCTTAATCTAGTTCCTACAACACATTTTACAAGAGTCTTCTCTATTTTGTAATTTAGTATTTATTGGATCCGAACTAGACAATCTTGTAATAGTTGTATATAACTTATATTAATTTTACAAGATTCTCCTCCTACTCTAGATTTTATAATACATTTGTCAAGAGTCTCCTCAAACTCTACACTTTATAGTACATTGTTAAAGATTCCCCTCTTACTCTAGTTCTTAAAACACATTCTATAGGAATTGTTTAGTTTAGTATTTATTGGATCCGAACTAGACTATCTTGTAATAGTTGTATATACCTTATATTAATTTTACAAGAATGTCCTCCTACTCTAGATTTTATAATACATTTTACATGGGTCTCCTCCTACTCTACACTTTATAGTACATTTTTAAAGAGTCCCCTCTTACTCTAGTTCTTACAACACATTTCATAGGAATTGTTTGGCTTAGTATTTATGGGATCCTAACGAGACTATCTTGTAATAGTTGTATATAACTTATATTAATTTTACAAGAGTCTCCTCCTACTCTAGATTTTATAATACATTTTACAAGAGTCTCCTCAAACTCTACACTTTATAGTACATTTTTAAAGATTCCCCTCTTACTCTAGTTCTTAAACACATTTTATAGGAATAGTTTAGTTTAGTATTTATTGAATGCGAACTAGACTATCTTGTAATAGTTTTATATACTTTATATTAATTTTACAAGTGTCTCCTCCTTCTCTAGAATTTATAATACATTTTACAAGGGTCTCCTCCTACTCTACAATTTATAGTACATTTTTAAAGTGTCCCCTCTTACTCTAGTTCTTACAACACATTTCATAGGAAATGTTTGGCTTAGTATTTATGGGATCGTAACCAGACTATCTTGTTATAGTTGTATATAACTTATATTAATTTTACAAGAGTCTTCTCCTACTCTAGATTTTATAATACATTTTACAAGAGTCTCCTCCAACTCTAGACTTTATAGTACATTTTTAAAGAGTCCCCTCTTACTCTAGTTCTTACAACACATTTTACAAGAGTCTCCTCCTAATTGTTTAATTTAGTATTTATTGGATCCGAACTAGACTATCTTCTAATAGTTGTATATACCCTATATTAATTTTACAAGAGTCTCCTCCTACTCTAGACTCTATAGTACATTTTTAAAGACTCCCCTCTTAATCTAGTTCCTACAACACATTTTACAAGAGTCTCTCTATTTTGTAATTTAGTATTTATTGGATCCGAACTAGTCAATCTTGTAATAGTTGTATATAACTTATATTAATTTTAAAAGAGTCTCCTCCTACTCTAAATTTTATAATACATTTTACAAGAGTCTCCTCCAACTCTTGACTTTATAGTACATTTTTAAAGAGTCCCCTCTTACTCTAGTTCTTACAACACATTTTACAAGAGTCTCTCTATTTTGTAATTTAGTATTTATTGGATCCGAACGAGACTATCTTGTAATAGTTGTATATAACTTATTTTAATTTTACAAGAGTCTCCTCCTACTCTATATTTTATAATACATTTTACAAGAGTCTCCTCAGACTCTACACTTTATAGTACATTTTTAAAGATTCCCCTCTTACTCTAGTTCTTAAAACACATTTTATAGGAATAGTTTAGTATTTATTGGATCCGAACTAGACTATCTTGTAATAGTTGTATACACGTTATATTAATTTTACAAGAGTCTCCTCCTACTCTAGATTTTATAATACATTTTACAAGAGTCTCCTAAAACTCTACACATTATAGTACATTTTTAAAGATTCCCCTCTTACTCTAGTTCTTACAACACATTTTATAGGAATTGTTTAGTTTTGTATTTATTGGATCCGAACTAGACTATCTTGTAATAGTTGTATATACTTTATATTAATTTTACAAGAGTCTCCTCCTACTCTAGAATTTATAATACATTTTACAAGGGTCTCCTCCTACTCTACAATTTATAGTACATTTTTAAAGAGTCCCCTCTTACTCTAGTTCTTACAACACATTTCATAGGAAATGTTTGGCTTAGTATTTATGGGATCGTAACTAGACTATCTTGTAATAGTTGTATATAACTTATATTAATTTTACAAGAGTCTTCTCCTACTCTAGATTTTATAATACATTTTACAAGAGTCTCCTCCAACTCTAGACTTTATAGTACATTTTATAGAGTCCCCTCTTACTCTAGTTCTTACAACACATTTTACAAGAGTCTCCTCCTAATTGTTTAATTTAGTATTTATTGGATCCGAACTAGACTATCTTCTAATAGTTGTATATACCTTATATTAATTATACAAGAACTTCCTCTTACTCTAGATTTTATAATAAATTTTACAAGAGTCTCCTCCAACTCTACACTTTATAGTACATTTTACAAACGTGTCCTCTAACTCTACACTTTATAGTACATTTTTAGAAATTCCCTCCATTACTCTATTTCTTAAAACAAATTTTATAGGATTTTTTTTGTTTAGTATTTATTGGATTCAAACTAGACCATCTTTCAATAGTTGTATTTACCCTATATTGATTTTACAATAGTCTCCTCCTACTCTAGACTCTATAGTACATTTTTAAAGACTCCCCTCTTAATCTAGTTCTTACAACACATTTTACAAGAGTCTCCTCTATTTTTTAATTTATTATTTATTGGATCCGAACTAGACTATCTTCTAATAGTTGTATATACCTTATATTAATTTTACAAGAGTCTCCTCCTACTCTAGACTCTATAGTACATTTTTAAAGACTCCCCTCTTAATCTAGTTCCTACAACACATTTTACAAGAGTCTCCTCTATTTTGTAATTTAGTATTTATTGGATCCGAACTAGACAATCTTGTAATAGTTGTATATAACTTATATTAATTTTACAAGAGTCTCCTCCTACTCTAGATTTTATAATACATTTTACAAGAGTCTCCTCAAACTCTACACTTTATAGTACATTGTTAAAGATTCCCCTCTTACTCTAGTTCTTAAAACACATTCTATAGGAATTGTTTAGTTTAGTATTTATTGGATCCGAACTAGACTATCTTGAAATAGTTGTATATACCTTATATTAATTTTACAAGAATGTCCTCCTACTCTAGATTTTATAATACATTTTACATGGGTCTCCTCCTACTCTACACTTTATAGTACATTTTTAAAGAGTCCCCTCTTACTCTAGTTCTTACAACACATTTCATAGGAATTGTTTGGCTTAGTATTTATGGGATCCTAACGAGTCTATCTTGTAATAGTTGTATATAACTTATATTAATTTTACAAGAGTCTCCTCCTACTCTAGATATTATAATACATTTTACAAGAGTCTCCTCAAACTCTACACTTTATAGTACATTTTTAAAGATTCCCCTCTTACCCTAGTTCTTAAACACATTTTATAGGAATAGTTTAGTTTAGTATTTATTGGATCCGAACTAGACTATCTTGTAATAGTTTTATATACTTTATATTAATTTTACAAGTGTCTCCTCCTATTCTAGAATTTATAATACATTTTACAAGGGTCTCCTCCTACTCTACAATTTATAGTACATTTTTAAAGTGTCCCCTCTTATTCTAGTTCTTACAACACATTTCATAGGAAATGTTTGGCTTAGTATTTATGGGATCGTAACTAGACTATCTTGTTATAGTTGTATATAACTTATATTAATTTTACAAGAGTCTCCTCCAACTCTAGACTTTATAGTACATTTTTAAAGAGTCCCCTCTTACTCTAGTTCTTACAAAACATTTTACAAGAGTCTCCTCCTAATTGTTTAATTTAGTATTTATTGGATCCGAACTAGACTATCTTCTAATAGTTGTATATACCTTATATTAATTTTACAAGAATTTCCTCCTACTCTAGATTTTATAATACATTTTACAAGAGTCTCCTCCAACTCTACACTTTATAGTACATTTTATAAACGTGTCCTCCAACTCTACACTTTATAGTACATTTTTAAAGATTCCCTCCATTACTCTATTTCTTAAAACAAATTTTATTGGATTTTTTTTGTTTAGTATTTATTGGATCCAAACTAGACCATCTTTCAATAGTTGTATTTACCCTATATTAATTTTACAAGAGTCTCCTCCTACTCTAGACTCTATAGTACATTTTTAAAGACAACCCTCTTAATCTAGTTCCTACAACACATTTTACAAGAGTCTCCACTATTTTGTAATTTAGTATTTATTGGATCCGAACTAGACAATCTTGTAATAGTTGTATATAACTTATATTAATTTTACAAGAGTCTCCTCCTACTCTAAATTTTATAATACATTTTACAATAGTCTCCTCAAACTCTACACTTTATAGTACATTGTTAAAGATTCCCCTCTTACTCTAGTTCTTAAAACACATTCTATAGGAATTGTTTAGTTTAGTATTTATTGGATCCGAACTAGACTATCTTGTAATAGTTGTATTTACCCTATATTAATTTTACAAGAGTCTCCTCCTACTCTAGACTCTATAGTACATTTTTAAAGAGTCCCCTCTTACTCTAGTTCTTACAATACATTTCATAGGAATTGTTTGGCTTAGTATTTATGGGATCCTAACGAGACTATCTTGTAATAGTTGTATATACCTTATATTAATTTTACAAGAGTCTCCTCCTACTCTAGACTCTATAGTACATTTTTAAAGACTCCCCTCTTACTCTAGTTCTTACAACACATTTCATAGGAAATGTTTGGCTTAGTATTTATGGGATCGTAACTAGACTATCTTGTAATAGTTGTATATAACTTATATTAATTTTACAAGAGTCTCCTCCTACTCTAGACTCTATAGTACATTTTTAAAGACTCCCCTCTTACTCTAGTTCTTACAACACATTTCATAGGAAATGTTTGGCTTAGTATTTATGGGATCGTAACTAGACTATCTTGTAATAGTTGTATATAACTTATATTAATTTTACAAGAGTCTCCTCTTCTCTAGATTTTATAATACATTTTACAAGAGTCTCCTCCATTCCTAGACTTTATAGTACATTTTTAAAGAGTCCCCTCTTACTCTAGTTCTTAAAACACATTTTACAAGAGTCTCCCCAAACTCTACATTTTATAGTACATTTTTAAAGATTCCCCTCTTACTCTAGTTCTTAAAACACATTTTATAGGAATAGTTAATTTAGTATTTATTGGATCCGAACTAGACTATCTTGTAATAGTTGTATATACGTTATATTAATTTTACAAGAGTCTCCTCCTACTCTAGATTTTATAATACATTTTACAAGAGTCTCCTAAAACTCTACAATTTATAGTACATTTTTAAAGAGTCCCCTCTTACTCTAGTTCTTACAACACATTTCATAGGAATTGTTTGGCTTAGTATTTATGGGATCCTAATGAGACTATCTTGTAATAGTTGTATATAACTTATATTAATTTTACAAGAGTCTTCTCCTACTCTAGATTTTATAATACATTTTACAAGAGTCTCCTCCAACTCTAGACTTTATAGTACATTTTATAGAGTCCCCTCTTACTCTAGTTCTTACAACACATTTTAAAAGAGTCTCCTCCTAATTGTTTAATTTAGTATTTATTGGATCCGAACTAGACTATCTTCTAATAGTTGTATATACCTTATATTAATTTTACAAGAACTTCCTCTTACTCTAGATTTTATAATACATTTTACAAGAGTCTCCTCCAACTCTACACTTTATAGTACATTTTACAAACGTGTCCTCCAACTCTACACTTTATAGTACATTTTTAGAGATTCCCTCCATTACTCTATTTCTTAAAACAAATTTTATAGGATTTTTTTGTTTAGTATTTATTGGATTCAAACTAGACCATCTTTCAATAGTTGTATTTAACCTATATTAATTTTACAATAGTCTCCTCCTACTCTACACTCTATAGTACATTTTTAAAGACTCCCCTCTTAATCTAGTTCTTACAACACATTTTACAAGAGTCTCCTCTATTTTTTAATTTATTATTTATTGGATCCGAACTAGACTATCTTCTAATAGTTGTATATACCTTATATTAATTTTACAAGAGTCTCCTCCTACTCTAGACTCTATAGTACATTTTTAAAGACTCCCCTCTTAATCTAGTTCCTACAACACATTTTACAAGAGTCTCCTCTATTTTGTAATTTAGTATTTATTGGATCCGAACTAGACAATCTTGTAATAGTTGTATATAACTTATATTAATTTTACAAGAGTCTCCTCCTACTCTAGATTTTATAGTACATTTTACAAGAGTCTCCTCAAACTCTACACTTTATAGTACATTGTTAAAGATTCCCCTCTTACTCTAGTTCTTAATACACATTCTATAGGAATTGTTTAGTTTAGTATTTATTGGATCCAAACTAGACTATCTTGTAATAGTTGTATATACCTTATATTAATTTTATAAGAATGTCCTCCTACTCTAGATTTTATAATACATTTTACATGGGTCTCCTCCTACTCTACACTTTATAGTACATTTTTAAAGAGTCCCCTCTTACTCTAGTTCTTACAACGCATTTCATAGGAATTGTTTGGCTTAGTATTTATGGGATCCTAATGAGACTATCTTGTAATAGTTGTATAAAACTTATATTAATTTTACAAGAGTCTTCTCCTACTCTAGATTTTATAATACATTTTACAAGAGTCTCCTCCAACTCTAGACTTTATAGTACATTTTTAAAGAGTCCCCTCTTACTCTAGTTCTTACAACACATTTTACAAGAGTCTCCTCCTAATTGTTTTATTTAGTATTTATTGGATCCGAACTAGACTATCTTCTAATAGTTGTATATACCTTATATTAATTTTACAAGAATTTCCTCCTACTCTAGATTTTATAATACATTTTACAAGAGTCTCCTCCAACTCTACACTTTATAGTACATTTTACAAATGTGTCCTCCAACTCTACACTTTATAGTACATTTTTAAAGATTCCCTCCATTACTCTATTTCTTAAAACAAATTTTATTGGATTTTTTTTGTTTAGTATTTATTGGATCCAAACTAGACCATCTTTCAATAGTTGTATTTACCCTATATTAATTTTACAAGAGTCTCCTCCTACTCTAGACTCTATAGTACATTTTTGAAAACTCCCCTCTTAATCTAGTTCCTACAACACATTTTACAAGAGTCTCCTCTATTTTGTAATTTAGTATTTATTAGATCCGAACTAGACAATCTTGTAATAGTTGTATATAACTTATATTAATTTTACAAGAGTCTCCTTCTACTCTAAATTTTATAATACATTTTACAAGAGTCTCCTCAAACTCTACACTTTATAGTACATTGTTAAAGATTCCCCTCTTACTCTAGTTCTTAAAATACATTCTATAGGAATTGTTTAGTTTAGTATTTATTGGATCCGAACTAGACTATCTTGTAATAGTTGTATATACCTTATATTAATTTTACAAGAATGTCCTCCTACTCTAGATTTTATAATACATTTTACAAGGGTCTCCTCCAACTCTACACTTTATGGTACATTTTTTAAGAGTCCCCTCTTACTCTAGTTCTTACAACATATTTCATAGGAATTGTTTGGCTTAGTATTTATGGGATCCTAACGAGACTATCTTGTAATAGTTGTATATAACGTATATTAATTTTACAAGAGTCTTCTCCTACTCTAGATTTTATAATACATTTTACAAGAGTCTCCTCCAACTCTAGACTTTATAGTACATTTTTAAAGAGTCCCCTCTTACTCTAGTTCTTACAACACATTTTACAAGAGTCTCCTCCTAATTGTTTAATTTAGTATTTATTGGTTCCGAACTAGACTATCTTGTAATAGTTGTATATAACTTATTATAATTTTACAAGAGTCTCCTCCTACTCTAAATTTTATAATACATTTTACAAGAGTCTCCTCCAACTCTAGACTTTATAGTACATTTTTAAAGAGTCCCCTCTTACTCTAGTTCTTAAAACACATTTTACAAGAGTCTCCTCAAACTCTACACTTTATAGTACATTTTTAAAGATTCCCCTCTTACTCTAGTTCTTACAACACATTTTACAAGAGTCTCCTCCTAATTGTTTAATTTAGTATTTATTGGATCCGAACTAGACTATCTTGTAATAGTTGTATATAACTTATTTTAATTTTACAAGAGTCTCCTCCTACTCTAGATTTTATAATACATTTTACAAGAGTCTCCTTTAACTCTACACTTTATAGTACATTTTTAAAGAGTCCCCTCTTACTCTAGTTCTTACAACACATTTTAAAAGAGTCTCCTCCTAATTTTTAAGTTTAGTATTTATTGGATCCGAACTAGACTATCTTGTAATAGTTGTATATAACTTATTTTAATTTTACAAGAGTCTCCTCCTACTCTAGATTTTATAATACATTTTACAAGAGTCTCCTTTAACTCTACACTTTATAGTACATTTTTAAAGACTCCCCTCTTAATCTAGTTCCTACAACACATTTTACAAGAGTCTCCTCTATTTTGTAATTTTGTATTTATTAGATCCGAACTAGACAATCTTGTAATAGTTGTATATAACTTATATTAATTTTCCAATTTCTCCTCCTACTCTAAATTTTATAATACATTTTACAAGAGTCTCCTCAAACTCTACACTTTATAGTACATTGTTAAAGATTTCCCTCTTACTCTAGTTCTTAAAACACATTCTATAGGAATTGTTTAGTTTAGTATTTATTGGATCTGAACTAGACTATCTTGTAATAGTTGTATATACCTTATATTAATTTTACAAGAATGTCCTACTCTAGATTTTAAAATACATTTTACAAGGGTCTCCTCCTACTCTTCACTTTATAGTACATTTTTAAAGAGTCCCCTCTAACTCTAGTTCTTACAACACATTTCATAGGAATTGTTTGGCTTAGTATTTATGGGATCCTAACGAGACTATCTTGTATATAACTTATATTAATTTTACAAGAGTTTCCTCCTACTCTAGATTTTATAATACATTTTACAAGAGTCTCCTCCATTTCTAGACTTTATAGTACATTTTTAAAGAGTCCCCTCTTACTCTAGTTCTTACAACACATTTTACAAGAGTCTCTCTATTTAGTAATTTTGTATTTATTGGATCCGAACTAGACAATCTTGTAATAGTTGTATATAACTTATTTTAATTTTACAAGAGTTTCCTCCTACTCTAAATTTTATAATACATTTTACAAGAGTCTCCTCCAACTCTAGACCTTATAGTACATTTTTAAATAGTCCCTTCTTACTCTAGTTCTTACAACACATTATACAAGAGTCTCCTCAAACTCTACACTTTATAGTACATTTTTAAAGATTCCCCTCTTACTCTAGTTCTTACAACACATTTCATAGGAAATGTTTGGCTTATTATTTATGGGATCGTAACTAGACTATCTTCTAATAGTTGTATATACCTTATATTAATTTTACAAGAGTCTCCTCCTACTCTAGACTCTATAGTACATTTTTAAAGACTCCCCTCTTAATCTAGTTCTTACAACACATTTTACAAGAGTCTCCTCTATTTTTAATTTATTATTTATTGGATCCGAACTAGACTATCTTGTAATAGTTGTATATACGTTATATTAATTTTACAAGAGTCTCCTCCTACTCTAGATTTTATAATACATTTTACAAACGTGTCCTCCAACTCTACACTTTATAGTACATTTTTTAAGATTCCCTCCATTACTCTAGTTCTTAAAACAAATTTTATAGGATTTTTAGTTTAGTATTTATTGAATTCAAACTAGACCATCTTTCAAAAGCTGTATTTACCCTATATTAATTTTACAAGAGTCTCCTCCTACTCTAGATTCTATAGTACATTTTTAAAGACTCCCCTCTTAATCTAGTTCTTACAACACATTTTACAAGAGTCTCCTGTATTTTTTAATTTATTATTTATTGGATCCGAACTAGACTATCTTCTAATAGTTGTATATACCTTATATTAATTTTACAAGAGTCTCCTCCTACTCGAGACTCTATAGTACATTTTTAAAGAGTCCCCTCTTACTCTAGTTCTTACAACACATTTCATAGGAAATGTTTGGCTTAGTATTTATGGGATCGTAAATAGACTATCTTCTAATAGTTGTATATACCTTATACAAGAGTCTTCTTTATTTTTAATTTATTATTTATTGGATCCGAACTAGACAATCTTGTAATAGTTGTATATAACTTATATTAATTTTACAAGAGTCTCCTCCTACTCTAGATTTTATAATACATTTTACAAGAGTCTCCTCCTACTCTACACTTTATAGTACATTTTTAAAGAGTCCCATCTTACTCTAGTAATTACAACACATTTTACAAGAGTCTCCTCCTAATTGTTAAGTTTAGTATTTATTGGATACGAACTAGACAATCTTGTAATAGTTGTATATACCTTATATTAATTTTACAAGATTCTCCTCCTACTCTAGATTTCATAATACATTTTACAAGAGTCTCCTCCTACTCTACACTTTATAGTACATTTTTAAAGAGTCCCCTCTTACTCTAGTTCTTACAACACATTTCATAGGAATTAATTGGCTTAGTATTTATGGGATCCTAACTAGACTATCTTGTAATAGTTGTATATAACTTATATTAATTTTGCTAGAGTCTCCTCCTACTCTAGATTTTATAATACATTTTACAAGAGTCTCCTCCAACTCTAGACTTCATAGTACATTTTTAAAGAGTCCCCTCTTACTCTAGTTCTTACAACACATTTTACAAGAGTCTCCTCCTAATTGTTTAATTTAGTATTTATTGGATCCGAACTAGACTATCTTCTAATAGTTGTATATACCTTATATAAATTTTACAAGAATTTCCTACTACTCTAGATTTTATAATACATTTTACAAGAGTCTCCTCCAACTCTACACTTTATAGTACATTTTACAAACGTGTCCTCCAACTCTACAATTTATAGTACATTTTTACAGATTCCCTCCATTGCTCTAGTTTTAAAACAAATTTTATAGGATTTGTTTAGTTTAGTATTTATTGGATCCAAACAAGACCATCTTTCAATAGTTGTATATACCCTATATTAATTTTACAAGAGTCTCCTCCTACTCTAGACTTTATAGTACATTTTTAAAGACTCCCCTCTTAATCTAGTTCTTACAACACATTTTACAAGAGTCTCCTCTATTTTTTAATTTATAATTTATTGGATCCGAACTAGACTATCTTCTAATAGTTGTATATACCTTATATTAATTTTACAAGAGTCTCCTCCTACTCTAGACTCAATAGTACATTTTTAAAGACTCCCCTCTTAATCTAGTTCCTACAACACATTTTACAAGAGTCTCCTCTATTTTGTAATTTAGTATTTATTGGATCCGAACTAGACTATCTTGTAATAGTTGTATATAGGTTATATTAATTTTAAAAGAGTCTCCTCTTACTCTATATTTTATAATACATTTTACAAGAGTCTCCTCCAACTCTAGACTTCATAGTACATTGTTAAAGATTCCCCTCTTACTCTAGTTCTTAAAACACATTCTATAGGAATTGTTTGGTTTAGTATTTATTGTATCCGAACTAGACTATCTTGTAATAGTTGTATATACCTTATATTAATTTTACAAGAATGTCCTCCTACTCTAGATTTTATAATACATTTTACAAGGGTCTCCTCCTACTCTACACTTTATAGTACATTTTTAAAGAGTCCCCTCTTACTCTAGTTCTTACAACACATTTCATAGGAATTGTTTGGCTTAGTATTTATGGGATCCTAACGAGACTATCTTTTAATAGTTGTATATAACTTATATTAATTTTACAAGAGTCTCTTCCTACTCTAAATTTTATAATACATTTTACAAGAGTCTCCTTAAACTCTACACTTTATAGTACATTTTTAAAAAGTCCCCTCTTACTCTAGTTCTTAAAACACATTTTACAAGAGTCTCCTCCTAATTGTTAAGTTTAGTATTTATTGGATCCGAACTAGACAATCTTGTAATAGTTGTATATAACTTATTTAATTTTACAAGAGTCTCCTCCTACTCTAAATTTTATAATACATTTTATAAGAGTCTCCTCCAACTCTATACTTTATAGTACATTTTTAAAGATTCCCCTCTTACTCTAGTTCTTAAAACACATTTTATAGGAATAGTTTAGTTTAGTATTTATTGGGTCCGAACTAGACTATCTTATAATAGTTGTATATACGTTATATTAATTTTACAAGAGTCTCCTCCTACTCTAGATTTTATAATACATTTTCCAAGAGTCTCCTCCAACTCTACACTTTATAGTACATTTTACAAACGTGTCCTCCAACTCTTCACTTTATAGTACATTTTTAAAGATCCCCTCCATTACTCTAGTTCTTAAAACAAATTTTATAGGATTTGTTTAGTTTAGTATTTATTGGATCCGAACTAGACTATCTTGTAATAGTTGTATATACGTTATATTAATTTTACAAGAGTCTCCTCCTACTCTAGATTTTATAATACATTTTAAAAGAGTCTCCTCCTACTCTACACTTTACATTTTTAAAGAGTCCCCTCTTACTCTAGTTCTTACAACACATTTCATAGGAATTAATTGTCTTAGTATTTATGGGATCCTAACTAGACTATCTTATAATAGTTGTATATAGCTTATATCAATTTTACTAGAGTCTCCTCCTACTCTAGATTTTATAATACATTTTACAAGAGTCTCCTCCAACTCTAGACTTTATAGTACATTTTTAAAGAGTCCCCTCTTACTCTAGTTCTTACAACAAATTTTACAAGAGTCTCCTCATACTCTAGATTTTATAATATATTTTACAAGAGTCTCCTAAAACTCTACATTTTATAGTACATTCCGAACTAGACTATCTTGTAATAGTTGTATATACTTTATATTAATTTTACAAGAGTCTCCTCCTACTCTAGAATTTATAATACATTTTACAAGGGTCTCCTCCTACTCTACACTTTATGGTACATTTTTAAAGAGTCCCCTCTTACTCTGTTTCTTACAACACATTTCATAGGCAATGTTTGGCTTAGTATTTATGGGATCGTAACTAGACTATCTTGTAATAGTTGTATATAACTTATATTAATTTTACAAGAGTCTTTTCCTACTCTAGATTTTATAATACATTTTACAAGAGTCTCCTCCAACTCTACACTTTATAGTACATTTTACAAACGTGTCCTCCAACTCTTCACTTTATAGTACATTTTTAAAGATTCCCTCCATTACTCATACAACACATTTCATAGGAATTGTTTGGCTTAGTATTTATGGGATCCTAACTAGACAATCTTGTAATAGTTGTATATAGGTCATATTAATTTTACAAGATTTTCCTCCTACTCTAGATTTTATAATATATTTTACAAACGTGTCCTCCAACTCTACACTTTATAGTACATTTTTAAAGATTCCCTCCATTACTCTAGTTCTTAAAACAAATTTTATAGGATTTTTTTAGTTTAGTATTTATTGGATCCAAACTAGACCATCTTTCAATAGTTGTATTTACCCTATATTAATTTTACAAGAGGGTGCTCCTACTCTAGACTCTATAGTACATTTTTAAAGACTACCCTCTTAATCTAGTTCTTACAACACATTTTACAAGAGTCTCCTCTATTTTTTAATTTATTATTTATTGGATCCGAAGTAGACTATCTTCTAATAAATGTATATACCTTATATTAATTTTACAAGAGTCTCCTCCTACTCTAGACTCTATAGTACATTTTTAAAGACTCCACTCTTAATCTAGTTCCTACAACACATTTTACAAGAGCATCCTCTATTTAGTAATTTAGTATTTATTGGATCCGAACTAGACAATCTTGTAATAGTTGTATATAACTTATATTAATTTTACAAGAGTCTCCTTCTACTCTAAATTTTATAATACATTTTACAAGAGTCTCCTCAAACTCTACACTTTATAGTACATTTTTAAAGATTCCCCTCTTACTCTAGACCTTAAAACACATTTTATAGGAATTGTTTAGTTTAGTATTTATTGGATCCGAACTAGACTATCTTGTAATAGTTGTATATAACTTATATTAATTTTACAAGAGTGTCCTCCGACTCTAGATTTTATAATACATTTTACAAGGGTCTCCTCTTACTCTACACTTTATAGTACATTTTTAAAGAGTCCCCTCTTACTCTAGTTCTTGCAACACATTTTACAAGAGTCTCCTCCTTATTGTTAAGTTTAGTATTTATTGGATCCGAACTAGACAATCTTGTAATAGTTGTATATAACTTATTTAATTTTTACAAGAGTCTCCTCCTACTCTAAATTTTATAATACATTTTACAAGAGTCTCCTCCAACTCTAGACTTTATAGTACTTTTTATAGAATCCCCTCTTATTCTAGTTCTTAAAACACATTTTATAGGAATAGTTTAGTTTAGTATTTATTGGATCCGAACTAGACTATCTTATAATAGTTGTATATAAGTTATATTAATTTTACAAGAGTCTCCTCTTACAATAGATTTTATTATACATTTTACAAGAGTCTCCTCCAACTCTAGATTTTATAGTACATTTTTAAAGAGTCCCCTCTTACTCTAGTTATTACAACACATTTTACAAGAGTCTCCTCCTAATTGTTTAGTTTAGTATTTATTGGATCCGAACTAGACTATCTTTTAATAGTTGAATATACCTTATATTAATTTTACAAGAATTCCCTCCTACTCTAGATTTTATAATACATTTTACAAGAGTCTCCTCCAACTCTACACTTTATAGTACATTTTACAAACGTGTCCTCCAACTCTTCACTTTATAGTACATTTTTAAAGATTCCCTCCATTACTCTAGTTCTTAAAACAAATTTTATAGGATTTGTTTCGTTTAGTATTTATTGGATCCGAACTAGACTATCTTGTAATAGTTGTATATACGTTATATTAATTTTACAAGAGTCTCCTCCTACTCTAGATTTATAATACATTTTACAAACGTGTCCTCCAACTCTACACTTTATAGTACATTTTTAAAGATTCCCCCCATTACTCTATTTCTTAAAACAAATTTTATAGGATTTTTTTTGTTTAGTATTTATTGGATCCAAACTAGACCATCTTTCAATAGTTGTATATACCCTATATTAATTTTACAAGAGTCTCCTCCTACTCTAGACTCTATAGTACATTTTTAAAGACTCCCCTCTTAATCTAGTTCCTACAACACATTTTACAAGAGTCTCCTCTATTTTGTAATTTAGTATTTATTGGATCCGAACTAGACAATCTTGTAATAGTTGTATATAAATTATATTAATTTTACAAGAGTCTCCTCCTACTCTAAATTTTATAATACATTTTACAAGAGTCTCCTCAAACTCTACACTTTATAGTACATTGTTAAAAATTCCCCTCTTACTCTAGTTCTTAAAACACATTCTATAGGAATTGTTTAGTTTAGTATTTATTGTATCCGAACTAGACAATCTTGTAATAGTTGTATATACCTTATATTAATTTTACAAGAATGTCCTCCTACTCTAGCATTTATAATACATTTTACAAGGGTCTCCTCCTACTCTACACTTTATAGTACATTTTTAAAGAGTCCCCTCTTACTCTAGTTCTTACAACACATTTCTTTGGAATTGTTTGGCTTAGTATTTATGGTATCCTAACGAGACTATCTTTTAATAGTTGTATATAACTTATATTAATTTTACAAGAGTCTCCTCCTACTCTAAATTTTATAATACATTTTACAAGAGTCTCCTCAAACTCTACACTTTATAGTACATTTTTCAAGATTCCCCTCTTACTCTAGTCCTTAAAACACATTTTATAGGAATTGTTAAGTTTAGTATTTATTGGATCCGAAGTAGACTATCTTGTAATAGTTGTATATACCTTATATTAATTTTACAAGAGTGTTCTCCTACTCTAGATTTTATAATACATTTTACAAGGGTCTCCTCCTACTCTACACTTTATAGTACATTTTTAAAGAGTCCCCTCTTACTCTAGTTCTTACAACACAATTTACAAGAGTCTCCTCCTAATTGTTAAGTTTAGTATTTATTGGATCCGAACTAGACAATCTTGTAATAGTTGTATATAACTTATTTAATTTTACAAGAGTCTCCTCCTACTCTAAATTTTATAATACATTTTATAAGAGTCTCCTCCTACTCTAAATTTTATAATACATTTTACAAGAGTCTCCTAAAACTCTACACTTTATAGTACATTTTTAAAGATTCCCCTCTTACTCTAGTCCTTACAACACATTTTATAGGAATTGTTTAGTTTAGTATTTTTTTTATCCAAACTAGACTATCTTGTAATAGTTGTATATACTTTATATTAATTTTACAAGAGTCTCCTCCAACTCTAGAATTTATAATACATTTTACAAGGGTCTCCTCCTACTCTACACTTTATAGTACATTTTTAAAAAGTCCCCTCTTACTCTTGTTCTTACAACACATTTCATAGGAAATGTTTGGCTTAGTATTTATGGGATCGTAACTAGACTATCTTGTAATAGTTGTATATAGCTTATATTAATTTTACAAGAGTCTCCTCCAACACTAGAATTTATAATACATTTTCCAAGAGTCTCCTCCAACTCTACACTTTATAGTACATTTTTAAAGAGTCCCCTCTTACTCTAGTTCTTACAACACATTTTACAATATTCTCTTTTTTTTGTAATTTAGTATTTATTGGATCCGAACTAGACAATCTTGTAATAGTTGTATATAACTTATTTTAATTTTACAAGAGTCTCCTCCTACTCTAAATTTTATAATACATTATACAAGAGTCTCCTCCAACTCTAGACTTTATAGTACATTTTTAAAGAGTCCCCTCTTACTCTAGTTCTTACAACACATTTTACAAGAGTCTCCTCAAACTCTTCACTTTATAGTACATTTTTAAAGATTCCCCTCTTACTCTAGTTCTTAAAACACATTTTATAGGAATAGTTTAGTTTAGTATTTATTGGATCCGAACTAGACTATCTTGTTATAGTTGTATATACGTTATATTAGTTTTACAAGAGTCTCCTCCTACTCTAGATTTTATAATACATTTTACAAGAGTCTCCTAAAACTCTACACTTTATAGTACATTTTTAAAGATTCCCCTCTCACTCTAGTTCTTACAACACATTTTATAGGAATTGTTTACTTTAGTATTTATTGGATCCGAACTAGACTATCTTATAATAGTTGTATATACGTTGTATTAATTTTACAAGAGTCTCCTCCTACTCTAGATTTTATAATATATTTTACAAGAGTCTCTTAAAACTCTACATTTTATAGTACATTCCGAACTAGACTATCTTGTAATAGTTGTATATACTTTATATTAATTTTAAAAGAGTCTCCTCCTACTCTAGAATTTATAATACATTTTACAAGGGTCTCCTCCTACTCTACACTTTATAGTACATTTTTTAAGAGTCCCCTCTTACTCTGTTTCTTACAACACATTTCATAGGCAATGTTTGGCTTAGTATATATGGGATCGTAACTAGACTATCTTGTAATAGTTGTATATAACTTATATTTATTTTACAAGAGTCTTTTCCTACTCTAGATTTTATAATACATTTTACAAGAGTCTCCTCCAACTCTACACTTTATAGTACATTTTACAAACGTGTCCTCCAACTCTTCACTTTATAGTACATTTTTAAAGATTCCCTCCATTACTCATACAACACATTTCATAGGAATTGTTTGGCTTAGTATTTATGGGATCCTAACTAGACTATCTTGTAATAGTTGTATATAGGTTATATTATTTTACAACAGTTTCCTCCTACTCTAGATTTTATAATATATTTTACAAACGTGTCCTCCAACTCTACACTTTATAGTACATTTTTAAAGATTCCCTCCATTACTCTAGTTCTTAAAACAAATTTTATAGGATTTTTTTAGTTTAGTATTTATTGGATCCAAACTAGACCATCTTTCAATAGTTGTATTTACCCTATATTAATTTTACAAGAGGGTGCTCCTACTCTAGACTCTATAGTACATTTTTAAAGACTACCCTCTTAATCTAGTTCTTACAACACATTTTACAAGAGTCTCCTCTATTTTTTAATTTATTATTTATTGGATCCGAAGTAGACTATCTTCTAATAGTTGTATATACCTTATATTAATTTTACAAGAGTCTCCTCCTACTCTAGACACTATAGTACATTTTTAAAGACTCCCCTCTTAATCTAGTTCCAACAACACATTTTACAAGAGTCTCCTCTATTTAGTAATTTAGTATTTATTGTATCCGAACTAGACAATCTTGTAATAGTTGTATATAACTTATATTAATTTTACAAGAGTCTCCTTCTACTCTAAATTTTATAATACATTTTACAAGAGTCTCCTCAAACTCTACACTTTATAGTACATTTTTAAAGATTCCCCTCTTACTCTAGACCTTAAAACACATTTTATAGGAATTGTTTAGTTTAGTATTTATTGGATCCGAACTAGACTATCTTGTAATAGTTGTATATAACTTATATTAATTTTACAAGAGTGTCCTCCTACTCTAGATGTTATAATACATTTTACAAGGGTCTCCTCCTACTCTACACTTTATAGTACATTTTTAAAGAGTCCCCTCTTACTCTAATTCTTGCAACACTTTTTACAAGAGTCTCCTCCTAATTGTTAAGTTTAGTATTTATTGGATCCGAACTAGACAATCTTGTAATAGTTGTATATAACTTATTTAATTTTTACAAGAGTCTCCTCCTACTCTAAATTTTATAATACATTTTACAAGAGTCTCCTCCAACTCTAGACTTTATAGTACTTTTTAAAGATCCCCCTCTTATTCTAGTTCTTAAAACACATTTTATAGGAATAGTTTAGTTTATTATTTATTGGATCCGAACTAGACTATCTTATAATAGTTGTATATACGTTATATTAATTTTACAAGAGTCTCCTCCTACTCTAGACTCTATAGTACATTTTTAAAGAGTCCCCTCTTACTCTAGTTCTTACAACACATTTTACAAGAGTCTCCTCCTAATTATTTAGTTTAGTATTTATTGGATCCGAACTAGACAATCTTGTAATAGTTGTATATAACTTATATTAATTTTACAAGAGTGTCCTCCTACTCTAGATGTTATAATACATTTTACAAGGGTCTCCTCCTACTCTACACTTTATAGTACATTTTTAAAGAGTCCCCTCTTACTCTAGTTCTTGCAACACTTTTTACAAGAGTCTCCTCCTAATTGTTAAGTTTAGTATTTATTGGATCCGAACTAGACAATCTTGTAATAGTTGTATATAACTTATTTAATTTTACAAGAGTGTCCTCCTACTCTAAATGTTATAATACATTTTACAAGGGTCTCCTCCTACTCTACACTTTATAGTACATTTTTAAAGAGTCCCCTCTTACTCTAGTTCTTGCAACACTTTTTACAAGAGTCTCCTCCTAATTGTTAAGTTTAGTATTTATTGGATCCGAACTAGACAATCTTGTAATAGTTGTATATAACTTATTTAATTTTTACAAGAGTCTCCTCCTACTCTAAATTTTATAATACATTTTACAAGAGTCTCCTCCAACTCTAGACTTTATAGTACTTTTTAAAGATCCCCCTCTTATTCTAGTTCTTAAAACACATTTTATAGGAATAGTTTAGTTTATTATTTATTGGATCCGAACTAGACTATCTTCTAATAGTTGTATATACCTTATATTAATTTTACAAGAGTCTCCTCCTACTCTAGACGCAATAGTACATTTTTAAAGACTCCTCTCTTAATCTAGTTCCTACAACACATTTTACAAGAGTCTCCTCTATTTTGTAATTTAGTATTTATTGGATCCAAACTAGACAATCTTGTAAAAGTTGTATATAACTTATATTAATTTTACAAGAGTCTCCTCCTACTCTAAATTTTATAATACATTTTACAAGAGTCTCCTCAAACTCTACACTTTATAGTACATTTTTAAAGATTCCCTTCTTACTCTAGTTCTTAAAACACATTTTATAGGAATTGTTTAGTTTAGTATTTATTGGATCCGAACTAGACTATCTTGTAATAGTTGTATATACCTTATATTAATTTTACAAAAGTGTCCTCCTACTCTAGATTTTAAAATACATTTTACAAGGGTCTCCTCCTACTCTACAATTTATAGTACATTTTTAAAGAGTCCCCTCTTACTCTAGTTCTTACAACACATTTCATAGGAATTGTTTGGCTTAGTGTTTATTGGATCCAAACTAGACAATCTTGTAAAAGTTGTATATAACTTATATTAATTTTACAAGGGTCTCCTCCTACTCTAAATTTTATAATACATTTTACAAGAGTCTCCTCAAACTCTACAATTTATAGTACATTTTTAAAGAGTCCCCTCTTACTCTAGTTCTTACAACACATTTTACAAGAGTCTCCTCCTAATTGTTATGTTTAGTATTTATTGGATCCGAACTAGACAATCTTGTAATAGTTGTATATATCTTTAAAAATGTACTATAAAGTGAAGAGTTTGAGGAGACTCTTGTAAAATTTTGTAAGAACTAGAGTAAGAGGGGACTCTTTAAAAATGTACTATAAAGTGTAGAGTAGGAGGAGACCCTTGTAAAATGTATTATAAAATCTAGAGTAGGAGGAGACTCTTGTAAAATTAATATAAGATATATGCAAATATTAAAAGATAGTATAGTTCTGATCCAATAAATACTAATTTAATCAATTTGGAGGAGACTCTTGTAAAGTATATTGTAAAAACAAGAGTAAGAGGGGACTCTTTAAAAATGTACTATAAAGTGTAGAGTTGGAGGAGACTCTTGTAAAATGTATTATAAAATCTAGAGTAGGAGGAGACTCTTGTAAAATTAATATAATTTATATACAACTATTACAAGATTGTCTAGTTCGGATCCAATAAATAATAAATTAAAAATAGAGGAGACTCTTGTAAAATGTGTTGTAAGAACTTGATTAAGAGGGGTTTCTTTAAAAATGTACTATAGAGTATAGAGTAAAAGGAGACTCTTGTAAAATTAATATAAGGTATATACAACTATTAGAAGATAGTCTATTTACGATCCCATAAATACTAAGCCAAACATTTCCTATGAAATGTGTTGTAAGAACTAGAGTAAGAGGGGACTCTTTAAAAATGTACTATAGAGTCTAGAGTAGGAGGAGACTCTTGTAAAATTAATATAAGGTATATACAACTATTAGAAGATAGTCTATTTACGATCCCATAAATACTAAGCCAAACATTTCCTATGAAATGTGTTGTAAGAACTAGATTAAGAGGGGAGTCTTTAAAAATGTACTATAGAGTCTAGAGTAGGAGGAGACTCTTGTAAAATTAATATAAGGTATATACAACTATTAGAAAATAGTCTAGTTACGATCCCATAAATACTAAGCCAAACATTTCCTATGAAATGTGTTGTAAGAACTAGAGTAAGAGGGGAATCTTTAAAAATGTACTATCAAGTGTAGAGTTTTAGGAGACTCTTGTAAAATGTATTATAAAATCTAGAGTAGGAGGAGACTCTTGTAAAATGTGTTGTAAGAACTAGAGTAAGAGGGGACTCTTTAAAAATGTACTATAAAGTGTAGAGTTAAAGGAGACTCTTGTAACATGTATTATAAAATCTAGAGTAGGAGGAGACTCTTGTAAAATTAATATAAGTTATATACAACTATTACAAGATAGTCTAGTTAGGATCCCATAAATACTAAGCCAAACAATTCCTATGAAATGTGTTGTAAGAACTAGAGTAAGAGGGGACTCTTTAAAAATGTACTATAACGTCAAGAGTTGGAGGAGACTCTTGTAACATGTATTATAAAATCTAGAGTAGGAGAAGACTCTTCTAAATTAATATAAGTTATACAACTATTACAAGATAGTCTAGTTACGATCCCATAAATACTAAACCAAACATTTCCTATGAAATGTGTTGTAAGCACTAGAGTAGGAGGGGACACTTTAAAAATGTACTATAAAGTATAGAGTAGGAGGAGACCCTTGTAAAATGTATTATAAATTCTAGAGTAGGAGGAGGCTCTTGTAAAATTAATATAAAAGTATATACAACGATTACAAGATAGTCTAGTTCGGATCCAATAAATACTAAACTAAACAATTCCTATAAAATGTGTTGTAAGAACTAGGGTAAGAGGGGAATCTTTAAAAATGTACTATTAAGTGTAGAGATTTAGGAGACTCTTGTAAAATGTATTATAGAATCTAGAGTAGGAGGAGACTCTTGTAAAATTATATAACATATATACAACTATTACAAGATAGTCTAGTTCGGATCCAATAAATACAAAACTAAACTATTCCTATAAAATGTGTTTTTAAAACTAGAGTAAGAGGGGAATCTTTAAAAATGTACTATAAAGTGTAGATTTTGAGGAGACTCTTGTAAAATGTGTTTTAAAAACTAGAGTAAGAGGGGACTCTTTAAAAATGTACTATAAAGTCTAGAGTTGGAGGAGACTCTTGTAAAATGTATTATAAAATTTAGAGTAGGAGGAGACTCTTGTAAAATTAAAATAAGTTATATACAACTATTACAAGATTGTCTAGTTCGGATCCAATAAATACTAAATTACAAAATAGAGAGACTCTTGTAAAATGTGTTGTAAGAACTAGAGTAAGAAGGGACTATTTAAAAATGTACTATAAGGTCTAGAGTTGGAGGAGACTCTTGTAAAATGTATTATAAAATTTAGAGTTGGAGGAGACTCTTGTAAAATTAAAATAAGTTATATACAACTATTACAAGATTGTCTAGTTCGGATCCAATAAATACTAAACTTAACAATTAGGAGGAGACTCTTGTAAAATGTGTTGTAAGAACTAGAGTAAGAGGGGACTCTTTAAAAATGTACTATAAAGTGTAGAGTTAAAGGAGACTCTTGTAACATGTATTATAAAATCTAGAGTAGGAGGAGACTCTTGTAAAATTAATATAAGTTATATACAACTATTACAAGATAGTCTAGTTAGGATCCCATAAATACTAAGCCAAACAATTCCTATGAAATGTGTTGTAAGAACTAGAGTAAGAGGGGACTCTTTAAAAATGTACTATAACGTCAAGAGTTGGAGGAGACTCTTGTAACATGTATTATAAAATCTAGAGTAGGAGAAGACTCTTGTAAATTAATATAAGTTATACAACTATTACAAGATAGTCTAGTTACGATCCCATAAATACTAAACCAAACATTTCCTATGAAATGTGTTGTAGGAACTAGAGTAGAAGGGGACTCTTTAAAAATGTACTATAAAGTGTAGAGTAGGAGGAGACCCTTGTAAAATGTATTATAAATTCTAGAGTAGGAGGAGACTCTTGTAAAATTAATATAAAATATATACAACTATTACAAGATAGTCTAGTTCGGATCCAATAAATACTAAACTAAACAATTCCTATAAAATGTGTTGTAAGAACTAGGGTAAGAGGGGGATCTTTAAAAATGTACTATAAAGTGTAGAGTTTGAGGAGACTCTTGTAAAATGTGTTTTAAGAACTAGAGTAAGAGGGGACTCTTTAAAAATGTACTATAAAGTCTAGAGTTGGAGGAGACTCTTGTAAAATGTATTATAAAATTTAGAGTAGGAGGAGACTCTTGTAAAATTAAAATAAGTTATATACAACTATTACAAGAATGTCTAGTTCGGATCCAATAAATACTAAATTACAAAATAGAGAGACTCTTGTAAAATGTGTTGTAAGAACTAGAGTAAGAAGGGACTATTTAAAAATGTACTATAAGGTCTAGAGTTGGAGGAGACTCTTGTAAAATGTATTATAAAATTTAGAGTTGGAGGAGATTCTTGTAAAATTAAAATAAGTTATATACAACTATTACAAGATTGTCTAGTTCGGATCCAATAAATACTAAACTTAACAATTAGGAGGAGACTCTTGTAAACTGTGTTGTAGGAACTAGAGTAAGAGGGGACTCTTTAAAAATGTACTATAAAGTGTAGAGTTAAAGGAGACTCTTGTAACATGTATTATAAAATCTAGAGTAGGAGGAGACTCTTGTAAAATTAATATAAGTTATATACAACTATTACAAGATAGTCTAGTTAGGATCCCATAAATACTAAGCCAAACTATTCCTATGAAATGTGTTGTAAGAACTAGAGTAAGAGGGGACTCTTTAAAAATGTACTATAACGTCAAGAGTTGGAGGAGACTCTTGTAACATGTATTATAAAATCTAGAGTAGGAGAAGACTCTTGTAAATTAATATAAGTTATACAACTATTACAAGATAGTCTAGTTACGATCCCATAAATACTAAACCAAACATTTCCTATGAAATGTGTTGTAAGAACTAGAGTAGGAGGGGACTCTTTAAAAATGTACTATAAAGTGTAGAGTAGGAGGAGACCCTTGTAAAATGTATTATAAATTCTAGAGTAGGAGGAGACTCTTGTAAAATTAATATAAAGTATATACAACTATTACAAGATAGTCTAGTTCGGATCCAATAAATACAATTCTAAACAATTCCTATAAAATGTGTTTTAAGAACTAGAGTAAGAGGGGACTCTTTAAAAATGTACTATAAAGTCTAGAGTTGGAGGAGACTCTTGTAAAATGTATTATAAAATTTAGAGTAGGAGGAGACTCTTGTAAAATTAAAATAAGTTATATACAACTATTACAAGATTGTCTAGTTCGGATCCAATAAATACTAAACTTAACAATTAGGAGGAGACTCTTGTAAAATGTGTTGTAAGAACTAGAGTAAGAGGGAACTCTTTAAAAATGTACTATAAAGTGTAGAGTAGGAGGAGACCCCTGTAAAATGTATTTTAAAATCTAGAGTAGGAGGACATTCTTGTAAAATTAATATAAGGTATATACAACTATTACAAGATAGTCTAGTTTGGATCCAATTAATACTAAACAAAAAAAATCCTATAAAATTTGTTTTAAGAAATAGAGTAATGGAGGGAATCTTTAAAAATGTACTATAAAGTGTAGAGTTGGAGGACACGTTTGTAAAATGTACTATAAAGTGTAGAGTTGGAGGAGACTCTTGTAAAATGTATTATAAAATCTAGAGTTGGAGGAAATTCTTGTAAAATTAATATAAGGTATATACAACTATTAGAAGATAGTCTAGTTCGGATCCAATAAATACTAAATTACAAAATAGAGAGACTCTAGTAAAAATTTTTTTAGGAACTAGATTAAGAGGGGAGTCTTTTAAAATGTACTATAGAGTCTAGAGTAGGAGGAGACTCTTGTAAAATTTATATAAGGTATATACAACTATTAGAAGATAGTCTAGTTCGGATCTAATAAATACTAAATTAAAAAATACAGGAGACTCTTGTAAAATGTGTTGTAAGAAATAGATTAAGTGGGGAGTCTTTAAAAATGTGCTATAGAGTCTAGAGTAGGAGGAGACACTTGTAAAATTAATATAGGGTAAATACAACTATTGAAAGATGGTCTAGTTTGGATCCAAAAAATACTAAACTAAAAAGATCCTATAAAATTTGTTTTAAGAACTAGAGTAATGGAGGGAATCTTTAAAAATGTACTATAAAGTGTAGAGTTGGAGGACACGTTTGTAATATGTATTATAAAATCTAGAGTAGGAGGAGACTCTTTTAAAATTAATATAACGTATATACAACTATTACAAGATAGTCTAGTTCGGATCCAATAAATAATAAATTAAAAATAGAGGAGACTCTTGTAAAATGTGTTGTAAGAACTAGATTAAGAGGGGAGTCTTTAAAAATGTACTATAGAGTCTAGAGTAGGAGGAGGCTCTTGTAAAATTAAAATAAGTTATATACAACTATTACAAGATTGTCTAGTTCGGATCCAATAAATACTAAACTTAACAATTAGGAGGAGACCCTTGTAAAATGTATTATAAATTCTAGAGTAGGATGAGACTCTTGTAAAATTAATATAAAGTATATACAACTATTACAAGATAGTCTAGTTCGGATCCAATAAATACTAAACTAAACAATTCCTATAAAATGTGTTGTAAGAACTAGAGTAAGAGGGGAATCTTTAAAAATGTACTATAAAGTGTAGAGTTTTAGGGGACTCTTGTAAAATGTATTATAAAATTTAGAGAAGGAGGAGACTCTTGTAAAATTAATATAACGTATATACAACTATTACAAGATAGTCTAGTTCGGATCCAATAAATACTAAATTAACTATTCCTATAAGATGTGTTTTAAGAACTAGACTAAGAGGGGAATCTTTAAAAATGTACTATAAAGTGCAGAGTTTCAGGAGACTCTTGTAAAATGTGTTTTAAGAACTAGAGTAAGAAGGGACTCTTTAAAAATGTACTATAAAGTCTAGAGTTGGAGGAGACTCTTGTAAAATGTATTATAAAATTTAGAGTAGGAGGAGACTCTTGTAAAATTAAAATAAGTCATATACAACTATTACAAGATTGTCTAGTTCGGATCCAATAAATGCTAAATTACAAAATAGAGAGACTCTTGTAAAATGTGTTGTAAGAACTAGAGCAAGAGGGGACTCTTTAAAAATGTACTATAAAGTCTAGAAATGGAGGAGACTCTTGTAAAATGTATTATAAAATCTAGAGTAGGAGAAGACTCTTGTAAAATTAATATAAGTTATATACAACTATAACAAGATAGTCTAGTTACGATCCTATAAATACTAAGCCAAACATTTCCTATGAAATGTGTTGTAAGAACTAGAGTAAGAGGGGACACTTTAAAAATGTACTATAAATTGTAGAGTAGGAGGAGACCCTTGTAAAATGTATTATAAATTCTAGAGTAGGAGGAGACACTTGTAAAATTAATATAAAGTATATAAAACTATTACAAGATAGTATAGTTCGGATCCAATAAATACTAAACTAAACTATTCCTATAAAATGTGTTTAAGAACTAAAGTAAGAGGGGAATCTTTAAAAATGTACTATAAAGTGTAGAGTTTGAGGAGACTCTTGTAAAATGTATTATAAAATCTAGAGTAGGAGGAGACTCTTGTAAATTTAATATAAGTTATATACAACTATTACAAGATAGTCTCGTTCGGATCCAATAAATACTAAATTACAAAATAGAGGAGACTCTTGTAAAATGTGTTGTAGGAACTAGATTAAGAGGGGAGTCTTTAAAAATGTACTATAGAGTCTAGAGTAGGAGGAGACTCTTGTAAAATTAATATAAGGTATATACAACTATTAGAAGATAGTCTAGTTCGGATCCAATAAATACTAAACAAAAAAAAATCCTATAAAATTTGTTTTAAGAAATAGAGTAATAGAGGGAATCTTTAAAAATGTACTATAAAGTGTAGAGCTGGAGGACACGTTTGTAAAATGTACTATAAAGTGTAGAGTTGGAGGAGACTCTTGTAAAATGTATTATAAAATCTAGAGTAGGAGGAAATTCTTGTAAAATTAATATAAGGTATATACAACTATTAGAAGATAGTCTAGTTCGGATCCAATAAATACTAAATTAAACAATTAGGAGGAGACTCTTGTAAAATGTGTTGTAGGAACTAGATTAATAGGGGTGTCTTTAAAAATGTACTATAGAGTCTAGAGTAGTTGGAGACTCTTGTAAAATCAATATAGGGTAAATACAACTATGGAAAGATGGTCTAGTTTGGATCCAATAAATACTAAACAAAAAAAATCCTATAAAATTTGTTTTAAGAAATAGAGTAATGGAGGAATCTTTAAAAATGTACTATAAAGTGTAGAGTTGGAGGACACGTTTGTAAAATGTACTATAAAGTGTAGAGTTGGAGGAGACTCTTGTAAAATGTATTATAAAATCTAGAATAGGAGGAAATTCTTGTAAAATTAATATAAGGTATATACAACTATTAGATGATAGTCTAGTTCGGATCCAATAAATACTAAATCAAACAATTAGGAGGAGACTCTTGCAAAATGTGTTGTAAGAACTAGAGTAAGAGGGGACTCTTTAAAAATGTACTATAAATTCTAGAGTTGGAGGAGACTCTTGTAAAATGTATTATAAAATCTAGAGTAGGAGGAGACTATTGTAAAATTAATATAAGTTATATACAACTATTACAAGATAGTCTAGTTACGATCCCATAAATACTAAGCCAAACATTTCCTATGAAATGTGTTGTAAGAACTAGAGTATGAGGGGACACTTTAAAAATGTACTATAAATTGTAGAGTAGGAGGAGACCCTTGTAAAATGTATTATAAATTCTAGAGTAGGAGGAGACACTTGTAAAATTAATATAAAGTATATAAAACTATTACAAGATAGTCTAGTTCGGATCCAATAAATACTAAACTAAACAATTCCTATAAAATGTGTTGTAAGAACTAGAGTAAGAGGGGAATCTTTAAAAATGTACTATAAAGTGTAGAGTCTTAGGAGACTCTTGTAAAATGTATTATAAAATCTAGAGTAGGAGGAGACTCTTGTAAAATTAATATAACGTATATACAACTATTACAAGATAGTCTAGTTCGGATCCAATAAATACTAAACTAAACTATTCCTATAAAATGTGTTTTAAGAACTAGAGTAAGAGGGGAATCTTTAAAAATGTACTATAAAGTCTAGAGTTGGAGGAGACTCTTGTAAAATGTATTATAAAATTTAGAGTAGGAGGAGACTCTTGTAAAATTAAAATAAGTTATATACAACTATTACAAGATTGTCTAGTTCGGATCCAATAAATACTAAATTACAAAATAGAGAGACTCTTGTAAAATGTGTTGTAAGAACTAGAGTAAGAGGAGACTCTTTAAAAATGTACAATAAAGTCTAGAGTTGGAGGAGACTCTTGTAAAATTAATATAGGGTAAATACAACTATTGAAAGATGGTCTAGTTTGGATCCAATAAAAACTAAACAAAAAAAATCCTATAAAATTTGTTTTAAGAACTAGAGTAATGGAGGGAATCTTTAAAAATGTACTATAAAGTGTAGAGTGTGAGGACACGTTTGTAAAATGTATTATAAAATCTAGAGTTGGAGGAGACTCTTGTAAAATTAATATAACGTATATACAACTATTACAAGATAGTCTTGTTCGGATCCAATAAATAATAAACTAAACAAATCCTATAAAATTTATTTTAAGAACTAGAGTAATGGAGGGGATCTTTAAAAATGTACTATAAAGTGTAGAGTTGGAGGACACGTTTGTAAAATGTATTATAAAATCTAGAGTAGGAGGAGACTCTAGTAAAATTAATATAAGTTATATACAACTATTACAAGATAGTCTAGTTAGGATCCCATAAATACTAAGCCAATTAATTCCTAAGAAATGTGTTGTAAGAACTAGAGTAAGAGGGGACTCCTTAAAATTGTATTATAAAGTGTTGTGTAGGAGGACACCCTTGTAAAATGTATTATAAAATCTAGAGTAGGAGGAGACTCTTGTAAAATTAATATAAGATATATACAACTTTTACCAGATAGTATAGTTCTGATCCAATAAATACTAATTTAAACAATTTGGAGGAGACTCTTGTAAAGTATATTGTAAAAACAAGAGTAAGAGGGAACTCTTTAAAAATGTACTATAGAGGTTAGAGTAGGAGGAGATTCTTGTAAAATGTATTATGAAATCTAGAGTAGGAGGAGAATCTTGTAAAATTAATATAAGGTATATACAACTATTACAAAATAGTCTAAATTGATCCAATAAATACCAAACATAACAATTAGGAGGAGACTCTTGTAAAATGTGTTGTAAGAACTAGAGTAAGAGGGGACTCTTTAAAAATGTATTATAAAGTGTAGAGTTGGAGGAGACTCTTGTAAAATTAATATAAGGTATATACAACTATTAGAAGATAGTCTAGTTCGGATCCAATAAATAATAAATTAAAAAATAGAGGAGACTCTTGTAAAATTAATATAGGGTAAATACAGCTATTGAAAGATGGTCTAGTTTGATTTCAATAAATACTAAACAAAAAAAATCCTATAAAATTTGTTTTAAGAAATAGAGTAATGGAGGAATCTTTAAAAATGTACTATAAAGTGTAGAGTTGGAGGACACGTTTGTAAAATGTACTATAAAGTGTAGAGTTGGAGGAGACTCTTGTAAAATGTATTATAAAATCTAGAATAGGAGGAAATTCTTGTAAAATTAATATAAGGTATATACAACTATTAGATGATAGTCTAGTTCGGATCCAATAAATACTAAATCAAACAATTAGGAGGAGACTCTTGCAAAATGTGTTGTAAGAACTAGAGTAAGAGGGGACTCTTTAAAAATGTACTATAAATTCTAGAGTTGGAGGAGACTCTTGTAAAATGTATTATAAAATCTAGAGTAGGAGGAGACTATTGTAAAATTAATATAAGTTATATACAACTATTACAAGATAGTCTAGTTACGATCCCATAAATACTAAGCCAAACATTTCCTATGAAATGTGTTGTAAGAACTAGAGTATGAGGGGACACTTTAAAAATGTACTATAAATTGTAGAGTAGGAGGAGACCCTTGTAAAATGTATTATAAATTCTAGAGTAGGAGGAGACACTTGTAAAATTAATATAAAGTATATAAAACTATTACAAGATAGTCTAGTTCGGATCCAATAAATACTAAACTAAACAATTCCTATAAAATGTGTTGTAAGAACTAGAGTAAGAGGGGAATCTTTAAAAATGTACTATAAAGTGTAGAGTCTTAGGAGACTCTTGTAAAATGTATTATAAAATCTAGAGTAGGAGGAGACTCTTGTAAAATTAATATAACGTATATACAACTATTACAAGATAGTCTAGTTCGGATCCAATAAATACTAAACTAAACTATTCCTATAAAATGTGTTTTAAGAACTAGAGTAAGAGGGGAATCTTTAAAAATGTACTATAAAGTCTAGAGTTGGAGGAGACTCTTGTAAAATGTATTATAAAATTTAGAGTAGGAGGAGACTCTTGTAAAATTAAAATAAGTTATATACAACTATTACAAGATTGTCTAGTTCGGATCCAATAAATACTAAATTACAAAATAGAGAGACTCTTGTAAAATGTGTTGTAAGAACTAGAGTAAGAGGAGACTCTTTAAAAATGTACAATAAAGTCTAGAGTTGGAGGAGACTCTTGTAAAATTAATATAGGGTAAATACAACTATTGAAAGATGGTCTAGTTTGGATCCAATAAAAACTAAACAAAAAAAATCCTATAAAATTTGTTTTAAGAACTAGAGTAATGGAGGGAATCTTTAAAAATGTACTATAAAGTGTAGAGTGTGAGGACACGTTTGTAAAATGTATTATAAAATCTAGAGTTGGAGGAGACTCTTGTAAAATTAATATAACGTATATACAACTATTACAAGATAGTCTAGTTCGGATCCAATAAATACTAAACTAAATAAATCTTATAAAATTTGTTTTAAGAACTAGAGTAATGGAGGGAATCTTTAAAAATGTACTATAAAGTGTAGAGTTGGAGGACACGTTTGTAAAATGTACTATAAAGTGTAGAGTTGGAGGAGACTCTTGTAAAATGTATTATAAAATCTAGAGTAGAAGGAAATTCTTGTAAAATTAATATAAGGTATATACAACTATTAGAAGATAGTCTAGTTCGGATCCAATAAATACTAAATTAAAAAATTAGGAGGAGACTCTTGTAAAATGTGTTGTAAGAACTATAGTAAGAGGGGACTCTTTAAAAATGTACTATAAAGTCTAGAGTTGGAGGAGACTCTTGTAAAATGTATTATAAAATTTAGAGTAGGAGAAGACCCTTGTAAAATTAATATAAGTTATATACAACTATTACAAGATAGTCTAGTTACGATCCCATAAATACTAAGCCAAACATTTCCTATGAAATGTGTTGTAAGAACTAGAGTAAGAGGGGACTCTTTAAAAATGTACTATAAAGTGTAGAGTAGGAGGAGACCCTTGTAAAATGTATTATAAATTCTAGAGTAGGAGGAGATTCTTGTAAAATTAATATAAAGTATATACAACTATTACAAGATAGTCTAGTTCGGATCCAATAAATACTAAACTAAACAAATCTTATAAAATTTGTTTTAAGAACTAGAGTAATGGAGGGAATCTTTAAAATTAAAAAAAAAATTCTTTAAAATTCTTGTAAAATTAATATAAGGTATATACAACTATTAGAAGATAGTCTAGTTCGGATCCAATAAATACTAAATTAAACAATTAGGAGGAGACTCTTGTAAAATGTGTTGTAAGAACTAGAGTAAGAGGGGACTCTTTTAAAATGTACTATAAAATCTAGAGTTGGAGGAGACTCTTGTAAAATGTATTATAAAATCTAGAGTAGGAGAAGACTCTTGTAAAATTAATATAAGTTATATACAACAATTACAAGATAGTCTAGTTACGATCCCATAAATACTAAGCCAAACATTTCCTATGAAATGTGTTGTAAGAACTAGAGTAAGAGGGGACTCTTTAAAAATGTACTATAAAGTGTAGAGTAGGAGGAGACCCTTGTAAAATGTATTATAAATTATAGAGTAGGAGGAGACTCTTGTAAAATTAATATAAAGTATATACAACTATTACAAGATAGTCTAGTTCTTATCCAATAAATACAAAACTAAACAATTCCTATAAAATGTGTTGTAAGAACTAAAGTAAGCGGGGAATCTTTAAAAATGTACTATAAAATGTAGAGTTTTAGGAGACTCTTGTAAAATGTATTATAAAATCAAGAGTAGGAGGAGACTCTTGTAAAATTAATATAAGGTATATACAACTATTACAGATAGTCTAGTTCGGATCCAATAAATACTAAACTAAACAATTCCTATAAAATGTGTTTTAAGAACTAGAGTAAGAGGGGAATCCTAAAAAATGTACTATAAAGTGTAGAGTTTGAGGAGACTCTTGTAAAATGTATTATAAAATCTAGAGTAGGAGGAGACTCTTGTAAAATGTGTTGTAAGAACTAGAGTAAGAGGGGACTATTTAAAAATGTACTATAAGGTCTAGAGTTGGAGGAGACTCTTGTAAAATGTATTATAAAATTTAGAGTAGGAGGAGACTCTTGTAAAATTAAAATAAGATATATACAACTATTACAAGATTGTCTAGTTCGGATCCAATAAATACTAAACTTAACAATTAGGAGGAGACTCTTGTAAAATGTGTTGTAAGAATTAGAGTAAGAGGGGACTTTTTAAAAATATACTATAAAGTCTAGAGTTGGAGGAGACTCTTGTAAAATGTATTATAAGATTTAGAGTAGGAGGAGACTCTTGTAAAATTAATATAGGGTAAATACAACTATTGATAGATTGTCTAGTTCGGATCCAATAAATACTAAACTATTCCTATAAAATGTGTTTTAAGAACTAGAGTAAGAGGGGAATCTTTAAAAATGTACTATAAAGTGTAGAGTTTGAGGAGACTCTTGTAAAATGTGTTGTAAGAACTAGAGTAAGAGGAGACTCTTTAAAAATGTACTATAAAGTCTAGAGTTGGAGGAGACCCTTGTAAAATGTATTATAAAATCTAAAGTAGGAGGACACTCTTGTAAATTTAATATAAGGTATATACAACTAGTACAAGATAGTCTAGTTCGGATCCAATAAATACTAAACTAAACAATTCTTATAAAATGTGTTTTAAGAACTAGAGTAAGAGGGGAATCTTTAAAAATGTACTATAAAGTGTAGAGTTGGAGGACACGTTTGTAAAATGTATTATAAAATGTAGAGTAGGAGGAGACTCTTGTAAAATTAATATAACGTATATACAACTATTACAAGATAGTCTAGTTCGGATCCAATAAATACTAAACTAAACAAATCCTATAAAATTTCTTTTAAGAACTAGAGTAATGGAGGGAATCTTTGAAAATGTACTATAAAGTGTAGAGTTGGAGCACACGTTTGTAAAATGTACTATAAAGTGTAGAGTTTGAGGAGACTCTTGTAAAATGTATTATAAAATTAAGAGTAGGAGGAGACTATTGTCAAATTAATAGAAGTTATATACAACTATTACAAGATTGTCTCATTCGGATTTAATAAATACTAAATTACAAAATAGAGGAGACTCTTGTAAAATGTGTTGTAGGAACTAGATTAAGAAGGGAGTCTTTAAAAATGTACTATAGAGTCTAGAGTAGGAGGAGACTCTTGAAAAATTAATATAAGGTATATACAACTATTAGAAGATAGTCTAGTTCGGATCCAATAAATAATAAATTAAAAAATAGAGTAGACTCTTGTAAAATGTGTTGTAAGAACTAGGTTAAGAGGGGAGTCTTTAAAAATGTACTATAGAGTCTAGAGTAGGAGGAGACTGTTGTAAAATTAATATAGGGTAAATACAACTATTGAAAGATGGTCTAGTTTGGATCCAATAAATACTAAACTAAACAAATCTTATAAAATTTGTTTTAAGAACTAGAGTAATGGAGGGAATCTTTAAAAATGTACTATAAAGTGTAGAGTTGGAGGACACGTTTGTAAAATGTATTATAAAATCTAGAGTAGGAGGAGACTCTTGTAAAATTAATATAACGTATATACAACTATTACAAGATAGTCTAGTTACGATCCCATAAATACTAAGCCAAACATTTCCTATGAAATGTGTTGTAAGAACTAGAGTAAGAGGGGAATCTTTAAAAATGTACTATAAAGTGTAGAGTTTTAGGAGACTCTTGTAAAATGTATTATAAAATCTAGACTAGGAGGAGACTCTTGTAAAATGTGTTGTAAGAACTAGAGTAAGAGGGGACTATTTAAAAATGTACTATAAGGTCTAGAGTAGGAGGAGACTCTTGTAAAATGTATTATAAAATTTAGAGTAGGAGGAGACTCTTGTAAAATTAAAATAAGATATATACAACTATTACAAGATTGTCTAGTTCGGATCCAATAAATAATAAACTTAACAATTTGGAGGAGACTCTTGTAAAATGTGTTGTAAGAATTAGAGTAAGAGGGGACTCTTTAAAAATATACTATAAAGTCTAGAGTTGGAGGAGACTCTTGTAAAATGTATTATAAAATCTAGAGTAGGAGGACACTCTTGTAAAATTAATATAAGGTATATACAACTATTACAGATAGTCTAGTTCGGATCCAATAAATACTAAACTAAACAATACCTATAAAATGTGTTTTAAGAACTAGAGTAAGAGGGGAATCCTAAAAAATGTACTATAAAGTGTAGAGTTTGAGGAGACTCTTGTAAAATGTATTATAAGATTTGGAGTAGGAGGAGACTCTTGTAAAATTAATATAGGGTAAATACAACTATTGAAAGATTGTCTAGTTTGGATCCAATAAATACTAAACTAAAAAAATCCTATAAAATTTGTTTTAAGAACTAGAGTAATGGAGGGAATCTTTAATAATGTACTATAAAGTGTAGAGTTGGAGGACACGTTTGTAAAATGTATTATAAAATCTAGAGTAGGAGGAGACTCTTGTAAAATTAATATAACGTATATACAACTATTACAAGATAGTCTAGTTCGGATCCAATAAATACTAAACTAAACAAATCTTATAAAATTTGTTTTAAGAACTAGAGTAATGGAGGGAATCTTTAAAAATGAACTATAAAGTGTAGAGTTGGAGGACACGTTTGTAAAATGTACTATAAAGTGTAGAGTTGGAGGAGACTCTTGTAAAATGTATTATAAAATCTAGAGTAGGAGGAAATTCTTGTAAAATTAATATAAGGTATATACAACTATTAGAAGATAGTCTAGTTCGGATCCAATAAATACTAAACTAACCAATTATGAGGAGACTCTTGTAAAATGTGTTGTAAGAACTAGAGTAAGAGGGGACTCTTTAAAAATGTACTATAAAGTCTAGAGTTAGAGGAGACTCTTGTAAAATGTATTATAAAATCTAGAGTAGGAGAAGACTCTTGTAAAATTAATATAAGTTATATACAACTATTACAAGATAGTCAAGTTACGATCCCATAAATACTAAGCCAAACATTTCCTATGAAATGTGTTGTAAGAACTAGAGTAAGAGGGGACTAGATAAAAATTTACTATAAAGTGTAGAGTAGGAGGAGACCCTTGTAAAATGTATTATAAATTCTAGAGTAGGAGGAGACTCTTGTAAAATTAATATAAAGTATATACAACTATTACAAGATAGTCTAGTTCGGATCCAATAAATACAAAACTAAACAATTCCTATAAAATGTGTTGTAAGAACTAAAGTAAGCGGGGAATCTTTAAAAATGTACTATAAAGTGTAGAGTTTTAGGAGACTCTTGTAAAATGTATTATAAAATCTAGAGTAGGAGGAGACTCTTGTAAAATTAATATAACGTATATACAACTATTACAAGATAGTCTAGTTCGGATCCAATAAATACTAAACTATTCCTATAAAATGTGTTTTAAGAACTAGAGTAAGAGGGGAATCTTTAAAAATGTACTATAAAGTGTAGAGTTTGAGGAGACTCTTGTAAAATGTATTATAAAATTAAGAGTAGGAGGAGACTCTTGTAAAATTAATATAAGTCATATACAACTATTACAAGATTGTCTCATTCGGATCCAATAAATACTAAATTACAAAATAGAGGAGACTCTTGTAAAATGTGTTGTAGGAACTAGATTAAGAGGGGAGTCTTTAAGAATGTACTATAGAGTCTAGAGTAGGAGGAGACTCTTGTAAAATTAATATAAGGTATATACAACTATTAGAAGATAATCTAGTTCGGATCCAATAAATAATTAATAAAAAAATAGAGTAGACTCTTGTAAGATGTGTTGTAAGAACTAGGTTAAGAGGGGAGTCTTTAAAAATGTACTATAGAGTCTAGAGTAGGAGGAGACTCTTGTAAAATTAATAAAGGGTAAATACAACTATTGAAAGATGGTCTAGTTTGGATCCAATAAAAACTAAACAAAAAAATCCTATAAAATTTGTTTTAAGAACTAGAGTAATGGAGGGAATCTTTAAAAATGTACTATAAAGTGTAGAGTTGGAGGACACGTTTGTAAAATGTATTATAAAATCTAGAGTAGGAGGAGACTCTTGTAAAATTAATATAACGTATATACAACTATTACAAGATAGTCTAGTTCGGATCCAATAAATACTAAACTAAACAAATCCTATAAAATTTGTTTTAAGAACTAGAGTAATGGAGGGAATCTTTAAAAATGTACTATAAAGTGTAGAGTTGGAGAAGACTCTTGTAAAATGTATTATAAAATCTAGAGTAGGAGGAAATTCTTGTAAAATTAATATAAGGTATATACAACTATTAGAAGATAGTCTAGTTCGGATCCAATAAATACTAAATTAAACAATTAGGAGGAGACTCTTGTAAAATTTGTTGTAAGAACTAGAGTAAGAGGGGACTCTTTAAAAATGTACTATGAAGTCTAGAGTTGGAGGAGACCCTTGTAAAATGTATTATAAATTCTAGAGTAGGAGGAGACTCTTGTAAAATTAATATAAAGTATATACAACTATTACAAGATAGTCTAGTTCGGATCCAATAAATACAAAACTAAACAATTCCTATAAAATGTGTTTTAAGAACTAAAGTAAGAGGGGAATCTTTAAAAATGTACTATAAAGTGTAGAGTTTTAGGAGACTCTTGTAAAATGTATTATAAAATCTAGAGTAGGAGGGGACTCTTGTAAAATTAATATAACGTATATACAACTATTACAAGATAGTCTAGTTCGGATCCAATATATACTAAACTAAACTATTCCTATAAAATGTGTTTTAAGAACTAGAGTAAGAGGGGAATCTTTAAAAATGTACTATAAAGTGTAGAGTTTGAGGAGACTCTTGTAAAATGTGTTGTAAGAACTAGAGTAAGAGGGGACTATTTAAAAATGTACTATAAGGTCTAGAGTTGGAGGAGACTCTTGTAAAATGTATTATAAAATTTAGAGTAGGAGGAGACTCTTGTAAAATTAAAATAAGATATATACAACTATTACAAGATTGTCTAGTTCGGATCCAATAAATACTAAACTTAACAATTAGGAGGAGACTCTTGTAAAATGTGTTGTAAGAACTAGAGTAAGAGGGGACTCTTTAAAAATGTACTATAAAGTGTAGAGTTAAAGGAGACTCTTGTAAAATGTATTATAAAATCTAGAGTAGGAGGAGACTCTTGTAAAATTAATATAAGTTATATACAACTATTATAAGATAGTCTAGTTAGGATCCCATAAATACTAAGCCAAACAATTCCTATGAAATGTGTTGTAAGAACTAGAGTAAGAGGGGACTCTTTAAAAATGTACTATAAAGTGTAGAGTAGGAGGAGACCCTTGTAAAATGTATTATAAAATCTAGAGTAGGAGGACACTCTTGTAAATTTAATATAAGGTATATACAACTATTACAGATAGTCTAGTTCGGATCCAATAAATACTAAACTAAACAATTCCTATAAAATGTGTTTTAAGAACTAGAGTAAGAGGGGAATCTTAAAAAATGTACTATAAAGTGTAGAGTTTAAAAGACTCTTGTAAAATGTATTATAAAATTTAGAGTAAGAGGAGACTCTTGTAAAATTAATATAGGGTAAATACAACTATTGAAAGATTGTCTAGTTTGGATCCAATAAATACTAAACTAAAAAAATCCTATAAAATTTGTTTTAAGAACTAGAGTAATGAAGGGAATCTTTAAAAATGTACTATAAAGTGTAGAGTTGGAGGACACGGTAAAATGTATTATAAAATCTAGAGTAGGGGGAGACTCTTGTAAAATTAATATAACGTATATACAACTATTAGAAGATAGTCTAGTTCGGATCCAATAAATAATAAATTAAAAAATACAGGAGACTCTTGTAAAATGTGTTGTAAGAACTAGATTAAGAGGGGAGTCTTTAAAATGTACTATAGAGTCTAGAGTAGGAGGAGACTCTTGTAAAATTAATATAGGGTAAATACAGCTATTGAAAGATGGTCTAGTTTGAATTCAATAAATACTAAACTAAAAAAATCCTATAAAATTTGTTTTAAGAACTAGAGTAATGGAGGGAATCTTAAAAAATGTACTATAAAGTGTAGAGTTGGAGGACACGTTTGTAAAATGTATTATAAAATCTAGAGTAGGAGGAGACTCTTGTAAAATTAATATAACATATATACAACTATTACAAGATAGTCTAGTTCGGATCCAATAAATACTAAACTAAACAAATCTTATAAAATTTGTTTTAAGAACTAGAGTAATGGAGGGAATCTTTAAAAATGTACTATAAAGTGTAGAGTTGGAGGACACGTTTGTAAAATGTACTATAAAGTGTAGAGTTGGAGGAGACTCTTGTAAAATGTATTATAAAATCTAGAGTAGGAGGAAATTCTTGTAAAATTAATATAAGGTATATACAACTATTAGAAGATAGTCTAGTTCGGATCCAATAAATACTAAATTAAACAATTATGAGGAGACTCTTGTAAAATGTGTTGTAAGAACTAGAGTAAGAGGGGACTCTTTAAAAATGTACTATAAAGTCTAGAGTTAGAGGAGACTCTTGTAAAATGTATTATAAAATCTAGAGTAGGAGAAGACTCTTGTAAAATTAATATAAGTTATATACAACTATTACAAGATAGTCAAGTTACGATCCCATAAATACTAAGCCAAACATTTCCTATGAAATGTGTTGTAAGAACTAGAGTAAGAGGGGACTCGATAAAAATTTACTATAAAGTGTAGAGTAGGAGGAGACCCTTGTAAAATGTATTATAAATTCTAGAGTAGGAGGAGACTCTTGGAAAATTAATATAAAGTATATACAACTATTACAAGATAGTCTAGTTCGGATCCAATAAATACAAAACTAAACAATTCCTATAAAATGTGTTTTAAGAACTAAAGTAAGCGGGGAATCTTTAAAAATGTACTATAAAGTGTAGAGTTTTAGGAGACTCTTGTAAAATGTATTATAAAATCTAGAGTAGGAGGAGACTCTTGTAAAATTAATATAACGTATATACAACTATTACAAGATAGTCTAGTTCGGATCCAATAAATACTAAACTATTCCTATAAAATGTGTTTTAAGAACTAGAGTAAGAGGGGAATCTTTAAAAATGTACTATAAAGTGTAGAGTTTGAGGAGACTCTTGTAAAATGTGTTGTAAGAACTAGAGTAAGAGGGGACTCTTTAAAAATGTACTATAAAGTCTAGAGTTGGAGGAGACCCTTGTAAAATGTATTATAAAATCTAAAGTAGTTTGACACTCTTGTAAAATTAATATAAGGTATATACAAGATAGTCTAGTTCGGATCCAATAAATACTAAACTAAACAATTCCTATAAAATGTGTTTTAAGAACTAGAGTAAGAGGGGAATCTTTGAAAATGTACTATAAAGTGTAGAGTTTGAGGAGACTCTTGTAAAATGTATTATAAAATTAAGAGTAGGAGGAGACTCTTGTAAAATTAATATAAGTTATATACAACTATTACAAGATTGTCTCATTCGGATCCAATAAATACTAAATTACAAAATAGACGAGACTCTTGTAAAATGTGTTGTAGGAACTAGATTAAGAGGGGAGTCTTTAAGAATGTACTATAGAGTCTAGAGTAGGAGGAGACTCTTGTAAAATTAATATAAGGTATATACAACTATTAGAAGATAATCTAGTTCGGATCCAATAAATAATTAATAAAAAAATAGAGTAGACTCTTGTAAGATTTGTTGTAAGAACTAGGTTAAGAGGGGAGTCTTTAAAAATGTACTATAGAGTCTAGAGTAGGAGGAGACTCTTGTAAAATTAATATAGGGTAAATACAACTATTGAAAGATGGTCTAGTTTGGATCCAATAAAAACTAAACAAAAAAATCCTATAAAATTTGTTTTAAGAACTAGAGTAATGGAGGGAATCTTTTAAAATGTACTATAAAGTGTAGAGTTGGAGGACACGTTTGTAAAATGTATTATAAAATCTAGAGTAGGAGGAGACTCTTGTAAAATTAATATAACGTATATACAACTATTACAAGATAGTCTAGTTCGGATCCAATAAATACTAAACTAAACAAATCCTATAAAATTTGTTTTAAGAACTAGAGTAATGGAGGGAATCTTTAAAAATGTACTATAAAGTGTAGAGTTGGAGGAGACTCTTGTAAAATGTATTATAAAATCTAGAGTAGGAGGAAATTCTTGTAAAATTAATATAAGGTATATACAACTATTAGAAGATAGTCTAGTTCGGATCCAATAAATACTAAATTAAACAATTAGGAGGAGACTCTTGTAAAATGTGTTGTAAGAACTAGAGTAAGAGGGGACTCTTTAAAAATGTACTATGAAGTCTAGAGTTGGAGGAGACCCTTGTAAAATGTATTATAAATTCTAGAGTAGGAGGAGACTCTTGTAAAATTAATATAAAGTATATACAACTATTACAAGATAGTCTAGTTCGGATCCAATAAATACTAAACAAAACAAATCCTATAAAATTTGTTTTAAGAACTAGAGTAATGGAGGGAATCTTTAAAAATGTACTATAAAGTGTAGAGTTGGAGGAGACTCTTGTAAAATGTATTATAAAATCTAGAGTAGGAGGAAATTCTTGTAAAATTAATATAAGGTATATACAACTATTAGAAGATAGTCTAGTTCGGATCCAATAAATACTAAATTAAACAATTAGGAGGAGACTCTTGTAAAATGTGTTGTAAGAACTAGAGTAAGAGGGGACTCTTTAAAAATTTACTATGAAGTCTAGAGTTGGAGGAGACCCTTGTAAAATGTATTATAAATTCTAGAGTAGGAGGAGACTCTTGTAAAATTAATATAAAGTATATACAACTATTACAAGATAGTCTAGTTCGGATCCAATAAATACAAAATTAAACAATTCCTATAAAATGTGTTGTAAGAACTAAAGTAAGAGGGGAATCTTTAAAAATGTACTATAAAGTGTAGAGTTTTAGGAGACTCTTGTAAAATGTATTATAAAATCTAGAGTAGGAGGAGACTCTTGTAAAATTAATATAACGTATATACAACTATTACAAGATAGTCTAGTTCGGATCCAATAAATACTAAACTAAACTATTCCTATAAAATGTGTTTTAAGAACTAGAGTAAGAGGGGAATCTTTAAAAATGTACTATAAAGTGTAGAGTTTGAGGAGACTCTTGTAAAATGTGTTGTAAGAACTAGAGTAAGAGGGGACTATTTAAAAATGTACTAAAAGGTCTAGAGTTGGAGGAGACTCTTGTAAAATGTATTATAAAATTTAGAGTAGGAGGAGACTCTTGTAAAATTAAAATAAGATATATACAACTATTACAAGATTGTCTAGTTCGGATCCAATAAATACTAAACTTAACAATTAGGAGGAGACTCTTGTAAAATGTGTTTTAAGAACTAGAGTAAGAGGGGACTCTTTAAAAATGTACTATAAAGTGTAGAGTTAAAGGAGACTCTTGTAAAATGTATTATAAAATCTAGAGTAGGAGGAGACTCTTGTAAAATTAATATAAGTTATATACAACTATTATAAGATAGTCTAGTTAGGATCCCATAAATACTAAGCCAAACAATTCCTATGAAATGTGTTGTAAGAACTAGAGTAAGAGGGGACTCTTTAAAAATGTACTATAAAGTGTAGAGTAGGAGGAGACCCTTGTAAAATGTATTATAAAATCTAGAGTAGGAGGACACTCTTGTAAATTTAATATAAGGTATATACAACTATTACAGATAGTCTAGTTCGGATCCAATAAATACTAAACTAAACAATTCCTATAAAATGTGTTTTAAGAACTAGAGTAAGAGGGGAATCTTAAAAAATGTACTATAAAGTGTAGAGTTTAAAGACTCTTGTAAAATGTATTATAAAATTTAGAGTAAGAGGAGACTCTTGTAAAATTAATATAGGGTAAATACAACTATTGAAAGATTGTTTAGTTTGGATCCAATAAATACTAAACTAAAAAAATCCTATAAAATTTGTTTTAAGGACTAGAGTAATGAAGGGAATCTTTAAAAATGTACTATAAAGTGTAGAGTTGGAGGACACGGTAAAATGTATTATAAAATCTAGAGTAGGAGGAGACTCTTGTAAAATTAATATAACGTATGTACAACTATTAGAAGATAGTCTAGTTCGGATCCAATAAATAATAAATTAAAAAATACAGGAGACTCTTGTAAAATGTGTTGTAAGAACTAGATTAAGAGGGGAGTCTTTAAAATGTACTATAGAGTCTAGAGTAGGAGGAGACTCTTGTAAAATTAATATAGGGTAAATACAGCTATTGAAAGATGGTCTAGTTTGAATTCAATAAATACTAAACTAAAAAAATCCTATAAAATTTGTTTTAAGAACTAGAGTAATGGAGGGAATCTTAAAAAATGTACTATAAAGTGTAGAGTTGGAGGATACGTTTGTCAAATGTATTATAAAATCTAGAGTAGGAGGAGACTCTTTTAAAATTAATATAACGTATATACAACTATTAAAAGATAGTCTAGTTCGGATCCAATAAATAATAAATTAAAAATAGAGGAGACTCTTGTAAAATGTGTTGTAAGAACTAGATTAAGAGGGGAGTCTTTAAAAATGTACTATAGGGTCTAGAGTAGGAGGAGACTCTTGTAAAATTAATATAGGGTAAATACAACTATTGAAAGATGGTCTAGTTTAGATCCAATAAATACTAAACTAAAAAATCCTATAAAATTTGTTTTAAGAACTAGAGTAATTGAGGGAATCTTTAAAAATGTACTATAAAGTGTAGAGTTTGAGGACACGTTTGTAAAATGTATTATAAAATCTAGAGTAGGAGGAGAATCTTGTAAAATTAATATAACGTATATACAACTATAAGAAGATAGTCTAGTTACGATCCCATAAATACTAAGCCAAACATTTCCTATGAAATGTGTTGTAAGAACTAGAGTAAGAGGGGACTTTTTAAAAATGTACTATAGAGTCTAGAGTAGGAGGAGACTCTTGTAAAATTAATATAAGGTATATACAACTATTAGAAGATAGTCTAGTTCGGTTCCAATAAATAATAAATTAAAAAATACAGGAGACTCTAGTAAAATGTGTTGTAAGAACTAGATTAAGAGGGGAGTCTTTAAAAATGTACTATAGAGTGTAGAGTAGGAGGAGACTCTTGTAAAATTAATATAAAGTATATACAACTATTACAAGATAGTCTAGTTCGGATCCAATAAATACTAAACTAAACAATTCCTATAAAATGTGTTGTAAGAACTAGAGTAAGAGGGGAATCTTTAAAAATGTACTTTAAAGTGTAGATTTTGAGGAGACTCTTGTAAAATGTGTTGTAAGAACTAGAGTAAGAGGGGACTCTTTAAAAATGTACTATAAAGTCTAGAGTTGAAGGAGACTCTTGTAAAATGTATTATAAAATTTAGAGTAGGAGGAGACTCTTTTAAAATTAATATAAGTTATATACAACTATTACAAGATTGTATAGTTCGGATCCAATAAATACTAAATTACAAAATAGAGAGACTCTTGTAAAATGTGTTGTAGGAACTAGATTAAGAGAGGAGTCTTTAAAAATGTACTATAAAGTCTAGAGTAGGAGGACACTCTTGTAAAATTAATATAAGGTATATAAAACTATTAGAAGATAGTCTAGTTCGGATCCAATAAATACTAAATTAAAAAATACAGGAGACTCTTGTAAAATGTGTTGTAAGAACGTGATTAAGAGGGGAGTTTTTAAAAATGTACTATAGAGTCTAGAGTAGGAGGAGACTCTTGTAAAATTAATATAGGGTAAATACAACTATTGAAAGATGGTCTAGTTTGGATCCAATAAATACTAAACTAAAAAATCCTATAAAATTTGTTTTAAGAACTAGAGTAATGGAGGGAATCTTTAAAAATGTACTATAAAGTGTAGAGTTGGAGGACACGTTTGTAAAATGTATTATTAAAATCTAGAGTAGGAGGAGACTTTTGTAAAATTAATATAACGTATATACAACTATTACAAGATAGTCTAGTTCGGATCCAATAAATACTAAAATAAACAAATCCTATAAAATTTGTTTTAAGAACTATAGTAATGGAGGGAATCTTTAAAAATGTACTATAAAGTGTAGAGTTGGAGGACACGTTTGTAAAATGTACTATAAAGTGTAGAGTTGGCGGAGACTCTCGTAAAATGTATTATAAAATCTAGAGTAGGAGGAAATTCTTGTAAAATTAATATAAGGTATATACAACTATTAGAAGATAGTCTAGTTCGGATCCAATAAATACTAAATTAAACAATTAGGAGGAGACTCTTGTAAAATGTGTTGTAAGAACTAGAGTAAGAGGGGACTCTTTAAAAATGTACTATGAAGTCTAGAGTTGGAGGAGACTCTTGTAAAATGTATTATAAAATCTAGAGTAGGAGGAGACTCTAGTAAAATTAATATAAGTTATATACAACTATTACAAGATAGTCTAGTTAGGATCCCATAAATACTAAGCCAATTAATTCCTATGAAATGTGTTGTAAGAACTAGAGTAAGAGGGGACTCTTTAAAAATATACTATAAAGTGTTGAGTAGGAGGAGACCCTTGTAAAATGTATTATAAAATCTAGAGTAGGAGGAGACTCTTGTAAAATTAATATAAGATATATACAACTTTTACCAGATTGTATAGTTCTGATCCAATAAATACTAATTTAAACAATTTGGAGGAGACTCTTGTAAAGTATATTGTAAAAACAAGAGTAAGAGGGAACTCTTTAAAAATGTACTATAGAGGTTAGAGTAGGAGGAGACTCTTGTAAAATGTATTATGAAATCTAGAGTAGGAGGAGACTCTTGTAAAAGTAATATAACGTATATACAACTATTACAAGATAGTCTAGTTACGATCCCATAAATACTAAGCCAAACATTTCCTATGAAATGTGTTGTAAGAACTAGAGTAAGAGGGGACTCTTTAAAAATGTACTATAGAGTCTAGAGTAGGAGGAGACTCTTGTAAAATTAATATAAGGTATATACAACTATTAGAAGATAGTCTAGTTCGGATCCAATAAATAATAAATTAAAAAATACAGGAAACTCTTGTAAAATGAGTTGTAAGAACTAGATTATGAGGGGAGTCTTTAAAATGTACTATAGAGTCTAGAGTAGGAGGAGACTCTTGTAAAATTAATATAGGGTAAATACAGCTATTGAAAGATGGTCTAGTTTGAATTCAATAAATACTAAACTAAAAAAATCCTATAAAATTTGTTTTAAGAACTAGAGTAATGGAGGGAATCTTAAAAAATGTACTATAAAGTGTAGAGTTGGAGGAGACTCTTGTAAAATTAATATAACGTTTATACAACTATTACAAGATAGTCTAGTTCGGATCCAATAAATACTAAACTAAACTATTCCTATAAAATGTGTTTTAAGAAGTAGAGTAAGAGGGGACTCTTTAAAAATGTACTATAAAGTGTAGAGTTAAAGGAGACTCTTGTAAAATGTATTATAAAATCTAGAGTAGGAGGAGACTCTTGTAAAATTAATATAAGTTATATACAACTATTATAAGATAGTCTAGTTAGGATCCCAGAAATACTAAGCCAAACAATTCCTATGAAATGTGTTGTAAGAACTAGAGTAAGAGGGGACTCTTTAAAAATGTACTATAAAGTGTAGAGTAGGAGGAGACCCTTGTAAAATGTATTATAAAATCTAGAGTAGGAGGACACTCTTGTAAATTTAATATAAGGTATATACAACTATTACAGATAGTCTAGTTCGGATCCAATAAATACTAAACTAAACAATTCCTATAAAATGTGTTTTAAGAATTAGAGTAAGAGGGGAATCTTAAAAAATGTACTATAAAGTGTAGAGTTTAAAAGACTCTTGTAAATTGTATTATAAAATTTAGAGTAAGAGGAGACTCTTGTAAAATTAATATAGGGTAAATACAACTATTGAAAGATTGTCTAGTTTGGATCCAATAAATACTAAACTAAAAAAATCCTATAAAATTTGTTTTAAGAACTAGAGTAATGGAGGGAATCTTTAAAAATGTACTATAAAGTGTAGAGTTGGAGGACACGTTTGTAAAATGTATTATTAAATCTAGAGTAGGAGGAGACTCTTGTAAAATTAATATAACGTATATACAACTATTAGAAGATAGTCTAGTTCGGATCCAATAAATAATAAATTAAAAAATACAGGAGACTCTTGTAAAATGTGTTGTAAGAACTAGATTAAGAGGGGAGTCTTTAAAATGTACTATAGAGTCTAGAGTAGGAGGAGACTCTTGTAAAATTAATATAGGGTTAATACAGCTATTGAAAGATGGTCTAGTTTGAATTCAATAAATACTAAACTAAAAAAATCCTATAAAATTTGTTTTAAGAACTAGAGTAATGGAGGGAACCTTAAAAAATGTACTATAAGGTGTAGAGTTGGAGGATACGTTTGTAAAATGTATTATAAAATCTAGAGTAGGAGGAGACTCTTTTAAAATTAATATAACGTATATACAACTATTAAAAGATAGTCTAGTTCGGATCCAATAAATAATAAATTAAAAATAGAGGAGACTCTTGTAAAATGTGTTGTAAGAACTAGATTAAGAGGGGAGTCTTTAAAAATGTACTATAGGGTCTAGAGTAGGAGGAGACTCTTGTAAAAATAATATAGGGTAAATACTATTGAAAGATGGTCTAGTTTAGATCCAATAAATACTAAACTAAAAAATCCTATAAAATTTGTTTTAAGAACTAGAGTAATTGAGGGAATCTTTAAAAATGTACTATAAAGTGTAGAGTTTGAGGACACGTTTGGAAAATGTATTATAAAATCTAGAGTAGGAGGAGACTCTTGTAAAATTAATATAACGTATATACAACTATAAGAAAATAGTCTAGTTACGATCCCATAAATACTAAGCCAAACATTTCCTATGAAATGTGTTGTAAGAACGAGAGTAAGAGGGGGGTCTTTTTAAAAATGTACTATAGAGTCTAGAGTAGGAGGAGACTCTTGTAAAATTAATATAAGGTATATACAACTATTAGAAGATAGTCTAGTTCGGTTCCAATAAATAATAAATTAAAAAATACAGGAGACTCTAGTAAAATGTTTTGTAAGAACTAGATTAAGAGGGGAGTCTTTAAAAATGTAGTATAGAGTGTAGAGTAGGAGGAGACTCTTGTAAAATTAATATAAAGTATATACAACTATTACAAGATAGTCTAGTTCGGATCCAATAAATACTAAACTAAACAATTCCTATAAAATGTGTTGTAAGAACTAGAGTAAGAGGGGAATCTTTAAAAATGTACTTTAAAGTGTAGATTTTGAGGAGACTCTTGTAAAATGTGTTGTAAGAACTAGAGTAAGAGGGGACTCTTTAAAAATGTACTATAAAGTCTAGAGTTAAAGGAGACTCTTGTAAAATGTATTATAAAATTTAGAGTAGGAGGAGACTCTTTTAAAATTAATATAAGTTATATACAACTATTACAAGATTGTATAGTTCGGATCCAATAAATACTAAATTACAAAATAGAGAGACTCTTGTAAAATGTGTTGTAGGAACTAGATTAAGAGGGGAGTCTTTAAAAATGTACTATAGAGTCTAGAGTAGGAGGACACTCTTGTAAAATTAATATAAGGTATATAAAACTATTAGAAGATAGTCTAGTTCGGATCCAATAAATACTAAATTAAAAAATACAGGAGACTCTTGTAAAATGTGTTGTAAGAACTTGATTAAGAGGGGAGTTTTTAAAAATGTACTATAGAGTCTAGAGTAGGAGGAGACTCTTGTAAAATTAATATAGGGAAAATACAACTATTGAAAGATGGTCTAGTTCGGATCCAATATATACTAAACTAAAAAATCCTATAAAATTTGTTTTAAGAACTAGAGTAATGGAGGGAATCTTTAAAAATGTACTATAAAGTGTAGAGTTGGAGGACACGTTTTTAAAATGTATTATTAAAATCTAGAGTAGGAGGAGACTTTTGTAAAATTAATTTAACGTATATACAACTATTACAAGATAGTCTAGTTCGGATCCAATAAATACTAAAATAAACAAATCCTATAAAATTTGTTTTAAGACCTATAGTAATGGAGGGAATCTTTAAAAATGTACTATAAAGTGTAGAGTTGGAGGACACGTTTGTAAAATGTACTATAAAGTGTAGAGTTGGCGGAGACTCTCGTAAAATGTATTATAAAATCTAGAGTAGGAGGAAATTCTTGTAAAATTAATATAAGGAATATACAACTATTAGAAGATAGTCTAGTTCGGATCCAATAAATACTAAATTAAACAATTAGGAGGAGACTCTTGTAAAATGTGTTGTAAGAACTAGAGTAAGAGGGGACTCTTTAAAAATGTACTATGAAGTCTAGAGTTGGAGGAGACTCTTGTAAAATGTATTATAAAATCTAGAGTAGGAGGAGACTCTAGTAAAATTAATATAAGTTATATACAACTATTACAAGATAGTCTAGTTAGGATCCCATAAATACTAAGCCAATTAATTCCTATGAAATGTGTTGTAAGAACTAGAGTAAGAGGGGACTCTTTAAAAATATACTATAAAGTGTTGAGTAGAAGGAGACCCTTGTAAAATGTATTATAAAATCTAGAGTAGGAGGAGACTCTTGTAAAATTAATATAACGTATATACAACTATTACAAGACAGTCTAGTTACGATCCCATAAATACTAAGCCAAACATTTCCTATGAAATGTGTTGTAAGAACTAGAGTAAGAGGGGACTCTTTAAAAATGTACTATAGAGTCTAGAGTAGGAGGAGACTCTTGTAAAATTAATATAAGGTATATACAACTATTAGAAGATAGTCTAGTTCGGATCCAATAAATACTAAACTTAACAATTAGGAGGAGACTGTTGTAAAATGTGTTGTAAGAACTAGAGTAAGAGGGGACTATTTAAAAATGTACTATAAGGTCTAGAGTTGGAGGAGACTCTTGTAAAATGTATTATAAAATTTAGGGTAGGAGGAGACTCTTGTAAAATTAAAATAAGATATATACAACTATTACAAGATTGTCTAGTTCGGTTCCAATAAATACTAAACTTAACAATTAGGAGGAGACTCTTGTAAAATGTGTTGTAAGAACTAGAGTAAGAGGGGACTCTTTAAAAATGTACTATAAAGTGTAGAGTTAAAGGAGACTCTTGTAAAATGTATTATAAAATCTAGAGTAGGAGGAGACTCTTGTAAAATTAATATAAGTTATATACAACTATTATAAGATAGTCTAGTTAGGATCCCATAAATACTAAGCCAAACAATTCCTATGAAATGTGTTGTAAGAACTAGAGTAAGAGGGGACTCTTTAAAAATGTACTATAAAGTGAAGAGTAGGATGAGACCCTTGTAAAATGTATTATAAAATCTAGAGTAGGAGGACACTCTTGTAAATTTAATATAAGGTATATACAACTATTACAGATAGTCTAGTTCGGATCCAATAAATACTAAACTAAACAATTCCTATAAAATGTGTTTTAAGAACTAGAGTAAGAGGGGAATCTTAAAAAATGTACTATAAAGTGTAGAGTTTGAAAAGACTCTTGTAAAATGTATTATAAAATTTAGAGTAAGAGGAGACTCTTGTAAAATTAATATAGGGTAAATACAACTATTGAAAGATTGTCTAGTTTGGATCCAATAAATACTAAACTAAAAAAATCCTATAAAATTTGATTTAAGAACTAGAGTAATGGAGGGAATCTTTAAAAATGTACTATAAAGTGTAGAGTTGGAGGACACGTTTGTAAAATGTATTATAAAATCTAGAGTAGGAGGAGACTCTTGTAAAATTAATATAACGTATATACAACTATTAGAAGATAGTCTAGTTCGGATCCAATAAATAATAAATTAAAAAATACAGTAGACTTTTGTAAAATGTGTTGTAAGAACTAGATTAAGAGGGGAGTCTTTAAAATGTACTATAGAGTCTAGAGTAGGAGGAGACTCTTGTAAAATTAATATAGGGTAAATACAGCTATTGAAAGATGGTCTAGTTTGAATTCAATAAATACTAAACTAAAAAAATCCTATAAAATTTGTTTTAAGAACTAGAGTAATGGAGGGAATCTTAAAAAATGTACTATAAAGTGTAGAGATGGAGGATACGTTTGTAAAATGTATTATAAAATCTAGAGTAGGAGGAGACTCTTTTAAAATTAATATAACGTATATACAACTATTAAAAGATAGTCTAGTTCGGATCCAATAAATAATAAATTAAAAATAGAGGAGACTCTTGTAAAATGTGTTGTAAGAACTAGATTAAGAGGGGAGTCTTTAAAAATGTACTATAGGGTCTAGAGTAGGAGGAGACTCTTGTAAAATTAATATAGGGTAAATACTATTGAAAGATGGTCTAGTTTAGATCCAATAAATACTAAACTAAAAAATCCTATAAAATTTGTTTTAAGAACTAGAGTAATTGAGGGAATCTTTAAAAATGTACTATAAAGTGTAGAGTTTGAGGACACGTTTGGAAAATGTATTATAAAATCTAGAGTAGGAGGAGACTCTTGTAAAATTAATATAACGTATATACAACTATAAGAAAATAGTCTAGTTACGATCCCATAAATACTAAGCCAAACATTTCCTATGAAATGTGTTGTAAGAACTAGAGTAAGAGGGGACTTTTTAAAAATGTACTATAGAGTCTAGAGTAGGAGGAGACTCTTGTAAAATTAATATAAGGTATATACAACTATTAGAAGATAGTCTAGTTCGGTTCCAATAAATAATAAATTAAAAAATACAGGAGACTCTAGTAAAATGTTTTGTAAGAACTAGATTAAGAGGGGAGTCTTTAAAAATGTAGTATAGAGTGTAGAGTAGGAGGAGACTCTTGTAAAATTAATATAAAGTATATACAACTATTACAAGATAGTCTAGTTCGGATCCAATAAATACTAAACTAAACAATTCCTATAAAATGTGTTGTAAGAACTAGAGTAAGAGGGGAATCTTTAAAAATGTACTTTAAAGTGTAGATTTTGAGGAGACTCTTGTAAAATGTGTTGTAAGAACTAGAGTAAGAGGGGACTCTTTAAAAATGTACTATAAAGTCTAGAGTTAAAGGAGACTCTTGTAAAATGTATTATAAAATTTAGAGTAGGAGGAGACTCTTTTAAAATTAATATAAGTTATATACAACTATTACAAGATTGTATAGTTCGGATCCAATAAATACTAAATTACAAAATAGAGAGACTCTTGTAAAATGTGTTGTAGGAACTAGATTAAGAGGGGAGTCTTTAAAAATGTACTATAGAGTCTAGAGTAGGAGGACACTCTTGTAAAATTAATATAAGGTATATAAAACTATTAGAAGATAGTCTAGTTCGGATCCAATAAATACTAAATTAAAAAATACAGGAGACTCTTGTAAAATGTGTTGTAAGAACTTGATTAAGAGGGGAGTTTTTAAAAATGTACTATAGAGTCTAGAGTAGGAGGAGACTCTTGTAAAATTAATATAGGGAAAATACAACTATTGAAAGATGGTCTAGTTCGGATCCAATATATACTAAACTAAAAAATCCTATAAAATTTGTTTTAAGAACTAGAGTAATGGAGGGAATCTTTAAAAATGTACTATAAAGTGTAGAGTTGGAGGACACGTTTTTAAAATGTATTATTAAAATCTAGAGTAGGAGGAGACTTTTGTAAAATTAATTTAACGTATATACAACTATTACAAGATAGTCTAGTTCGGATCCAATAAATACTAAAATAAACAAATCCTATAAAATTTGTTTTAAGACCTATAGTAATGGAGGGAATCTTTAAAAATGTACTATAAAGTGTAGAGTTGGAGGACACGTTTGTAAAATGTACTATAAAGTGTAGAGTTGGCGGAGACTCTCGTAAAATGTATTATAAAATCTAGAGTAGGAGGAAATTCTTGTAAAATTAATATAAGGAATATACAACTATTAGAAGATAGTCTAGTTCGGATCCAATAAATACTAAATTAAACAATTAGGAGGAGACTCTTGTAAAATGTGTTGTAAGAACTAGAGTAAGAGGGGACTCTTTAAAAATGTACTATGAAGTCTAGAGTTGGAGGAGACTCTTGTAAAATGTATTATAAAATCTAGAGTAGGAGGAGACCCTAGTAAAATTAATATAAGTTATATACAACTATTACAAGATAGTCTAGTTAGGATCCCATAAATACTAAGCCAATTAATTCCTATGAAATGTGTTGTAAGAACTAGAGTAAGAGGGGACTCTTTAAAAATATACTATAAAGTGTTGAGTAGAAGGAGACCCTTGTAAAATGTATTATAAAATCTAGAGTAGGAGGAGACTCTTGTAAAATTAATATAACGTATATACAACTATTACAAGACAGTCTAGTTACGATCCCATAAATACTAAGCCAAACATTTCCTATGAAATGTGTTGTAAGAACTAGAGTAAGAGGGGACTCTTTAAAAATGTACTATAGAGTCTAGAGTAGGAGGAGACTCTTGTAAAATTAATATAAGGTATATACAACTATTAGAAGATAGTCTAGTTCGGATCCAATAAATACTAAACTTAACAATTAGGAGGAGACTGTTGTAAAATGTGTTGTAAGAACTAGAGTAAGAGGGGACTATTTAAAAATGTACTATAAGGTCTAGAGTTGGAGGAGACTCTTGTAAAATGTATTATAAAATTTAGGGTAGGAGGAGACTCTTGTAAAATTAAAATAAGATATATACAACTATTACAAGATTGTCTAGTTCGGTTCCAATAAATACTAAACTTAACAATTAGGAGGAGACTCTTGTAAAATGTGTTGTAAGAACTAGAGTAAGAGGGGACTCTTTAAAAATGTACTATAAAGTGTAGAGTTAAAGGAGACTCTTGTAAAATGTATTATAAAATCTAGAGTAGGAGGAGACTCTTGTAAAATTAATATAAGTTATATACAACTATTATAAGATAGTCTAGTTAGGATCCCATAAATACTAAGCCAAACAATTCCTATGAAATGTGTTGTAAGAACTAGAGTAAGAGGGGACTCTTTAAAAATGTACTATAAAGTGAAGAGTAGGATGAGACCCTTGTAAAATGTATTATAAAATCTAGAGTAGGAGGACACTCTTGTAAATTTAATATAAGGTATATACAACTATTACAGATAGTTTAGTTCGGATCCAATAAATACTAAACTAAACAATTCCTATAAAATGTGTTTTAAGAACTAGAGTAAGAGGGGAATCTTAAAAAATGTACTATAAAGTGTAGAGTTTGAAAAGACTCTTGTAAAATGTATTATAAAATTTAGAGTAAGAGGAGACTCTTGTAAAATTAATATAGGGTAAATACAACTATTGAAAGATTGTCTAGTTTGGATCCAATAAATACTAAACTAAAAAAATCCTATAAAATTTGATTTAAGAACTAGAGTAATGGAGGGAATCTTTAAAAATGTACTATAAAGTGTAGAGTTGGAGGACACGTTTGTAAAATGTATTATAAAATCTAGAGTAGGAGGAGACTCTTGTAAAATTAATATAACGTATATACAACTATTAGAAGATAGTCTAGTTCGGATCCAATAAATAATAAATTAAAAAATACAGGAGACTTTTGTAAAATGTGTTGTAAGAACTAGATTAAGAGGGGAGTCTTTAAAATGTACTATAGAGTCTAGAGTAGGAGGAGACTCTTGTAAAATTAATATAGGGTAAATACAGCTATTGAAAGATGGTCTAGTTTGAATTCAATAAATACTAAACTAAAAAAATCCTATAAAATTTGTTTTAAGAACTAGAGTAATGGAGGGAATCTTAAAAAATGTACTATAAAGTGTAGAGATGGAGGATACGTTTGTAAAATGTATTATAAAATCTAGAGTAGGAGGAGACTCTTTTAAAATTAATATAACGTATATACAACTATTAAAAGATAGTCTAGTTCGGATCCAATAAATAATAAATTAAAAATAGAGGAGACTCTTGTAAAATGTGTTGTAAGAACTAGATTAAGAGGGGAGTCTTTAAAAATGTACTATAGGGTCTAGAGTAGGAGGAGACTCTTGTAAAATTAATATAAGGTATATACAACTATTAGAAGATAGTCTAGTTACGATCCCATAAATACTAAGCCAAACAATTCCTATGAAATGTGTTGTAAGAAATAGAGTAGGAAGGGAATCTTTAAAAATGTACTATAAAGTGTTGAGTTTTAGGAGACTCTTGTAAAATGTATTATAAAATCTAGAGTAGGAGGAGACTCTTGTAAAATTAATATAACGTATATACAACTATTACAAGATAGTCTACTTCGGATCCAATAAATACTAAACTTAACAATTCCTATAAAATGTGTTTTAAGGACTAGAGTAAGAGGGGACTCTTTAAAAATGTACTATAAAGTGTAGAGTAGGAGGAGACCCTTGTAAAATGTATTATAAAATCTAGAGTAGGAGGACACTCTTGTAAATTTAATATAAGGTATATACAACTATTACAGATAGTCTAGTTCGGATCCAATAATACTAAACTAAACAATTCCTATAAAATGTGTTTTAAGAACTAGAGTAAGAGGGGAATCTTAAAAAATGTACTATAAAGTGTAGAGTTTGAGGAGACTCTTGTAAAATGTATTATAAAATCTAGAGTAGGAGGAGACTCTTGTAAAATTAATATAAGTTATATACAACTATTACAAGATAGTCTAGTTAGGATCCCATAAATACTAAGCCAAACAATTCCTATGAAATGTGTTTTAAGAACTAGAGTAAGAGGGGAATCTTAAAAAATGTACTATAAAGTGTAGAGTAGGAGGAGACCCTTGTAAAATGTATTATAAAATCTAGAGTAGGAGGACACTCTTGTAAATTTAATATAAGGTATATACAACTATTACAGATAGTCTAGTTCGGATCCAATAATACTAAACTAAACAATTCCTATAAAATGTGTTTTAAGAACTAGAGTAAGAGGGGAATCTTAAAAAATGTACTATAAAGTGTAGAGTTTGAGGAGACTCTTGTAAAATGTACTATAAAATTTAGAGTAAGAGGAGACTCTTGTAAAATTAATATAGGGTAAATACAACTATTGAAAGATTGTCTAGTTTGGATCCAATAAATACTAAACTAAAAAAATCCTATAAAATTTGTTTTAAGAACTAGAGTAATGGAGGGAATCTTTAAAATGTACTATAAAGTGTATAGTTGGAGGACACGTTTGCAAAATGTATTATAAAATCTAGAGTAGGAGGAGACTCTTTTAAAATTAATATAACGTATATACAACTATTAAAAGATAGTCTAGTTCGGATCCAATAAATAATAAATTAAAAATAGAGGAGACTCTTGTAAAATGTGTTGTAAGAACTAGATTAAGAGGGGAGTCTTTAAAAATGTACTATAGGGTCTAGAGTAGGAGGAGACTCTTGTAAAATTAATATAAGGTATATACAACTATTAGAAGATAGTCTAGTTACGATCCCATAAATACTAAGCCAAACAATTTCTATGAAATGTGTTGTAAGAAATAGAGTAAGAGGGGAATCTTTAAAAATGTACTATAAAGTGTAGAGTTTTAGGAGACTCTTGTAAAATGTATTATAAAATCTAGAGTAGGAGGAGACTCTTGTAAAATTAATATAACGTATATACAACTATTACAAGATAGTCTACTTCGGATCCAAAAAATACTAAACTTAACTATTCCTATAAAATGTGTTTTAAGAACTAGAGTAAGAGGGGAATCTTTAAAAATGTACTATAAAGTGTAGAGTAGGAGGAGACTCTTGTAAAATGTGTTTTAAGAACTAGAGTAAGAGGGGACTATTTAAAAATGTACTATAAGGTCTAGAGTTGGAGGAGACTCTTGTAAAATGTATTATAACATTTAGAGTAGGAGGAGACTCTTGTAAAATTAAAATAAGATATATACAACTATTACAAGATTGTCTAGTTCGGATCCAATAAATACTAAACTTAACAATTTGGAGGAGACTCTTGTAAAATGTGTTGTAAGAACTAGAGTAAGAGGGGACTCTTTAAAAATGTACTATAAAGTGTAGAGTTAAAGGAGACTCTTGTAAAATGTATTATAAAATCTATAGTAGGAGGAGACCCTTGTAAAATTAATATAAATTATATACAACTATTACAAGATAGTCTAGTTAGGATCCCATAAATACTAAGCCAAACAATTCCTATGAAATGTGTTGTAAGAACTAGAGTAAGAGGGGACTCTTTAAACATGTACTATAAAGTGTAGAGTAGGAGGAGAGCGTTGTAAAATGTATTATAAAATCTAGAGTAGGAGGACACTCTTGTAAATTTAATATAAGGTATATACAACTATTACAGATAGTCTAGTTCGGGTCCAATAAATACTAAACTAAACAATTCCTATAAAATGTGTTTTAAGAACTAGAGTAAGAGGGGAATCTTAAAAAAATGTACTATAAAGTGTAGAGTTTGAGGAGACTCTTGTAAAATGTATTATAAAATTTAGAGTAAGAGGAGACTCTTGTAAAATTAATATAGGGTAAATACAACTATTGTAAGATTGTCTAGTTTGGATCCAATAAATACTAAACTAAAAAAAACCTATAAAATTTGTTTTAAGAACTAGAGTAATAGAGGGAATCTTTAAAAATGTACTATAAAGTGTAGAGTTGGAGGACACGTTTGTAAAATGTATTATAAAATCTAGAGTAGGAGGAGACTCTTGAAAAATTAATATAACGTATATACAACTATTACAAGATAGTCTAGTTCGGACCCAATAAATAATAAATTAAAAATAGAGGAGACTCTTGTAAAATGTGTTGTAAGAACTAGGTTAAGAGGGGAGTCTTTAAAAATGTACTATAGGGTCTAGAGTAGGAGGAGACTCTTGTAAAATTAATATAAGGTATATACAACTATTAGAAGATAGTCTAGTTACGATCCCATAAATACTAAGCCAAACATTTCCAATGAAATGTGTTGTAAGAACTAGAGTAAGAGGGGAATCTTTAAAAATGTACTATAAAGTGTAGAGTTTTAGGAGACTCTTGTAAAATGTATTATAAAATCTAGAGTAGGATGAGACTCTTGTAAAATTAATCTAACTTATATACAACTATTACAAGATAGTCTAGTTCGGATCCAATAAATACTAAACTAAACAATTCCTATAAAATGTGTTTTAAGAACTAGAGTAAGAGGGGAATCTTTAAAAATGTACTATAAAGTGTAGAGTTTGAGGAGACTCTTGTAAAATGTATTATAAAATTTAGAGTAGGAGGAGACTCTTGTAAAATTAATATAACGTATATACAACTATTACAAGATAGTCTAGTTCGGATCCAATAAATACTAAACTAAACTATTCCTATAAAATGTGTTTTAAGAACTAGAGTAAGAGGAGAATATTTAAAAATGTACTATAAAGTGTAGAGTAGGAGGAGACCCTTGTAAAATGAATTATAAAATCTAGAGTAGGAGGAGACTCTTGTAAAATTAATATAAGGTATTTACAACTATTACAAGATTGTCTAGTTCGGATCCAATAAATACTAAACTAAACAATTCCTATAAAATGTGTTGTAAGAACTAGAGTAAGAGGGGAATCTTTAAAAATGTACTTTAAAGTGTAGATTTTGAGGAGACTCTTGTAAAAAGTGTTGTAAGAACTAGAGTAAGAGGGGGCTCTTTAAAAATGTACTATAAAGTCTAGAGTTGAAGGAGAATCTTGTAAAATGTATTATAAAATTAAGAGTAGGAGGAGACTCTTTTAAAATTAATATAAGTTGTATACAACTATTACAAGATTGTATAGTTCGGACCCAATAAATACTAAATTACAAAATAGAGAGACTCTTGTAAAATGTGTTGTAGGAACTAGATAAAGAGGGGAGTCTTTAAAAATGTACTATAGAGTCTAGAGTAGGAGGAGACTCTTGTAAAATTAATATAAGGTATATACAACTATAAGAAGATAGTCTAGTTCGGATCCAATAAATACTAAATTAAAAATACAGGAGACTCTTGTAAAATGTGTTGTAAGAACTTGATTAAGAGGGGAGTTTTTAAAAATGTACTATAGAGTCTAGAGTAGAAGGAGACTCTTGTTAAATTAATATAGGGTAAATACAACTATTGAAAGATGGTCTAGTTTGGATCCAATAAATACTAAACTAAAAAATCCTATAAAATTTGTTTTAAGAACTAGAGTAATGGAGGGAATCTTTAAAAATGTACTATAAAGTGTAGAGTTGGAGGACACGTTTGTAAAATGTATTATTAAAATCTAGAGTAGGAGGAGACTCTTGTAAAATTAATATAACGTATATACAACTATTACAAGATAGTCTAGTTCAGATCCAATAAATACTAAAATAAACAAATCCTATAAAATTTGTTTTAAGAACTATAGTAATGGAGGGAATCTTTAAAAATGTACTATAAAATGTAGAGTTGGAGGACACGTTTGTAAAATGTACTATAAAGTGTAGAGTTGGAGGAGACTCTCGTAAAATGTATTATAAAATCTAGAGTAGGAGGAAATTCTTGTAAAATTATTATAAGGTATATACAACTATTAGAAGATAGTCTAGTTCGGATCCAATAAATACTAAATTAAACAATTAGGAGGAGACTCTTGTAAAATGTGTTGTAAGAACTAGAGTAAGAGGGGACTCTTTAAAAATGTACTATGAAGTCTAGAGTTGGAGGAGACTCTTGTAAAATTTATTATAAAATCTAGAGTAGGAGGAGACTCTATTAAAATTAATATAAGTTATATACAACTATTACAAGATAGTCTAGTTAGGATCCCATAAATACTAAGTCAATTAATTCCTATGAAATGTGTTGTAAGAACTAGAGTAAGAGGGGACTCTTTAAAAATGTACTATAAAGTGTTGAGTAGGAGGAGACCCTTGTAAAATGTATTATAAAATCTAAAGTAGGAGGAGACTCTTGTAAAATTAATATAAGATATATACAACTTTTACCAGATAGTATAGTTCTGATCCAATAAATACTAATTTAAACAATTTGGAGGAGACTCTTGTAAAGTATATTGTAAAAACAAGAGTAAGAGGGAACTCTTTAAAAATGTACGATAGAGGTTAGAGTAGAAGGAGACTCTTGTAAAATGTATTATGAAATCTAGAGTAGGAGGAGAATCTTGTAAAATTAATATAAGGTATATACAACTATTACAAGATCGTCTAAATTGATCCAATAAATACCAAACATAACAATTAGGAGGAGACTCTTGTAAAATGTGTTGTAAGAACTAGAGTAATAGGGGACTCTTTAAAAATGTATTATAAAGTGTAGAGTTGGAGGAGACTCTTGTAAAATGTAATATAAAATCTAGAGTAGGAGGAGACTCTTGTAAAATGTGTTGTAGGAACTAGATTAAGAGGGGAGTCTTTAAAAATGTACTATAGAGTCTAGAGTAGGAGGAGACTCTTGTAAAATTAATATAAGGTATATACAACTATTAGAAGATAGTCTAGTTCGGATCCAATAAATAATAAATTAAAAAATAGAGGAGACTCTTGTAAAATTAATATAGGGTAAATACAACTATTGAAAGATGGTCTAGTTTGGATCCAATAAATACTAAACTAAAAAATCCTATAAAATTTGTTTTAAGAACTAGAGTAATGGAGGGAATTTTTAAAAATGTACTATAAAGTGTAGAGTTGGAGGACACGTTTGTAAAATGCATATAAAATCTAGAGTAGGAGGAGACTCTTGTAAAATTAATATAACGTATATACAACTATTACAAGATAGTCTAGTTACGATCCCATAAATACTAAGCCAAACATTTCCTATGAAATGTGTTGTAAGAACTAGAGTAAGAGGGGACTCTTTAAATATGTACTATAGAGTCTAGAGTAGGAGGAGACTCTTGTAAAATTAATATAAGGTATATACAACTATTAGAAGATAGTCTAGTTCGGATCCAATAAATAATAAATTAAAAAATACAGGAGACTCTTGTAAAATGTGTTGTAAGAACTAGATTAAGAGGGGAGTCTTTAAAAATGTACTATAGAGTCTAGAGTAGGAGGAGACTCTTGTAAAATTAATATAGGGTAGATACAGCTATTGAAAGATGGTCTAGTTTGAATTCAATAAATACTAAACTAAAAAATCCTATAAAATTTGTTTTAAGAACTAGAGTAATGGAGGGAATCTTTAAAAATGTACTATAAAGTGTAGAGTTGGAAGACACGTTTGTAAAATGTATTATAAAATCTAGAGTAGGAGGAGACTCTTTTAAAATTAATATAACGTATATACAACTATTACAAGATAGTCTAGTTCGGATCCAATAAAAAAATAAATTAAAACTAGAGGAGACTCTTGTATAATGTGTTGTAAGAACTAGATTAAGAGGGGAGTCTTTAAAAATGTACTATAGGGTCTAGAGTAGGAGGAGACTCTTGTAAAATTAATATAAGGTATATACAACTATTAGAAGATAGTCTAGTTACGATCCCATAAATACTAAGCCAAACATTTCCTATGAAATTTGTTGTAAGAAATAGAGTAAGAGGGGAATCTTTAAAAATGTACTATAAAGTGTAGAGTTTTGGGAGACTCTTGTAAAATGTATTATAAAATCTAGAGTAGAAGGAGACTCTTGTAAAATTAATATAACGTATATACAACTATTACAAGATAGTCTAGTTCGGATCCAATGAATACTAAACTAAACTATTCCTATAAAATGTGTTTCAAGAACTAGGTCAAGAGGGGAGTCTTTAAAAATGTACTATAAAGTGTAGAGTTTGAGGAGACTCTTGTAAAATGTGTTGTAAGAACTAGAGTAAGAGGGGACTATTTAAAAATGTACTTTAAGAGCTAGAGTTGGAGGAGACTCTTGTAAAATGTATTATAAAATTTAGAGTAGGAGGAGACTCTTGTAAAATTAATATAACGTATATACAACTATTACAAGATAGTCTAGTTCGGATCCAATAAATACTAAACTAAACAAATCCTATAAAATTTGTTTTAAGAACTAGAGTAATGGAGAGAATCTTTAAAAATGTACTATAAAGTGTAGAGTTGGAGGACACGTTTGTAAAATGTACTATAAAGTGTAGAGTTGGAGGAGACTCTTGTAGAATGTATTATAAAATCTAGAGTAGGAGGAAATTCTTGTAAAATTAATTTAAGGTATATACAACTATTAGAAGATAGTCTAGTTCGGATCTAATAAATACTAAATTAAACAATTCCTATAAAATGTGTTGTAAGAACTAGAGTAAGAGGGGAACATTTAAATATGTACTATAAAGTCTAGAGTTGGAGCAGACTCTTGTAAAATGTATTATAAAATCTAGAGTAGGAGAAGACTCTTGTAAAATTAATATAAGTTATATACAACTATTACAAGATAGTCTAGTTACGTACCCATAAATACTAAGCCAAACATTTCCTATGAAATGTGTTGTAAGAACTAGAGTAAGAGGGGACTCTTTAAAAATGTACTATAAAGTGTAGAGTAGGAGGAGACCCTTGTAAAATGTATTATAAATTCTAGAGTAGGAGGAGACTCTTGTAAAATTAATATAAAGTATATACAACTATTACAAGATAGTCTAGTTCGGATCCAATAAATACTAAACTAACCAATTCCTATAAAATGTGTTGTAAGAACTAGAGTAAGAGGGGAATATTTAAAAATGTACTATAAAGTGTAGAGTTTGAGGAGACTCTTGTAAAATGTGTTGTAAGAACTAGAGTAAGAGGGGACTCTTTAAAAATGTACTATAAAGTCTAGAGTTGGAGGAGACTCTTGTAAAATGTATTATAAAATTTAGGGTAGGAGGAGACTCTTTTAAAATTAATATGAGTTATATACAACTATTACAAGATTGTCTAGTTCAGATCCAATAAATACTAAATTAAAAAATACAGGAGACTTGTAAAATGTGTTGTAAGAACTTGATTAAGAGGGGAGTTTTTAAAAATGTACTATAGAGTCTAGAGTAGGAGGAGACTCTTGTAAAATTAATATAGGGTAAATACAACTATTGAAAGATGGTCTAGTTTGGATCCAATAAATACTAAACTAAAAAAATCCTATAAAATTTGTTTTAAGAACTAGAGTAATGAAGGGAATTTTTAAAAATGTACTATAAAGTGTAGAGTAGGAGGAGACCCTTGTAAAATGTATTGTAAATTCTAGAGTAGGAGGAGACTCTTGTAAAATTAATATAAAGTATATACAACTATTGCAAGATAGTCTAGTTCGGATCCAATAAATACTAAATTAAAAAATACAGGAGACTCTTGTAAAATGTGTTGTAAGAACTTGATTAAGAGGGGAGTTTTTAAAAATGTACTATAAGGTCTAGAGTAGGAGGAGACTCTTGTAAAATTAATATAGGGTAAATACAACTATTGAAAGATGGTCTAGTTTGGATCCAATAAAAACTAAACTAAAAAAAACCTATAAAATTTATTTTAAGAACTAGAGTAATGGAGGGAATCTTTAAAAATGTACTATAAAGTGTAGAGTTGGAGGACACGTTTGTAAAATGTATTATTAAAATCTAGAGTAGGAGGAGACTCTTGTAAAATTAATATAACGTATATACAACTATTACAAGATAGTCTAGTTCGGATCCAATAAATACTAAAATAAACAAATCCTATAAAATTTGTTTTAAGAACTATAGTAATGGAAGAAATCTTTAAAAATGTACTATAAAGTGTAGAGTTGGAGGACACGTTTGTAAAATGTACTTTAAAGTGTAGAGTTGGAGGAGACTCTTGTAAAATGTATTATAAAATCTAGAGTAGGAGGAGACTCTTGTAAAATTAATATAAGTTATATACAACTATTACAAGATTGTTTAGTACGGATCCAATAATAACTAAATTACAAAATAGAGAGACACTTGTAAAATGTGTTGTAGGAACTAGATTAAAAGGGGAGTCTTTAAAAATGTACTATAGAGTCTAGAGTAGGAGGAGACTCTTGTAAAATTAATATAAAATATATACAACTATTAGAAGATAGTCTAGTTCGGATCCAATAAATACTAAATTAAAAAATACAGGAGACTCTTGTAAAATGTGTTGTAAGAACTTGATTAATAGGGGAGTTTTTAAAAATGTACTATAGAGTCTAGAGTAGGAGGAGACTCTTGTAAAATTAATATAGGGTAAATACAACTATTGAAAGATGGTCTAGTTTGGATCCAATAAATACTAAACTAAAAAAATTCTATAAAATTTGTTTTAAGAACTAGAGTAATGAAGGGAATCTTTAAAAATGTACTATAAAGTGTAGAGTTGCAGGACACGTTTGTAAAATGTATTATTAAAATCTAGAGTAGGAGGAGACTCTAGTAAAATTAATATAAGGTATATACAACTATTAGAAGACAGTCTAGTTCGGATCCAATAAATACTTAATTAAAAAATACAGGAGACTCTTGTAAAATGTGTTGTAAGAACTTGATTAAGAGGGGAGTTTTTAAAAATGTACTATAAGGTCTAGAGTAGGAGGAGACTCTTGTAAAATTAATGTAGGGTAAATACAACTATTGAAAGATGGTCTAGTTTGGATCCAATAAATACTAAACTAAAAAAATCCTATAAAATTTATTTTAAGAACTAGAGTAATGGAGGGAATCTTTAAAAATGTACTATAAAGTGTAGAGTTGGAGGACACGTTTGTAAAATGTATTATTAAAATCTAGTGTAGGAGGAGACTCTTGTAAAATTAATATAACGTATATCCAACTATTACAAGATAGTCTAGTTCAGATCTAATAAATACTAAAATAAACAAATCCTATAAAATTTGTTTTAAGAACTATATTAATGGAGGGAATCTTTAAAAATGTACTATAAAGTGTAGAGTTGGAGGACACTTTTGTAAAATGTACTATAAAGTGTAGAGTTGGAGGAGACTCTTGTAAAATGTATTATAAAATCTAGAGTAGGAGGAGACTCTTGTAAAATTAATATAAGTTATATACAACTATTACAAGATTGTCTAGTACGGATCCAATAATTACTAAATTACAAAATAGAGGAGACTCTTGTAAAATGTGTTGTAGGAACTAGATTAAGAGGGGAGTGTTTAAAAATGTACTATAGAGTCTAGAGTAGGAGGAGACTCTTGTAAAATTAATATAAGTTATATACAACTATTAGAAGATAGTCTAGTTCGGATCCAATAAATAATAAATAAAAAAATAGAGGAGACTCTTGTAAAATTAATATAGGGTAAATACAACGATTGAAAGATGGTCTAGTTTGGATCCAATAAATACTAAACTAAAAAATCCTATAAAATTTGTTTTAAAAACTAGAGTAATGGAGGGAATCTTTAAAAATGTACTATAAAGTGTAGAGTTGGAGGACACGTTTGTAAAATGTATTATTAAAATCTAGAGTAGGAGGAGACTCTTGTAAAATTAATATAACGTATATACAACTATTACAAGATAGTCTAGTTCGGATCCAATAAATACTAAATTAAAAAATACAGGAGACTCTTGTAAAATGTGTTGTAAGAACTTGATTAAGAGGGGAGTTTTTAAAAATGTACTATAAGGTCTAGAGTAGGAGGAGACTCTTGTAAAATTAATATAGGGTAAATACAACTATTGAAAGATGGTCTAGTTTTTTATCCAATAAATACTAAACTAAAAAAATCCTATAAAATTAATTTTAAGAACTAGAGTAATGGAGGGAATCTTTAAAAATGTACTATAAAGTGTAGAGTTGGAGGACACGTTTGTAAAATGTATTATTAAAATCTAGAGTAGGAGGAGACTCTTGTAAAATTAATATAACGTATATACAACTATTACAAGATAGTCTAGTTCGGATCCAATAAATACTAAAATAAACAAATCCTATAAAATTTGTTTTAAGAACTATAGTAATGGAGGGAATCTTTAAAAATGTACTATAAAGTGTAGAGTTGGAGGACACGTTTGTAAAATGTACTTGAAAGTGTAGAGTTGGAGGAGACTCTTGTAAAATGTATTATAAAATCTAGAGTAGGAGGAGACTCTTGTAAAAGTAATATAAGTTATATACAACTATTACAAGATTGTCTAGTACGGATCCAATAAATACTAAATTACAAAATAGAGAGACTCTTGTAAAATGTGTTGTAGGAACTAGATTAAAAGGGGAGTCTTTAAAAATGTACTATAGAGTCTAGAGTAGGAGGAGACTCTTGTAAAATTAATATAAAATATATACAACTATTAGAAGATAGTCTAGTTCGGATCCAATAAATACTAAATTAAAAAATACAGGAGACTCGTGTAAAATGTGTTGTAAGAACTTGATTAATAGGGAAGTTTTTAAGAATGTACTATAGAGTCTAGAGTAGGAGGAGACTCTTGTAAAATTAATATAGGGTAAATACAACTATTGAAAGATGGTCTAGTTTGGATCCAATAAATACTAAACTAAAAAAATTCTATAAAATTTGTTTTAAGAACTAGAGTAATGAAGGGAATCTTTAAAAATGTACTATAAAGTGTAGAGTTGCAGGACACGTTTGTAAAATGTATTATTAAAATCTAGAGTAGGGGGAGACTCTAGTAAAATTAATATAAGGTATACACAACTATTAGAAGACAGTCTAGTTCGGATCCAATAAATACTTAATTAAAAAATACAGGAGACTCTTGTAAAATGTGTTGTAAGAACTTGATTAAGAGGGGAGTTTTTAAAAATGTACTATAAGGTCTAGAGTAGGAGGAGACTCTTGTAAAATTAATGTAGGGTAAATACAACTATTGAAAGATGGTCTAGTTTGGATCCAATAAATACTAAACTAAAAAAATCCTATAAAATTTATTTTAAGAACTAGAGTAATGGAGGGAATCTTTAAAAATGTACTATAAAGTGTAGAGTTGGAGGACACGTTTGTAAAATGTATTATTAAAATCTAGTGTAGGAGGAGACTCTTGTAAAATTAATATTACGTATATAAAACTATTACAAGATAGTCTAGTTCGGATCCAATAAATACTAAAATAAACAAATCCTATAAAATTTGTTTTAAGAACTATAGTAATGGAGGGAATCTTTAAAAATGTACTATAAAGTGTAGAGTTGGAGGACACGTTTGTAAAATGTACTATAAAGTGTAGAGTTGGAGGAGACTCTTGTAAAATGTATTATAAAATCTAGAGTAGGAGGAGACTCTTGTAAAATTAATATAAGTTATATACAACTATTACAAGATTGTCTAGTACGGATCCAATAATTACTAAATTACAAAATAGAGGAGACTCTTGTAAAATGTGTTGTAGGAAATAGATTAAGAGGGGAGTGTTTAAAAATGTACTATAGAGTCTAGAGTAGGAGGAGAATCTTGTAAAATTAATATAAGGTATATACAACTATTAGAAGATAGTCTAGTTCGGATCCAATAAATAATAAATAAAAAAATAGAGGAGACTCTTGTAAAATTAATATAGGGTAAATACAACTATTGAAAGATGGTCTAGTTTTGATCCAATAAATACTAAACTAAAAAATCCTATAACATTTGTTTTAAAAACTAGAGTAATGGAGGGAATCTTTAAAAATGTACTATAGAGTGTAGAGTTGGAGGACACGTTTGTAAAATGTATTATAAAATCTAGAGTAGGAGGAGACTCTTGTAAAATTAATATAACGTATATACAACTATTACAAGATAGTCTAGTTACGATCCGATAAATACTAAGCCAAACATTTCCTATGAAATGTGTTGTAAGAACTAGAGTAAGAGGGGACTCTTTAAAAATGTACTATAAAGTGTAGAGAAGGAGGAGACCCTTGTAAAATGTATTATAAAATCTAGAGTAGGAGGACACTCTTGTAAAATTAATATAAGGTATATACAACTATTACAGATAGTCTAGTTCGGATCCAATAAATACTAAACTAATAATTCCTATAAAATGTGTTTTAAGAACTAGAGTAAGAGCGGAATCTTAAAAAATGTACTATAAAGTGTAGAGTTGGAGGACACGTTTGTAAAATGTATTATAAAATCTAGAGTAGGAGGAGACTCTTGTAAAATTAATATAACGTATATACAACTATTACAAGATAGTCTAGTTACGATCCCATAAATACTAAGCCAAACATTTCCTATGAAATGTGTTGTAAGAACTAGAGTAGGAGGAGACTCTTGTAAAATTAATATAACGTATATACAACTATTACAAGATAGTCTAGTTACGATCCCATAAATACTAAGCCAAACATTTCCTATGAAATGTGTTGTAAGAACTAGAGTAAGAGGGGACTCTTTAAAAATGTACTAAAGAGTCTAGAGTAGTAGGAGACTCTTGTAAAATGTATTATAAAATCTAGAGTAGGAGGAGACTCTTGTAAAATTAATATAACGTATATACAACTATTACAAGATAGTCTAGTTCGGATCCAATAAATACTAAACTAAACTATTCCTATAAAATGTGTTTTAAGAACTAGAGTAAGAGGGGAATCTTTAAAAATGTACTATAAAGTGTAGAGTTTGAGGAGACTCTTGTAAAATGTGTTGTAAGAGCTAAAGTAAGAGGGGACTCTTTAAAAATGTACTATAAAGTGTAGAGAAGGAGGAGACCCTTGTAAAAAATATTATAAAATCTAGAGTAGGAGGACACTCTTGTAAAATTAATATAAGGTATATACAACTATTACAGATAGTCTAGTTCGGATCCAATAAATACTAAACTAATAATTCCTATAAAATGTGTTTTAAGAACTAGAGTAAGAGCGGAATCTTAAAAAATGTACTATAAAGTGTAGAGTTGGAGGACACTTTTGTAAAATGTACTATAAAGTGTAGAGTTGGAGGAGACTCTTGTAAAATGTATTATAAAATCTAGAGTAGGAGGAAATTCTTGTAAAATTAATATAAAGTATATACAACTATTAGAAGATAGTCTAGTTCGGATCCAATAAATACTAAATTAAACAATTAGGAGGAGACTTTTGTAAAATGTGTTGTAAGAACTAGAGTAAGAGGGGACTGTTTAAAAATGTACTATATAGTCTAGAGTTGGAGGAGACTCTTGTAAAATGTATTATAAAATCTAGAGTAGGAGAAGAGTCTTGTAAAATTAATATAAGTTATATACAACTATTACAAGATAGTCTAGTTACGATCCCATAAATACTAAGCCAAACATTTCCTATGAAATGTGTTGTAAGAACTAGAGTAAGAGGGGACTCTTTAAAAATGTACTATAAAGTGTAGAGTTGGAGGACACGTTTGTAAAATGTATTATAAAATCTAGAGTAGGAGGAGACTCTTGTAAAATTAATATAACATATATACAACTATTACAAGATAGTCTAGTTCGGATCCAATAAATAATAAATTAAAAATAGAGGAGACTCTTGTAAAATGTGTTGTAAGAACTAGATTAAGAGGGGAGTCTTTAAAAATGTACTATAGAGTCTAGAGTAGGAGGAGACTCTTGTAAAATTAATATAAGGTATATACAACTATTAGAAGGTAGTCTAGTTCGGATCCAATAAATAATAAATTAAAAAATAGAGGAGACACTTGTAAAATTAATATAGGGTAAATACAACTATTGAAAGATGGTCTAGTTTGGATCCAATAAATACTAAACTAACAAATCCTATAAAATTTGTTTTAAAAACTAGAGTAATGGAGGGAATCTTTAAAAATGTACTATAAAGTGTAGAGTTGGAGGACACGTTTGTAAAATGTATTATTAAAATCTAGAGTAGGAGGAGACTCTTGTAAAATTAATATAAAATATATACAACTATTAGAAGATAGTCTAGTTCGGATCCAATAAATACTAAATTAAAAAATACAGGAGACTCTTGTAAAATGTGTTGTAAGAACTTGATTAATAGGGGAGTTTTTAAAAATGTACTATAGAGGCTAGAGTAGGAGGAGACTCTTGTAAAATTAATATAGGGTAAATACAACTATTGAAAGATGGTCTAGTTTGGATCCAATAAATACTAAACTAAAAAAATTCTATAAAATTTGTTTTAAGAACTAGAGTAATGAAGGGAATCTTTAAAAATGTACTATAAAGTATAGAGTTGCAGGACACGTTTGTAAAATGTATTATTAAAATCTAGAGTAGGAGGAGACTCTAGTAAAATTAATATAAGGTATATACAACTATTAAGAGATAGTCTAGTTCGGATCCAATAAATACTAAATTAAAAAATACAGGAGACTCTTGTAAAATGTGTTGTAAGAACTTGATTAAGAGGGGAGTTTTTAAAAATGTACTATAAGGTCTAGAGTAGGAGGAGACTCTTGTAAAATTAATGTAGGGTAAATACAACTATTAAAAGATGGTCTAGTTTGGATCCAATAAATACTAAACTAAAAAAATCCTATAAAATTTATTTTAAGAACTAGAGTAATGGAGGGAATCTTTAAAAATGTACTATAAAGTGTAGAGTTGGAGGACACGTTTGTAAAATGTATTATTAAAATCTAGTGTAGGAGGAGACTCTTGTAAAATTAATATTACGTATATAAAACTATTACAAGATAGTCTAGTTCGGATCCAATAAATACTAAAATAAACAAATCCTATAAAATTTGTTTTAAGAACTATAGTAATGGAGGGAATCTTTAAAAATGTACTATAAAGTGTAGAGTTGGAGGACACGTTTGTAAAATGTACTATAAAGTGTAGAGTTGGAGGAGACTCTTGTAAAATGTATTATAAAATCTAGAGTAGGAGGAGACCCTTGTAAAATTAATATAAGTTATATACAACTATTACAAGATTGTCTAGTACGGATCCAATAATTACTAAATTACAAAATAGAGGAGACTCTTGTAAAATGTGTTGTAGGAACTAGATTAAGAGCGGAGTGTTTAAAAATGTACTATAGAGTCTAGAGTAGGAGGAGACTCTTGTAAAATTAATATAAGGTATATACAACTATTAGAAGATAGTCTAGTTCGGATCCAATAAATAATAAATAAAAAAATAGAGGAGACTCTTGTAAAATTAATATAGGGTAAATACAACTATTGAAAGATGGTCTAGTTTTGATCCAATAAATACTAAACTAAAAAATCCTATAAAATTTGTTTTAAAAACTAGAGTAATGGAGGGAATCTTTAAAAATGTACTATAGAGTGTAGAGTTGGAGGACACGTTTGTAAAATGTATTATAAAATCTAGAGTAGGAGGAGACTCTTGTAAAATTAATATAACGTATATACAACTATTACAAGATAGTCTAGTTACGATCCCATAAATACTAAGCCAAACATTTCCTATGAAATGTGTTGTAAGAACTAGAGTAAGAGGGGACTCTTTAAAAATGTACTATAGAGTCTAGAGTAGTAGGAGACTCTTGTAAAATGTATTATAAAATCTAGAGTAGGAGGAGACTCTTGTAAAATTAATATAACGTATATACAACTATTACAAGATAGTCTAGTTCGGATCCAATAAATACTAAACTAAACTATTCCTATAAAATGTGTTTTAAGAACTAGAGTAAGAGGGGAATCTTTAAAAATGTACTATAAAGTGTAGAGTTTGAGGAGACTCTTGTAAAATGTGTTGTAAGAGCTAAAGTAAGAGGGGACTCTTTAAAAATGTACTATAAAGTGTAGAGTAGGAGGAGACCCTTGTAAAATGTATTATAAAATCTAGAGTAGGAGGACACTCTTGTAAAATTAATATAAGGTATATACAACTATTACAGATAGTCTAGTTCGGATCCAATAAATACTAAACTAATAATTCCTATAAAATGTGTTTTAAGAACTAGAGTAAGAGGGGAATCTTAAAAAATGTACTATAAAGTGTAGAGTTGGAGGACACGTTTGTAAAATGTATTATAAAATCTAGAGTAGGAGGAGACTCTTGTAAAATTAATATAACGTATATACAACTATTACAAGATAGTCTAGTTCGGATCCAATAAATAATAAATTAAAAATAGAGGAGACTCTTGTAAAATGTGTTGTAAGAACTAGATTAAGAGGGGACTATTTAAAAATGTACTATAAGATCTAGAGTCGGAGGAGACTCTTGTAAAATGTATTATAAAATTTAGAGTAGGAGGAGACTCTTGTAAAATTAATATAACGTATATACAACTATTACAAGATAGTCTAGTTCGGATCCAATAAATACTAAACTAAACAAATCCTATAAAATTTGTTTTAAGAACTAGAGTAATGGAGAGAATCTTTAAAAATGTACTATAAAGTGTAGAGTTGGAGGACACGTTTGTAAAATGTACTATAAAGTGTAGAGTTGGAGGAGACTCTTGTAGAATGTATTATAAAATCTAGAGTAGGAGGAAATTCTTGTAAAATTAATATAAGGTATATACAACTATTAGAAGATAGTCTAGTTCGGATCCAATAAATACTAAATTAAACAATTAGGAGGAGACTTTTGTAAAATGTGTTGTAAGAACTAGAGTAAGAGGGGACTCTTTAAAAATGTACTATAAAGTCTAGAGTTGGAGGAGACTCTTGTAAAATGTATTATAAAATCTAGAGTAGGAGAAGACTCTTGTAAAATTAATATAAGTTATATACAACTATTACAAGATAGTCTAGTTACGTACCCATAAATACTAAGCCAAACATTTCCTATGAAATGTGTTGTAAGAACTAGAGTAAGACGGGAATATTTAAAAATGTACTATAAAGTGTAGAGTTTGAGGAGACTCTTGTAAAATGTGTTGTAAGAACTAGAGTAAGAGGGGACTCTTTAAAAATGTACTATAAAGTCTAGAGTTGGAGGAGACTCTTGTAAAATGTATTATAAAATTTAGAGTAGGAGGAGACTCTTTTAAAATTAATATGAGTTATATACAACTATTACAAGATTGTCTAGTTCGGATCCAATAAATACTAAATTAAAAAATACAGGAGACTCTTGTAAAATGTGTTGTAAGAACTTGATTAAGAGGGGAGTTTTTAAAAATGTACTATAGAGTCTAGAGTAGGAGGAGACTCTTGTAAAATTAATATAAAATATATACAACTATTAGAAGATAGTCTAGTTCGGATCCAATAAATACTAAATTAAAAAATACAGGAGACTCTTGTAAAATGTGTTGTAAGAACTTGATTAAGAGGGGAGTTTTTAAAAATGTACTATAGAGTCTAGAGTAGGAGGAGACTCTTGTAAAATTAATATAGGGTAAATACAACTATTGAAAGATGGTCTAGTTTGGATCCAATAAATACTAAACTAAAAAAATTCTATAAAATTTGTTTTAAGAACTAGAGTAATGAAGGGAATCTTTAAAAATGTACTATAAAGTGTAGAGTTGCAGGACACGTTTGTAAAATGTATTATTAAAATCTAGAGTAGGAGGAGACTCTAGTAAAATTAATATAAGGTATATACAACTATTAGAAGATAGTCTAGTTCGGATCCAATAAATACTAAATTAAAAAATACAGGAGACTCTTGTAAAATGTGTTGTAAGAACTTGATTAAGAGGGGAGTTTTTAAAAATGTACTATAAGGTCCAGAGTAGGAGGAGACCCTTGTAAAATTAATGTAGGGTAAATACAACTATTGAAAGATGGTCTAGTTTGGATCCAATAAATACTAAACTAAAAAAATCCTATAAAATTTATTTTAAGAACTAGAGTAATGGAGGGAATCTTTAAAAATGTACTATAAAGTGTAGAGTTGGAGGACACGTTTGTAAAATGTACTATAAAGTGTAGAGTTGGAGGAGACTCTTGTAAAATGTATTATAAAATCTAGAGTAGGAGGAGACTCTTGTAAAATTAATATAAGTTATATACAACTATTACAAGATTGTCTAGTACGGATCCAATAATTACTAAATTACAAAATAGAGGAGACTCTTGTAAAATGTGTTGTAGGAACTAGATTAAGAGGGGATTGTTTAAAAATGTACTATAGAGTCTAGAGTTGGAGGACACTCTTGTAAAATTAATATAAGGTATATACAACTATTAGAAGATAGTCTAGTTCGGATCCAATAAATAATAAATTAAAAAATAGAGGAGACTCTTGTAAAATTAATATAGGGTAAATACAACTATTGAAAGATGGTCTAGTTTGGATCCAATAAATACTAAACTAAAAAATCCTATAAAATTTGTTTTAAAAACTGGAGTAATGGAGGGAATCTTTAAAAATGTACTATAAAGTGTAGAGTTGGAGGACACGTTTGTAAAATGTATTATAAAATCTAGAGTAGGAGGAGACTCTTGTAAAATTAATATAACGTATATACAACTATTACAAGATAGTCTAGTTACGATCCCATAAATACTAAGCCAAACATTTCCTATGAAATATGTTGTAAGAACTAGAGTAAGAGGGGACTCTTTAAAAATGTACTATAGAGTCTAGAGTAGGAGGAGACTCTTGTAAAATGTATTATAAAATCTAGAGTAGGAGGAGACTCTTGTATAATTAATATAACGTATATACAACTATTACAAGATAGTCTAGTTCGGATCCAATAAATACTAAACTAAACTATTCCTATAAAATGTGTTTTAAGAACTAGAGTAAGAGGGGAATCTTTAAAAATGTACTATAAAGTGTAGAGTTTGAGGAGACTCTTGTAAAATGTGTTGTAAGAACTACAGTAAGAGGGGACTCTTTAAAAATGTACTATAAAGTGTAGAGTAGGAGGAGACCCTTGTAAAATGTATTATCAAATCTAGAGTAGGAGGACACTCTTGTAAAATTAATATAAGGTATATACAACTATTACAGATAGTCTAGTTTGGATCCAATAAATACTAAACTAATAATTCCTATAAAATGTGTTTTAAGAACTAGAGTAATGGAGGGAATCTTTAAAAATGTACTATAAAGTGTAGAGTTGGAGGACACGTTTGTAAAATGTACTATAAAGTGTAGAGTTGGAGGAGACTCTTGTAAAATGTATTATAAAATCTAGAGTAGGAGGAAATTCTTGTAAAATTAATATAAGGTATATACAACTATTAGAAGATAGTCTAGTTCGGATCCAATAAATACTAAATTAAACAATTAGGAGGAGACTTTTGTAAAATGTGTTGTAAGAACTAGAGTAAGAGGGGACTCTTTAAAAATGTACTATATAGTCTAGAGTTGGAGGAGACTCTTGTAAAATGTATTATAAAATCTAGAGTAGGAGAAGAGTCTTGTAAAATTAATATAAGTTATATACAACTATTACAAGATAGTCTAGTTACGATCCCATAAATACTAAGCCAAACATTTTCTATGAAATGTGTTGTAAGAACTAGAGTAAGAGGGGACTCTTTAAAAATGTACTATAAAGTGTAGAGTTGGAGGACACGTTTGTAAAATGTACTAAAAATTGTAGAGTTGGAGGAGACTCTTGTAAAATGTATTATAAAATCTAGAGTAGGAGGAAATTCTTGTAAAATTAATATAAGTTATATACAACTATTACAAGATAGTCTAGTTACGATCCCATAAATACTAAGCCAAACATTTCCTATGAAATGTGTTGTAAGAACTAGAGTAAGGGGGGAATCTTTAAAAATGTACTATACAGTGTAGAGTTTTAGGAGACTCTTGTAAAATGTATTATAAAATCTGGAGTAGGAGGAGACTCTTGTAAAATTAATATAACGTATATACAACTATTACAAGATAGTCTAGTTCGGATTCAATAAATAATAAACTAAACTATTCCTATAAAATTTGTTTAAAGAACTAGAGTAAGAGGGGAATCTTTAAAAATGTACTATAAAGTGTAGAGTTTGAGGAGACTCTTGTAAAACGTGTTGTAAGAACTAGAGTAAGAGGGGACTCTTTAAAAATGTACTATAAAGTGTAGAGTTATAGGAGACTCTTGTAAAATGTATTATAAAATCTAGAGTAGGAGCAGACTCTTGTAAAATTAATATAAGTTATATACAACTATTACAAGATAGTCTAGTTAGGATCCCATAAATACTAAGCCAAACAATTCCTATGAAATGTGTTGTAAGAACTAGAGTAAGAGGGGACTCTTTAAAAATGTACTATAAAGTGTAGAGTTTGAGGAGACTCTTGTAAAATGTATTATAAAATTTAGAGTAGGAGGAGACTCTTGTAAAATTAATATAGGGTAAATACAACTATTGAAAGATGGTCTAGTTTGGATCCAATAAATACTAAACTAAAAAAATCCTATAAAATTTGTTTTAAGAACTAGAGTAATGGAGGGAATCTTTAAAAATATACTATAAAGTCTAGAGTTGGAGGAGACTCTTGTAAAATGTATTATAAAATCTAGAGTAGGAGAAGACTCTTGTAAAATTAATATAAGTTATATACAACTATTACAAGATAGTCTAGTTACGATCCCATAAATACTAAGCCAAACATTTCCTATGAAATGTGTTGTAAGATCTAGAGTAAGAGGGGCCTCTTTAAAAATGTACTATAAAGTCTAGAGTAGGAGGAGACTCTTTTAAAATGTATTATAAAATTTAGAGTAGGAGGAGACTCTTTTAAAATTAAAATAAGTTATATACAACTATTACAAGATTGTCTAGTTCGGATCCAATAAATACTAAATTACAAAATAGAGAGACTCTTGTAAAATGTGTTGTAAGAACTAGAGTAAGAGGGGACTCTTTAAAAATGTACAATAAAGTCTAGAGTTGGAGGAGACTCTTGTAATATGTATTATAAAATCTAGAGTAGGAGGAGACTTTTGTAAAATTAATATAAGTTATATACAACTATTACAAGATAGTCTCGTTAGGATCCCATAAATACTAAGCCAAACAATTCCTATGAAATGTGTTGTAAGAACTAGAGTAAGAGGGGACTCTTTAAAAATGTACTATAAAGTGTAGAGTAGGAGGAGACCCTTGTAAAATGTATTATAAAATCTAAAGTAGGAGGACACTCTTGTAAAATTAATATAAGGTATATACAACTATTACAAGATAGTCTATTTCGGATCCAATAAATACTAAACTAAACAATTCCTATAAAATGTGTTTTAAGAACTAGAGTAAGAGGGGAATCTTTAAAAATGTACTATAAAGTGTATAGTTTGTGGAGACTCTTGTAAAATGTATTATAAAATTTAGAGTAGGAGGAGACTCTTATAAAATTAATATAAGTTATATAAAACTATTACAAGATTTTCTCATTCGGATCCAATAAATACTAAATTACAAAATAGAGGAGACTCTTGTAAAATGTGTTGTAGGAACTAGATTAAGAGGGGAGTCTTTAAAAATGTACTATAGAGTCTAGAGTAGGAGGAGACTCTTGTAAAATTAATATAAGGTATATACAACTATTAGAAGATAGTCTAGTTCGGATCCAATAAATAATTAATAAAAAAATAGAGTAGACTCTTGTAAAATGTGTTGTAAGAACTAGGTTAAGAGGGGAGTCTTTAAAAATGTACTATAGAGTCTAGAGTAGGAGGAGACTCTTGTAAAATTAATATAGGGTAAATACAACTATTGAAAGATGGTCTAGTTTGGATCCAATAAAAACTAAACAAAAAAATCCTATAAAATTTGTTTTAAGAACTAGAGTAATGGAGGGAATCTTTAAAAATGTACTATAAAGTGTAGAGTTGGAGGAGAACCTTGTAAAATGTATTATAAAATCTAGAGTAGGAGGAGACTCCTACACATTTCTTAAAACACATTTTATAGGAATTGTTTAGTTTAGTATTTATTGGATCCGAACTAGACTATCTGTAATAGTTGTATATACCCTATATTAATTTTACAAGAGTGTGCTCCTACTCTAGATTTTATAATACATTTTACAAGGGTCTCCTCCTACTCTACACTTTATAGTACATTTTTAAAGAGTCCCCTCTTACTCTAGTTCTTACAACACATTTCATAGGAATTGTTTGGCTTAGTATTTATGGGATCCTAACTAGACTATCTTGTAATAGTTGTATATAACTTATATTAATTTTAGAAGAGTCTCCTCCTACTCTAGATTTTATAATACATTTTACAAGAGTCTCCTTTAACTCTACACTTTATAGTACATTTTTAAAGAGTCCCCTCTTACTCTAGTTCTTACAACACATTTTACAAGAGTCTCCTCCTAATTGTTAAGTTTAGTATTTATTGGATTCGAACTAGACAATCTTGTAATAGTTGTATATAACTTATTTTAATTTTACAAGAGTCTCCTCCTACTCTAAATTTTATAATACATTTAACAAGAGTCTCCTCCAACTCTAGACCTTATAGTACATTTTTAAATAGTCCCCTCTTACTCTAGTTCTTACAACACATTTTACAAGAGTCTCCTAAAACTCTACACTGTATAGTACATTTTTAAAGAGTCCCCTCTTACTCTAGTTCTTACAACACAATTCATAGGAAATGTTTGGCTTAGTATTTATGGGATCGTAACTAGACTATCTTGTAATAGTTGTATATAACTTATATTAATTTTACAAGAGTCTTCTCCTACTCTAGATTTTATAATACATTTTACAAGAGTCTCCTCCAACTCTAGACTTTATAGTACATTTTTAAAGAGTCCCCTCTTACTATAGTTCTTACAACACATTTTACAAAAGTCTCCTCCTAATTGTTTAATTTAGTATTTATTGGATCCGAACTAGACTATCTTCTAATAGTTGTATATACCTTATATTAATTTTACAAGAATTTCCTCCTACTCTAGATTTTATAATACATTTTACAAGAGTCTCCTCCAACTCTACACTTTATAGTACATTTTACAAACGTGTCCTCCAACTCTACACTTTATAGTACATTTTTAAAGATTCCCTCCATTACTATAGTTCTTAAAACAAATTTTATAGGATTTGTTTAGTTTAGTATTTATTGGATCCGAACTAGACTATCTTGTAATAGTTGTATATACGTTATATTAATTTTACAAGAGTCTCCTCCTACTCTAGATTTTATAATACATTTTACAAACGTGTCCTCCAACTCTACACTTTATAGTACATTTTTAAAGATTCCCTCATTTACTCTAGGTTTTAAAACAAATTTTATAGGATTTTTTTGTTTAGTTTTTATTGGATCCAAACTAGACCATCTTTCAATAGTTGTATTTACCCTATATTAATTTTACAAGAGTCTCCTCCTTTTCTAGACTCTATAGTACATTTTTAAAGACTCCCCTCTTAACCTAGTTCTTACAACACATTTTACAAGAGTCTACTCTATTTTTTTATTAATTATTTATTGGATCCGAAGTAGACTATCTTCTAATAGTTGTATATACCTTATATTAATTTTACAAGAGTCTCCTCCTACTCTAGACTCTATAGTACATTTTTACAGACTCCCCTCTTAATCTAGTTCCTACAACACATTTTAAAAGAGTCTCCTCTATTTTGTAATTTAGTATTTATTGGATCCGAATGAGAAAATCTTGTAATAGTTGTATATAACTTATATTAATTTTACAAGAGTCTCCTCAAACTCTACACTTTATAGTACATTGTTAAAGATTACCCTCTTACTCTAGTTCTTAAAACACATTTTATAGGAATTGTTTAGTTTAGTATTTATTGTATCCGAACTAGACTATCTTGTAATAGTTGTATATACCTTATATTAATTTTACAAGAGTGTCCTCCTACTTTAGATTTTATAATACATTTTTCAAGGGTCTCCTCCTACTCTACACTTTATAGTACATTTTTAAAGAGTCCCCTCTTACTCTAGTTCTTACAACACATTTCATAGGAATTGTTTGGCTTAGTATTTATGGGATCCTAACGAGACTATCTTGTAATAGTTGTATATAACTTATATTAATTTTACAAGAGTCTCCTCCTACTCTAGATTTTATAATACATTTTACAAGAGTCTCCTCCAACTCTAGACTTTATAGTACATTTTTAAAGAGTCCCCTCTTACTCTAGTTCTTACAACACATTTTACAAGAGTCTCTCTATTTTGTAATTTAGTATTTATTGGATCCGAACTAGACAATCTTGTAATAGTTGTATATAACTTATTTTAATTTTACAAGAGTCTCCTCCTACCTCTAAATTTTATAATACATTTCACAAGAGTCTCCTCCAACTCTAGACTTTATAGTACATTTTTAAAGAGTCCCTTCTTACTCTAGTTCTTACAACACATTTTACAAGAGTCTCCTCAAACTCTACACTTTATAGTACATTTTTAAAGATTCCCCTCTTACTCTAGTTCTTAAAACACTTTTTATAGGAATAGTTTAGTATTTATTGGATCCGAACTAGACTATCTTATAATAGTTGTATATACGTTATATTAATTTTACAAGAGTCTCCTCCTACTCTAGATTTTATAATACATTTTACAAGAGTCTCCTAAAACTCTACACTTTATAGTACATTTTTAAATATTCCCCTCTTACTCTAGTTCTTACAACACATTTTATAGGAATTGTTTGGTTTTGTATTTATTGGATCCGAAATAGACTATCTTGTAATAGTTGTATATACTTTATATTAATTTTACAAGAGTCTCCTCCTACTCTAGAATTTATAATACATTTTACAAGGGTCTCCTCCTACTCTACACTTTATAGTACATTTTTAAAGAGTCCCCTCTTACTCTAGTTCTTACAACACATTTCATAGGAAATGTTTGGCTTAGTATTTATGGGATCGTAACTAGACTATCTTGTAATAGTTGTATATAACTTATATTAATTTTACAAGAGTCTTCTCCTACTCTAGATTTTAAAATACATTTTACAAGAGTCTCCTCCAACTCTAGACTTTATAGTACATTTTTAAAGAGTCCCCTCTTACTCTAGTTCTTACAACACATTTTACAAGAGTCTTCTCCTAATTGTTTAATTTAGTATTTATTGGATCCGAACTAGACTATCTTGTAATAGTTGTATATACGTTATATTAATTTTACAAGAGTCTCCTCCTACTCTAGATTTTATAATACATTTTACAAACGTGTCCTCCAACTCTACACTTTATAGTACATTTTTAAAGATTCCCTCATTTACTCTAGGTTTTAAAACAAATTTTATAGAATTTTTTTGTTTAGTTTTTATTGGATCCAAACTTGACCATCTTTCAATAGTTGTATTTACCCTATATTAATTTTACAAGAGTCTCCTCCTACTCTAGACTCTATAGTACATTTTTAAAGACTCCCCTCTTAACCTAGTTCTTACAACACATTTTACAAGAGTCTACTCTATTTTTTAATTTATTATTTATTGGATCCGAACTAGACTATCTTCTAATAGTTGTATATACCTTATATTAATTTTACAAGAGTCTCCTCCTACTCTAGACTCTATAGTGCATTTTTACAGACTCCCCTCTTAATCTAGTTCCTACAACACATTTTACAAGAGTCTCCTCTATTTTGTAATTTAGTATTTATTGGATCCGAATGAGAAAATCTTGTAATAGTTGTATATAACTTATATTAATTTTACAAGAGTCTCCTCCTACTCTAAATTTTATAATACATTTTACAAGAGTCTCCTCAAACTCTACACTTTATAGTACATTTTTAAAGATTCCCCTCTTACTCTAGTTCTTAAAACACATTTTATAGGAATTGTTTAGTTTAGTATTTATTGGATCCGAACTAGACTATCTTGTAATAGTTGTATATACCTTATATTAATTTTACAAGAGTGTCCTCCTACTTTAGATTTTATAATACATTTTTCAAGGGTCTCCTCCTACTCTACACTTTATAGTACATTTTTAAAGAGTCCCCTCTTACTCTAGTTCTTACAACACATTTCATAGGAATTGTTTGGCTTAGTATTTATGGGATCCTAACGAGACTATCTTGTAATAGTTGTATATAACTAATATTAATTTTACAAGAGTCTCCTCCTACTCTAGATTTTATAATACATTTTACAAGAGTCTCCTCCAACTCTAGACTTTATAGTACATTTTTAAAGAGTCCCCTCTTACTCTATTTCCTACAACACATTTTACAAGAGTCTCCTCCTGATTGTTAAGTTTAGTATTTATTGGATCCGAACTAGACTATCTTGTAATAGTTGTATATAACTTATATTAATTTTACAAGAGTCTCCTCCTACTCTAAATTTTATAATACATTTTACAAGAGTCTCCTCAAACTCTACACTTTATAGTACATTTTTAAAGATTCCCCTCTTACTCTAGTTCTTAAAACACATTTTATAGGAATTGTTTAGTTTAGTATTTATTGGATCCGAACTAGACTATCTTGTAATAGTTGTATATACCTTATATTAATTTTACAAGAGTGTCCTCCTACTTTAGATTTTATAATACATTTTTCAAGGGTCTCCTCCTACTCTACACTTTATAGTACATTTTTAAAGAGTCCCCTCTTACTCTAGTTCTTACAACACATTTCATAGGAATTGTTTGGCTTAGTATTTATGGGATCCTAACGAGACTATCTTGTAATAGTTGTATATAACTAATATTAATTTTACAAGAGTCTCCTCCTACTCTAGATTTTATAATACATTTTACAAGAGTCTCCTCCAACTCTAGACTTTATAGTACATTTTTAAAGAGTCCCCTCTTACTCTAGTTCTTACAACACATTTTACAAGAGTCTCTCTATTTTGTAATTTAGTATTTATTGGATCCGAACTAGACATTCTTGTAATAGTTGTATATAACTTATTTTAATTTTACAAGAGTCTCCTCCTACTCTAAATTTTATAATACATTTTACAAGAGTCTCCTCCAACTCTAGACTTTATAGTACATTTTTAAAGAGTCCCTTCTTACTCTAGTTCTTACAACACATTTTACAAGAGTCTCCTCAAACTCTACACTTTATAGTACATTTTTAAAGATTCCCCTCTTACTCTAGTTCTTAAAACACTTTTAATAGGAATAGTTTAGTATTTATTGGATCGGAACTAGACTATCTTGTAATAGTTGTATATACGTTATATTAATTTTACAAGAGTCTCCTCCTACTCTAGATTTTATAATACATTTTACAAGAGTCTCCTAAAACTCTACACTTTATAGTACATTTTTAAATATTCCCCTCTTACTCTAGTTCTTACAACACATTTTATAGGAATTGTTTGGTTTTGTATTTATTGGATCCGAAATAGACTATCTTGTAATAGTTGTATATACTTTATATTAATTTTACAAGAGTCTCCTCCTACTCTAGAATTTATAATACATTTTACAAGGGTCTCCTCCTACTCTACACTTTATAGTACATTTTTAAAGAGTCCCCTATTACTCTAGTTCTTACAACACATTTCATAGGAAATGTTTGGCTTAGTATTTATGGGATCGTAACTAGACTATCTTGTAATAGTTGTATATAACTTATATTAATTTTACAAGAGTCTTCTCCTACTCTAGATTTTATAATACATTTTACAAGAGTCTCCTCCAACTCTAGACTTTATAGTACATTTTTAAAGAGTCCCCTCTTACTCTAGTTCTTACAACACATTTTACAAGAGTCTTCTCCTAATTGTTTAATTTAGTATTTATTGGATCCGAACTAGACTATCTTCTAATAGTTGTATATACCTTATATTAATTTTACAAGAGTCTCCTCCTACTCTAGACTCTATAGTACATTTTTAAAGAGTCCCCTCTTACTCTAGTTCTTACATCACATTTCATAGGAAATGTTTGGCTTAGTATTTATGGGATCGTAACTAGACTATCTTGTAATAGTTGAATATACGTTATATTAATTTTACAAGAGTCTCCTCCTACTCTAGATTTTATAATACATTTTACAAACGTGTCCTTCAACTCTACACTTTATAGTACATTTTTAAAGATTCTCTCCATTACTCTAGTTCTTAAAACAAATTTTATAGGATTTTTTAGTTTAGTATTTATTGGATCCAAACTAGACCATCTTTCAATAGTTGTATTTACCCTATATTAATTTTACAAGAGTCTCCTCTATTTTTTAATTTATTATTTATTGGATCCGAACTAGACTATCTTCTAATAGTTGTATATACCTTATATTAATTTTACAAAAGTCTCCTCCTACTCTAGACTCTATAGTACATTTTTAAAGACTCCCCTCTTAATCTAGTTCCTACAACACATTTTACAAGAGTCTCCTCTATTTTGTAATTTAGTAATTATTGGAACCGTACTAGACAATCTTGTAATAGTTGTATATAACTTATATTAATATAACTTATATTAATTTTACAAGAGTCTCCTCCTACTCTAGTTCTTACAACACATTTCATAGGAATTGTTTGGCTTAGTATTTATGGGATCCTAACGAGACTATCTTGTAATAGTTGTATATAACTAATATTAATATTACAAGAGTCTCCTCCTACTCTAGAATTTATAATACATTTTACAAGGGTCTCCTCCTACTCTACACTTTATAGTACATTTTTAAAGAGTCCCCTCTTACTCTAGTTCTTACAACACATTTCATAGGAAATGTTTGGCTTAGTATTTATGGGATCGTAACTAGACTATCTTGTAATAGTTGTATATAACTTATATTAATTTTACAAGAGTCTTCTCCTACTCTAGATTTTAAAATACATTTTACAAGAGTCTCCTCCAACTCTAGACTTTATAGTACATTTTTAAAGAGTCCCCTCTTACTCTAGTTCTTACAACACATTTTACAAGAGTCTTCTCCTAATTGTTTAATTTAGTATTTATTGGATCCGAACTAGACTATCTTCTAATAGTTTTATATACCTTATATTAATTTTACAAGAATTTCCTCCTACTCTAGATTTTATAATACATTTTACAAGAGTCTCCTCCAACTCTACACTTTATATTGCATTTTACAAACGTGTCCTCCAACTCTAAACTTTATAGTACATTTTTAAAGATTCCCTCCATTACTATAGTTCTTAAAACAAATTTTATAGGATTTGTTTAGTTTAGTATTTATTGGATCCGAACTAGACTATCTTGTAATAGTTGTATATACGTTATATTAATTTTACAAGAGTCTCCTCCTACTCTAGATTTTATAATACATTTTACAAACGTGTCCTCCAACTCTACACTTTATAGTACATTTTTAAAGATTCCCTCATTTACTCTAGGTTTTAAAACAAATTTTATAGAATTTTTTTGTTTAGTTTTTATTGGATCCAAACTTGACCATCTTTCAATAGTTGTATTTACCCTATATTAATTTTACAAGAGTCTCCTCCTACTCTAGACTCTATAGTACATTTTTAAAGACTCCCCTCTTAACCTAGTTCTTACAACACATTTTACAAGAGTCTACTCTATTTTTTAATTTATTATTTATTGGATCCGAACTAGACTATCTTCTAATAGTTGTATATACCTTATATTAATTTTACAAGAGTCTCCTCCTACTCTAGACTCTATAGTGCATTTTTACAGACTCCCCTCTTAATCTAGTTCCTACAACACATTTTACAAGAGTCTCCTCTATTTTGTAATTTAGTATTTATTGGATCCGAATGAGAAAATCTTGTAATAGTTGTATATAACTTATATTAATTTTACAAGAGTCTCCTCCTACTCTAAATTTTATAATACATTTTACAAGAGTCTCCTCAAACTCTACACTTTATAGTACATTTTTAAAGATTCCCCTCTTACTCTAGTTCTTAAAACACATTTTATAGGAATTGTTTAGTTTAGTATTTATTGGATCCGAACTAGACTATCTTGTAATAGTTGTATATACCTTATATTAATTTTACAAGAGTGTCCTCCTACTTTAGATTTTATAATACATTTTTCAAGGGTCTCCTCCTACTCTACACTTTATAGTACATTTTTAAAGAGTCCCCTCTTACTCTAGTTCTTACAACACATTTCATAGGAATTGTTTGGCTTAGTATTTATGGGATCCTAACGAGACTATCTTGTAATAGTTGTATATAACTAATATTAATTTTACAAGAGTCTCCTCCTACTCTAGATTTTATAATACATTTTACAAGAGTCTCCTCCAACTCTAGACTTTATAGTACATTTTTAAAGAGTCCCCTCTTACTCTATTTCCTACAACACATTTTACAAGAGTCTCCTCCTGATTGTTAAGTTTAGTATTTATTGGATCCGAACTAGACTATCTTGTAATAGTTGTATATAACTTATATTAATTTTACAAGAGTCTCCTCCTACTCTAAATTTTATAATACATTTTACAAGAGTCTCCTCAAACTCTACACTTTATAGTACATTTTTAAAGATTCCCCTCTTACTCTAGTTCTTAAAACACATTTTATAGGAATTGTTTAGTTTAGTATTTATTGGATCCGAACTAGACTATCTTGTAATAGTTGTATATACCTTATATTAATTTTACAAGAGTGTCCTCCTACTTTAGATTTTATAATACATTTTTCAAGGGTCTCCTCCTACTCTACACTTTATAGTACATTTTTAAAGAGTCCCCTCTTACTCTAGTTCTTACAACACATTTCATAGGAATTGTTTGGCTTAGTATTTATGGGATCCTAACGAGACTATCTTGTAATAGTTGTATATAACTAATATTAATTTTACAAGAGTCTCCTCCTACTCTAGATTTTATAATACATTTTACAAGAGTCTCCTCCAACTCTAGACTTTATAGTACATTTTTAAAGAGTCCCCTCTTACTCTAGTTCTTACAACACATTTTACAAGAGTCTCTCTATTTTGTAATTTAGTATTTATTGGATCCGAACTAGACATTCTTGTAATAGTTGTATATAACTTATTTTAATTTTACAAGAGTCTCCTCCTACTCTAAATTTTATAATACATTTTAAAAGAGTCTCCTCCAACTCTAGACTTTATAGTACATTTTTAAAGAGTCCCTTCTTACTCTAGTTCTTACAACACATTTTACAAGAGTCTCCTCAAACTCTACACTTTATAGTACATTTTTAAAGATTCCCCTCTTACTCTAGTTCTTAAAACACTTTTAATAGGAATAGTTTAGTATTTATTGGATCGGAACTAGACTATCTTGTAATAGTTGTATATACGTTATATTAATTTTACAAGAGTCTCCTCCTACTCTAGATTTTATAATACATTTTACAAGAGTCTCCTAAAACTCTACACTTTATAGTACATTTTTAAATATTCCCCTCTTACTCTAGTTCTTACAACACATTTTATAGGAATTGTTTGGTTTTGTATTTATTGGATCCGAAATAGACTATCTTGTAATAGTTGTATATACTTTATATTAATTTTACAAGAGTCTCCTCCTACTCTAGAATTTATAATACATTTTACAAGGGTCTCCTCCTACTCTACACTTTATAGTACATTTTTAAAGAGTCCCCTATTACTCTAGTTCTTACAACACATTTCATAGGAAATGTTTGGCTTAGTATTTATGGGATCGTAACTAGACTATCTTGTAATAGTTGTATATAACTTATATTAATTTTACAAGAGTCTTCTCCTACTCTAGATTTTATAATACATTTTACAAGAGTCTCCTCCAACTCTAGACTTTATAGTACATTTTTAAAGAGTCCCCTCTTACTCTAGTTCTTACAACACATTTTACAAGAGTCTTCTCCTAATTGTTTAATTTAGTATTTATTGGATCCGAACTAGACTATCTTCTAATAGTTGTATATACCTTATATTAATTTTACAAGAGTCTCCTCCTACTCTAGATTTTATAATACATTTTACAAACGTGTCCTTCAACTCTACACTTTATAGTACATTTTTAAAGATTCTCTCCATTACTCTAGTTCTTAAAACAAATTTTATAGGATTTTTTAGTTTAGTATTTATTGGATCCAAACTAGACCATCTTTCAATAGTTGTATTTACCCTATATTAATTTTACAAGAGTCTCCTCTATTTTTTAATTTATTATTTATTGGATCCGAACTAGACTATCTTCTAATAGTTGTATATAACTTATATTAATTTTACAAAAGTCTCCTCCTACTCTAGACTCTATAGTACATTTTTAAAGACTCCCCTCTTAATCTAGTTCCTACAACACATTTTACAAGAGTCTCCTCTATTTTGTAATTTAGTAATTATTGGAACCGTACTAGACAATCTTGTAATAGTTGTATATAACTTATATTAATATAACTTATATTAATTTTACAAGAGTCTCCTCCTACTCTAGATTCTATAATACATTTTACAAGAGTCTCCTCCAACTCTACACTTTATAGTACATTTTACAAACGTGTCCTCCAACTCTACACTTTATAGTACATTTTTAAAGATTCCCTCCATTACTATAGTTCTTAAAACAAATTTTATAGGATTTGTTTATTTTAGTATTTATTGGATCCGAACTAGACTATCTTGTAATAGTTGTATATACGTTATATTAATTTTACAAGAGTCTCCTCCTACTCTAGATTTTAATAATACATTTTACAAACGTGTCCTCCAACTCTACACTTTATAGTACATTTTTAAAGAGTCCCTCCATTACTCTAGTTCTTAAAACAAATTTTATAGGATTTTTTTAGTTTAGTATTTATTGGATCCAAACTAGACCATCTTTCAATAGTTGTATTTACCCTATATTAATTTTACAAGAGTCTCCTCCTACTCTAGACTCTATAGTACATTTTTAAAAACTCCCCTCTTAATCAAGTTCTTACAACACATTTTACAAGAGTCTCCTGTATTTTTTAATTTAGTATTTATTGGATCCGAACTAGACTATCTTCTAATAGTTGTATATACCTTATATTAATTTTACAAGAGTCTCCTCCTACTCTAAACTCCTTAGTACATTTTTAAAGACTCCCCTCTTAATCTAGTCCCTACAACACATTTTACAAAAGTCTCTCTATTTTGTAATTTAGTATTTATTGGATCCGAACTAGACAATCTTGTAATAGTTGTATATAACTTATATTAATTTTAAAAGAGTCTCCTCCTACTCTAAATTTTATAATACATTTTACAAGAGTCTCCTCCAACTCTAGACTTTAAAGTACATTTTTAAAGAGTCCCCTCTTACTCTAGTTCTTACAACACATTTTACAAGAGTCTCCTCCTACTCTAGACTTTATTGTACATTTTTAAAGAGTCCCCTCTTACTCTATTTCCTACAACACATTTTACAAGAGTCTCCTCCTGATTGTTAAGTTTAGTATTTATTGGATCCGAACTAGACTATCTTGTAATAGTTGTATATACCTTATATTAATTTTACAAGAGTGTCCTCCTACTTTAGATTTTATAATACATTTTTCAAGGGTCTCCTCCTACTCTACACTTTATAGTACATTTTTAAAGAGTCCCCTCTTACTCTAGTTCTTACAACACATTTCATAGGAATTGTTTGGCTTAGTATTTATGGGATCCTAACGAGACTATCTTGTAATAGTTGTATATAACTAATATTAATTTTACAAGAGTCTCCTCCTACTCTAGATTTTATAATACATTTTACAAGAGTCTCCTCCAACTCTAGACTTTATAGTACATTTTTAAAGAGTCCCCTCTTACTCTAGTTCTTACAACACATTTTACAAGAGTCTCTATTTTGTAATTTAGTATTTATTGGATCCGAACTAGACATTCTTGTAATAGTTGTATATAACTTATTTTAATTTTACAAGAGTCTCCTCCAACTCTAGACTTTATAGTACATTTTTAAAGAGTCCCTACTTACTCTAGTTCTTACAACACATTTTACAAGAGTCTCCTCAAACTCTACACTTTATAGTACATTTTTAAAGATTCCCCTCTTACTCTAGTTCTTAAAACACTTTTAATAGGAATAGTTTAGTATTTATTGGATCGGAACTAGACTATCTTGTAATAGTTGTATATACGTTATATTAATTTTACAAGAGTCTCCTCCTACTCTAGATTTTATAATACATTTTACAAGAGTCTCCTAAAACTCTACACTTTATAGTACATTTTTAAATATTCCCCTCTTACTCTAGTTCTTACAACACATTTTATAGGAATTGTTTGGTTTTGTATTTATTGGATCCGAAATAGACTATCTTGTAATAGTTGTATATACTTTATATTAATTTTACAAGAGTCTCCTCCTACTCTAGAATTTATAATACATTTTACAAGGGTCTCCTCCTACTCTACACTTTATAGTACATTTTTAAAGAGTCCCCTATTACTCTAGTTCTTACAACACATTTCATAGGAAATGTTTGGCTTAGTATTTATGGGATCGTAACTAGACTATCTTGTAATAGTTGTATATAACTTATATTAATTTTACAAGAGTCTTCTCCTACTCTAGATTTTATAATACATTTTACAAGAGTCTCCTCCAACTCTAGACTTTATAGTACATTTTTAAAGAGTCCCCTCTTACTCTAGTTCTTACAACACATTTTACAAGAGTCTTCTCCTAATTGTTTAATTTAGTATTTATTGGATCCGAACTAGACTATCTTCTAATAGTTGTATATACCTTATATTAATTTTACAAGAGTCTCCTCCTACTCTAGACTCTATAGTACATTTTTAAAGAGTCCCCTCTTACTCTAGTTCTTACATCACATTTCATAGGAAATGTTTGGCTTAGTATTTATGGGATCGTAACTAGACTATCTTGTAATAGTTGAATATACGTTATATTAATTTTACAAGAGTCTCCTCCTACTCTAGATTTTATAATACATTTTACAAACGTGTCCTTCAACTCTACACTTTATAGTACATTTTTAAAGATTCTCTCCATTACTCTAGTTCTTAAAACAAATTTTATAGGATTTTTTAGTTTAGTATTTATTGGATCCAAACTAGACCATCTTTCAATAGTTGTATTTACCCTATATTAATTTTACAAGAGTCTCCTCTATTTTTTAATTTATTATTTATTGGATCCGAACTAGACTATCTTCTAATAGTTGTATATACCTTATATTAATTTTACAAAAGTCTCCTCCTACTCTAGACTCTATAGTACATTTTTAAAGACTCCCCTCTTAATCTAGTTCCTACAACACATTTTACAAGAGTCTCCTCTATTTTGTAATTTAGTAATTATTGGAACCGTACTAGACAATCTTGTAATAGTTGTATATAACTTATATTAATATAACTTATATTAATTTTACAAGAGTCTCCTCCTACTCTAGATTCTATAATACATTTTACAAGAGTCTCCTCCAACTCTACACTTTATAGTACATTTTACAAACGTGTCCTCCAACTCTACACTTTATAGTACATTTTTAAAGATTCCCTCCATTACTATAGTTCTTAAAACAAATTTTATAGGATTTGTTTATTTTAGTATTTATTGGATCCGAACTAGACTATCTTGTAATAGTTGTATATACGTTATATTAATTTTACAAGAGTCTCCTCCTACTCTAGATTTTAATAATACATTTTACAAACGTGTCCTCCAACTCTACACTTTATAGTACATTTTTAAAGAGTCCCTCCATTACTCTAGTTCTTAAAACAAATTTTATAGGATTTTTTTAGTTTAGTATTTATTGGATCCAAACTAGACCATCTTTCAATAGTTGTATTTACCCTATATTAATTTTACAAGAGTCTCCTCCTACTCTAGACTCTATAGTACATTTTTAAAAACTCCCCTCTTAATCAAGTTCTTACAACACATTTTACAAGAGTCTCCTGTATTTTTTAATTTAGTATTTATTGGATCCGAACTAGACTATCTTCTAATAGTTGTATATACCTTATATTAATTTTACAAGAGTCTCCTCCTACTCTAAACTCCTTAGTACATTTTTAAAGACTCCCCTCTTAATCTAGTCCCTACAACACATTTTACAAAAGTCTCTCTATTTTGTAATTTAGTATTTATTGGATCCGAACTAGACAATCTTGTAATAGTTGTATATAACTTATATTAATTTTAAAAGAGTCTCCTCCTACTCTAAATTTTATAATACATTTTACAAGAGTCTCCTCCAACTCTAGACTTTAAAGTACATTTTTAAAGAGTCCCCTCTTACTCTAGTTCTTACAACACATTTTACAAGAGTCTCCTCCTACTCTAGACTTTATTGTACATTTTTAAAGAGTCCCCTCTTACTCTATTTCCTACAACACATTTTACAAGAGTCTCCTCCTGATTGTTAAGTTTAGTATTTATTGGATCCGAACTAGACTATCTTGTAATAGTTGTATATAACTTATATTAATTTTACAAGAGTCTCCTCCTACTCTAAATTTTATAATACATTTTACAAGAGTCTCCTCAAACTCTACACTTTATAGTACATTTTTAAAGATTCCCCTCTTACTCTAGTTCTTAAAACACATTTTATAGGAATTGTTTAGTTTAGTATTTATTGGATCCGAACTAGACTATCTTGTAATAGTTGTATATACCTTATATTAATTTTACAAGAGTGTCCTCCTACTTTAGATTTTATAATACATTTTTCAAGGGTCTCCTCCTACTCTACACTTTATAGTACATTTTTAAAGAGTCCCCTCTTACTCTAGTTCTTACAACACATTTCATAGGAATTGTTTGGCTTAGTATTTATGGGATCCTAACGAGACTATCTTGTAATAGTTGTATATAACTAATATTAATTTTACAAGAGTCTCCTCCTACTCTAGATTTTATAATACATTTTACAAGAGTCTCCTCCAACTCTAGACTTTATAGTACATTTTTAAAGAGTCCCCTCTTACTCTAGTTCTTACAACACATTTTACAAGAGTCTCTCTATTCTGTAATTTAGTATTTATTGGATCCGAACTAGACATTCTTGTAATAGTTGTATATAACTTATTTTAATTTTACAAGAGTCTCCTCCTACTCTAAATTTTATAATACATTTTACAAGAGTCTCCTCCAACTCTAGACTTTATAGTACATTTTTAAAGAGTCCCTTCTTACTCTAGTTCTTACAACACATTTTACAAGAGTCTCCTCAAACTCTACACTTTATAGTACATTTTTAAAGATTCCCCTCTTACTCTAGTTCTTAAAACACTTTTAATAGGAATAGTTTAGTATTTATTGGATCGGAACTAGACTATCTTGTAATAGTTGTATATACGTTATATTAATTTTACAAGAGTCTCCTCCTACTCTAGATTTTATAATACATTTTACAAGAGTCTCCTAAAACTCTAGACTTTATAGTACATTTTTAAAGAGTCCCCTCTTACTCTAGTTCTTACAACACATTTTACAAGAGTCTTCTCCTAATTGTTTAATTTAGTATTTATTGGATCCGAACTAGACTATCTTCTAATAGTTGTATATACCTTATATTAATTTTACAAGAGTCTCCTCCTACTCTAGACTCTATAGTACATTTTTAAAGAGTCCCCTCTTACTCTATTTCTTACATCACATTTCATAGGAAATGTTTGGCTTAGTATTTATGGGATCGTAACTAGACTATCTTGTAATAGTTGAATATACGTTATATTAATTTTACAAGAGTCTCCTCCTACTCTAGATTTTATAATACATTTTACAAACGTGTCCTTCAACTCTACACTTTATAGTACATTTTTAAAGATTCTCTCCATTACTCTAGTTCTTGAAACAAATTTTATAGGATTTTTTAGTTTAGTATTTATTGGATCCAAACTAGACCATCTTTCAATAGTTGTATTTACCCTATATTAATTTTACAAGAGTCTCCTCTATTTTTTAATTTATTATTTATTGGATCCGAACTAGACTATCTTCTAATAGTTGTATATACCTTATATTAATTTTACAAAAGTCTCCTCCTACTCTAGACTCTATAGTACATTTTTAAAGACTCCCCTCTTAATCTAGTTCCTACAACACATTTTACAAGAGTCTCCTCTATTTTGTAATTTAGTAATTATTGGAACCGTACTAGACAATCTTGTAATAGTTGTATATAACTTATATTAATATAACTTATATTAATTTTACAAGAGTCTCCTCCTACTCTAGATTCTATAATACATTTTACAAGAGTCTCCTCCAACTCTACACTTTATAGTACATTTTACAAACGTGTCCTCCAACTCTACACTTTATAGTACATTTTTTAAGATTCCCTCCATTACTATAGTTCTTAAAACAAATTTTATAGGATTTGTTTATTTTAGTATTTATTGGATCCGAACTAGACTATTTTGTAATAGTTGTATATACGTTATATTAATTTTACAAGAGTCTCCTCCTACTCTAGATTTTAATAATACATTTTACAAACGTGTCCTCCACCTCTACACTTTATAGTACATTTTTAAAGAGTCCCTCCATTACTCTAGTTCTTAAAACAAATTTTATAGGATTTTTTTAGTTTAGTATTTATTGGATCCAAACTAGACCATCTTTCAATAGTTGTATTTACCCTATATTAATTTTACAAGAGTCTCCTCCTACTCTAGACTCTATAGTACATTTTTAAAAACTCCCCTCGTAATCAAGTTCTTACAACACATTTTACAAGAGTCTCCTGTATTTTTTAATTTAGTATTTATTGGATCCGAACTAGACTATCTTCTAATAGTTGTATATACCTTATATTAATTTTACAAGAGTCTCCTCCTACTCTAAACTCCTTAGTACATTTTTAAAGACTCCCCTCTTAATCTAGTCCCTACAACACATTTTACAAAAGTCTCTCTATTTTGTAATTTAGTATTTATTGGATCCGAACTAGACAATCTTGTAATAGTTGTATATAACTTATATTAATTTTAAAAGAGTCTCCTCCTACTCTAAATTTTATAATACATTTTACAAGAGTCTCCTCCAACTCTAGACTTTAAAGTACATTTTTAAAGAGTCCCCTCTTACTCTAGTTCTTACAACACATTTTACAAGAGTCTCCTCCTACTCTAGACTTTATTGTACATTTTTAAAGAGTCCCCTCTTACTCCATTTCCTACAACACATTTTACAAGAGTCTCCTCCTGATTGTTAAGTTTAGTATTTATTGGATCCGAACTAGACTATCTTGTAATAGTTGTATATATAGATTTTAGGATACATTTTACAAACGTGTCCACCAACTCTACACTTTATATTACATTTTTAAAGATTCCCTCCATTACTCTAGTTCTTAAAACAAATTTTACAGGATTTGTTTGGTTTAGTATTTATTGGATCCGATCTAGACCATCTTGCAATAGTTGTATTTACCCTATATTAATTTTACAAGAGTCTTCTCCTACTCTAGACTCTATAGTACATTTTTAAAGACTCCCCTCTTAATCTAGTTCCTACAACACATTTTACAAGAGTATCCTCTATTTTTTAATTTAGTATTTATTGGATCCGAACTAGACTATCTTGATATAGTTGTATATAGGTTATATTAATTTTAAAAAAGAGTCTCCTCATACTCTAGATTTTATAATACATTTTACAAGAGTCTCCTCCTACTCTAGACTTTATTGTACATTTTTAAAAAGTCCCCTCTTACTCTAGTTCTTACAACACATTTTACAAGAGTCTCCTCCTAATTGTTCAATTTAGTATTTATTGGATGCGAACTAGACTATCTTGTAATAGTTGTATATACCTTATATTAATTTTACAAGAGTCTCATCGTACTCTACACTTTATAGTACATTATTAAAGATTCCCTCCATTACTCTAGTTCTTAAAACAACTTTTATAGGATTTGTTTAGTTTAGTATTTATTGGATCCGAACTAGACTATCTTGTAATAGTTGTATATAGGTTATATTAATTTTACAAGAGTTTCCTCCTACTCTAGATTTTATAATACATTTTACAAGAGTCTCCTCCTACTCTAGACTTTATTGTACATTTTTAAAGAGTCCCCTCTTACTCTAGTTCTTACAACACATTTTACAAGAGTCTCCTCCTACTCTAGACTTTATTGTACATTTTTAAAGAGTCCCCTCTTACTCCATTTCCTACAACACATTTTACAAGAGTCTCCTCCTGATTGTTAAGTTTAGTATTTATTGGATCCGAACTAGACTATCTTGTAATAGTTGTATATACCTTATATTAATTTTACAAGATTCTCCTCCTACTCTAGATTTCATAATACATTTTACAAGAGTCTCCTCCAACTCTAGACTTTATAGTACATTTTTAAAGAGTCCCCTCTTACTCTAGTTCTTACAACACATTTTACAAGAGTCTCCTCAAACTCTACACTTTATAGTACATTTTTAAAGATTCCCCTCTTACTCTAGTTCTTACAACACATTTTATAGGAATTGTTTAATTTATTATTTATTGGATCCGAACTAGACTATCTTGAAATAGTTGTATATACTTTATATTAATTTTACAAGAGTCTCCTCCTACTCTAGAATTTATAATACATTTTACAAGGGTCTCCTCCTACTCTACACCTTATAGTACATTTTTAAAGAGTCCCCTCTTACTCTAGTTCTTACAACACATTTCATAGGAAATGTTTTGCTTAGTATTTATGGGATCGTAACTAGACTATCTTGTAATAGTTGTATATAACTTATATTAATTTTACAAGAGTCTTCTCCTACTCTAGATTTTATAATACATTTTACAAGAGTCTCCTCCAACTCTAGACTTTATAGTACATTTTTAAAGAGTCCCCTCTTACTCTAGATCTTACAACACATTTTACAAGAGTCTCCTCCTAATTGTTTAATTTAGTATTTATTGGATACGATCTAGACTATATTCTAATAGTTTTATATACCTTATATTAATTTTCAAGAATTTCCTCCTACTCTAGATTTTATAATACATTTTACAAGAGTTTCCTCCAACTCTACACTTTATAGTACATTTTACAAACGTGTCCTCCAACTCTACACTTTATAGTACATTTTTAAAGATTCCCTCCATTACTCTAGTTCTTAAAACAAATTTTAAGAACAAAAAAATCTAACTCCAACAACAAAAATGGAGTCTGTCACTTTTAAATATTTCAAATTGTCAGAGTTCGCCTCACCACCCGTCAGAGGTTCACCGGACGCGGCCGGTTGCGATTTGAAAAGCGCTTATGACTATGTAGTACCCAGTCGCGGTAAACAGTTGATAAAGACGGACTTGTCTTTTCAATTTCCCCGCGGATGTTACGGTAGAGTAGCACCTCGAAGTGGCTTAGCTGCTAAGCATTTCATCGACGTGGGCGCCGGCGTGATAGACTTTGATTATACAGGCGATTTGCGTGTGTTGTTGTTTAACCATTCGGATGATGATTTCATCGTTAAAAGAGGTGATCGAATCGCTCAGTTAATATTGGAGGTTTATAGAAACGATGTGCCGGTAGACGGTGGAATCGATATGCGGAATACGGAACGCGGAAGTAATGGATTCGGTTCGACCGGTGTGTAATGAATTTTTAATTACATATGATGATTTTAATTATTTAATTTATTTTTTATTTTTTTATTTTTTACGTCTGAAATATATTTCTGCAAATCGGTTTAATAAAAAACTCGGTTGGAATTTAAATGATATACTATATAGATGAATAAAATGGAGTCTCATAACATGATTATTACTCTGGAAGGAAATATCGGTGCGGGTAAAACTACTTTTGCCACAGGATTGTTTAATCGGTTTAAAAACCTAGGGTTTAAAACCGTCCACATACAAGAGCCAGTCGGCGCATGGCGGGATTTTCACGGTACGAATTTATTAGACTTCTTGTATAAAGATATCGATAGATGGGCCTTCACTTTTCAAGCTAACGCGTTAATGTATATGACGGAGTGCGATAAGAGAGCCGTTGAACATTACAAAAAGTTTATGACGCCCGCTGAGGTTCAAATTTTAACGGATCTAAGTAATAAGTATGTCGATCCGCGTAAGACTGCATTTGATGAGGGCAGTGTTAAAGATATTACCTTGTACTTGCGGACGAATCCAACAACATGTTTTGAACGTAAGTTAATAAGAAGGCGTCCGGAAGAAGTAGGTAAAAAGAACCTTGTGGATGAAGAGTATTTAAAAGAATTGCATGCGATTCACGAGGCTGCTATTTCCAAGTCGATCGGGGAGGTTATTACAGCTGATGGAACTAAATTTGACCCTAATGATCCGAAGTCAGTTAGAATTTTAGGGAGTGACGAGTTTGTGTTTGATGCTTTAATGGACATTGGTGAGTTGGATGTTTTGGATAATATCGGTGATACTATAGGAATTAAAGTTAATCTAGAGGATTATTGGACGTTTGAGGGAGATAAAATTACCCGTAAGAAATGTTAATTATGTTTTAAAGCGTTATAAATTGATTTTATTTTATTTTGTCAAGGTCTGTTAGGATAAAAATGCCTGCTAAAGGGCCCTATGTGAGGTTAAATAGGGTGCTTAAAGTTAGGGTTGTTGGGTTTAAATAGGGCGCTTTAAGGTTTGGTCCCACCAAAATCGCTCAGATTTGGTTGGGACCCAAATCGGGGCCCAACTATATAGGCCAGATTTTTCTTGTAACGATCATTAACATGCATTTGTAAATTAAAAACATCAAACTGTTCAAATTAATTGTATTTATTTTTTAAGTTTGAAAATCGAGAAATGACGGGAAATTGGGTTGAATATGCCCGCTAAAGGACGCTATGTGAGGTTAAATAGGGCGCTTAAAGTTGGGTTAGGGCGCTTAAAGTTGGGTTTAAATAGGGGCCTTAGGTTAGGTTTGAAAATTGAGAAATGACGGGAAATTGGGTTATATTAGGTTGAATATGCCCGCTAAAGGACGCTATGTGAGGTTAAATAGGGCGCTTAAAGTTGGGTTTGAATAGGGCGCTTAAAGTTAGGTTTAAATAGGGAGCCTTAGGTTAGGTTACCTGTCATACCCCCTCATACCCCTCATGGCTGTCAATCGGCCTTACTATACTACTTACATTTTACAAGGGTCTCCTCCTACTCTACACTTTATAGTACATTTTTAAAGAGTCCCCTCTTACTCTAGTTTTTACAACACATTTCATAGGAATTGTTTGGCTTAGTATTTATGGGATCCTAACTAGACTATCTTGTAATAGTTGTATATAACTTATATTAATTTTACAAGAGTCTCCTCCTACTCTAGATTTTATAATACATTTTACAAAAGTCTCCTCCAACTCTAGAATTTATAGTACATTTTTAAAGAGTCCCCTCTTACTCTAGTTCTTACAACACATTTTACAAGAGTCTCATCCTAATTGTTTAATTTAGTATTTATTGGATCCGAACTAGACTATCTTCTAATAGTTGTATATACCTTATATTAATTTTACAAGAATTTCCTCCTACTCTAAATTTTATAATACATTTTACAAGAGCCTCCTCCAACTCTACACTTTATAGTACATTTTTAAAGATTCCCTTCTTACTCTAGTTCTTAAAACACATTTTATAGGAATTGTTTAGTTTGGTATTTATTGGATCCGAACTAGACTATCTTGTAATAGTTGTATATACGTTATATTAATTTTACAAGAGTCTCCTCCTACTCTAGATTTTAGGATACATTTTACAAACGTGTCCACCAACTCTACACTTTATATTACATTTTTAAAGATTCCCTCCATTACTCTAGTTCTTAAAACAAATTTACAGGATTTGTTTGGTTTAGTATTTATTGGATCCGATCTAGACCATCTTGCAATAGTTGTATTTACCCTATATTAATTTTACAAGAGTCTTCTCCTACTCTAGACTCTATAGTACATTTTTAAAGACTCCCCTCTTAATCTAGTTCCTACAACACATTTTACAAGAGTATCCTCTATTTTTTAATTTAGTATTTATTGGATCCGAACTAGACTATCTTGATATAGTTGTATATAGGTTATATTAATTTTAAAAAAGAGTCTCCTCATACTCTAGATTTTATAATACATTTTACAAGAGTCTCCTCCTACTCTAGACTTTATTGTACATTTTTAAAAAGTCCCCTCTTACTCTAGTTCTTACAACACATTTTACAAGAGTCTCCTCCTAATTGTTCAATTTAGTATTTATTGGATGCGAACTAGACTATCTTGTAATAGTTGTATATACCTTATATTAATTTTACAAGAGTCTCATCGTACTCTACACTTTATAGTACATTATTAAAGATTCCCTCCATTACTCTAGTTCTTAAAACAACTTTTATAGGATTTGTTTAGTTTAGTATTTATTGGATCCGAACTAGACTATCTTGTAATAGTTGTATATAGGTTATATTAATTTTACAAGAGTTTCCTCCTACTCTAGATTTTATAATACATTTTACAAGAGTCTCCTCCTACTCTAGACTTTATTGTACATTTTTAAAGAGTCCCCTCTTACTCTAGTTCTTACAACACATTTTACAAGAGTCTCCTCCTACTCTAGACTTTATTGTACATTTTTAAAGAGTCCCCTCTTACTCCATTTCCTACAACACATTTTACAAGAGTCTCCTCCTGATTGTTAAGTTTAGTATTTATTGGATCCGAACTAGACTATCTTGTAATAGTTGTATATACCTTATATTAATTTTACAAGATTCTCCTCCTACTCTAGATTTCATAATACATTTTACAAGAGTCTCCTCCAACTCTAGACTTTATAGTACATTTTTAAAGAGTCCCCTCTTACTCTAGTTCTTACAACACATTTTACAAGAGTCTCCTCAAACTCTACACTTTATAGTACATTTTTAAAGATTCCCCTCTTACTCTAGTTCTTACAACACATTTTATAGGAATTGTTTAATTTATTATTTATTGGATCCGAACTAGACTATCTTGAAATAGTTGTATATACTTTATATTAATTTTACAAGAGTCTCCTCCTACTCTAGAATTTATAATACATTTTACAAGGGTCTCCTCCTACTCTACACCTTATAGTACATTTTTAAAGAGTCCCCTCTTACTCTAGTTCTTACAACACATTTCATAGGAAATGTTTTGCTTAGTATTTATGGGATCGTAACTAGACTATCTTGTAATAGTTGTATATAACTTATATTAATTTTACAAGAGTCTTCTCCTACTCTAGATTTTATAATACATTTTACAAGAGTCTCCTCCAACTCTAGACTTTATAGTACATTTTTAAAGAGTCCCCTCTTACTCTAGATCTTACAACACATTTTACAAGAGTCTCCTCCTAATTGTTTAATTTAGTATTTATTGGATACGATCTAGACTATATTCTAATAGTTTTATATACCTTATATTAATTTTCAAGAATTTCCTCCTACTCTAGATTTTATAATACATTTTACAAGAGTTTCCTCCAACTCTACACTTTATAGTACATTTTACAAACGTGTCCTCCAACTCTACACTTTATAGTACATTTTTAAAGATTCCCTCCATTACTCTAGTTCTTAAAACAAATTTTAAGAACAAAAAAATCTAACTCCAACAACAAAAATGAAGTCTGTCACTTTTAAATATTTCAAATTGTCAGAGTTCGCCTCACCACCCGTCAGAGGTTCACCGGACGCGGCCGGTTGCGATTTGAAAAGCGCTTATGACTATGTAGTACCCAGTCGCGGTAAACAGTTGATAAAGACGGACTTGTCTTTTCAATTTCCCCGCGGATGTTACGGTAGAGTAGCACCTCGAAGTGGCTTAGCTGCTAAGCATTTCATCGACGTGGGCGCCGGCGTGATAGACTTTGATTATACAGGCGATTTGCGTGTGTTGTTGTTTAACCATTCGGATGATGATTTCATCGTTAAAAGAGGTGATCGAATCGCTCAGTTAATATTGGAGGTTTATAGAAACGATGTGCCGGTAGACGGTGGAATCGATATGCGGAATACGGAACGCGGAAGTAATGGATTCGGTTCGACCGGTGTGTAATGAATTTTTAATTACATATGATGATTTTAATTATTTAATTTATTTTTTATTTTTTTATTTTTTACGTCTGAAATATATTTCTGCAAATCGGTTTAATAAAAAACTCGGTTGGAATTTAAATGATATACTATATAGATGAATAAAATGGAGTCTCATAACATGATTATTACTCTGGAAGGAAATATCGGTGCGGGTAAAACTACTTTTGCCACAGGATTGTTTAATCGGTTTAAAAACCTAGGGTTTAAAACCGTCCACATACAAGAGCCAGTCGGCGCATGGCGGGATTTTCACGGTACGAATTTATTAGACTTCTTGTATAAAGATATCGATAGATGGGCCTTCACTTTTCAAGCTAACGCGTTAATGTATATGACGGAGTGCGATAAGAGAGCCGTTGAATATGCGAAGAAGGGTTATATTGTGATTAAAGAGCGCTCTGCGTTCACTGTAAGACATGTTTTTAATGAACATTACAAAAAGTTTATGACGCCCGCTGAGGTTCAAATTTTAACGGATCTAAGTAATAAGTATGTCGATCCGCGTAAGACTGCATTTGATGAGGGCAGTGTTAAAGATATTACCTTGTACTTGCGGACGAATCCAACAACATGTTTTGAACGTAAGTTCATAAGAAGGCGTCCGGAAGAAGTAGGTAAAAAGAACCTTGTGGATGAAGAGTATTTAAAAGAATTGCATGCGATTCACGAGGCTGCTATTTCCAAGTCGATCGGGGAGGTTATTACAGCTGATGGAACTAAATTTGACCCTAATGATCCGAAGTCAGTTAGAATTTTAGGGAGTGACGAGTTTGTGTTTGATGCTTTAATGGACATTGGTGAGTTGGATGTTTTGGATAATATCGGTGATACTATAGGAATTAAAGTTAATCTAGAGGATTATTGGACGTTTGAGGGAGATAAAATTACCCGTAAGAAATGTTAATTATGTTTAAAAGCGTTATAAATTGATTTTATTTTTTTTTTGTCAAGGTCTGTTAGGATAAAAATGCCTGCTAAAGGGCCCTATGTGAGGTTAAATAGGGTGCTTAAAGTTAGGGTTGTTGGGTTTAAATAGGGCGCTTTAAGGTTTGGTCCCACCAAAATCGCTCAGATTTGGTTGGGACCCAAATCGGGGCCCAACTATATAGGCCAGATTTTTCTTGTAACGATCATTAACATGCATTTGTAAATTAAAAACATCAAACTGTTCAAATTAATTGTATTTATTTTTTAAGTTTGAAAATCGAGAAATGACGGGAAATTGGGTTGAATATGCCCGCTAAAGGACGCTATGTGAGGTTAAATAGGGCGCTTAAAGTTGGGTTAGGGCGCTTAAAGTTGGGTTTAAATAGGGGCCTTAGGTTAGGTTTGAAAATTGAGAAATGACGGGAAATTGGGTTATATTAGGTTGAATATGCCCGCTAAAGGACGCTATGTGAGGTTAAATAGGGCGCTTAAAGTTGGGTTTGAATAGGGCGCTTAAAGTTAGGTTTAAATAGGGAGCCTTAGGTTAGGTTACCTGTCATACCCCCTCATACCCCTCATGGCTGTCAATCGGCCTTACTATACTACTTACATTTTACAAGGGTCTCCTCCTACTCTACACTTTATAGTACATTTTTAAAGAGTCCCCCCTTACTCTAGTTTTTACAACACATTTCATAGGAATTGTTTGGCTTAGTATTTATGGGATCCTAACTAGACTATCTTGTAATAGTTGTATATAACTTATATTAATTATACAAGAGTCTCCTCCTACTCTAGATTTTATAATACATTTTACAAAAGTCTCCTCCAACTCTAGAATTTATAGTACATTTTTAAAGAGTCCCCTCTTACTCTAGTTCTTACAACACATTTTACAAGAGTCTCATCCTAATTGTTTAATTTAGTATTTATTGGATCCGAACTAGACTATCTTCTAATAGTTGTATATACCTTATATTAATTTTACAAGAATTTCCTCCTACTCTAAATTTTATAATACATTTTACAAGAGTCTCCTCCAACTCTACACTTTATAGTACATTTTTAAAGATTCCCTTCTTACTCTAGCTCTTAAAACACATTTTATAGGAATTGTTTAGTTTGGTATTTATTGGATCCGAACTAGACTATCTTGTAATAGTTGTATATACGTTATATTAATTTTACAAGAGTCTCCTCCTACTCTAGATTTTAGGATACATTTTACAAACGTGTCCACCAACTCTACACTTTATAGTACATTTTTAAAGATTCCCTCCATTACTCTAGTTCTTAAAACAAATTTTACAGGATTTGTTTGGTTTAGTATTTATTGGATCCGATCTAGACCATCTTGCAATAGTTGTATTTACCCTATATTAATTTTACAAGAATCTCCTCCTACTCTAGACTCTATAGTACATTTTTAAAGACTCCCCTCTTAATCTAGTTCCTACAACACATTTTACAAGAGTCTCCTCTATTTTTTAATTTAGTATTTATTGGATCCGAACTAGACTATCTTGTAATAGTTGTATATAGGTTATATTAATTTAAAAAGAGTCTCCTCATACTCTAGATTTTATAATACATTTTACAAGAGTCTCCTCCTACTCTAGACTTTATTGTACATTTTTAAAAAGTCCCCTCTTACTCTAGTTCTTACAACACATTTTACAAGAGTCTCCTCCTAATAGTTCAATTTAGTATTTATTGGATGCGAACTAGACTATCTTGTAATAGTTGTATATACCTTATATTAATTTTACAAGAGTCTCATCGTACTCTACACTTTATAGTACATTATTAAAGAATCCCTCCATTACTCTAGTTCTTAAAACAACTTTTATAGGATTTGTTTAGTTTAGTATTTATTGGATCCGAACTAGACTATCTTGTAATAGTTGTATATAGGTTATATTAATTTTACAAGAGTTTCCTCCTACTCTAGATTTTATAATACATTTTACAAGAGTCTCCTCCTACTCTAGACTTCATTGTACATTTTTAAAGAGTCCCCTCTTACTCTAGTTCTTACAACACATTTTACAAGAGTCTCCTCCTACTCTAGACATTATTGTACATTTTTAAAGAGTCCCCTTTTACTCTATTTCCTACAACACATTTTACAAGAGTCTCCTCCTGATTGTTAAGTTTAGTATTTATTGGATCCGAACTAGACTATCTTGTAATAGTTGTATATACCTTATATTAATTTTACAAGATTCTCCTCCTACTCTAGATTTCATAAGACATTTTACAAGAGTCTCCTCCTACACTAACCTCTATAGTACATTTTTAAAGAGTCCCCTCTTACTCTTCTTTTTACAACATACTTTACAAGAGTCTCCTCCAAATTGTTTAAATTTGTATTTATTGGATCAGATCTATACTATCTTGTAATAGTTGTATATACCTTATATTAATTTTACAAGAGTCTCCTCCTACTCTAGATTTTATAATACATTTTACAAGGGTCTCGTCCTACTCTACACTTTATAGTACATTTTTAAAGAGTCCCCTCTTACTCTAGTTTTTACAACACATTTCATAGGAATTGTTTGGCTTAGTATTTATGGGATCCTAACTAGACTATATTGTAATAGTTGTATATAACTTATATTAATTTTACAAAAGTCTCGTCCTACTCTAGATTTTATAATACATTTTACAAGAGTCTCCTCCAACTCTAGAATTTATAGTACATTTTTAAAGAGTCCCCTCTTACTCTAGTTCTTACAACACATTTTACAAGAGTCTCATCCTAATTGTTTAATTTAGTATTTATTGGATTTGAACTAGACTATCTTCTAATAGTTGTATATACCTTATATTAATTTTACAAGAATTTCCTCCTACTCTAAATTTTATAATACATTTTACAAGAGTGTCCTCCAACTCTACACTTTATAGTACATTTTTAAAGATTCCCTTCTTACTCTTGTTCTTAAAACACATTTTATAGGAATTGTTTAGTTTGGTATTTATTGGATCCGAACTAGACTATATTGTAATAGTTGTATATAGGTTATATTAATTTTAAAAGAGTCTCCTCTTACTCTAGATTTTATAATACATTTTACAAAAGTCCCCTCCTACTCTAGACTTTATTGTATATTTTTAAAGAGTCCCCTCTTACTCTAGTTCTTACAACACATTTTACAAGAGTCTCATCCTAATTGTTTAATTTAGTATTTATTGGATTTGAACTAGACTATCTTCTAATAGTTGTATATACCTTATATTAATTTTACAAGAATTTCCTCCTACTCTAAATTTTATAATACATTTTACAAGAGTGTCCTCCAACTCTACACTTTATAGTACATTTTTAAAGATTCCCTTCTTACTCTAGTTCTTAAAACACATTTTATAGGAATTGTTTAGTTTGGTATTTATTGGATCCGAACTAGACTATATTGTAATAGATGTATATAGGTTATATTAATTTTAAAAGAGTCTCCTCTTACTCTAGATTTTATAATACATTTTACAAAAGTCCCCTCCTACTCTAGACTTTATTGTACATTTTTAAAAAGTCACCTCTTACTCTAGTTCTTACAACACATTTTACAAGAGTCTCCTCCTAATTGTTTAGTTTAGTATTTATTATATGCGAACTAGACTATCTTGTAATAGTTGTATATACCTTATATTAATTTTACAAGATTCTCCTCCTACTCTAGATTTCATAATACATTTTACAAGAGTCTCCTCCTACTCTAACCTCTATAGTACATTTTTAAACAGTCCCCTCTTACTCTTGTTTTTACAAAATACTTTACAAGAGTCTCCTCCAAATTGTTTAAATTAGTATTTATTGGATCAGAACTATACTATCTTGTAATAGTTGTATATACCTTATATTAATATTACAAGAGTCTCCTCCTACTCTAGATATTATAATACATTTTACAAGGGTCTCCTTCTACTCTACACTTTATAGTACATTTTTAAAGAGTCCCCTCTTACTCTAGTTCTTACAACACATTTTACAAGAGTCTCCTCCTAATTGTTTAATTTAGTATTTATTGGATCTGAACTAGACTATCTTCTAATAGTTGTGTATACCTTATATTAATTTTACAAGAATTTCCTACTACTCTAGATTTTATAATACATTTTACAAGAGTCTCCTCCAACTCTACACTTTATAGTACATTTTTAAAGATTCCACTCTTACTCTAGTTCTTAAAACACATTTTATAGGAATTGTTTAGTTTAGTATTTATTGGATCCGAACTAGTCTATCTTGTAAAAGTTTTATATACCTTATATTAATTTTACAAGAGTCTCCTCCTACTCTAGATTTTATAATACATTTTACAAACGTGTCCTCCAAATCTACACTTTATAGTACATTTTTAAAGATTCCCTCCATTACTCTAGTTCTTAAAACAAATTTTAAGGGTTTGTTTAGTTTAGTATTTATTGGATCCGAACTAGACCATCTTGCAATAGTTGTATTTACCCTATATTAATTTTACAAGAGTCTCCTCCTACTCTAGACTCTATAGTATATTTTTAAAGACTCCCCTTTTAATCTAGTCTCTTAATCTAGTTCTTACAACACATTTTACAAGAGTCTCCTCTATTTTTTAATTTAGTAATTATTGGATCCGAATTAGACTATCTTCTTATAGTTGTGTATACCTTATATTAATTTTACAAGAATTTCCTATTACTCTAGATTTTATAATACATTTTACAAGAGTCTCCTCCTACTCTAGACCTTATAGTACATTTTTAGAGATTCCCCTCTTACTCTAGTTCTTACAACACATTTTACAAGAGTCTCCTCTTTTTTTAATTTAGTATTTATTGGATCCGAACTAGACTATCTTGTAATAGTTGTATATAGGTTATATTATTTACAAGAGTTTCCTCCTACTCTAGATTTCATAATACATTTTACAAGAGTCTCCTCCTACACTAACCTCTATAGTACATTTTTAAAGAGTCCCCTCCTACTCTTGTTTTTACAACATACTTTACAAGAGTCTCCTCCAAATTGTTTAAATTTGTATTTATTGGATCAGAACTATACTATCTTGTAATAGTTGTATATACCTTATATTAATTTTACAAGAGTCTCCTCCTACTCTAGATTTTATAATACATTTTACAAGGGTCTCCTCCTACTCTACACTTTATAGTACATTTTTAAAGAGTCCCCTCTTACTCTAGTTCTTACAACACATTTCATAGGAATTGTTTGGCTTAGTATTTATGGGATCCTAACTAGACTATCTTGTAATAGTTGTATATAACTTATATTAATTTTACAAGAGTCTCCTCCTACTCTAGATTTTATAATACATTTTACAAGAGTCTCCTCCAACTCTATAATTTATAGTACATTTTTAAAGAGTCCCCTCTTACTCTAGTTCTTACAACACATTTTACAAGAGTCTCCTCCTAATTGTTTAATTTAGTATTTATTGGATCCGAACTAGACTATCTTCTAATAGTTATATATACCTTATATTAATTTTACAAGAATTTCCCCCTACTCTAGATTTTATAATACATTTTACAAGAGTCTCCTCCAACTCTACACTTTATAGTACATTTTTAAAGATTCCCCTCTTACTCTAGTTCTTAAAACACATTTTATAGGAATTGTTTAGTTTAGTATTTATTGGATCCGAACTAGACAATCTTGTAATAGTTGTATATACGTTATATTAATTTTACAAGAGTCTCCTCCTACTCTAGACTCTTAAGTACATTTTTAAGGACTTCCCTCTTAATCTAGTTCCTACAACACATTTTACAAGAGTCTCCTCCTGATTGTTAATTTTAGTATTTATTGGATCCGAACTAGACTATCTTGTAATAGTTGTATGTACCTTATATTAATTTTAAAAGAGTCTCATCTTACTCTAGATGTTATATTACATTTTACAAGAGTCTCCTCCTACTCTAGACTTTATTGTACATTTTTAAAGAGTCCCCTCTTACTCTAGTACTTACAACACATTTTACAAGAGTCTCCTCCTACTCTAGACTTTATTGTACATTTTTAAAGAGTCCCCTCTTACTCTATTTCCTACAACACATTTTACAAGAGTCTCCTCCTGATTGTTAAGTTTAGTATTTATTGGATCCGAACTAGACTATCTTGTAATAGTTGTATATACCTTATATTAATTTTACAAGATTCTCCTCCTACTCTATATTTCATAATACATTTTACAAGAGTCTCCTCCTACACTAACCTCTATAGTACATTTTTTAAGAGTCCCCTCTTACTCTTGTTTTTACAACATACTTTACAAGAGTCTCCTCCAAATTGTTTAAATTTGTATTTATTGGATCAGATCTATACTATCTTGTAATAGTTGTATATACGTTATATTAATTTTACAAGAGTCTCCTCCTACTCTAGATTTTAGGATACATTTTACAATCGTGTCCACCAACTCTACACTTTATAGTACATTTTTAAAGATTCCCTCCATTACTCTAGTTCTTAAAACAAATTTTACAGGATTTGTTTGGTTTAGTATTTATTGGATCCGATCTAGACCATCTTGCAATAGTTGTATTTACCCTATATTAATTTTACAAGAGTCTCCTCCTACTCTAGACTCTATAGTACATTTTTAAAGACTCCCCTCTTAATCTAGTTCCTACAACACATTTTACAAGAGTCTCCTCTATTTTTTAATTTAGTATTTATTGGATCCGAACTAGACTATCTTGTAATAGTTGTATATAGGTTATATTAATTTTAAAAGAGTCTCCTCATACTCTAGATTTTATAATACATTTTACAAGAGTCTCCTCCTACTCTAGACTTTATTGTACATTTTTAAAAAGTCCCCTCTTACTCTAGTTCTTACAACACATTTTACAAGAGTCTCCTCCTACTCTAGACTTTATTGTACATTTTTAAAGAGTCCCCTCTTACTCTATTTCCTACAACACATTTTACAAGAGTCTCCTCCTGATTGTTAAGTTTAGTATTTATTGGATCCGAACTAGACTATCTTGTAATAGTTGTATATACCTTATATTAATTTTACAAGATTCTCCTCCTACTCTAGATTTCATAATACATTTTACAAGAGTCTCCTCCTACACTTACCTCTATAGTACATTTTTAAAGAGTCCCCTCTTACTCTTGTTTTTACAACATACTTTACAAGAGTCTCCTCCAAATTGTTTAAATTTGTATTTATTGGATCAGATCTATACTATCATGTAATAGTTGTATATACCTTATATTAATTTTACAAGAGTCTCCTCCTACTCTAGATTTTATAATACATTTTACAAGGGTCTCGTCCTACTCTAAACTTTATAGTACATTTTTAAAGAGTCCCCTCTTACTCTAGTTTTTACAACACATTTCATAGGAATAGTTTGGCTTAGTATTTATGGGATCCTAACTAGACTATCTTGTAATAGTTGTATATAACTTATATTAATTTTACAAGAGTCTCCTCCTACTCTAGATTTTATAATACATTTTACAAGAGTCTCCTCCTACTCTAGACTCTATAGTACATTTTTAAAGACTCCCCTCTTACTCTAGTTCTTACAACACATTTTACAAGAGTCTCATCCTAATTGTTTAATTTAGTATTTATTGGATCCGAACTAGACTATCTTCTAATAGTTGTATATACCTTATATTAATTTTACAAGAATTTCCTCCTACTCTAAATTTTATAATACATTTTACAAGAGTGTCCTCCAACTCTATACTTTATAGTACATTTTTAAAGATTCCCTTCTTACTCTAGTTCTTAAAACACATTTTATAGGAATTGTTTAGTTTGGTATTTATTGGATCCGAACTAGACTATCTTGTAATAGTTGTATATACGTTATATTAATTTTACAAGAGTCTCCTCCTACTCTAGATTTTAGGATACATTTTACAAACGTGTCCACCAACTCTACACTTTATAGTACATTTTTAAAGATTCCCTCCATTACTCTAGTTCTTAAAACTAATTTTACAGGATTTGTTTGGTTTAGTATTTATTGGATCCGATCTAGAACATCTTGCAATAGTTGTATTTACCCTATATTAATTTTACAAGAGTCTCCTCCTACTCTAAACTCTATAGTACATTTTAAAGACTCCCCTCTTAATCTAGTTTCTACAACACATTTTACAAGAGTCTCCTCTATTTTTTAATTTAGTATTTATTGGAACCGAACTAGACTATCTTGTAATAGTTGTATATAGGTTATATTAATTTTAAAAGAGTCTCCTCTTACTCTAGATTTTATAATACATTTTACAAGAGTCTCCTCCTACTCTAGACTTTATTGTACATTTTTAAAAAGTCCCCTCTTACTCTAGTTCTTACAACACATTTTACAAGAGTCTCCTCCTAATTGTTTAGTTTAGTATTTATTGGATGCGAACTAGACTATCTTGTAATAGTTGTATATACCTTATATTAATTTTACAAGAGTCTCATCGTACTCTACACTTTATAGTACATTATTAAAGATTCCCTCTATTACTCTAGTTCTTAAAACAACTTTTATAGGATTTGTTTAGTTTAGTATTTATTGGATCCGAACTAGACTATCTTGTAATAGTTGTATATACCTTATATTAATTTTACAAGATTCTCCTCCTACTCTAGATTTCATAATACATTTTACAAGAGTCTCCTCCTACACTAACCTCTATAGTACATTTTTAAAGAGTCCCCTCTTACTCTTGTTTTTACAACATACTTTACAAGAGTCTCCTCCAAATTGTTTAAATTTTTATTTATTGGATCAGATCTATACTATCTTGTAATAGTTGTATATACCTTATATTAATTTTACAAGAGTCTCCTCCTACTCTAGATTTTATAATACATTTTACAAGGGTCTCCTCCTACTCTACACCTTATAGTACATTTTTAAAGAGTCCCCTCTTACTCTAGTTCTTACAACACATTTTACAAGAGTCTCATCCTAATTGTTTAATTTAGTATGTATTGGATCCGAACTAGACTATCTTCTAATAGTTGTATATACCTTATATTAATTTTACAAGAATTTCCTCCTACTCTAAATTTTATAATACATTTTACAAGAGTCTCCTCCAACTCTACACTTTATTGTACATTTTTAAAGATTCCCTTCTTACTCTAGTTCTTAAAACACATTTTATAGGAATTGTTTAGTTTGGTATTTATTGGATCCGAACTAGACTATCTAGTAATAGTTTTATATACGTTATATTAATTTTACAAGAGTCTCCTCCTACTCTAGATTTTAGGATACATTTTACAAACGTGTCCACCAACTCTACACTTTATAGTACATTTTTAAAGATTCCCTCCATTACTCTAGTTCTTAAAACAAATTTTACAGGATTTGTTTGGTTTAGTATTTATTGGATCCGATCTAGACCATCTTGCAATAGTTGTATTTACCCTATATTAATTTTACAAGAGTCTCCTCCTACTCTAGACTCTATAGTACATTTTTAAAGACTCCCCTCTTAATCTAGTTCCTACAACACATTTTACAAGAGTCTCCTCTATTTTTTAATTTAGTATTTATTGGATCCAAACTAGACTATCTTGTAATAGTTGTATATAGGTTATATTAATTTTAAAAGAGTCTCCTCTTACTCTATATTTTATAATACATTTTACAAGAGTCTCCTCATACTCTAGACTTTATTGTATATTTTTAAAAAGTCCCCTCTTACTCTAGTTCTTACAACACATTTTACAAGAGTCTCCTCCTAATAGTTTAATTTAGTATTTATTGGATGCGAACTAGACTATCTTGTAATAGTTGTATATACCTTATATTAATTTTATAAGAGTCTCATCGTACTCTACACTTTATAGTACATTATTAAAGATTCCCTCCATTACTCTAGTTCTTAAAACAACTTTTATAGGATTTGTTTAGTTTGTTATTTATTGGATCCGAACTAGACTATCTTGTAATAGTTGTATATAGGTTATATTAATTTTACAAGAGTTTCCTCCTACTCTAGATTTTATAATACATTTTACAAGAGTCTCCTCCTACTCTAGACTTTATTGTACATTTTTAAAGAGTCCCCTCTTACTCTAGTTCTTACAACACATTTTACAGGAGTCTCCTCCTACTCTAGACTTTATTGTACATTTTTAAAGAGTCCCCTCTTACTCTAGTTCCTACAACACATTTTACAAGAGTCTCCTCCTGATTGTTAAGTTTAGTATTTATTGGATCCGAACTAGACTATCTTGTAATAGTTGTATATACCTTATATTAATTTTACAAGATTCTCCTCCTACTCTAGATTTCATAATACATTTTACAAGAGTCTCCTCCTACTCTAACCTCTATAGTACATTTTTAAACAGTCCCCTCTTACTCTTGTTTTTACAAAATACTTTACAAGAGTCTCCTCCAAATTGTTTAAATTAGTATTTATTGGATCAGAACTATACTATCTTGTAATAGTTGTATATACCTTATATTAATATTACAAGAGTCTCCTCCTACTCTAGATATTATAATACATTTTACAAGGGTCTCCTTCTACTCTACACTTTATAGTACATTTTTAAAGAGTCCCCTCTTATTCTAGTTCTTACAACACATTTTACAAGAGTCTCCTCCTAATTGTTTAATTTAGTATTTATTGGATCTGAACTAGACTATCTTCTAATAGTTGTGTATACCTTATATTAATTTTACAAGAATTTCCTACTACTCTAGATTTTATAATACATTTTACAAGAGTCTCCTCCAACTCTACACTTTATAGTACATTTTTAAAGATTCCACTCTTACTCTAGTTCTTAAAACACATTTTATAGGAATTGTTTAGTTTAGTATTTATTGGATCCGAACTAGTCTATCTTGTAAAAGTTTTATATACCTTATATTAATTTTACAAGAGTCTCCTCCTACTCTAGATTTTATAATAAATTTTACAAACGTGTCCTCCAAATCTACACTTTATAGTACATTTTTAAAGATTCCCTCCATTACTCTAGTTCTTAAAACAAATTTTAAGGGTTTGTTTAGTTTAGTATTTATTGGATCCGAACTAGACCATCTTGCAATAGTTGTATTTACCCTATATTAATTTTACAAGAGTCTCCTCCTACTCTAGACTCTATAGTATATTTTTAAAGACTCCCCTCTTAATCTAGTCTCTTAATCTAGTTCTTACAACACATTTTACAAGAGTCTCCTCTATTTTTTAATTTAGTAATTATTGGATCCGAATTAGACTATCTTCTTATAGTTGTGTATACCTTATATTAATTTTACAAGAATTTCCTATTTCTCTAGATTTTATAATACATTTTACAAGAGTCTCCTCCTACTCTAGACCTTATAGTACATTTTTAGAGATTCCCCTCTTACTCTAGTTCTTACAACACATTTTACAAGAGTCTCCTCTTTTTTTAATTTAGTATTTATTGGATCCGAACTAGACTATCTTGTAATAGTTGTATATAGGTTATATTATTTACAAGAGTTTCCACCTACTCTAGATTTCATAATACATTTTACAAGAGTCTCCTCCTACACTAACCTCTATAGTACATTTTTAAAGAGTCCCCTCCTACTCTTGTTTTTACAACATACTTTACAAGAGTCTCCTCCAAATTGTTTAAATTTGTATTTATTGGATCAGAACTATACTATCTTGTAATAGTTGTATATACCTTATATTAATTTTACAAGAATCTCCTCCTACTCTAGATTTTATGATACATTTTACAAGGGTCTCCTCCTACTCTACACTTTATAGTACATTTTTAAAGAGTCCCCTCTTACTCTAGTTCTTACAACACATTTCATAGGAATTGTTTGGCTTAGTATTTATGGGATCCTAACTAGACTATCTTGTAATAGTTGTATATAACTTATATTAATTTTACAAGAGTCTCCTCCTACTCTAGATTTTATAATACATTTTACAAGAGTCTCCTCAAACTCTAGACTTTATTGTATATTTTTAAAAAGTCCCCTCTTACTCTAGTTCTTACAACACATTTTACAAGAGTCTCCTCCTAATTGTTTAATTTAGTATTTATTGGATCCGAACTAGACTATCTTCTAATAGTTATATATACCTTATATTAATTTTACAAGAATTTCCCCCTACTCTAGATTTTATAATACATTTTACAAGAGTCTCCTCCAACTCTACACTTTATAGTACATTTTTAAAGATTCCCCTCTTACTCTAGTTCTTAAAACACATTTTATAGGAATTGTTTAGTTTAGTATTTATTGGATCCGAACTAGACAATCTTGTAATAGTTGTATATACGTTATATTAATTTTACAAGAGTCTCCTCCTACTCTAGATTTTTTAATACATTTTACAAACGTGTCCACCAACTCTACACATTATAGTACGTTTTTAAAGATTCCTTCCATTACTCTAGTTCTTAAAACAAATTTTACAGGATTTGTTTGGTTTAGTATTTATTGGATCCGAACTAGACCATCTTGCAATAGTTGTATTTACCCTATATTAATTTTACAAGAGTCTCCTCCTACTCTAGACTCTTAAGTACATTTTTAAGGACTCCCCTCTTAATCTAGTTCCTACAACACATTTTACAAGAGTCTCCTCTATTTTTTAATTTAGTATTTATTGGATCCGAACTAGACTATCTTGTAATAGTTGTATGTACCTTATATTAATTTTAAAAGAGTCTCATCTTACTCTAGATTTTATAATACATTTTACAAGAGTCTCCTCCTACTCTAGACTTTATTGTACATTTTTAAAGAGTCCCCTCTTACTCTAGTACTTACAACATATTTTACAAGAGTCTCCTCCAACCCTATAATTTATAGTACATTTTTAAAGAGTCCCCTCTTACTCTAGTTCTTACAACACATTTTACAAGAGTCTCCTCCTAATTGTTTAATTTAGTATTTATTGGATCCGAACTAGACTATCTTCTAATAGTTATATATACCTTATATTAATTTTACAAGAATTTCCCCCTACTCTAGATTTTATAATACATTTTACAAGAGTCTCCTCCAACTCTACACTTTATAGTACATTTTTAAAGATTCCCCTCTTACTCTAGTTCTTAAAACACATTTTATAGGAATTGTTTAGTTTAGTATTTATTGGATCCGAACTAGACAATCTTGTAATAGTTGTATATACGTTATATTAATTTTACAAGAGTCTCCTCCTACTCTAGATTTTATAATTCATTTTACAAACGTGTCCACCAACTCTACACATTATAGTACGTTTTTAAAGATTCCTTCCATTACTCTAGTTCTTAAAACAAATTTTACAGGATTTGTTTGGTTTAGTATTTATTGGATCCGAACTAGACCATCTTGCAATAGTTGTATTTACCCCATATTAATTTTACAAGAGTCTCCTCCTACTCTAGACTCTTAAGTACATTTTTAAGGACTCCCCTCTTAATCTAGTTCCTACAACACATTTTACAAGAGTCTCCTCTATTTTTTAATTTAGTATTTATTGGATCCGAACTAGACTATCTTGTAATAGTTGTATGTACCTTATATTAATTTTAAAAGAGTCTCATCTTACTCTAGATTTTATAATACATTTTACAAGAGTCTCCTCCTACTCTAGACTTTATTGTACATTTTTAAAGAGTCCCCTCTTACTCTAGTACTTACAACACATTTTACAAGAGTCTCCTCCCACTCTAGACTTTATTGTACATTTTTAAAGAGTCCCCTCTTACTCTATTTCCTACAACACATTTTACAAGAGTCTCCTCCTGATTGTTAAGTTTAGTATTTATTGGATCCGAACTAGACTATCTTGTAATAGTTGTATATACCTTATATTAATTTTACAAGATTCTCCTCCTACTCTAGATTTCATAATACATTTTACAAGAGTCTCCTCTTACACTAACCTCTATAGTACATTTTTAAAGAGTCCCCTCTTACTCTTGTTTTTACAACATACTTTACAAGAGTCTCCTCCAAATTGTTTAAATTTGTATTTATTGGATCAGATCTATACTATCTTGTAATAGTTGTATATACCTTATATTAATTTTACAAGAGTCTCCTCCTACTCTAGACTTTATTGTACATTTTACAAGGGTCTCCTCCTACTCTACACTTTATAGTACATTTTTAAAGAGTCCCCTCTTACTCTAGTTTTTACAACACATTTCATAGGAATTGTTTGGCTTGTATTTATGGGATCCTAACTAGACTATCTTGTAATAGTTGTATATACCTTATATTAATTTTACAAGAGTCTCCTCCTACTCTAGATTTTATAATACATTTTACAAGGGTCTCCTCCTACTCTAGACCTTATAGTACATTTTTAGAGATTCCCCTTTTACTCTAGTTCTTACAACACATTTTACAAGAGTCTCCTCTTTTTTTAATTTAGTATTTATTGGATCCGAACTAGACTATCTTGTAATAGTTGTATATAGGTTATATTATTTACAAGAGTTTCCTCCTACTCTAGATTTCATAATACATTTTACAAGAGTCTCCTCCTACACTAACCTCTACAGTACATTTTTAAAGAGTCCCCTCCTACTCTTGTTTTTACAACATACTTTACAAGAGTCTCCTCCAAATTGTTTAAATTTGTATTTATTGGATCAGAACTATACTATCTTGTAATAGTTGTATATACCTTATATTAATATTACAAGAGTCTCCTCCTACTCTAGATTTTATAATACATTTTACAAGGGTCTCCTCCTACTCTACACTTTATAGTACATTTTTAAAGAGTCCCCTCTTACTCAAGTTCTTACAACACATTTCATAGGAATTGTTTGGCTTAGTATTTATGGGATCCTAACTAGACTATCTTGTAATAGTTGTATATAACTTATATTAATTTTACAAGAGTCTCCTCCTACTCTAGATATTATAATACATTTTACAAGGGTCTCCTTCTACTCTACACTTTATAGTACATTTTTAAAGAGTCCCCTCTTATTCTAGTTCTTACAACACATTTTACAAGAGTCTCCTCCTAATTGTTTAATTTAGTATTTATTGGATCTGAACTAGACTATCTTCTAATAGTTGTGTATACCTTATATTAATTTTACAAGAATTTCCTACTACTCTAGATTTTATAATACATTTTACAAGAGTCTCCTCCAACTCTACACTTTATAGTACATTTTTAAAGATTCCACTCTTACTCTAGTTCTTAAAACACATTTTATAGGAATTGTTTAGTTTAGTATTTATTGGATCCGAACTAGTCTATCTTGTAAAAGTTTTATATACCTTATATTAATTTTACAAGAGTCTCCTCCTACTCTAGATTTTATAATAAATTTTACAAACGTGTCCTCCAAATCTACACTTTATAGTACATTTTTAAAGATTCCCTCCATTACTCTAGTTCTTAAAACAAATTTTAAGGGTTTGTTTAGTTTAGTATTTATTGGATCCGAACTAGACCATCTTGCAATAGTTGTATTTACCCTATATTAATTTTACAAGAGTCTCCTCCTACTCTAGACTCTATAGTATATTTTTAAAGACTCCCCTCTTAATCTAGTCTCTTAATCTAGTTCTTACAACACATTTTACAAGAGTCTCCTCTATTTTTTAATTTAGTAATTATTGGATCCGAATTAGACTATCTTCTTATAGTTGTGTATACCTTATATTAATTTTACAAGAATTTCCTATTTCTCTAGATTTTATAATACATTTTACAAGAGTCTCCTCCTACTCTAGACCTTATAGTACATTTTTAGAGATTCCCCTCTTACTCTAGTTCTTACAACACATTTTACAAGAGTCTCCTCTTTTTTTAATTTAGTATTTATTGGATCCGAACTAGACTATCTTGTAATAGTTGTATATAGGTTATATTATTTACAAGAGTTTCCTCCTACTCTAGATTTCATAATACATTTTACAAGAGTCTCCTCCTACACTAACCTCTATAGTACATTTTTAAAGAGTCCCCTCCTACTCTTGTTTTTACAACATACTTTACAAGAGTCTCCTCCAAATTGTTTAAATTTGTATTTATTGGATCAGAACTATACTATCTTGTAATAGTTGTATATACCTTATATTAATTTTACAAGAATCTCCTCCTACTCTAGATTTTATGATACATTTTACAAGGGTCTCCTCCTACTCTACACTTTATAGTACATTTTTAAAGAGTCCCCTCTTACTCTAGTTCTTACAACACATTTCATAGGAATTGTTTGGCTTAGTATTTATGGGATCCTAACTAGACTATCTTGTAATAGTTGTATATAACTTAAATTAATTTTACAAGAGTCTCCTCCTACTCTAGATTTTATAATACATTTTACAAGAGTCTCCTCAAACTCTAGACTTTATTGTATATTTTTAAAAAGTCCCCTCTTACTCTAGTTCTTACAACACATTTTACAAGAGTCTCCTCCTAATTGTTTAATTTAGTATTTATTGGATCCGAACTAGACTATCTTCTAATAGTTATATATACCTTATATTAATTTTACAAGAATTTCCCCCTACTCTAGATTTTATAATACATTTTACAAGAGTCTCCTCCAACTCTACACTTTATAGTACATTTTTAAAGATTCCCCTCTTACTCTAGTTCTTAAAACACATTTTATAGGAATTGTTTAGTTTAGTATTTATTGGATCCGAACTAGACAATCTTGTAATAGTTGTATATACGTTATATTAATTTTACAAGAGTCTCCTCCTACTCTAGATTTTATAATTCATTTTAAAAACGTGTCCACCAACTCTACACATTATAGTACGTTTTTAAAGATTCCTTCCATTACTCTAGTTCTTAAAACAAATTTTACAGGATTTGTTTGGTTTAGTATTTATTGGATCCGAACTAGACCATCTTGCAATAGTTGTATTTACCCCATATTAATTTTACAAGAGTCTCCTCCTACTCTAGACTATTAAGTACATTTTTAAGGACTCCCCTCTTAATCTAGTTCCTACAACACATTTTACAAGAGTCTCCTCTATTTTTTAATTTAGTATTTATTGGATCCGAACTAGACTATCTTGTAATAGTTGTATGTACCTTATATTAATTTTAAAAGAGTCTCATCTTACTCTAGATTTTATAATACATTTTACAAGAATCTCCTCCTACTCTAGACTTTATTGTACATTTTTAAAGAGTCCCCTCTTACTCTAGTACTTACAACACATTTTACAAGAGTCTCCTCCTACTCTAGACTTTATTGTACATTTTTAAAGAGTCCCCTCTTACTCTATTTCCTACAACACATTTTACAAGAGTCTCCTCCTGATTGTTAAGTTTAGTATTTATTGGATCCGAACTAGACTATCTTGTAATAGTTGTATATACCTTATATTAATTTTACAAGATTCTCCTCCTACTCTAGATTTCATAATACATTTTACAAGAGTCTCCTCTTACACTAACCTCTATAGTACATTTTTAAAGAGTCCCCTCTTACTCTTGTTTTTACAACATACTTTACAAGAGTCTCCTCCAAATTGTTTAAATTTGTATTTATTGGATCAGATCTATACTATCTTGTAATAGTTGTATATACCTTATATTAATTTTACAAGAGTCTCCTCCTACTCTAGACTTTATTGTACATTTTACAAGGGTCTCCTCCTACTCTACACTTTATAGTACATTTTTAAAGAGTCCCCTCTTACTCTAGTTTTTACAACACATTTCATAGGAATTGTTTGGCTTGTATTTATGGGATCCTAACTAGACTATCTTGTAATAGTTGTATATACCTTATATTAATTTTACAAGAGTCTCCTCCTACTCTAGATTTTATAATACATTTTACAAGGGTCTCCTCCTACTCTACACCTTATAGTACATTTTTAAAGAGTCCCCTCTTACTCTAGTTCTTACAACACATTTTACAAGAGTCTCCTCCAACTGTACACTTTATATTACATTTTTAAAGATTCCCTTCTTACTCTAGTTCTTAAAACACATTTTATAGGAATTGTTTAGTTTGGTATTTATTGGATCCGAACTAGACTATCTTGTAATAGTTGTATATACGTTATATTAATTTTACAAGAGTCTCCTCCTACTCTAGATTTTAGGATACATTTTACAAACGTGTCCACAAACTCTACACTTTATAGTACATTTTTAAAGATTCCTTCCATTACTCTAGTTCTTAAAACAAATTTTACAGGATTTGTTTGGTTTAGTATTTATTGGATCCGATCTAGACCATCTTGCAATAGTTGTATTTACCCTATATTAATTTTACAAGAGTCTCCTCCTACTCTAGACTCTATAGTACATTTTTAAAGACTCCCCTCTTAATCTAGTTCCTACAACACATTTTACAAGAGTCTCCTCTATTTTTTAATTTAGTATTTATTGGATCCGAACTAGACAATCTTGTAATAGTTGTATATACGTTATATTAATTTTACAAGAGTCTCCTCCTACTCTAGATTTTATAATTCATTTTACAAACGTGTCCACCAACTCTACACATTATAGTACGTTTTTAAAGATTCCTTCCATTACTCTAGTTCTTAAAACAAATTTTACAGGATTTGTTTGGTTTAGTATTTATTGGATCCGAACTAGACCATCTTGCAATAGTTGTATTTACCCCATATTAATTTTACAAGAGTCTCCTCCTACTCTAGACTCTATAGTACATTTTTAAAGACTCCCCTCTTAATCTAGTTCCTACAACACATTTTACAAGAGTCTCCTCCTAATAGTTTAATTTAGTATTTATTGGATACGAACTAGACTATCTTGTAATAGTTGTATATACCTTATATTAATTTTACAAGAGTCTCATCGTACTCTACACTTTATAGTACATTATTAAAGATTCCCTCCATTACTCAAGTTCTTAAAACAACCTTTATAGGATTTGTTTAGTTTATTATTTTTTGGATCCGAACTAAACTATCTTGTAATAGTTGTATATAGGTTATATTAATTTTACAAGAGTTTCCTCCTACTCTAGATTTTATAATACATTTTACAAGAGTCTCCTCCTACTCTAGACTTTATTGTACATTTTTAAAGAGTCCCCTCTTACTCTAGTTCCTACAACACATTTTACAAGAGTCTCCTCCTGATTGTTAAGTTTAGTATTTATTGGATCCGAACTAGACTATCTTGTAATAGTTGTATATACCTTATATTAATTTTACAAGATTCTCCTCCTACTCTAGATTTCATAATACATTTTACAAGAGTCTCCTCCTACTCTAACCTCTATAGTACATTTTTAAACAGTCCCCTCTGACTCTTGTTTTTACAAAATACTTTACAAGAGTCTCCTCCAAATTGTTTGAATTAGTATTTATTGGATCAGACCTATACTATCTTGTAATAGTTGTATATACCTTATATTAATATTACAAGAGTCTCCTCCTACTCTAGATTTTATAATACATTTTACAAGGGTCTCCTTCTACTCTACACTTTATAGTACATTTTTAAAGAGTCCCCTCTTACTCTAGTTCTTACAACACATTTCATAGGAATTGTTTGGCTTAGTATTTATGGGATCCTTACTAGACTATCTTGTAATAGTTGTATATAACTTATATTAATTTTACAAGGGTATCCTCCTACTCTAGATTTTATAATACATTTTACAAGAGTCTCCTCCAACTCTACACTTTATAGTACATTTTAAAAAAGTCCCCTCTTACTCTAGTTCTTACAAAACATTTTACAAGAGTCTCCTCCAAATTGTTAAGTTTAGTATTTATTGGATCCGAACTAGACTATCTTGTAATAGTTGTATATACCTTATTTTAATTTTACAAGATTCTCCTCCTACTCTAGATTTCATAATACATTTTACAAGAGTCTCCTCCTACTCTAGACCTTATAGTACATTTTTAGAGATTCCCCTTTTACTCTAGTTCTTACAACACATTTTACAAGAGTCTCCTCTTTTTTTAATTTAGTATTTATTGGATCCGAACTAGACTATCTTGTAATAGTTGTATATAGGTTATATTATTTACAAGAGTTTCCTCCTACTCTAGATTTCATAATACATTTTACAAGAGTCTCCTCCTACACTAACCTCTATAGTACATTTTTAAAGAGTCCCCTCCTACTCTTGTTTTTACAACATACTTTACAAGAGTCTCCTCCAAATTGTTTAAATTTGTATTTATTGGATCAGAACTATACTATCTTGTAATAGTTGTATATACCTTATATTAATATTACAAGAGTCTCCTCCTACTCTAGATTTTATAATACATTTTACAAGGGTCTCCTCCTACTCTACACTTTATAGTACATTTTTAAAGAGTCCCCTCTTACTCAAGTTCTTACAACACATTTCATAGGAATTGTTTGGCTTAGTATTTATGGGATCCTAACTAGACTATCTTGTAATAGTTGTATATAACTTATATTAATTTTACAAGAGTCTCCTCCTACTCTAGATTTTATAATACATTTTACAAGAGTCTCCTCCAACCATATAATTTATAGTACATTTTTAAAGAGTCCCCTCTTACTCTAGTTCTTACAACACATTTTACAAGAGTCTCCTCCTAATTGTTTAATTTAGTATTTATTGGATCCGAACTAGACTATCTTCTAATAGTTCGGTTCTGTTAGTTAGTACCTTATATTAATTTTACAAGAATTTCCCCCTACTCTAGATTTTATAATACATTTTACAAGAGTCTCCTCCATCTCTACACTTTATAGTACATTTTTAAAGATTCCCCTCTTACTCTAGTTCTTAAAACACATTTTATAGGAATTGTTTAGTTTAGTATTTATTGGATCCGAACTAGACAATCTTGTAATAGTTGTATATACGTTATATTAATTTTACAAGAGTCTCCTCCTACTCTAGATTTTATAATACATTTTACAAACGTGTCCACCAACTCTACACATTATAGTATGTTTTTAAAGATTCCTTCCATTACTCTAGTTCTTAAAACAAATTTTACAGGATTTGTTTGGTTTAGTATTTATTGGATCCGAACTAGACCATCTTGCAATAGTTGTATTTACCCTATATTAATTTTACAAGAGTCTCCTCCTACTCTAGACTCTTAAGTACATTTTTAAGGACTCCCCTCTTAATCTAGTTCCTACAACACATTTTACAAGAGTCTCCTCTATTTTTTAATTTAGTATTTATTGGATCCGAACTAGACTATCTTGTAATAGTTGTATGTACCTTATATTAATTTTAAAAGAGTCTCATCTTACTCTAGATTTTATAATACATTTTACAAGAGTCTCCTCCTACTCTAGACTTTATTGTACATTTTCAAAGAGTCCCCTCTTACTCTAGTACCTACAACACATTTTACAAGAGTCTCCTCCAACTCTATAATTTATAGTACATTTTTAAAGAGTCCCCTCTTACTCTAGTTCTTACAACACATTTTACAAGAGTCTCCTCCTAATTGATTAATTTAGTATTTATTGGATCCGAACCAGACTATCTTCTAATAGTTATATATACCTTATATTAATTTTACAAGAATTTCCCCCTACTCTAGATTTTATAATACATTTTACAAGAGTCTCCTTCAACTCTACACTTTATAGTACATTTTTAAAGATTCCCCTCTTACTCTAGTTCTTAAAACACATTTTATAGGAATTGTTTAGTTTAGTATTTATTGGATCCGAACTAGACAATCTTGTAATAGTTGTATATACGTTATATTAATTTTACAAGAGTCTCCTCCTACTCTAGATTTTATAATACATTTTACAAACGTGTCCACCAACTCTACACATTATAGTACGTTTTTAAAGATTCCTTCCATTACTCTAGTTCTTAAAACAAATTTTACAGGATTTGTTTGGTTTAGTATTTATTGGATCCGAACTAGACCATCTTGCAATAGTTGTATTTACCCTATATTAATTTTACAAGAGTCTCCTCCTACTCTAGACTCTTAAGTACATTTTTAAGGACTCCCCTCTTAATCTAGTTCCTACAACACATTTTACAAGAGTCTCCTCTATTTTTTAATTTAGTATTTATTGGATCCGAAATAGACTATCTTGTAATAGTTGTATGTACCTTATATTAATTTTAAAAGAGTCTCATCTTACTCTAGATTTTATAATACATTTTACAAGAGTCTCCTCCTACTCTAGACTTTATTGTACATTTTTAAAAAGTCCCCTCTTACTCTAGTTCTTACAACACATTTTACAAGAGTCTCCTCCTAATAGTTTAATTTAGTATTTATTGGATGCGAACTAGACTATCTTGTAATAGTTGTATATACCTTATATTAATTTTACAAGAGTCTCATCGTACTCTACACTTTATAGTACATTATTAAAGATTCCCTCCATTACTCTAGTTCTTAAAACAACTTTTATAGGATTTGTTTAGTTTATTATTTATTGGATCCGAACTAGACTATCTTGTAATAGTTGTATATAGGTTATATTAATTTTACAAGAGTTTCCTCCTACTCTAGATTTTATAATACATTTTACAAGAGTCTCCTCCTACTCTAGACTTTATTGTACATTTTTAAAGAGTCCCCTCTTACTCTAGTTCCTACAACACATTTTACAAGAGTCTCCTCCTGATTGTTAAGTTTAGTATTTATTGGATCCGAACTAGACTATCTTGTAATAGTTGTATATACCTTATATTAATTTTACAAGATTCTCCTCCTACTCTAGATTTCATAATACATTTTACAAGAGTCTCCTCCTACTCTAACCTCTATAGTACATTTTCAAACAGTCCCCTCTTACTCTTGTTTTTACAAAATACTTTACAAGAATCTCCTCCAAATTGTTTAAATTAGTATTTATTGGATCAGACCTATACTATCTTGTAATAGTTGTATATACCTTATATTAATATTACAAGAGTCTCCTCCTACTCTAGATTTTATAATTCATTTTACAAGGGTCTCCTTCTACTCTACACTTTATGGTAGATTTTTAAAGATTCCCCTCTTACTCTAGTTCTTACAACACATTTCATAGGAATTGTTTGGCTTAGTATTTATGGGATCCTTAGTAGACTATCTTGTAATAGTTGTATATAACTTATATTAATTTTACAAGAGTATCCACCTACTCTAGATTTTATAATACATTTTACAAGAGTCTGCTCCAACTCTACACTTTATAGTACATTTTAAAAGAGTCCCCTCTTACTCTAGTTCTTACAACACATTTTACAAGAGTCTCCTCCAAATTGTTAAGTTTAGTATTTATTGGATCCGAACTAGACTATCTTGTAATAGTTGTATATACCTTATTTTAATTTTACAAGATTCTCCTCCTACTCTAGATTTCATAATACATTTTACAAGAGTCTCCTCCTACTCTAGACTTTATTGTACATTTTTTAAAAGTCCCCTCTTACTCTAGTTCTTACAACACATTTTACAAGAGTCTCCTCCTAATTGTTTAATTTAGCATTTATTGGATCTGAACTAGACTATCTTCTAATAGTTATATATACCTTATATTAATTTTACAAGAATTTCCTCCTACTCTAGATTTTATAATACATTTTACAAGAGTCTCCTCCTACTCTAGACTTTATTGTACATTTTTAAAGAGTCTCTCTTACTCTAGTTCTTACAACACATTTTACAAGAGTCTCCTCCTACACTAGACTTTATTGTACATTTTTAAAGAGTCCCATCTTACTCTAGTTCCTACAACACATTTTACAAGAGTCTCCTCCTGATTGTTAAGTTTAGTATTTATTGGATCCGAACTAGACTATCTTGTAATAGTTGTATATACCTTATATTAATTTTACAAGATTCTCCTCCTACTCTAGATTTCATAATACATTTTACAAGAGTCTCCTCCTACTCTAACCTCTATAATACATTTTTAAACAGTCCCCTCTTACTCTTGTTTTTACAAAATACTTTACAAGAGTCTCCTCAAAATTGTTTAAATTAGTATTTATTGGATCAGACCTATACTATCTTGTAATAGTTGTATATACCTTATATTAATATTACAAGAGTCTCCTCATACTCTAGATTTTATAATACATTTTACAAGAGTCTCCTCCAACTCTAGAATTTATAGTACATTTTTAAAGAGTCCCCTCTTACTCTAGTTCTTACAACACATTTTACAAGAGTCTCATCCTAATTGTTTAATTTAGTATTTATTGGATCCGAACTAGACTATCTTCTAATAGTTGTATATACCTTATATTAATTTTACAAGAATTTCCTCCTACTCTAAATTTTATAATACATTTTACAAGAGTCTCCTCCAACTCTAGAATTTATAGTACATTTTTAAAGAGTCCCCTCTTACTCTAGTTCTTACAACACATTTTACAAGAGTCTCATCCTAATTGTTTAATTTAGTATTTATTGGAACCGAACTAGACTATCTTGTAATAGTTGTATATAGGTTATATTAATTTTAAAAGAGTCTCCTCTTACTCTAGATTTTATAATACATTTTACATGAGTCTCCTCCTACTCTAGACTTTATTGTACATTTTTAAAAAGTCCCCTCTTACTCTAGATCTTACAACACATTTTACAAGAGTCTCCTCCTAATTGTTTAATTTAGTATTTATTAAATGCGAACTAGACTATCTTGTAATAGTTGTATATACCTTATATTAATTTTACAAGAGTCTCATCGTACTCTAAACTTTATAGTACATTATTAAAGATTCCCTCCATTACTCTAGTTCTTAAAACAACTTTTATAGGATTTGTTTAGTTTAGTATTTATTGGATCCGAACTAGACTATCTTGTAATAGTTGTATATAGGTTATATTAATTTTACAAGAGTTTTCTCCTACTCTAGATTTTATAATACATTTTACAAGAGTCTCCTCCTACTCTAGACTTTATTGTACATTTTTAAAGAGTCTCTCTTACTCTAGTTCTTACAACACATTTTACAAGAGTCTCCTCCTACTCTAGACTTTATTGTACATTTTTAAAGAGTCCCCTCTTACTCTAGTTCCAACAACACATTTTACAAGAGTCTCCTCCTGATTGTTAAGTTTAGTATTTATTGGATCCGAACTAGACTATCTTGTAATAGTTGTATATACCTTATATTAATTTTACAAGATTCTCCTCCTACTCTAGATTTCATAAAACATTTTACAAGAGTCTCCTCCTACTCTAACCTCTATAGTACATTTTTAAACAGTCCCCTCTTACTCTTGTTTTTACAAAATACTTTACAAGAGTCTCCTCCAAATTGTTTAAATTAGTATTTATTGGATCAGACCTATACTATCTTGTAATAGTTGTATATACCTTATATTAATATTACAAGAGTCTCCTCCTACTCTAGATTTTATAATACATTTTACAAGGGTCTCCTTCTACTCTACTCTTTATAGTACATTTTTAAAGAGTCCCCTCTTACTCTAGTTCTTACAACACATTTCATAGGAATTGTTTGGCTTAGTATTTATGGGATCCTTACTAGACTATCTTGTAATAGTTGTATATAACTTATATTAATTTTACAAGAGTATCCTCCTACTCTAGATTTTATAATACATTTTACAAGAGTCTCCTCCAACTCTACACTTTATAGTACATTTTAAAAGAGTCCCCTCTTACTCTAGTTCTTACAACACATTTTACAAGAGTCTCCTCCAAATTGTTAAGTTTAGTATTTATTGGATCCGAACTAGACTATCTTGTAATAGTTGTATATACCTTATTTTAATTTTACAAGATTCTCCTCCTACTCTAGATTTCATAATACATTTTACAAGAGTCTCCTCCTACTCTAACCTCTATAGTACATTTTTAAAGAGTCCCCTCTTACTCTTGTTTTTACAACATACATTACAAAAGTCTCCTCCAAATTGTTTGGATTTGTATTTATTGGATCAGAACTATACTATCTTGTAATAGTTGTATATACCTTATATTTATTTTACAAGAGTCTCCTCCTACTCTAGATTTCATAATACATTTTACAAACGTGTCCTCCAACTCTACACTTTATAGTACATTTTTAAAGATTCCCCTCTTACTCTAGTTCTTACAACACATTTCATAGGAATTGTTTGGCTTAGTATTTATGGGATCCTTACTAGACTATCTTGTAATAGTTGTATATAACTTATATTAATTTTACAAGAGTATCCTCCTACTCTAGATTTTATAATACATTTTACAAGAGTCTGCTCCAACTCTACACTTTATAGTACATTTTAAAAGAGTCCCCTCTTACTCTAGTTCTTACAACACATTTTACAAGAGTCTCCTCCAAATTGTTAAGTTTAGTATTTATTGGATCCGAACTAGACTATCTTGTAATAGTTGTATATACCTTATTTTAATTTTACAAGATTCTCCTCCTACTCTAGATTTCATAATACATTTTACAAGAGTCTCCTCCTACTCTAACCTCTATAGTACATTTTTAAAGAGTCCCCTCTTACTCTTGTTTTTACAACATACATTACAAGAGTCTCCTCCAAATTGTTTGGATTTGTATTTATTGGATCAGAACTATGCTATCTTGTAATAGTTGTATATACCTTATATTAATTTTACAAGAGTCTCCTCCTACTCTAGATTTCACAATACATTTTACAAGAGTCTCCTCGAATTCTATACTTTATAGTACATTTTTAAAGAGTCCCCTCTTACTCTAGTTCTTACAACACATTTTACAAGTGTCTCCTCCTAATTGTTTAATTTAGTATTTATTGGATCTGAACTAGACTATCTTCTAATAGTTGTGTATACCTTATATTAATTTTACAAGAATTTCCTACTACTCTAGATTTTATAATACATTTTACAAGAGTCTCCTCCAACTCTACACTTTATAGTACATTTTTAAAGATTCCACTCTTACTCTAGTTCTTAAAACACATTTTATAGGAATTGTTTAGTTTAGTATTTATTGGATCCGAACTAGTCTATCTTGTAAAAGTTTTATATACCTTATATTAATTTTACAAGAGTCTCCTCCTACTCTAGATTTTATAATACATTTTACAAACGTGTCCTCCAACTCTACACTTTATAGTACATTTTTAAAGATTCCCTCCATTACTCTCGTTCTTAAAACAAATTTTAAGGGTTTGTTTAGTTTAGTATTTATTGGATCCGAACTAGACCATCTTGCAATAGTTGTATTTACCCTATATTAATTTTACAAGAGTCTCCTCCTACTCTAGACTCTATAGTATATTTTTAAAGACTCCCCTCTTAATCTAGTCTCTTAATCTAGTTCTTACAACACATTTTACAAGAGTCTCCTCTATTTTTTAATTTAGTAATTATTGGATCAGAATTAGACTATCTTCTTATAGTTGTGTATACCTTATATTAATTTTACAAGAATTTCCTATTACTCTAGATTTTATAATACATTTTACAAGAGTCTCCTCCTACTCTAGACCTTATAGTACATTTTTAGAGATTCCCCTCTTACTCTAGTTCTTACAACACATTTTACAAGAGTCTCCTCTTTTTTTAATTTAGTATTTATTGGATCCGAACTAGACTATCTTGTAATAGTTGTATATAGGTTATATTATTTACAATAGTTTCCTCCTACTCTAGATTTCATAATACATTTTACAAGAGTCTCCTCCTACACTAACCTCTATAGTACATTTTTAAAGAGTCCCCTCCTACTCTTGTTTTTACAACATACTTTACAAGTGTCTCCTCCAAATTGTTTAAATTTGTATTTATTGGATCAGAACTATACTATCTTGTAATAGTTGTATATACCTTATATTAATTTTACAAGAGTCTCCTCCTACTCTAGATTTTATTATACATTTTACAAGGGTCTCCTCCTACTCTACACTTTATAGTACATTTTTAAAGAGTCCCCTCTTACTCTAGTTCTTACAACACATTTCATAGGAATTGTTTGGCTTAGTATTTATGGGATCCTAACTAGACTATCTTGTAATAGTTGTATATAACTTATATTAATTTTATAAGAGTCTCCTCCTACTCTAGATTTTATAATACATTTTACAAGAGTCTCCTCCAACTCTATAATTTATAGTACATTTTTAAAAAGTCCCCTCTTACTCTAGTTCTTACAACACATTTTACAAGAGTCTCCTCCTAATTGTTTAATTTAGTATTTATTGGATCCGAACTAGACTATCTTCTAATAGTTATATATACCTTATATTAATTTTACAAGAGTCTCCTCCTACTCTAGATTTTATTATACATTTTACAAGGGTCTCCTCCTACTCTACACTTTATAGTACATTTTTAAAGAGTCCCCTCTTACTCTAGTTCTTACAACACATTTCATAGGAATTGTTTGGCTTAGTATTTATGGGATCCTAACTAGACTATCTTCTAATAGTTATATATACCTTATATTAATTTTACAAGAATTTCCCCCTACTCTAGATTTTATAATACATTTTACAAGAGTCTCCTCCAACTCTACACTTTATAGTAAATTTTTAAAGATTCCCCTCTTACTCTAGTTCTTAAAACACATTTTATAGGAATTGTTTAGTTTAGTATTTATTGGATCCGAACTACACAATCTTGTAATAGTTGTATATACGTTATATTAATTTTACAAGAGTCTCCTCCTACTCTAGATTTTATAATACATTTTACAAACGTGTCCACCAACTCTACACATTATAGTACATTTTTAAAGATTCCTTCTATTACTCTAGTACTTAAAACAAATTTTACAGGGTTTGTTTGGTTTAGTATTTATTGGATCCGAACTAGACCAATCTTGCAATAGTTTTATTTACCCTATATTAATTTTACAAGAGTCTCCTCCTACTCTAGACTCTTAAGTACATTTTTAAGGACTCCCCTCTTAATCTAGTTCCTACAACACATTTTACAAGAGTCTCCTCTATTTTTTAATTTAGTATTTATTGGAACCGAACTAGACTATCTTGTAATAGTTGTATATAGGTTATATTAATTTTAAAAGAGTCTCCTCTTACTCTAGATTTTATAATTCATTTTACAAGAGTCTCCTCCTACTCTAGACTTTATTGTACATTTTTTAAAAGTCCCCTCTTACTCTAGTTCTTACAACACATTTTACAAGTGTCTCCTCCTAATTGTTTAGTTTAGTATTTATTGGATCTGAACTAGACTATCTTCTAATAGTTATATATACCTTATATTAATTTTACAAGAATTTCCTCCTACTCTAGATTTTATAATACATTTTACAAGAGTCTCCTCCTTCTCTAGACTTTATTGTACATTTTTAAAGAGTCTCTCTTACTCTAGTTCTTACAACACATTTTACAAGAGTCTCCTCCTACTCTAGACTTTATTGTACATTTTTAAAGAGTCCCCTCTTACTCTAGTTCCTACAACACATTTTACAAGAGTCTCCTCCTGATTGTTAAGTTTAGTATTTATTGGATCCGAACTAGACTATCTTGTAATAGTTGTATATACCTTATACTAATTTTACAAGATTCTCCTCCTACTCTAGATTTCATAATACATTTTACAAGAGTCTCCTCCTACTCTAACCTCTATAGTACATTTTTAAACAGTCCCCTCTTACTCTTGTTTTTACAAAATACTTTACAAGAGTCTCCTCCAAATTGTTTAAATTAGTATTTATTGGATCAGACCTATACTATCTTGTAATAGTTGTATATACCTTATATTAATATTACAAGAATCTCCTCCTACTCTAGATTTTATAATACATTTTACAAGGGTCTCCTTCTACTCTACTCTTTATAGTACATTTTTAAAGAGTCCCCTCTTACTCTAGTTCTTACAACACATTTCATAGGAATTGTTTGGCTTAGTATTTATGGGATCCTTACTAGACTATCTTGTAATAGTTGTATATAACTTATATTAATTTTACAAGAGTATCCTCCTACTCTAGATTTTATAATACATTTTACAAGAGTCTCCTCCAACTCTACACTTTATAGTACATTTTAAAAGAGTCCCCTCTTACTCTAGTTCTTACAACACATTTTACAAGAGTCTCCTCCAAATTGTTAAGTTTAGTATTTATTGGATCCGAACTAGACTATCTTGTAATAGTTGTATATACCTTATTTTAATTTTACAAGATTCTCCTCCTACTCTAGATTTCATAATACATTTTACAAGAGTCTCCTCCTACTCTAACCTCTATAGTACATTTTTAAAGAGTCCCCTCTTACTCTTGTTTTTACAACATACATTACAAAAGTCTCCTCCAAATTGTTTGGATTTGTATTTATTGGATCAGAACTATTCTATCTTGTAATAGTTGTATATACCTTATATTTATTTTACAAGAGTCTCCTCCTACTCTAGATTTCATAATACATTTTACAAACGTGTCCTCCAACTCTACACTTTATAGTACATTTTTAAAGAGTCCCCTCTTACTCTAGTTCTTACAACACATTTTACAAGAGTCTCCTCCTAATTGTTTAATTTAGTATTTATTGGATCTGAACTAGACTATCTTCTAATAGTTGTGTATACCTTATATTAATTTTACAAGAATTTCCTACTACTCTAGATTTTATAATACATTTTACAAGAGTCTCCTCCAACTCTACACTTTATAGTACATTTTTAAAGATTCCACTCTTACTCTAGTTCTTAAAACACATTTTATAGGAATTGTTTAGTTTAGTATTTATTGGATCCGAACTAGTCTATCTTGTAAAAGTTTTATATACCTTATATTAATTTTACAAGAGTCTCCTCCTACTCTAGATTTTATAATACATTTTACAAACGTGTCCTCCAGCTCTACACTTTATAGTACATTTTTAAAGATTCCCTCCATTACTCTAGTTCTTAAAACAAATTTTAAGGGTTTGTTTAGTTTAGTATTTATTGGATCCGAACTAGACCATCTTGCAATAGTTGTATTTACCCTATATTAATTTTACAAGAGTCTCCTCCTACTCTAGACTCTATAGTATATTTTTAAAGACTCCCCTCTTAATCTAGTCTCTTAATCTAGTTCTTACAACACATTTTACAAGAGTCTCCTCTATTTTTTAATTTAGTAATTATTGGATCCGAATTAGACTATCTTCTTATAGTTGTGTATACCTTATATTAATTTTACAAGAATTTCCTATTACTCTAGATTTTATAATACATTTTACAAGAGTCTCCTCCTACTCTAGACCTTATATTACATTTTTAGAGATTCCCCTCTTACTCTAGTTCTTACAACACATTTTACAAGAGTCTCCTCTTTTTTTAATTTAGTATTTATTGGATCCGAACTAGACTATCTTGTAATAGTTGTATATAGGTTATATTATTTACAAGAGTTTCCTCCTACTCTAGATTTCATAATACATTTTACAAGAGTCTCCTCCTACACTAACCTCTATAGTACATTTTTAAAGAGTCCCCTCTTACTCTAGTTCTTACAACACATTTTACAAGAGTCTCCTCCTAATTGTTTAATTTAGTATTTATTGGATCTGAACTAGACTATCTTCTAATAGTTGTGTATACCTTATATTAATTTTACAAGAATTTCCTACTACTCTAGATTTTATAATACATTTTAAAAGAGTCTCCTCCAACTCTACACTTTATAGTACATTTTTAAAGATTCCACTCTTACTCTAGTTCTTAAAACACATTTTATAGGAATTGTTTAGTTTAGTATTTATTGGATCCGAACTAGTCTATCTTGTAAAAGTTTTATATACCTTATATTAATTTTACAAGAGTCTCCTCCTACTCTAGATTTTATAATACATTTTACAAACGTGTCCTCCAGCTCTACACTTTATAGTACATTTTTAAAGATTCCCTCCATTACTCTAGTTCTTAAAACAAATTTTAAGGGTTTGTTTTGTTTAGTATTTATTGGATCCGAACTAGACCATCTTGCAATAGTTGTATTTACCCTATATTAATTTTACAAGAGTCTCCTCCTACTCTAGACTCTATAGTATATTTTTAAAGACTCCCCTCTTAATCTAGTCTCTTAATCTAGTTCTTACAACACATTTTACAAGAGTCTCCTCTATTTTTTAATTTAGTAATTATTGGATCCGAATTAGACTATCTTCTTATAGTTGTGTATACCTTATATTAATTTTACAAGAATTTCCTATTACTCTAGATTTTATAATACATTTTACAAGAGTCTCCTCCTACTCTAGACCTTATATTACATTTTTAGAGATTCCCCTCTTACTCTAGTTCTTACAACACATTTTACAAGAGTCTCCTCTTTTTTTAATTTAGTATTTATTGGATCCGAACTAGACTATCTTGTAATAGTTGTATATAGGTTATATTATTTACAAGAGTTTCCTCCTACTCTAGATTTCATAATACATTTTACAAGAGTCTCCTCCTACACTAACCTCTATAGTACATTTTTAAAGAGTCCCCTCTTACTCTTGTTTTTACAACATACTTTACAAGAGTCTCCTCCAAATTGTTTAAATTTGTATTTATTGGATCAGATCTATACTATCTTGTAATAGTTGTATATACCTTATATTAATTTTACAAGAGTTTCCTCCTACTCTAGATTTTATAATACATTTTACAAGAGTCTCCTCCAACTCTAGAATTTATAGTACATTTTTAAAGAGTCCCCTCTTACTCTAGTTCTTACAACACATTTTACAAGAGTCTCATCCTAATTGTTTAATTTAGTATTTATTGGATCCGAACTAGACTATCTTCTAATAGTTGTATATACCTTATATTAATTTTACAAGAATTTCCTCCTACTCTAAATTTTATAATACATTTTACAAGAGTGTCCTCCAACTCTACACTTTATAGTACATTTTTAAAGATTCCCTTCTTACTCTAGTTCTTAAAACACATTTTATAGGAATTGTTTAGTTTGGTATTTATTGGATCCGAACTAGACTATCTTGTAATAGTTGTATATACGTTATATTAATTTTACAAGAGTCTCCTCCTACTCTAGATTTTAGGATACATTTTACAAACGTGTCCACCAACTCTACACTTTATAGTACATTTTTAAAGATTCCTTCCATTACTCTAGTTCTTAAAACAAATTTTACAGGATTTGTTTGGTTTAGTATTTATTGGATCCGATCTAGACCATCTTGCAATAGTTGTATTTACCCTATATTAATTTTACAAGAGTCTCCTCCTACTCTAAACTCTATAGTACATTTTTAAAGACTCCCCTCTTAATCTAGTTTCTACAACACATTTTACAAGAGTCTCCTCTATTTTTTAATTTAGTATTTATTGGAACCGAACTAGACTATCTTGTTATAGTTGTATATAAGTTATATTAATTTTAAAAGAGTCTCCTCTTACTCTAGATTTTATAATACATTTTACAAGAGTCTCCTCCTACTCTAGACTTTATTGTACATTTTTAAAAAGTCCCCTCTTACTCTAGTTCTTACAACACATTTTACAAGAGTCTCCTCCTAATTGTTTAATTTAGTATTTATTGGATGCGAACTAGACTATCTTGTAATAGTTGTATATACCTTATATTAATTTTACAAGAATTTCCTACTACTATAGATTTTTTAATACATTTTACAAGAGTCTCCTCCAACTCTACACTTTAAAGTACATTTTTAAAGAGTCCCCTCTTACTATAGTTCTTACAACACATTTAATAGGAATTGTTTGGTTTAGTATTTATTGGATCCGAACTAGTCTATCTTGTAAAAGTTTTATATACCTTATATTAATTTTACAAGAGTCTCCTCCTACACTAACCTCTATAGTACATTTTTAAAGAGTCCCCTCCTACTCTTGTTTTTACAACATACTTTACAAGAGTCTCCTCCAAATTGTTTAAATTTGTATTTATTGGATCAGAACTATACTATCTTGTAATAGTTGTATATACCTTATATTAATTTTACAAGAGTCTCCTCCTACTCTAGATTTTATAATACATTTTACAAGGGTCTCCTCCTACTCTACACTTTATAGTACATTTTTAAAGAGTCCCCTCTTACTCTAGTTCTTACAACACATTTCATAGGAATTGTTTGGCTTAGTATTTATGGGATCCTAACTAGACTATCTTGTAATAGTTGTATATAACTTATATTAATTTTACAAGAGTCTCCTCCTACTCTAGATTTTATAATACATTTTACAAGTGTCTCCTCCAACTCTATAATTTATAGTACATTTTTAAAGATTCCCCTCTTACTCTAGTTCTTAAAACATATTTTATAGGAATTGTTTAGTTTAGTATCTATTGGATCCGAACTAGACAATCTTGTAATAGTTGTATATACGTTATATTAATTTTACAAGAGTCTCCTCCTACTCTAGATTTTATAATACATTTTACAAACGTGTCCACTAACTCTACACATTATAGTACATTTTTAAAGATTCCTTCCATTACTCTAGTTCTTAAAACAAATTTTACAGGATTTGTTTGGTTTAGTATTTATTGGATCCGAACTAGACCATCTTGCAATAGTTGTATTTACCCTATATTAATTTTACAAGAGTCTCCTCCTACTCTAGACTCTTTAGTACATTTTTAAGGACTCCCCTCTTAATCTAGTTCCTACAACACATTTTACAAGAGTCTCATCTATTTTTTAATTTAGTATTTATTGGATCCGAACTAGACTATCTTGTAATAGTTGTATGTACCTTATATTAATTTTAAAAGAGTCTCCTCTTACTCTAGATTTTATAATACATTTTACAAGAGTCTCCTCTTACTCTAGACTTTATTGTACATTTTTAAAGAGTCCCCTCTTACTCTATTTCCTACAACACATTTTACAAGAGTCTCCTCCTGATTGTTAAGTTTAGTATTTATTGGATCCGAACTAGACTATCTTGTAATAGTTGTATATACCTTATATTAATTTTACAAGATTCTCCTCCTACTCTAGATTTCATAATACATTTTACAAGAGTCTCCTCCTACACTAACCTCTATAGTACATTTTTAAAGAGTCCCCTCTTACTCTTGTTTTTACAAAATACTTTACAAGAGTCTCCTCCAAATTGTTTAAATTAGTATTTATTGGATCAGACCTATACTATCTTGTAATAGTTGTATATACCTTATATTAATATTACAAGAGTCTCCTCCTACTCTAGATTTTATAATACATTTTACAAGGGTCTCCTTCTACTCTACACTTTATAGTACATTTTTAAAGAGTCCCCTCTTACTCTAGTTCTTACAACACATTTCATAGGAATTGTTTGGCTTAGTATTTATGGGATCCTAACTAGACTATCTTGTAATAGTTGTATATAACTTATATTAATTTTACAAGAGTATCCTCCTACTCTAGATTTTATAATACATTTTACAAGAGTCTCCTCCAACTCTACATTTTATAGTACATTTTAAAAGAGTCCCCTCTTACCCTAGTTCTTACAACACATTTTACAAGAGTCTCCTCCAAATTGTTAAGTTTAGTATTTATTGGATCCGAACTAGACTATCTTGTAATAGTTGTATATACCTTATTTTAATTTTACAAGATTCTCCTCCTACTCTAGATTTCATAATACATTTTACAAGAGTCTCCTCCTACTCTAACCTCTATAGTACATTTTTAAAGAGTCCCCTCTTACTCTTGTTTTTACAACATACATTACAAGAGTCTCCTCCAAATTGTTTGGATTTGTATTTATTGGATCAGAACTATACTATCTTGTAATAGTTGTATATACCTTATATTAATTTTACAAGAGTCTCCTCCTACTCTAGATTTCATAATACATTTTACAAGAGTCTCCTGGAACTCTAGACTTTATAGTACATTTTTAAAGATTCCCTCCATTACTCTAGTTCTTAAAACAAATTTTAAGGGTTTGTTTAGTTTAGTATTTATTGGATCCGAACTAGACTATCTTGCAATAGTTGTATTTACCCTATATTAATTTTACAAGAGTCTCCTCCTACTCTAGACTCTATAGTATATTTTTAAATCCTCCCCTCTTAATCTAGTGTCTTAATCTAGTTCTTACAACACATTTTACAAGAGTCTCCTCTATTTTTTAATTTAGTAATTATTGGATCCGAATTAGACTATCTTCTTATAGTTGTGTATACCTTATATTAATTTTACAAGAATTTCCTATTACTCTAGATTTTATAATACATTTTACAAGAGTCTCCTCCTACTCTAGACTTTATTGTACATTTTTAAAGAGTCCCCTCTTACTCTATTTCCTACAACACATTTTACAAGAGTCTCCTCCTGAATGTTAAGTTTAGTATTTATTGGATCCGAACTAGACTATCTTGTAATAGTTGTATATACCTTATATTAATTTTACAAGATTCTCCTCCTACTCTAGATTTCATAATACATTTTACAAGAGTCTCCTCCTACACTAACCTCTAGAGTACATTTTTAAAGAGTCCCTTCTTACTCTTGTTTTTACAACATACTTTACAAGAGTCTCCTCCAAATTGTTTAGATTTGTATTTATTGGATCAGATCTATACTATCTTGTAATAGTTGTATATACCTTATATTAATTTTACAAGAGTCTCCTCCTACTCTAGATTTTTTAATACATTTTACAAGGGTCTCCTCCTACTCTACACTTTATAGTACATTTTTAAAGAGTCCCCTCTTACTCTAGTTTTTACAACATATTTCATAGGAATTGTTTGGCTTAGTATTTATGGGATCCTAACTAGACTATCTTGTATTAGTTGTATATAACTTATATTAATTTTACAAGAGTCTCCTCCTACTCTAGATTTTATAATACATTTTACAAGAGTCTCCTCCAACTCTAGAATTTATAGTACATTTTTAAAGAGTCCCCTCTTACTCAAGTTCTTACAACACATTTTACAAGAGTCTCATCCTAATTGTTTAATTTAGTATTTATTGGATCCGAACTAGGCTATCTTCTAATAGTTGTATATACCTTATATTAATATTACAAGGATTTCCTCCTACTCTAAATTTTATAATACATTTTACAAGAGTGTCCTCCAACTCTACACTTTATAGTACATTTTTAAAGATTCCCTTCTTACTCTAGTTCTTAAAACACATTTTATAGGAATTGTTTAGTTTGGTATTTATTGGATCTGAACTAGACTATCTTGTAATAGTTGTATATACGTTATATTAATTTTACAAGAGTCTCCTCCTACTCTAGATTTTAGGATACATTTTACAAACGTGTCCACCAACTCTACACTTTATAGTACATTTTTAAAGATTCCCTCCATTACTCTAGTTCTTAAAATAAATTTTACAGGATTTGTTTGGTTTAGTATTTATTGGATCCGATCTAGACCATCTTGCAATAGTTGTATTTACCCAATATTAATTTTACAAGAGTCTCCTCCTACTCTAGACTCTATAGTACATTTTTAAAGACTCCCCTCTTAATCTAGTTTCTACAACACATTTTACAAGAGTCTCCTCTTTTTTTTTATTTAGTAGTTATTGGAACCAAACTAGACTATCTTGTAATAGTTGTATATAGGTTATATTAATTTTAAAAGAGTCTCCTCTTACTCTAGATTTTATAATACATTTTACAAGAGTCTCCTCCTACTCTAGACTTTATTGTACATTTTTAAAAAGTCCCCTCTTACTCTAGTTCTTACAACACATTTTACAAGAGTCTCCTCCTAATTGTTTAATTTAGTATTTATTGGATGCGAACTAGACTATCTTGTAATAGTTGTATATACCTTATATTAATTTTACAAGAGTCTCATCGTACTCTATACTTTATAGTACATTATTAAAGATTCCCTCCATTACTCTAGTTCTTAAAACAACTTTTATAGGATTTGTTTAGTTTAGTATTTATTGGATCCGAACTAGACTATCTTGTAATAGTTGTATATAGGTTATATTAATTTTACAAGAGTTTCCTCTTACTCTAGTTCTTACAACACATTTTACAAGAGTCTCCTCCTACGCTAGACTTTATTGTACATTTTTAAAGAGTCCCCTCTTACTCTACTTCCTACAACACATTTTACAAGAGTCTTCTCCTGATTGTTAAGTTTAGTATTTATTGGATCCGAACTAGACTATCTTGTAATAGTTGTATATACCTTATATTAATTTTACAAGATTCTCCTCCTACTCTAGATTTCATAATACATTTTACAAGAGTCTCCTCCTACTCTAACCTCTATAGTACATTTTTAAACAGTCCCCTCTTACTCTTGTTTTTACAAAATACTTTACAAGAGTCTCCTCCAAATTGTTTAAATTAGTATTTATTGGATCAGAACTATACTATCTTGTAATAGTTGTATATACCTTATATTAATATTACAAGAGTCTCCTCCTACTCTAGATTTTATAATACATTTTACAAGGGTCTCCTTCTACTCGACACTTTATAGTACATTTTTAAAGAGTCCCCTCTTACTCTAGTTCTTACAACACATTTCATAGGAATTGTTTGGCTTAGTATTTATGGGATCCTTACTAGACTATCTTGTAATAGTTGTATATAACTTATATTAATTTTACAAGAGTCTCCTCCTACTCTAGATTTTATAATACATTTTACAAGAGTCTCCTCCAACTCTACACTTAATAGTACATTTTAAAAGAGTCCCCTCTTACTCTAGTTCTTACAACACATTTTACAAGAGTCTCCTCCAAATTGTTAAGTTTAGTATTTATTGGATCCGAACTAGACTATCTTGTAATAGTTGTATATAACTTATTTTAATTTTACAAGATTCTCCTCCTACTCTAGATTTCATAATACATTTTACAAGAGTCTCCTCCTACTCTAACCTCTATAGTACATTTTTAAAGAGTCCCCTCTTACTCTTGTTTTTACAACATACATTACAAGAGTCTCCTCCAAGTTGTTTGGATTTGTATTTATTGGGTCAGAACTATACTATCTTGTAATAGTTGTATATATCTTATATTAATTTTACAAGAGTCTCCTCCTACTCTAGATTTCATAATACATTTTACAAGAGTCTCCTCGAACTCTAGACTTTATAGTACATTTTTAAAGAGTCCCCTCTTACTCTAGTTCTTACAACACATTTTACAAGAGTCTCCTCTTAATTGTTTAATTTAGTATTTATTGGATCTGAACTAGACTATCTTCTAATAGTTGTGTATACCTTATATTAATTTTACAAGAATTTCCTACTACTCTAGATTTTATAATACATTTTACAAGAATCTCCTCCAACTCTACACTTTATATTACATTTTTAAAGATTCCACTCTTACTCTAGTTCTTAAAACACATTTTATAGGAATTGTTTAGTTTAGTATTTATTGGATCCGAACTAGTCTATCTTGTAAAAGTTTTATATACCTTATATTAATTTTACAAGAGTCTCCTCCTACTCTAGATTTTATAATACATTTTACAAACGTGTCCTCCAACTCTACACTTTATAGTACATTTTTAAAGATTCCCTCCATTACTCTAGTTCTTAAAAAAAATTTAAAGGGTTTGTTTAGTTTAGTATTTATTGGATCCGAACTAGACCATCTTGCAATAGTTGTATTTACCCTATATTAATTTTACAAGAGTCTCCTCCTACTCTAGACTCTATAGTATATTTTTAAAGACTCCCCTCTTAATCTAGTCTCTTAATCTAGTTCTTACAACTCATTTTACAAGAGTCTCCTCTATTTTTTAATTTAGTAATTATTGGATCCGAATTAGACTATCTTGTAATAGTTGTATATAGGTTATATTAATTTTACAAGAGTTTCCTCCTACTCTAGATTTCATAAAACATTTTACAAGAGTCTCCTCCTACACTAACCTCTATAGTACATTTTTAAAGAGTCCCCTCCTACTCTTGTTTTTACAACATACTTTACAAGAGTCTCCTCCAAATTGTTTAAATTTGTATTTATTGTATCAGAACTATACTATCTTGTAATAGTTGTTTATACCTTATATTAATTTTACAAGAGTCTCCTCCTACTCTAGATTTTATAATAAATTTTACAAGGGTCTCCTCCTACTCTACACTTTATAGTACATTTTTAAAGAGTCCCCTCTTACTCTAGTTCTTACAACACATTTCATAGGAATTGTTTGGCTTAGTATTTATGGGATCCTAACTAGACTATCTTGTATATAGTTGTATATAACTTATAATAATTTTACAAGAGTTTCCTCCTACTCTAGATTTTATAATACATTTTACAAGAGTCTCCTCCAACTCTATAATTTATAGTACATTTTTAAAGAGTCCCCTCTTACTCTAGTTCTTACAACACATTTTACAAGAGTCTCCTCCTAATTGTTTAATTTAGTATTTATTGGATCCGAACTAGACTATCTTCTAATAGTTATATATACCTTATATTAATTTTACAAGAATTTCCCCCTACTCTAGATTCTATAATACATTTTACAAGAGTCTCCTCCAACTCTACACTTTATAATACATTTTTAAAGATTCCCCTCTTACTCTAGTTCTTAAAACACATTTTATAGGAATTGTTTAGTTTAGTATTTATTGGATCCGAACTAGACAATCTTGTAATAGTTGTATATACGTTATATTAATTTTACAAGAGTCTCCTCCTACTCTAGATTTTATAATACATTTTACAAACGTGTCCACCAACTCTACACATTATAGTACATTTTTAAAGATTCCTTCCATTACTCTAGTTCTTAAAACAAATTTTACAGGATTTGTATGGTTTAGTATTTATTGGATCCGAACTAGACCATCTTGCAATAGTTGTATTTACCCTATATTAATTTTACAAGAGTCTCCTCCTACTCTAGACTCTATAGTATATTTTTAAAGACTCCCCTCTTAATCTAGTCTCTTAATCTAGTTCTTACAACTCATTTTACAAGAGTCTCCTCTATTTTTTAATTTAGTAATTATTGGATCCGAATTAGACTATCTTCTTATAGTTGTGTATACCTTATATTAATTTTACAAGAATTTCCTATTACTCTAGATTTTATAATACATTTTACAAGAGTCTCCTCCTACTCTAGACCTTATAGTACATTTTTAGAGATTCCCCTCTTACTCTAGTTCTTACAACACATTTTACAAGAGTCTCCTCTTTTTTTAATTTAGTATTTATTGGATCCGAACTAGACTATCTTGTAATAGTTGTATATAGGTTATATTAATTTTACAAGAGTTTCCTCCTACTCTAGATTTCATAAAACATTTTACAAGAGTCTCCTCCTACACTAACCTCTATAGTACATTTTTAAAGAGTCCCCTCCTACTCGTGTTTTTACAACATACTTTACAAGAGTCTCCTCCAAATTGTTTAAATTTGTATTTATTGTATCAGAACTATACTATCTTGTAATAGTTGTTTATACCTTATATTAATTTTACAAGAGTCTCCTCCTACTCTAGATTTTATAATAAATTTTACAAGGGTCTCCTCCTACTCTACACTTTATAGTACATTTTTAAAGAGTCCCCTCTTACTATAGTTCTTACAACACATTTCATAGGAATTGTTTGGCTTAGTATTTATGGGATCCTAACTAGACTATCTTGTATATAGTTGTATATAACTTATATTAATTTTACAAGAGTTTCCTCCTACTCTAGATTTTATAATACATTTTACAAGAGTCTCCTCCAACTCTATAATTTATAGTACATTTTTAAAGAGTCCCCTCTTACTCTAGTTCTTACAACACATTTTACAAGAGTCTCCTCCTAATTGTTTAATTTAGTATTTATTGGATCCGAACTAGACTATCTTCTAATAGTTATATATACCTTATATTAATTTTACAAGAATTTCCCCCTACTCTAGATTCTATAATACATTTTACAAGAGTCTCCTCCAACTCTACACTTTATAATACATTTTTAAAGATTCCCCTCTTACTCTAGTTCTTAAAACACATTTTATAGGAATTGTTTAGTTTAGTATTTATTGGATCCGAACTAGACAATCTTGTAATAGTTGTATATACGTTATATTAATTTTACAAGAGTCTCCTCCTACTCTAGATTTTAAAATACATTTTACAAACGTGTCCACCAACTCTACACATTATAGTACATTTTTAAAGATTCCTTCCATTACTCTAGTTCTTAAAACAAATTTTACAGGATTTGTATGGTTTAGTATTTATTGGATCCGAACTAGACCATCTTGCAATAGTTGTATTTACCCTATATTAATTTTACAAGAGTCTCCTCCTACTCTAGACTCTTTAGTACATTTTTAAGGACTCCCCTCTTAATCTAGTTCCTACAACACATTTTACAAGAGTCTCCTCTATTTTTTAATTTAGTATTTATTGGATCCGAACTAGACTATCTTGTAATAGTTGTATGTACCTTATATTAATTTTAAAAGAGTCTCCTCTTACTCTAGATTTTATAATACATTTTACAAAAGTCTCCTCCTACTCTAGACCTTATAGTACATTTTTAGAGATTCCCCTCTTACTCTAGTTCTTACAACACATTTTACAAGAGTCTCCTCTATTTTTTAATTTAGTATTTATTGAATCCGAACTAGACTATCTTGTAATAGTTGTATATAGGTTATATTAATTTTACAAGAGTGTCATCGTACTCTACACTTTATAGTACATTATTAAAGATTCCCTCCATTACTCTATTTCTTAAAACAAATTGTATAGGATTTCTTTAGTTTAGTATTTATTGGATTCGAACTAGACCATCTTGCTATTGTTGTATTTACCCTATATTAATTTTAAAAGAGTCTCTTCCTACTCTAGACTCTATAGTACATTTTTAAAGACTCCCCTCTTAATCTAGTTCCTTCAACACATTTTACAAGAGTCTCCTCCTACTCTAGACCTTATAGTACATTTTTAGAGATTCCCCTCTTACTCTAGTTCTTACAACACATTTTACAAGAGTCTCCTCTTTTTTAATTTAGTATTTATTAAATCCCAACTAGACTATCTTGTAATAGTTGTATATACCTTATATTAATTTTACAAGATTCTCCTCCTACTCTAGATTTCATAATACATTTTACAAGAGTCTCCTCCTACTCTAACCTCTATAGTACATTTTTAAGGAGTCCCCTCTTACTCTTGTTTTTACAACATACTTTACATGAGTCTCCTCCAAATTGTTTAAATTAGTATTTATTGGATCAGAACTATACTATCTTGTAATAGTTGTATATATCTTATATTAATTTTACAAGAGTTCCTCCTACTCTCGATTTTATAATACATTTTACAAGGGTCTCCTCCTACTCTAGACTTTATAGTACATTTTTAAAGAGTCCCATCTTACTCTAGTTCTTACAACACATTTCATAGGAATTGTTTGGCTTAGTATTTATGGGATCCTATCTAGACTATCTTGTAATAGTTGTATATAGGCTATATTAATTTTACAAGAGTCTCATCGTACTCTACACTTTATAGTACATTATTAAAGATTCCCTCCATTACTCTAGTTCTTAAAACAACTTTTATAGGATTTGTTTGGTTTTGTATTTATTGGATCCGAACTAGACCATCTTGCAATAGTTGTATTTACCCTATATTAATTTTACAAGAGTCTCCACCTACTCTAGACTCTATAGTACATTTTTAAAGACTCCCCTCTTAAACTAGTTCTTACAACACATTTTACAAGAGTCACCTCTATTTTATAATTTAGTATTTATCGGATCTGAACTAGACTATCTTGTAATAGTTTATATAGGTTATATTAATTTTACAAGAGTCTCATCGTACTCTACACTTTATAGTACATTATTAAAGATTCCCTCCATTACTCTAGTTCTTAAAACAAATTTTATAGGATTTCTTTAGTTTAGTATTTATTGGATCCGAACTAGGCCATCTTGCAATTGTTGTATTTACCCTATATTAATTTTAAAAGAGTCTCCTCCTATTCTAGACTCTATAGTACATTTTTAAAGACTCCCCTCTTAATCTAGTTCCTTCAACACATTTTACAAGAGTCTCCTCCTACTCTAGACCTTATAGTACATTTTTAGAGATTCCCCTCTTACTCTAGTTCTTACAACACATTTTACAAGAGTCTCCTCTTTTTTTAATTTAGTATTTATTGGATCCGAACTAGACTATCTTGTAATAGTTGTATATACCTTATATTAATTTTACAAGATTCTCCTCCTACTCTAGATTTCATAATACATTTTACAAGAGTCTCCTTCTACTCTAACCTCTATAGTACATTTTTAAGGAGTCCCCTCTTACTCTTGTTTTTACAACATACTTTACAAGAGTCTCCTCCTACACTAGATTTCATAATACATTTTACAAGAGTCTCCTCGAACTCTAGACTTTATAGTACATTTTTAAAAAGTCCCCTCTTACTCTAGTTCTTACAACACATTTTACAAGAGTCTCCTCCTAATTGTTTAATTAAGTATTTATTGGATCTGAACTAGACTATCTTCTAATAGTTGTGTATACCTTATATTAATTTTACAAGAATTTCCTACTACTCTAGATTTTATAATACATTTTACAAGAGTCTCCTCCAACTCTACACTTTATAGTACATTTTTAAAGATTCCCTCCATTATTCTAGTTCTTAAAACAAATTGTATCGGATTTGTTTAGTTTAGTATTTATTGGATCCGAACTAGACCATCTTGCAATAGTTGTATTTACCCTATATTAATTTTACAAGAGTCTCCTCCTACTCTAGACTCTATAGTATATTTTTAAAAACTCCCCTCTTAATCTAGTTCTTACAACACATTTTACAAGAGTCTCCTCTATTTTTTAATTTAGTATTTATTGGATCCGAACTAGTTTATCTTCTAATAGTTGTGTATACCTTATATTAATTTTACAAGAATTTCCTACTACTCTAGATTTTATAATACATTTTACAAGAGTCTCCTCCTACTCTAGACGTTATAGTACATTTTTAGAGAGTCCCCTCTTACTCTAGTTCTTACAACACATTTTACAAGAGTCACCTCTTTTTTTAATTTAGTATTTATTGGATCCGAACTAGACTATCTTGTAATAGTTGTATATAGGTTATATTAATTTTACAAGAGTTTCCTCCTACTCTAGATTTTATAATACATTTTACAAGAGTCTCCTCCTACTCTACACTTTAAAGTACATTTTTAAAGAGTCCCCTCTTACTCTAGTTCTTACAACACATTTTACAAGAGTCTCCTCCTAATTTTTAAGTTTAGTATTTATTGGATCCGAACTAGACTATCTTGTAATAGTTGTATATACCTTATATTAATTTTACAAGAGTCTCCTCCTACTCTAGATTTTATAATACATTTTACAAGGGTCTCCTCCTACTCTACATTTTATAGTACACTTTTAAAGAGTCCCCTCTTACTCTAGTTCTTAAAACACATTTTATAGGAATTGTTTAGTTTGGTACTTATTGGATCCGAACTACACTATCTTGTAATAGTTGTATATAACTTATATTAATTTTACAAGAATCTCCTGCTACTCTAGATTTTATAATACATTTTACAAGTGTCTCCTCCAACTCTAGAATTTATAGTACATTTTTAAAGAAACCCCTCTTACTCTAGTTCTTACAACACATTTTATAAGAGTCTCCTCCTAATTGTTTAATTTAGTATTTATTGGATCCGAACTAGACTATCTTCTAATAGTTATATATACCTTATATTAATTTTACAAGAATTTCCTCCTACTCTAGATTTTATAATACATTTTACAAGAGTCTCCTCCAACTCTACACTTTTTAGTACATTTTTAAAGAGTCCCCTCTTACTCTAGTTCTTACAACACATTTTACAAGAGTCTCCTCCTAATTGTTTAATTTAATATTTATTGGATTTGAACTAGACTATCTTCTAATAGATGTATATACCTTATATTAATTTTACAAGAGTTTCCTCCTACTCTAGATTTTATAATACATTTTACAAGAGTCTCCTCCTACTCTACACTTTAAAGTACATTTTTAAAGAGTCCCCTCTTACTCTAGTTCTTACAACACATTTTACAAGAGTCTCCTCTATTTTTTAATTTAGTATTAATTGGATCCGAACTAGACTATCTTGTAATAGTTGTATATAGGTTATATTAATTTTAAAAGAGTCTCCTCTTTCTCTAGATTTTATAATACATTTTACAAGAGTCTCCTCCTACTCTAGACCTTATAGTACATTTTTAGAGATTCCCCTCTTACTCTAGTTCTTACAACACTTTTTTCAAGAGTATCCTCTTTTTTAATTTAGTATTTATTGGATCCGATCTAGACTATCTTGTAATAGTTGTATATACCTTATATTAATTTTACAAGAGTCTCATCGTACTCTACACTTTATATTACATTATTAAAGATTCCCTCCATTACTCTAGTTCTTAAAACAACTTTTATAGAATTTGTTTAGTTAAGAATTTATTGGATCCGAACTAGACCATCTTGCAATAGTTGTATTTAGCCTATATTAATTTTACAAGAGTCTCCACCTACTCTAGACTCTATAGTACATTTTTAAAGACTCCCCTCTTAATCTAGTTCTTACAACACATTTTACAAGAGTCTCCTCTATTTTTTAATTTAGTATTTATTGGATTCGAACTAGACTATCTTGTAATAGTTGTATGTACCTTATATTAATTTTAGAAGAGTCTCCTCTTACTCTAGATTTTATAATACATTTTTAGACATTCCCCCTTATTCTAGTTCTTACAACACATTTTACAAGAGTCTCCTCTATTTTTTAATTTAGTATTTATTGGATCCGAACTACACTATCTTGTAATAGTTGTATATAGGTTATATTAATTTTACAAGAGTCTCATCGTACTCTACACTTTATAGTACATTATTAAAGATTCCCTCCATTACTCTAGTTCTTAAAACAACTTTTATAGGATTTCTTTAGTTTAGTATTTATTGGATCCGAACTAGACCATCTTGCAATTGTTGTATTTACCCTATATTAATTTTAAAAGAGTCTCCTCCTACTCTAGACTCTATAGTACATTTTTAAAGACTCCCGTCTTAATCTAGTTCCTTCAACACATTTTACAAGAGTCTCCTCCTACTCTAGAACTAATAGTACATTTTTAGAGATTTCCCTCTTACTCTAGTTCTTACAACACATTTTACAAGAGTCTCCTCTTTTTTTAATTTAGTATTTATTGGATCCGAACTAGACTATCTTGTAATAGATGTATATAGGTTATATTATTTACAAGAGTTTCCTCCTACTCTAGATTTCATAATACATTTTACAAGAGTCTCCTCCAACTCTAGAATTTTTAGTACATTTTTAAAGAGTCCCCTCTTACTCTAGTTCTTACAACACATTTTACAAGAGTCTCCTCCTAATTGTTTAATTTAGTATTTATTGGATCCGAACTAGACCATCTTGCAATAGTTGTATTTACGCTATATTAATTTTACAAGAGTCTCCTCCTACTCTACACCTTATAGTACACTTTTAGAGATTCCCCTCCTACTCTAGTTCTTACAACACATTTTACAAGAGTCTCCTCTTTATTAAATTTAGTATTTATTGGATCCGAACTAGACTATATTGTAATAGTTGTATATAGGTTATATTAATTTTACAAGAGTTTCCTCCTACTTTAGATTTTATAATACATTTTACAAGAGTCTCCTCCTACTCTAGACCTTATAGTACATTTTTAGAGATTCCCCTCTTACTCTAGTTCTTACAAAACATTTTTCAAGAGTATCCTCTTTTTTAATTTAGTATTTATTGGATCCGAACTAGAGTATCTTGTGATAGTTGTATATACCTTGTATTATTTAACATGAGTATCATCTTACTTTAGATGTATAATACATTTTACAAGAGTCTTCTCCTACTCTAGACTCTATAGTACATTTTTAAAGACTCCCCTCTTAATCTAGTTCTTACAACACATTTTACAAGATCCTCTATTTTTTAATTTAGTATTTAATGGATCCGAACTAGACTATCTTGTAATAGTTGTATGTAACTTATATTAATTTTACAAGAGTCTCCTCCAACTCTACACTTTATAGTACATTTTAAAAGAGTCCCCTCTTACTCTAGTTCTTACAACATACTTTACAAGAGTCTCCTCCAAATTGTTTAAATTAGTATTAATTGGATCAGAACTATACTATCTTGTAATAGTTGTATATACCTTATGATAATTTTACAAGAGTCTCCTCTTACTCTAGATTTTATAATACATTTTACAAGTGTCTCCTCCTACTCTAGACTTTATAGTACATTTTTAGAGATTCCCCTCTTACTCTAGTTCTTACAACACATTTTAAAATAGTTTCCTCTTTTTTTAATATAGTATTTATTGGATCCGAACTAGACTATCTTGTAATAGTTGTATATAGGTTATATTAATTTTACAAGAGTTTCCTCCTACTCTAGATTTTATAATACATTTTACAAGACTCTCCTCCTAATTGTTTAATTTAGTATTTATTGGATCCGAACTAGACTATCTTGTAATAGGGGTATATACGTTATATTAATTTTACAAGAGTCTCCTCCTACTCTAGACTCTAGTAGATTTTTAAAAACTCCCCTCTTAATCTAGCTCCTACAACACATTTTACAAGAGTCTCCTCTATTTTGTAATTTAGTATTTATTGGATACTATCTTTAGTATTTACAACTAGACTATCTTGTAATAGTTGTATATATCTTATATTAATTTTACAAGAATTAAATCTACTCTAGATTTTATAATACATTTTACAAGAGTCTCATCGTACTCTACACTTTATAGTACATTATTAAAGATTCCCTCCATTACTCTAGTTCTTAAAACAAATTTTGTAGGATTTGTGTAGTTTAGTATTTATTGGATTTGAACTAGACCATCTTGCAATAGTTGTATTTACCCTATATTAATTTTACAAGCGTCTCCTCCTACTCTAGACTCTATAGTACATTTTTAAAAACTCCCCTCTTACTCTAGTTCTTACAACACATTTTACAAGAGTCTCCTCTTTTTTCAATTCAGTATTTATTGGATCCGAACTAGACTATCTTGTAATAGTTGAATATACCTTATATTAATTTTAAAAGAGTCTCCTCTTACTCTAGATTTTATAATACATTTTACAAGAGTCTCCTCGTACTCTAGACCTTATAGTACATTTTTAGAGATTCCCCTCTTACTCTAGTTCTTACAAAACATTTTTCAAGAGTATCCTCTTTTTTAATTTAGTATTTATTGGATCCGAACTAGACTATCTTGTAATAGTTGTATATAGGTTATATTAATTTTACAAGAGTTTCCTCCTACTCTAGATTTTATAATACATTTTACAAGGGTCTCCTCCTAATTGTTTAATTTTGTATTTATTGGATCCGAACTAGACTATCTTGTAATAGTTGTATATAGGTTATATTAATTTTACAAGAGTTTCCTCCTTTTTCTAGATTTTATAATACATTTTACAAGAGTCTCCTCCTACTCTACACTTTATAGTACATTTTTAAAGAGTCCCCTCTTACTCTAGTTCTTACAACACATTTTACAAGAGTCTCCTCCTAATTGTTTAATTTTGTATTTATTGGATTTGAACTAGAGTATCTTGTGATAGTTGTATATATCTCGTATTATTTTACATGAGTATCATCTTACTTTAGATGTATAATACATTTTACAAGAGTCTCCTCCAACTCTAGACTTTATAGTACATTTTTAAAGAGTCCCCTCTTACTCTAGTTCTTACAACACATTTCATAGGAATTTTTTAATTTAGTATTTATTGGATCCCAACTAGACTATCTTGTAATAGTGGTATATACGTTATATGAATTTTACAAGAGTCTCCTCCTACTCTAGACTCTATAGTACATTTTTAAAGACTCCCCTCTTAATCTAGTTCCTACAACACACTTTACAAGAGTCTCCTGTATTTTGTAATTTAGTATTTACTGGATCCGAACTAGACTATCTTGTAATAGTTGTATATACCTTATATTAATTTTACAAGATTCTCCTCCTACTCTAGATTTCATAATACATTCTACTAGAGTCTCCTCCTACTCTAACCTCTATAGTACATTTTTAAAGAGTCCCCCCTTACTCTTGTTTTTACAACATACTTTACAAGAGTCTCCTCCAAATTGTTTAAATTAGTATTTATTGGATCAGAACTATACTATCTTGTAATAGTTGTATATACCATATGATAATTTTACAAGAGTCTCCTCCTACTCTAGATTTTATAATACATTTTATAATAGTCTCCTCCTACTCTAGACCTTATAGTACATTTTTAGAGATTCCCCTCTTACTCTAGTTCTTACAACACATTTTACAAGAGTCTCCTCTTTTTTAATTTAGTATTTATTGGATCCGAACTAGACTATCTTGAAATAGTTGTATATAGGTTATATTAACTTTACAAGAGTTTTCTCCTACTCTAGATTTTATAATACATTTTACAAGAGTCTCCTCCAACTCTACATTTTATAGTACATTTTTAGAGTTTCTCCTCTTACTCTGGTTCTTAAAACACATTTTATAGGAATTGTTTAGTTTAGTATTTATTGGATCCGAACTAGACTATCTTGTAATAGTTGTATATACCTTGTATTAATTTTAAAAGAGTCTCCACTTACTCTAGATTTTATAATACATTTTACAAGAGTCTCCTCCTACTCTAGACCTTATAGTACATTTTTAGAGTTTCTCCTCTTACTCTAGTTCTTACAACACATTTTACAAGAGTCTCCTCTATTTTTTAATTTAGTATTTATTTGATCCGAATTAGACTATCTTGTAATAGTTGTATATACCTTATATTAATTTTAAAAGAGTCTCCTCTTACTCTAGATTTTATAATACATTTTACAAGAGTCTCCTCCAACTCTACATTTTATAGTAAATTTTTAAAGGTTCCCTTCTTACTCTGGTTCTTAAAACACATTTTATAGGAATTGTTTAGTTTAGTATTTATTTGATCCGAACTAGACTATCTTGTAATAGTGGTATATACGTTATATTAATTTTACAAGTGTCTCCTCCTACTCTAGATTTTATAATACATTTTACAAGAGTCTCCTCCTACTCTAGACTTTATAGTACATTTTTAAAGAATCCCCTCCAACTCTAGTTCTTACAACACATTTAACAAGAGTCTCATCCTAATTGTTAAGTTTAGTATTTATTGGTTTCGAACTAGACTAACCTGTAATAGTTGTATATACCTTATATTAATTTTATAAGATTCTCCTCCTACTCTAGATTTCATAATACATTTTACAAGGGTCTCCTCCTACTCTACACTTTATAGTACATTTTTAAAGATTCTCCTCCAACTCTAGTTCTTACAACACATTTCATAGGAATTAATTGGCTTAGTATTTATGGGATCCTATCTAGACTACCTTGTAATAGTTGTATATAACTTATATTGATTTTACAAGAGTCTCCTGCTACTTTGGATTTTATAATACATTTTACAAGAGTCTCCTACTCCAGACTTTATAGTACAATTTATAAGACTCCCCTCTTAATCTAGTTGTTACAACACATTTAACAAGAGTCTCCTCCTAATTGTTAAGTTTAGTATTTATGGGATCCTATCTAGACTACCTTGTAATAGTTGTATATAACTTATATTAATTTTACAAGAGTCTCCTGCTACTCTAGATTTTATAATACATTTTACAAGAGTCTCCTCCAACTCTAGACTTTATAGTACATTTTTAGAGAGTCCCCTCTTACTCTTGTTCTTACAACACATTTTACAAGAGTCTCCTCCTAATTGTTTAATTTAGTATTTATTGGATCTGAACTAGACTATCTTGTAATAGTTGTATATACCTTATATTAATTTTACAAGAATTTCCTCCTACTCTAGATTTTATAATACATTTTACAAGAGTCTCCTCCAACTCTACACTTTATAGTATATTTTTAAAGATTCCCCTCTTACTCTAGTTCTGAAAACACATTTTATAGGAATTGTTTAATTTAGTGTTTATTGGATCCGAACTAGACTATCTTGTAATAGTGGTATATACGTTATATTTATTTTACTAGAGTCTCCTCCTACTCTAGATTTTATAATACATTTTACAAACGTGTCCTCCAACTCTACACTTTATAGTACATTTTTAAAGATTCCCTCCATTACTCTAGTTCTTAAAACAAATTTTATAGGATTTGCTTAGCTTAATATTTATTGGATACGAACTAGACCATCTTGCAATAGTTGTATTTACCCTATATTAATTTTACAAGAGTCTCCTCCTACTCTAGACTCTATAGTACATTTTTAAAGACTCCCCTCTTAATATAGTTCCTACAACACATTTTACAAGCGTCTCTTCTATTTTTTAATTTAGTATTTATTGGATCCGGACTAGACTATCTTGTAATAGTTGTATTTAGGTTACATTAATTTTAAAAGAGTCTCCTATTACTCTAGATTTTATAATATATTTTACAAGAGTCTCCTCCTACTCTAGACCTTATAGTACATTTTTAGAGATTCCCCTCTTACTCTAGTTCTTACAACACATTTTACAAGAGTCTCCTCTTTTTAATTTTGGATTTATTGGATCCGAACTAGACTATATTGTAATAGTTGTATATAGGTTATATTAATTTTACAAGAGTTTTCTCCTACTCTAGATTTTATAATACATTTTACAAGAGTCTCCTCCTACTCTAGACTTTATAGTACATTTTTAAAGAGTCCCCTATTACTCTAATTCTTACAACACATTTTACAAGAGGCTCCTCTTAATTGTTTGATTTAGTATTTATTGGATCTGAACTAGGCTATCTTGTAATAGTTGTATATACGTTATATTAATTTTACAAGAGTCTCATCGTACTCTACACTTTATAGTACATTATTAAAGATTCCCTCCATTACTCTAATTCTTAAAACAAATTTTATAGGATTTCTTTAGTTTAGTATTTATTGGATCCGAACTAGACCATCTTGCAATAGTTGTATTAACCGTATATTCATTTTACAAGAGTCTCCTCCTACTCTAGATTTCATAATACATTTTACAAGGGTCTCCTCCTACTCTACACTTTATAGTACATTTTTAAAGAGTACCCTCCAACTCTAGTTCTTACAACACATTTCATAGGAATTAATTGGCTTAGTATTTATGGGATCCTATCTAGACTACCTTGTAATAGTTGTATATAACTTATATTTATTTTACAAGAGTCTCCTCCTACTCTAGATTTTATAATACATTTTATAATAGTCTCCTCCTACTCTAGACCTTATAGTTCATTTTTAGAGATTCCCCTCTTACTCTAGTTCTTACAACACATTTTACAAGACTCTCCTCTTTTTTAATTTAGTATTTATTGGATCCGAACTAGACTATCTTGAAATAGTTGTATATAGGTTATATTAACTTTACAAGAGTTTTCTCCTACTCTAGATTTTATAATACATTTTACAAGAGTCTCCTCCAACTCTACATTTTAAAGTACATTTTTAAAGATTCCCCTCTTACTCTGGTTCTTAAAACACATTTTATAATTGTTTAGTTTAGTATTTATTGGATCCGAACTAGACTATCTTGTAATAGTGGTATATACGTTATATTAATTTTAAAAGAGTCTCCTCCTACTCTAGACTCTATAGTACATTTTTAAAGACTCCCCTCTTAATCTAGTTCCTACAACACATTTAACAAGAGTGTCTTCCTAATTGTTAAGTTTAGTATTTATTGGTTTCGAACTAGACTAACCTGTAATAGTTGTATATACCTTATATTAATTTTACAAGATTCTCCTCCTACTCTAGATTTCATAATACATTTTCCAAGGGTCTCCTCCTACTCTACACTTTATAGTACATTTTTAAAGAGTCCCCTCCAACTCTAGTTCTTACAACACATTTCATAGGAATTAATTGGCTTAGTATTTATGGGATCCTATCTAGACTACCTTGTAATAGTTGTATATATCTTATATTAATTTTACAAGAGTCTCCTGCTACTCTAGATTTTATAATACATTTTACAAGAGTCTCCTCCAACTCTAGACTTTATAGTACATTTTTAAAGAGTCCCCTCTTACTCTAGTTCTTACAACACATTTTACAAGAGTCTCCTCCTAATTGTTTAATTTAGTATTTATTGGATCCGAACTAGATCTTGTAATAGTTGGATATACGTTATATTAATTTTACAAGAGTCTCCTCCTACTCTAGATTTTATAATGCATTTTACAAACGTGTCCTCCAACACTACACTTGATAGTACATTTTTAAAGATTCCCTCCATTCCTCTAGTTCTTAAAACAAATTTTATAGGATTTGTTTAGTTTAGTATTTATTGGATCCGAACTAGACCATCTTTCAATAGTCGTATTTACCCTATATTAATTTTACAAGGGTCTCCTCCAACTCTACATTTTATAGTACATTTTTAAACAGTCCCCTCTTACTCTAGTTCTTACAACACATTTTAAAGGAATTGTTTACTTTAGTATTTACTACTAGACTATCTTGTAATAGTTGTATATACCTTATATTAATTTTAAAAGAGTCTCTTCTTACTCTAGGTTTTATAATACATTATACAAGAGTCTCCTCCTACTCAAGATTTTATAGTACATTTTTAGAGATTCACCTCTTACTCTAATTCTTACAACACATTTTACAAGAGTCTCCTTTTTTTAATTTTGGATTTATTGGATCCGAAATAGACTATCTTGTAATAGATGTATATAGGTTTTATTAATTTTACAAGAGTTTTCTCCTACTCTAGATTTTATAATACATTTAACAAGAGTCTCCTCCTACTCTAGACTTTATAGTTTATTTTTGAAGAGTCCCCTCTTACTCTAATTCTTACAACACATTTTACAAGAGACTCCTCTTTTTAATTTTGGATTTATTGGATCCGAACTAGACTATCTTGTAATAGTTGTATATAGGTTATATTAATTTTACAAGAGTTTTCTCCTAATCTAGATTTTATAATACATTTTACAAGAGTCTCCTCCTACTCTAGACTCTATAGTACATTTTTAAATACTCCCCTCTTAATCTAGTTCTACAACACATTTTACAGGAATTGTTTAGTTTAGTATTTAATGGATCCGAACTAGACTATCTTGTAATAGTTGTATATACGTTATATTAATTTTACAAGAGTCTCATCGTACTCTACACTTTATAGTACATTATTAAAGATTCCCTCCATTTCTCTAGTTCTTAAAACAAATTTTATAGGATTTCTTTAGTTTAGTATTTATTGGATCCGAACTAGACCATCTTGCAATAGTTGTATTAACCGTATATTCATTTTACAAGAGTCTCCTCCTACTCTAGATTTCATAATACATTTTACAAGGGTCTCCTCCTACTCTACACTTTATAGTACATTTTTAAAGAGTCCCCTCCAACTCTAGTTCTTACAACACATTTCATAGGAATTAATTGGCTTAGTATTTATGGGATCCTATCTAGACTACCTTGTAATAGTTGTATATTACTTATATTAATTTTACAAGAGTCTCCTGCTACTCTAGATTTTATAATACATTTTACAAGAGTCTCCTCCTACTCTAGACTTTTTAGTACAATTTATAAGACTCCCCTCTTAATCTAGTTCTTACAACACATTTAACAAGAGTCTCCTCCTAATTGTTAAGTCTAGTCTTTATACTCTAGTCTTTATAGTACATTATTAAAGATTCCCTCCATTACTCTAGTTCTTAAAACAAATTTTATTGGATTTGATTAGTTTAGTATTTATTGGATCCGAACTAGACCATCTTGCAATAGTTGTATTTACCCTATATTAATTTTACAAGAGTCTCCTCCTACTCTACACTTAATAGTACATTTTTAAAGAGTCCCCTCTTACTCTAGTTCTCCTCCTAATTGTTAAGATTAGTATTTATTGGATCCCTTCTAGACTATCTTGTAATAGTTGTATGTACCTTATATTAATTTTACAAGATTCTCCTCCTACTCTAGATTTTATAATACATTTTACAAGAGTCTCCTCCTACTCGAACCTCTATAGTACATTTTTTAAGAGTCCCCTCTTACTCTTGCTTTTACAACATACTTTAATAGAGTCTCCTCCACATTGTTTGAATTAGTATTTATTGGATCAGAACTATACTATCTTGTAATAGTTGTATATACCTTATATTAATTTTACAATAGTCTCCTCCTACTCTACACTTTATAGTACATTTTTATAGAGTCCCCTCTTACTCTAGTACTTACAACACATTTCATAGGAATTTTTTGGCTTAGTATTTATGGGATCCTAACTAGACTATCTTGTTATAGTTGTATATAACTTTTTTTAATTTTACAAGAGTCTCCTCCTACTCTAGATTTTATAATACATTTTACAAGAGTCTCCTCCTACTTTAACCTCTATGGTACATTTTTAAAAAGTCCCCTCTTACTCTTGTTTTTACAATATACTTTACATGAGTCTCCTCCAAATTGTTTAAATTTGTATTTATTGGATCAGAATACGTTATATTAATTTTAAAAGAGTCTCCTCCTACTCTAGACTCTATAGTACATTTTTAAAGACTCCCCTCTTAATCTAGTTCCTACAACACATTTTACAAGAGTCTCCTCTATTTTTTAATTTAGTATTTATTGGATCCGAACTAGACTATCTTGCAATAGTTGTATTTACCCTATATTAATTTTACAACAGTCTCCTCCTACTCTAACCTCTATAGTACATTTTTCCCCAGTTAACCTCTAGAGTCCCCATTTACTCTTGTTTTTACAATTTATTTTACAAGAGTCTCCATTACATACATTTTAAAAGAGTCTCCTCCAACTCTAGACTTTATAGTACATTTTTAAAGAGTCCCCTCTTACTCTAGTTCTTACAACAAATTTTACAAGAGTCTCCTCCTAATTGTTTAATTTAGTATTTATTGGATCCGAACTAGACTATCTTCTAATAGTTGTATATACCTTATATTAATTTTAAAAGAATTTCCTCCTACTCTAGATTTTATAATACATTTTACAAGAGTCTCCTCCAACTCTACACTTTATAGTACATTTTACAAACGTGTCTTCCAACTCTACACTTTATAGTACATTTCAAAAGATTCCCTCCATTACTCTAGTTCTTAAAACAAATTTTATATGATTTGTTTAGTTTAGTATTTATTGGATCCGAACTAGACTATCTTGTAATAGTTGTATATACCTTATATTAATTTTATTAGAGTCTCCTCCTACTCTAGATTTTATAATATATTTTACAAGAGTCTCCTCCTACTCTAGACCTTATAGTACATTTTTAGAGATTCCCCTCTTACTCTAGTTCTTACAACACATTTTACAAGAGTCTCCTCTTTTTAATTTTGGATTTATTGGATCCGAACTAGACTATATTGTAATAGTTGTATATAGGTTATATTAATTTTACAAGAGTTTTCTCCTACTCTAGATTTTATAATACATTTTACAAGAGTCTCCTCCTACTCTAGACTTTATAGTACATTTTTAAAGAGTCCCCTATTACTCTAATTCTTACAACACATTTTACAAGAAGCTCCTCTTAATTGTTTGATTTAGTATTTATTGGATCTGAACTAGGCTATCTTGTAATAGTTTTTGTAACATCTTGTAACATACTGAAATATTGGTTAATTGTTTGTGTTTTTATCAAAGACTAATGTCCTATACTCTTATTTTGTAATAGTTTCCTTATTTCCCATTCAATTTCCTGTAAAGTGATGTGGCTGAAATATGGAGTGACAAACAGGTAAAAAGTCAAAATAAAAAAAACTCGTTTTGGCTTCTCATGTGTGTGTTTTTCTTCTGGATCTATCCTATGTCCTTCTGTTTATAATAAGTTTTTTTCCTTGAAATGTTTTCATGCAAATGATTTTTTTTTAAATACAGTATTACAGTATATATCTTCCTCTATGGTGACCTTATAACACTGGATGTGAGTCGGGGGGCTGGTCTAGTGTTTTAACAACAAGAGAGTGGCTGATATAATACTTGAAAATTTAAACGATTTCAGAAAGGTAGAATGTTTTGAGCAAGACTGTTTTTTAAGCGTCAACAAATATTTTAAAAGTAGTTTTAGTGTGTTACATTTAAATATAAGGAGCTACAGGAAGAATTTTGATGATTTATTAATTAATTTAGAAAGCTGTAAGGTAAAATATGATATGATAGTTCTAACTGAAACATGGCTACAGGAGAATGAATGTGCATTAACTGTTTTGGATGGGTTTACAGCTTATTCAAATAAAAATAGAAGAAATCAGAATGATGGAGTTATTTGTTATGTGAGCAACAATTTTAATGTTTCCTCTTGTGAAATAGCATTATATGGGGCTACAGCATTATTCCTCAGCTTGACAGTTGGCGAGCGTGTCATCACTGTCCTGGCGGTCTATCGCAGCCCCTCGCACGACGGGGACCTTGGACCATTTATCGATGACCTTGAGCGATACTGCGATAACCGGCCCAGGGACCGAACTCACCTCATAGTGGGTGACATTAATGTTTGTATTTTGGATGACAGCAGGACTGTAATGGTGGAGAGGTATCTAAATGTTTTATATGGGGCGGGTTTTATTTCCTGTATAGATAAACCGACCCGAGTGAGTGGGATCTCGAGTAGTTTGATTGATCACATATTTGTTGATTTAAAAAGTAGTAATGATGTGAAAGCGTGTGTAATCAAAGCTAGCGTAACTGACCATTACATTACAACCTTTGAATGGAACATTTCTAACCTTAGGATAAATTTACCCTATGCACCTAAAATATTGATTGACAAAACCAAGGTTAAATCTGATATCGAACAACATAACTGGGCACCAGTTATGGAATGTTTAGATACAAACGAATGTGCGGATTTATTTTCTAACAATATAAATATCATCCTGCAAAATCCTTCTAAAATTAATAAAACATCGCACAAATCAAGGAAAATAAAACCATGGATTTCCCAAGGTTTAATTATTTCAATCAGGCGTAGGGATCGCTTGAACAAAAGAGCTAAATCACAACCTTTTAACACGGCATTGAGCAACCAGTATAAAACTTATAGGAATATTTTGAATTCTTTAATTAAATCCGCTAAAGAAAATTATTACAAAAAACAATTCCAGGAGAATGCGGGGAATCCTAAGAAGTTATGGAAAAATATTAGTGAGTTGGTTAGCACCAGCAAAAAGAGTGAGTCAATCCAAATTAGCCAATTTTTCACTAAGAATGATTGCAGTTCATCTGATAGGAATTGTTGCTCCTCAAAAGAGGTGGCGGACAAACTTAACGACTACTATGTGGGTGTTGGGGCTGAGCTGGCCAGCAAGGTACCTGCGACCGGCTGTGTGATAGACGACGAGCAGTATAGGGCCCAGACGCAGTTCCACCTGGTCCCCGTCACTGAGCGGCAGCTGGAGGACTGTGTCCATGAGCTACGGGGAGGGTCAGCGCCGGGGGTGGATGGCATCACAGCGGATATTATTAAAGAAAACTTGTATCATCTAAAACATCCTCTTTTACACTTGGTAAACCTTAGTCTGCAACAGGGTATATTCCCAGATAGTTTTAAGTTAGCGAAGGTAATCCCTATTTATAAAGGGGGTGGGAAAGGCGAGTGTTCCAGTTATAGACCAATCTCTTTGTTAAATGTTTTGTCAAAAATACTAGAAAAATGTATTGGCAAGCAATTGGCTGATTACATGTTCCGTAACAATTTAATTTATAATAAACAATTTGGGTTTAGAAGTGACTTAACTGCAGATGATGCTTTTTTTACTTTTTCCAATCATCTGCATCAGTTAACTAACAGTAATAAACGTTCATTAATGATTTTCATTGACCTCGCTAAAGCTTTTGACTCATTGGATAGAAAAAGTTTGTTGAGGAAACTGGATTGTCTTGGAATCAGGGGTGTCGCGCTAGGTTGGTTCGTAAGCTATCTGTCAAATCGGCGTCAGTTGGTCTCGTTGGAGGGCGTCCAGAGTGAAATTAAGGAAATAGACTATGGGGTTATTCAAGGCAGCACCCTTGGCCCCCTACTATTCCTCATCTATCAGAATAATCTTGGTAAAATTGATTTAACCAATGGTAGTATGTATTTGTATGCCGATGACACAGTCCTGGTATTTGAAGGTAGCTCATGGGACGAAGTCTACCATCACGCTGCTCGAGGTCTGCTTACCGTCAGAAGGTAGTTCGACCAGGATAAGCTGACAGTGAACACCGGCAAGACCAAGTGCATGGCGGTCTCCCTGCGTGCGGCGGGTGACCCGATCCACCATGAGTTGCGCCTTCACTCATGCGGTGGGGTGGCCCAGTGCGGTTGCACTGTCATCGAACGCGTGGACAGATACAAATATCTCGGTGTTATGTTTGATAGTAGGCTTTCGTGGGAACCTCATGTAAAATCTTTAAATAATAAGTTGCGAAAATGTATATATATGTTTTCCGTTCTATCTCGTGTCCTCGAAATGAATCTTCTCAAATCAGTTTATTTCGCATATGTCCAGTCTATCTTGCAATATGGTATAGTGTGCTGGGGCGGCGCGCTTCCAACCGTAATTTATCCTCTTCTAATAACACAAAAAGGGATAATAAAATCTGCTCTCCAAAAACCAGTACGGTATTCAACGCAATTGATATTCGAATCCTTTCAAGTTCTTGATATCCGCCAACTCTTTATAAAAACACTAATTTTATATCGATACAAAAGAAACTTCAGCATGCTGGAGCAAGTGGCCCACACTTATGAAACTCGGCACAGAGCGGATGTCGGCATTGTCACACCTCGCATTGTCAAATCAGTTTATGCGTCAAATCCATATTATGTGATCCACCTGTTATACGGCAACTTACCTCCGGAATTGCGCCACGCTCGTTCGTTGAGGCTCGCGTCGTACAAGAAAAACTTATTTCGTTGGCTTTTTAATTTAGGAAGGGAGACCGCCAGCCGCATGATATCTTCTGTTTATACACGTTAGGTGCCTGAGTCACACGCTCGCCAACAAGCATAAATTACCTTATAATAAGTTAGTGTTTTACTAACAATTGTTGATTTGTTTGAGGATGTGTGAGTGTGAGCGTGCGCGTTTGTGTGACTGATCGAGAGTGCTGGGCAGTGGAGGTGCGTGTGTGTCTATTTGTGTTGGTGTTCAGAAGCCCTCACGTGTTATTTTGACCGATATATATATTTTTTTGGCATCAGCTATATCAACTATATGCAATTTTTTTTTACCTCCGGCCCGCATTACAAATAGTTTTCACTCCATACTCAACATACCGCTAGACATTTCTTTTATAATGTTTTTTAACCTCCTTGATTTTGTTACAACATTGTTGCAGTAGCTCCTTACTATTAATAAACAGTTATAGTATAGATGTTATAAACAGTGACAATTAGAAGAAAGTTTTTTTTTTGTGCGAGAGACTTGAGAACTCGGCCCCCGCGCACAGGCGTTGGCCCATGCGGGGACCATTTCTGCATGTAATATTGTAAATTGATTGTAATTTATCTAGAAATAAAACTTTGATTGATTGATTGATTGAGAGTTGTATATACGTTATATTAATTTTACAAGAGTCTCATCGTACTCTACACTTTATAGTACATTATTAAAGATTCCCTCCATTACTCTAGTTCTTAAAACAAATTTTATAGGATTTCTTTAGTTTAGTATTTTTTGGATCCGAACTAGACCATCTTGCAATAGTTGTATTAACCGTATATTCATTTTACAAGAGTCTCCTCCTACTCTAGATTTCATAATACATTTTACAAGGGTCTCCTCCTACTCTACACTTTATAGTACATTTATAAAGAGTCCCCTCCAACTCTAGTTCTTACAACACATTTCATAGGAATTAATTGGCTTAGTATTTATGGGATCCTATCTAGACTACCTTGTAATAGTTGTATATGACTTATATTGATTTTACAAGAGTCTCCTCCTACTCTAGACTTTATAGTACTTTTTAAAGAGTCCCCTATTACTCTAATTCTTACAACACATTTTACAAGAGCCTCCTCCTTTTTGTTTAATTTAGTATTTATTGGATCCGAACTAGACTATCTTCTAATAGTTGTATATACCTTATATTAATTTTACAAGAATTTCCTCCTACTCTAGATTTTATAATACATTTTACAAGAGTCTCCTCCAACTCTACATTTTATAGTACATTTTTAAAGACTCCCCTCTTACTCTGGTTCTTAAAACACATTTTATAGGAATTGTTAATTTAGTATTTATTGGATCCGAACTAGACTATCTTGTAATAGTGGTATATACGTTATATTAATTTTACAAGTGTCTCCTCCTACTCTAGATTTTATAATACATTTTATAATAGTCTCCTCCTACTCTAGACCTTATAGTACATTTTTAGAGATTCCCCTCTTACTCTAGTTCTTACAACACATTTTACAAGAGTCTCCTCTTTTTTAATTTAGTATTTATTGGATCCGAACTAGACTATCTTGAAATAGTTGTATATAGGTTATATTAACTTTACAAGAGTTTTCTCCTACTCTAGATTTTATAATACATTTTACAAGAGTCTCCTCCAACTCTACATTTTATACTACATTTTTAGAGTTTCTCCTCTTACTCTGGTTCTTAAAACACATTTTATAGGAATTGTTTAGTTTAGTATTTATTGGATCCGAACTAGACTATCTTGTAATAGTTGTATATACCTTGTATTAATTTTAAAAGAGTCTCCACTTACTCTAGATTTTATAATACATTTTACAAGAGTCTCCTCCTACTCTAGACCTTATAGTACATTTTTAGAGTTTCTCCTCTTACTCTAGTTCTTACAACACATTTTACAAGAGTCTCCTCTATTTTTTAATTTAGTATTTATTTGATCCGAATTAGACTATCTTGTAATAGTTGTATATACCTTATATTAATTTTAAAAGAGTCTCCTCTTACTCTAGATTTTATAATACATTTTACAAGAGTCTCCTCCAACTCTACATTTTATAGTACATTTTTAAAGGTTCCCTTCTTACTCTGGTTCTTAAAACACATTTTATAGGAATTGTTTAGTTTAGTATTTATTTGATCCGAACTAGACTATCTTGTAATAGTGGTATATACGTTATATTAATTTTACAAGTGTCTCCTCCTACTCTAGATTTTATAATACATTTTACAAGAGTCTCCTTCTACTCTACACTTTATAGTACATTTTTAAAGAATCCCCTCCAACTCTAGTTCTTACAACACAATTAACAAGAGTCTCATCCTAATTGTTAAGTTTAGTATTTATTGGTTTCGAACTAGACTAACCTGTAATAGTTGTATATACCTTATATTAATTTTACAAGATTCTCCTCCTACTCTAGATTTCATAATACATTTTACAAGGGTCTCCTCCTACTCTACACTTTATAGTACATTTTTAAAGATTCTCCTCCAACTCTAGTTCTTACAACACATTTCATAGGAATTAATTGGCTTAGTATTTATGGGATCCTATCTAGACTACCTTGTAATAGTTGTATATAACTTATATTGATTTTACAAGAGTCTCCTGCTACTTTGGATTTTATAATACATTTTACAAGAGTCTCCTCCTACTCCAGACTTTATAGTACAATTTATAAGACTCCCCTCTTAATCTAGTTGTTACAACACATTTAACAAGAGTCTCCTCCTAATTGTTAAGTTTAGTATTTATTGGATCCGAACTAGACTATCTTGTAATAGTTGTATATACCTTATATTAATTTTACAAGATTCTCCTCCTACTCTAGATTTCATAATACATTTTACAAGGGTCTCCTCCTACTCTACACTTTATAGTACATTTTTAAAGAGTCCCCTCCAACTCTAGTTCTTACAACATATTTCATAGGAATTAATTGGCTTAGTATTTATGGGATCCTATCTAGACTACCTTGTAATAGTTGTATATAACTTATATTAATTTTACAAGAGTCTCCTGCTACTCTAGATTTTATAATACATTTTACAAGAGTCTCCTCCAACTCTAGACTTTATAGTACATTTTTAAAGAGTCCCCTCTTACTCTTGTTCTTACAACACATTTTACAAGAGTCTCCTCCTAATTGTTTAATTTAGTATTTATTGGATCTGAACTAGACTATCTTGTAATAGTTGTATATACCTTATATTAATTTTACAAGAATTTCCTCCTACTCTAGATTTTATAATACATTTTACAAGAGTCTCCTCCAACTCTACACTTTATAGTATATTTTTAAAGATTCCCCTATTACTCTAGTTCTGAAAACACATTTTATAGGAATTGTTTAATTTAGTGTTTATTGGATCCGAACTAGACTATCTTGTAATAGTGGTATATACGTTATATTTATTTTACTAGAGTCTCCTCATACTCTAGATTTTATAATACATTTTACAAACGTGTCCTCCAACTCTACACTTTATAGTACATTTTTAAAGATTCCCTCCATTACTCTAGTTCTTAAAACAAATTTTATAGGATTTGCTTAGCTTAATATTTATTGGATACGAACTAGACCATCTTGCAATAGTTGTATTTACCCTATATTAATTTTACAAGAGTCTCCTCCTACTCTAGACTCTATAGTACATTTTTAAAGACTCCCCTCTTAATATAGTTCCTACAACACATTTTACAAGCGTCTCTTCTATTTTTTAATTTAGTATTTATTGGATCCGGACTAGACTATCTTGTAATAGTTGTATTTAGGTTACATTAATTTTAAAAGAGTCTCCTATTACTCTAGATTTTATAATATATTTTACAAGAGTCTCCTCCTACTCTAGACCTTATAGTACATTTTTAGAGATTCCCCTCTTACTCTAGTTCTTACAACACATTTTACAAGAGTCTCCTCTTTTTAATTTTGGATTTATTGGATCCGAACTAGACTATATTGTAATAGTTGTATATAGGTTATATTAATTTTACAAGAGTTTTCTCCTACTCTAGATTTTATAATACATTTTACAAGAGTCTCCTCCTACTCTAGACTTTATAGTACATTTTTAAAGAGTCCCCTATTACTCTAATTCTTACAACACATTTTACAAGAGGCTCCTCTTAATTGTTTGATTTAGTATTTATTGGATCTGAACTAGGCTATCTTGTAATAGTTGTATATACGTTATATTAATTTTACAAGAGTCTCATCGTACTCTACACTTTATAGTACATTATTAAAGATTCCCTCCATTACTCTAATTCTTAAAACAAATTTTATAGGATTTCTTTAGTTTAGTCTTTATTGGATCCGAACTAGACCATCTTGCAATAGTTGTATTAACCGTATATTCATTTTACAAGAGTCTCCTCCTACTCTAGATTTCATAATACATTTTACAAGGGTCTCCTCCTACTCTACACTTTATAGTACATTTTTAAAGAGTCCCCTCCAACTCTAGTTCCTACAACACATTTCATAGGAATTAATTGGCTTAGTATTTATGGGATCCTATCTAGACTACCTTGTAATAGTTTTATATAACTTATATTTATTTTACAAGAGTCTCCTCCTACTCTAGACTTTATAGTACATTTTTAAAGAGTCCCCTATTACTCTAATTCTTACAACACATTTTACAAGAGCCTCCTCCTTTTTTTTAATTTAGTATTTATTGGATCCGAACTAGACTATCTTCTAATAGTTGTATATACCTTATATTAATTTTACAAGAATTTCCTCCTACTCTAGATTTTATAATACATTTTACAAGAGTCTCCTCTAACTCTACATTTTATAGTAAATTTTTAAAGATTCCCCTCTTACTCTGGTTCTTAAAACACATTTTATAGGAATTGTTTAGTTTAGTATTTATTGGATCCGAACTAGACTATCTTGTTATAGTGGTATACACGTTATATTAATTTTACAAGTGTCTCCTCCTACTCTAGATTTTATAATACATTTTATAATAGTCTCCTCCTACTCTAGACTTTATAGTACATTTTTAGAGATTCCCCTCTTACTCTAGTTCTTACAACACATTTTACAAGACTCTCCTCTTTTTTAATTTAGTATTTATTGGATCCGAACTAGACTATCTTGAAATAGTTGTATATAGGTTATATTAACTTTACAAGAGTTTTCTCCTACTCTAGATTTTATAATACATTTTACAAGAGTCTCCTCCAACTCTACATTTTAAAGTACATTTTTAAAGATTCCCCTCTTACTCTGGTTCTTAAAACACATTTTATAGGAATTGTTTAGTTTAGTATTTATTGGATCCGAACTAGACTATCTTGTAATAGTGGTATATACGTTATATTAATTTTAAACGAGTCTCCTCCTACTCTAGACTCTATAGTACATTTTTAAAGACTCCCCTCTTAATCTAGTTCCTACATCACATTTAACAAGAGTGTCTTCCTAATTGTTAAGTTTAGTATTTATTGGTTTCGAACTAGACTAACCTGTAATAGTTGTATATACCTTATATTAATTTTACAAGATTCTCCTCCTACTCTAGATTTCATAATACATTTTACAAGGGTCTCCTCCTACTCTACACTTTATAGTACATTTTTAAAGAGTCCCCTCCAACTCTAGTTCTTACAACACATTTCATAGGAATTAATTGGCTTAGTATTTATGGGATCCTATCTAGACTACCTTGTAATAGTTGTATATATCTTATATTAATTTTACAAGAGTCTCCTGCTACTCTAGATTTTATAATACATTTTACAAGAGTCTCTTCCAACTCTAGACTTTGTAGTACATTTTTAAAGAGTCCCCTCTTACTCTAGTTCTTACAACACATTTTACAAGAGTCTCCTCCTAATTGTTTAATTTAGTATTTATTGGATCCGAACTAGATCTTGTAATAGTTGGATATACGTTATATTAATTTTACAAGAGTCTCCTCCTACTCTAGATTTTATAATGCATTTTACAAACGTGTCCTCCAACACTACACTTGATAGTACATTTTTAAAGATTCCCTCCATTACTCTAGTTCTTAAAACAAATTTTATAGGATTTGTTTAGTTTAGTATTTATTGGATCCGAACTAGACCATCTTTCAATAGTCGTATTTACCCTATATTAATTTTACAAGAGTCTCCTCCAACTCTACATTTTATAGTACATTTTTAAACAGTCCCCTCTTACTCTAGATCTTACAACACATTTTAAAGGAATTGTTTACTTTAGTATTTACTACTAGACTATCTTGTAATAGTTGTATATACCTTATATTAATTTTAAAAGAGTCTCTTCTTACTCTAGGTTTTATAATACATTATACAAGAGTCTCCTTTTTTTTAATTTTGGATTTATTGGATCCGAACTAGACTATCTTGTAATAGATGTATATAGGTTTTATTAATTTTACAAGAGTTTTCTCCTACTCTAGATTTTATAATACATTTAACAAGAGTCTCCTCCTACTCTAGACTTTATAGTTTATTTTTGAAGAGTCCCCTCTTACTCTAATTCCTACAACACATTTTACAAGAGACTCCTCTTTTTAATTTTGGATTTATTGGATCCGAACTAGACTATCTTGTAATAGTTGTATATAGGTTATATTAATTTTACAAGAGTTTTCTCCTAATCTAGATTTTATAATACATTTTACAAGAGTCTCCTCCTACTCTAGACTCTATAGTACATTTTTAAATACTCCCCTCTTAATCTAGTTCTACAACACATTTTACAGGAATTGTTTAGTTTAGTATTTAATGGATCCGAACTAGACTATCTTGTAATAGTTGTATATACGTTATATTAATTTTACAAGAGTCTCATCGTACTCTACACTTTATAGTACATTATTAAAGATTCCCTCCATTTCTCTAGTTCTTAAAACAAATTTTATAGGATTTCTTTAGTTTAGTATTTATTGGATCCGAACTAGACCATCTTGCAATAGTTGTATTAACCGTATATTCATTTTACAAGAGTCTCCTCCTACTCTAGAGTTCATAATACATTTTACAAGGGTCTCCTCCTACTCTACACTTTATAGTACATTTTTAAAGAGTCCCCTCCAACTCTAGTTCTTACAACACATTTCATAGGAATTAATTGGCTTAGTATTTATGGGATCCTATCTAGACTACCTTGTAATAGTTGTATATTACTTATATTAATTTTACAAGAGTCTCCTGCTACTCTAGATTTTATATTACATTTTACAAGAGTCTCCTCCTACTCTAGACTTTATAGTACAATTTATAAGACTCCCCTCTTAATCTAGTTCTTACAACACATTTAACAAGAGTCTCCTCCTAATTGTTAAGTCTAGTCTTTATACTCTAGTCTTTATAGTACATTATTAAAGATTCCCTCCATTACTCTAGTTCTTAAAACAAATTTTATTGGATTTGATTAGTTTAGTATTTATTGGATCCGAACTAGACCATCTTGCAATAGTTGTATTTACCCTATATTAATTTTACAAGAGTCTCTTCCTACTCTACACTTAATAGTACATTTTTAAAGAGTCCCCTCTTACTCTAGTTCTCCTCCTAATTGTTAAGATTAGTATTTATTGGATCCCTTCTAGACTATCTTGTAATAGTTGTATGTACCTTATATTAATTTTACAAGATTCTCCTCCTACTCTAGATTTTATAATACATTTACAAGAGTCTCCTCCTACTCGAACCTCTATAGTACATTTTTTAAGAGTCCCCTCTTACTCTTGCTTTTACAACATACTTTAATAGAGTCTCCTCCACATTGTTTGAATTAGTATTTATTGGATCAGAACTATACTATCTTGTAATAGTTGTATATACCTTATATTAATTTTACAATAGTCTCCTCCTACTCTACACTTTATAGTACATTTTTATAGAGTCCCCTCTTACTCTAGTACTTACAACACATTTCATAGGAATTGTTTGGCTTAGTATTTATGGGATCCTAACTAGACTATCTTGTAATAGTTGTATATAACTTTTTTTAATTTTACAAGAGTCTCCTCCTACTCTAGATTTTATAATACATTTTACAAGAGTCTCCTCCTACTTTAACCTCTATGGTACATTTTTAAAAAGTCCCCTCTTACTCTTGTTTTTACAATATACTTTACATGAGTCTCCTCCAAATTGTTTAAATTTGTATTTATTGGATCAGAATACGTTATATTAATTTTAAAAGAGTCTCCTCCTACTCTAGACTCTATAGTACATTTTTAAAGACTCCCCTCTTAATCTAGTTCCTACAACACATTTTACAAGAGTCTCCTCTATTTTTTAATTTAGTATTAATGGATCCGAACTAGACTATCTTGCAATAGTTGTATTTACCCTATATTAATTTTACAACAGTCTCCTCCTACTCTAACCTCTATAGTACATTTTTCCCCAGTTAACCTCTAGAGTCCCCATTTACTCTTGTTTTTACAATTTATTTTACAAGAGTCTCCATTACATACATTTTAAAAGAGTCTCCTCCAACTCTAGACTTTATAGTACATTTTTAAAGAGTCCCCTCTTACTCTAGTTCTTACAACACATTTTACAAGAGTCTCCTCCTAATTGTTTAATTTAGTATTTATTGGATCCGAACTAGACTATCTTCTAATAGTTGTATATACCTTATATTAATTTTAAAAGAATTTCCTCCTACTCTAGATTTTATAATACATTTTACAAGAGTCTCCTCCAACTCTACACTTTATAGTACATTTTACAAACGTGACTTCCAACTCTACACTTTATAGTACATTTCAAAAGATTCCCTCCATTACTCTAGTTCTTAAAACAAATTTTATATGATTTGTTTAGTTTAGTATTTATTGGATCCGAACTAGACTATCTTGTAATAGTTGTATATACGTTATATTAATTTTATTAGAGTCTCCTCCTACTCTAGATTTTATAATACATTTTACAGACGTGTCCTCCAACTCTACACTTTATAGTACATTTTTAAAGATTCCCTTCATTACTCTAGTTCTTAAAAGAAATTTTATAGGATTTGTTTAGTTTAGTATTTATTGGATCCGAACTCCTACTCTAGATTCTATAGTACATTAATAAATACTCCCCTCTTAATCTAGTTCTTTCAACACATTTTACAAGAGTCTCTTCTATTTTTTAATTTAGTATTTATTGGATCCGATCTAGACTATCTTGTAATAGTTGTATATAGGTTATATTAAATTTAAAAGAGTCTCCTCTTATCCTAGATTTTATAATACATTTTACAAGAGTCTCCTCCTACTCTAGACCTTATAGTACATTTTTAAGGATTCTCCTCTTACTCTAGTTCTTACAACACATTTTACAAGAGTCTCCCCTTTTTTAATTTAGTATTTATTGGATCCGAACTAGACTATCTTGTAATAGTTGTATATTGGTTATATTAATTTTACAAGAGTTTCCTCCTACTCTAGATTTAATAATACATTTTACAAGTGTCTCCTCCTACTCTACACTTTATAGTACATTTTTAAAGAGTCCCCTCTTACTCTAGTTCTTACAACACATTTTACAAGAGTCTCCTCCTAATTGTTAAGTTTAGTATTTATTGGATCTGAACTAGACTATCTTGTTATAGTTGTAAATACCTTATATTAATTTCACAAGATTCTCATCGTACTCTAGTCTATATAGTGCATTATTAAAGATTCCCTCCATTACTCTAGTTCTTAAAACAAATTTTATTGGAATTGATTAGTTTAGTATTTATTGGATCCGAACTAGACCATCTTGCAATAGTTGTATTTACCCTATATTAATTTCACAAGAGTCTCCCCTACTCTAGGCCTTATAGTACATTTTTAGAGATTCCCCTCTTACTCTAGTTCTTACAACACATTTTACAAGAGTCTCCTCTTTTTTTAATTTAGTATTTATTGGATCCGAACTAGACTATCATGTAATAGTTGTATATAGGTTATATTAATTTTACAAGAGTTTCCTCCTATTCTAGATTTTATAATACTTTACAAGAGTCTCCTCCTACTCTACACTTAACAGTACATTTTTAAAGAGTCCCCTCTTACTCTAGTTCTCCTCCTAATTGTTAAGTTTAATATTTATTGGATCCCTTCTAGACTATCTTGTAATAGTTGTATATACCTTATATTAATTTTACAATAGTCTCCTCCTACTCTACACTTTATAGTACATTTTTATAGAGTCCCCTCTTACTCTAGTTCTTACAACACATTTCATAGGAATTGTTTGGCTTAGTATTTATGGGATCCTAACTAGACTATCTCTTCACAGTTGTATATAACTTTTTTTAATTTTACAAGAGTCTCCTCCTACTCTAGATTTTATAATACATTTTAAAAGAGTCCCCTCCTACTCTAACCTCTATAGTACATTTTTAAAGAGTCCCCGCTTACTCTTGTTTTTACAATATACTTTACATGAGTCTCCTCCAAATTGTTTAAATTAGTATTAATTGGATCAGAACTATACTATCTTGTAATAGTTGTATATGTCTTATATTAATTTTACAGGAGTCTCCTCCTACTCTAGATTTTATAATACATTTTACAAGGCTCTCCTCCTACCCTAGACTTTATAGTACATTTTTAAAGAGTCCCCTCTTACTCTAGTTCTAACAACACATTTCATAGAAATTAATTGGCTTAGTATTTATGGGAACCTAATTAGACTATCTTGTAATAGTTGTATATAACTCATATTAATTTTACAAGAGTCTCCTCTTACTCTAGATTTTATAATACATTTTAAAAGAGTCTCCTCCAACTCTAGACTTTATAGTACATTTTTAAAGAGTCCCCTCTTACTCTAGTTCTTACAACACATTTTAAAAGAGTCTCCTCCTAATTTTTTAATTTAGTATTTATTGGATCCGAACTAGACTACCTTGTAATAGTTGTATATAACTTATATTGATTTTACAAGAGTCTCCTGCTACTTTGGATTTTATAATACATTTTACAAGAGTCTCCTCCTACTCCAGACTTTATAGTACAATTTATAAGACTCCCCTCTTAATCTAGTTGTTACAACACATTTAACAAGAGTCTCTTCCTAATTGTTAAGTTTAGTATTTATTGGATCCGAACTAGACTATCTTGTAATAGTTGTATATACCTTATATTAATTTTACAAGATTCTCCTCCTACTCTAGATTTCATAATACATTTTACAAGGGTCTCCTCCTACTCTACACTTTATAGTACATTTTTAAAGAGTCCCCTCCAACTCTAGCTCTTACAACACATTTCATAGGAATTAATTGGATTAGTATTTATGGGATCCTATCTAGACTACCTTGTAATAGTTGTATATAACTTATATTAATTTTACAAGAGTCTCCTGCTACTCTAGATTTTATAATACATTTTACAAGAGTCTCCTCCAACTCTAGACTTTATAGTACATTTTTAAAGATTCCCTCCATTACTCTAGTTCATAAAACAAATTTTACAGGATTTGCTTAGCTTAATATTTATTGGATACGAACTAGACCATCTTGCAATAGTTGTATTTACCCTATATTAATTTTACAAGAGTCTCCTCCTACTCTAGACTCTATAGTACATTTTTAAGGACTCCCCTCTTAATATAGTTCCTACAACACATTTTACAAGCGTCTCTTCTATTTTTCAATTTAGTATTTATTGGATCCGGACTAGACTATCTTGTAATAGTTGTATTTAGGTTACATTAATTTTAAAAGAGTCTCCTCTTACTCTAGATTTTATAATATATTTTACAAGAGTCTCCTCCTACTCTAGAACTTATAGTACATTTTTAGAGATTCCCCTCTTACTCTAGTTCTTACAACACATTTTACAAGAGTCTCCTCTTTTTTTAATTTAGTATTTATTGGATCCGAACTAGACTATATTGTAATAGTTGTATATAGGTTATATTAATTTTACAAGAGTTTCCTCCTACTCTAGATTTTATAGTACATTTTTAGAGATTCCCCTCTTACTCTAGTTCTTACAACAAATTTTACAAGAGTCTCCTCTTTTTTAATTTAGTATTTATTGGATCCGAACTAGACTTTCTTGTAATAGTTGTATATACCTTATATTAATTTTACAAGAGTCTCATCGTACTCTAGTCTTTATAGTACATTATTAAAGATTTCCTCCATTACTCTAGTTCTTAAAACAAATTTTATTGGATTTGATTAGTTTAGTATTTATTGGATCCGAACTAGACCATCTTGCAATAGTTGTATTTACCCTATATTAATTTTACAAGAGTCTCCTCCTACTCTACACTTAATAGTACATTTTTAAAGAGTCCCCTCTTACTCTAGTTCTCCTCCTAATTGTTAAGATTAGTATTTATTGGATCCCTTCTAGACTATCTTGTAATAGTTGTATGTACCTTATATTAATTTTACAAGATTCTCCTCCTACTCTAGATTTTATAATACATTTTACAAGAGTCTCCCCCTACTCGAACCTCTATAGTACATTTTTAAAGAGTCCCCTCTTACTCTAGTTCTTACAACACATTTTACAAGATTCTCCTCCTAATTGTTTAATTTAGTATTTATTGGATCCGAACTAGACTATCTTCTAATAGTTGTATATACCTTATATTAATTTTAAAAGAATTTCCTCCTACTCTAGATTTTATAATACATTTTACAAGAGTCTCCTCCAACTCTACACTATATAGTACATTTTAAAAACGTGTCTTCCAACTCTACACTTTATAGTACATTTCAAAAGATTCCCTCCATTACTCTAGTTCTTAAAACAAATTTTATATGATTTGTTTAGTTTAGTATTTATTGGATCCGAACTAGACTATCTTGTAATAGTTGTATATACGTTATATTAATTTTATTAGAGTCTCCTCTTACTCTAGATTTTATAATACATTTTACAGACGTGTCCTCCAACTCTACACTTTATAGTACATTTTTAAAGATTCCCTTCAATACTCTAGTTCTTAAAAGAAATTTTATAGGATTTGTTTAGTTTAGTATTTATTGGATCCGAACTAGACCATCTTTCAATAGTTGTATTTACCCTATATTAATTTTACAAGAGTCTCCTCCTACTCTAGATTCTATAGTACATTAATAAATACTCCCCTCTTAATCTAGTTCTTTCAACACATTTTACAAGAGCCTCTTCTATTTTTTAATTTAGTATTTATTGGATCCGATCTAGACTATTTGTAATAGTTGTATATAGGTTATATTAAATTTAAAAGAGTCTCCTCTTATCCTAGATTTTATAATACATTTTACAAGAGTCTCCTCCTACTCTAGACCTTATAGTACATTTTTAAGGATTCTCCTCTTACTCTAGTTCTTACAACACATTTTACAAGAGTCTCCCCTTTTTTAATTTAGTATTTATTGGATCCGAACTAGACTATCTTGTAATAGTTGTATATAGGTTATATTAATTTTACAAGAGTTTCCTCCTACTCTAGATTTAATAATACATTTTACAAGTGTCTCCTCCTACTCTACACTTTATAGTACATTTTTAAAGAGTCCCCTCTTACTCTAGTTCTTACAACACATTTTACAAGAGTCTCCTCCTAATTGTTTAATTTAGTATTTATTGGATCCGAACTAGACTATCTTCTAATAGTTGTATATACCTTATATTAATTTTAAAAGAATTTCCTCCTACTCTAGATTTTATAATACATTTTACAAGAGTCTCCTCCAACTCTACACTTTATATTACATTTCAAAAGATTCCCTCCATTACTCTAGTTCTTAAAACAAATTTTATATGATTTGTTAAGTTTAGTATTTATTGGATCCGAACTAGACTATCTTGTTATAGTTGTAAATACCTTATATTAATTTCACAAGATTCTCCTCCTACTCTAGATTTCATTATACATTTCACAAGAGTCTCCTCCTACTCTAACCTTTATAGTACATTTTTAAAGAGTCCCCTCTTACTCTAGTTTCTACAACACATTTCATAGGAAATGTTTGGCTTAGTATTTATGGGATACTAACTAGACTATCTTGTAATAGTTATATATAACTTATATTAATTTTACAAGAGTCTTCTCCTACTCTAGATTTTATAATACATTTTACAAGAGTCTCCTCCTACTCTAGACTTTATATTACATTTTTAAAGAGCCCCCTCTTACTCTAGTTCTTACAACACATTTTACAAGAGTCTCCTCCTAATTGTTTAATTTAGTATTAATTGGATCCAAACTAGACTATCTTCTAATTGTTGTATATACCTTATATTAATTTTACAAGAGTCTCATCATACTCTAGTCTATATAGTACATTATTAAAGATTCCCTCCATTACTCTAGTTCTTAAAACAAATTTTATTGGAATTGATTAGTTTAGTATTTATTGGATCCGAACTAGACCATCTTGCAATAGTTGTATTTACCCTATATTAATTTTACAAGAGTCTCCCCTACTCTAGGCCTTATAGTACATTTTTGGAGATTCCCCTCTTACTCTAGTTCTTACAACACATTTTACAAGAGTCTCCTCTTTTTTTAATTTAGTATTTATTGGATCCGAACTAGACTATCATGTAATAGTTGTATATAGGTTATATTAATTTTACAAGAGTTTCCTCCTACTCTAGATTATATAATACTTTACAAGAGTCTCCTCCTACTCTACACTTAACAGTACATTTTTAAAGAGTCCCCTCTTACTCTAGTTCTCCTCCTAATTGTTAAGTTTAATATTTATTGGATCCCTTCTAGACTATCTTGTAATAGTTGTATATACCTTATATTAATTTTACAATAGTCTCCTCCTACTCTACACTTTATAGTACATTTTTATAGAGTCCCCTCTTACCCTAGTTCTTACAACACATTTCATAGGAATTGTTTGGCTTAGTATTTATGGGATCCTAACTAGACTATCTTGTCACAGTTGTATATAACTTTTTTTAATTTTACAAGAGTCTCCTCCTACTCTAGATTTTATAATACATTTTACAAGAGTCTCCTCCTACTCTAACCTCTATAGTACATTTTTAAAGAGTCCCCGCTTACTCTTGTTTTTACAATATACTTTACATGAGTTTCCTCCAAATTGTTTAAATTAGTATTAATTGGATCAGAACTATACTATCTTGTAATAGTTGTATATATCTTATATTAATTTTACAAGAGTCTCCTCCTACTCTAGATTTTATAATACATTTTACAAGGCTCTCCTCCTACCCTAGACTTTATAGTACATTTTTAAAGAGTCCCCTCTTACTCTAGTTCTAACAACACATTTCATAGGAATTAATTGGCTTAGTATTTATGGGAACCTAACTAGACTCTCTTGTAATAGTTGTATATAACTTATATTAATTTTACAAGAGTCTCCTCCTACTCTAGATTTTATAATACATTTTAAAAGAGTCTCCTCCAACTCTAGACTTTATAGTACATTTTTAAAGAGTCCCCTCTTACTCTAGTTCTTACAACACATTTTAAAAGAGTCTCCTCCTAATTTTTTAATTTAGTATTTATTGGATCCGAACTAGACTCTCTTCAAATAGTTGTATATACCTTATATTAATTTTAAAAGAATTTCCTCCTACTCCAGATTTTATAATACATTTTACAAGAGTCTCCTCCAACTCTACACTTTATAGTACATTTTACAAACGTGTCCTCCAACTCTACACTTTATAATACATTTTAAAAGATTCCCTCCATTACTCTAGTTCTTAAAACAAATTTTATAGGATTTGTTTAGTTTAGTATTTATTGGATCCGAACTAGACTATCTTGTATTAGTTGTATATACGTTATATTAATTTTATTAGAGTCTCCTCCTACTCTAGATTTTATAATACATTTTACAAACGTGTCCTCCAACTCTACACTTTATAGTACATTTTTAAAGATCCCCTCCATTACTCTAGTTCTTAATACAAATTTTATAGGATTTGTTTAGTTTAGTATTTATTGGATCCGAACTAGACCATCTTTCAATAGTTGTATTTACCCTATATTAATTTTACAAGAGTCTCTACCTATTCTAGACTCTATAGTACATTTTTAAATACTCCCCTCTTAATCTAGTTCTTACAACACATTTTACAAGAGTCTCTTCTATTTTTAAATTTAGTATTTATTGGATCCGAACTAGACTATCTTGTAATAGTTGTATATAGGTTATATTAATTTTCAAAGAGTCTCCTCTTATCTAAGATTTTATAATACATTTTACAAGAGTCTCCTCCTACTCTAGACCTTATAGTACATTTTTAAGGATTCTCCTCTAACTCTTGTTCTTACAACACATTTTACAAGAGTCTCCCCTTTTTTTAATTTAATATTTATTGGATCCGAACTAGACTATTTTGTTATAGTTGTATATACCCTATATTAATTTCACAAGATTCTCCTCCTACTCTAGATTTCATTATACATTTTACAAGAGTCTCCTCCTACTCTAACCTTTATAGTACATTTTTAAAGAGTCCCCAGATACTCTTGTTTTTACAACATACTTTACAAGAGTCTCCTCCAAATTGTTTACATTCGTATTTATTGGATCAGAACTATACTATCTTGTAATAGTTGTATACACCTTATATTAATTTTACAAGAGTCTCCTCTTACTCTAGATTTTATAATACATTTTACAAGGGTCTCCTCCTACTCTACACTTTATAGTACATTTTTAAAGAGTCCCCTCTTACCCTAGTTTCTACAACACATTTCATAGGAAGTGTTTGGCTTAGTATTTATGGGATCCTAACTAGACTATCTTGTAATAGTTGTATATACCTTGTATTAATTTTAAAAGAGTCTCCTCTTACTCTAGATTTTATAATATATTTTACAAGAGTCTCCTCCTACTCTAGCCCTTATAGTACATTTTTAGAGTTTCTCCTGTTACTCTAGTTCTTACAACACATTTTACAAGAGTCTCCTCTATTTTTTAATTTAGTATTTATTTGATCCGAATTAGACTATCTTGTAATAGTTGTATATACCTTATATTAATTTTAAAAGAGTCTCCTCTTACTCTAGATTTTATAATACATTTTACAAGAGTCTCCTCCAACTCTACATTTTATAGTACATTTTTAAAGGTTCCCTTCTTACTCTGGTTCTTAAAACACATTTTATAGGAATTGTTTGGTTTAGTATTTATTTGATCCGAACTAGACTATCTTGTAATAGTGGTATATACGTTATATTAAATTTACAAGTGTCTCTCCTACTCTAGATTTTATAATACATTTTACAAGAGTCTCCTCCTACTCTAGACTTTATAGTACAATTTATAAGACTCCCCTCTTAATCTAGTTCTTACAACACATTTAACAAGAGTCTCATCCTAATTGTTAAGTTTAGTATTTATTGGTTTCGAACTAGCTAACCTGTAATAGTTGTATATACCTTATATTAATTTTACAAGATTCTCCTCCTACTCTAGATTTCATAATACATTTTACAAGGGTCTCCTCCTACTCTACACTTTATAGTACATTTTTAAAGATTCCCCTCCAACTCTAGTTCTTACAACACATTTCATAGGAATTAATTGGCTTAGTATTTATGGGATCCTATCTAGACTACCTTGTAATAGTTGTATATAACTTATATTGATTTTACAAGAGTCTCCTGCTACTTTGGATTTTATAATACATTTTACAAGAGTCTCCTCCTACTCCAGACTTTATAGTACAATTTATAAGACTCCCCTCTTAATCTAGTTGTTACAACACATTTAACAAGAGTCTCCTCCTAATTGTTAAGTTTAGTATTTATTGGATCCGAACTAGACTATCTTGTAATAGTTGTATATACCTTATATTAATTTTACAAGATTCTCCTCCTACTCTAGATTTCATAATACATTTTACAAGGGTCTCCTCCTACTCTACACTTTATAGTACATTTTTAAAGAGTCCCCTCTAACTCTAGCTCTTACAACACATTTCATAGGAATTAATTGGCTTAGTATTTATGGGATCCTATCTAGACTACCTTGTAATAGTTGTATATAACTTATATTAATTTTACAAGAGTCTCCTGCTACTCTAGATTTTATAATACATTTTACAAGAGTCTCCTCCAACTCTAGACTTTATAGTACATTTTTAAAGAGTCCCCTCTTACTCTTGTTCTTACAACACATTTTACAAGAGTCTCCTCCTAATTGTTTAATTTAGTATTTATTGGATCTGAACTAGACTATCTTGTAATAGTTGTATATACCTTATATTAATTTTACAAGAATTTCCTCCTACTCTAGATTTTATAATACATTTTACAAGAGTCTCCTCCAACTCTACACTTTATAGTATATTTTTAAAGATTCCCCTCTTACTCTAGTTCTGAAAACACATTTTATAAGAATTGTTTAATTTAGTGTTTATTGGATCCGAACTAGACTATCTTCAGAAAGAGATGGACTAGGTGTTAGTCACATCGATGTTATTGGCAAGGAAGTATTCGTAGTTGAGTTTTCTTTCTCCTACGCTTGCCGTAACTGGAACTCTTCTAACTGAGTTCGCTGTAGTACAGTGACAGCTGCAATCTGCTGTCTATCTGTACCTGATGAGACGAAACAACGTCGAAACAGCAAGTCATCCACATTGTCGAAGCATCTGCTCCTTTTCCAGCTGTGCTTTCGCACGCGGAAGTAGCATAGCAGTGCAGGTGGTGCCCGCACTACCTTAGCGTGGGGTCGGGGTATCACTTTTTGATAAAGCAGAGTGAGCCACCAGGAGAAAACATCGACTGGAGGAAACTGCTCGTGGAGACTGAAGAAATGCTCGCACGACCATGACATGTGGTTCGCCCGCACATGGTAGCACGGAACGCCGACAAGCCATTGAGCGTGATGACGGCTTAGCCTCTCACTTGACTCTGGCCCACTGGTGTACGTGTGAGTCCAAAATGTCAAGCTTCCCAGGTCTGTATGGGGATTCGCGCGCCTAGCACATGCCTTATGTGTGGCACGGAACATCCTCTAAACCGGAGAGGAAAAGGCTCAGATGAGCCGCCGCTTGAGCTTTCTTACTGCGTTTCGAGATGTCTGTCTCTCGTCAGGTGCGCGAAGAAGCGCACGACGCAATGACACGGATGGAGAAATCCGAGAAGTGTCAGAAAGAGATGGACTAGGTGTTAGTCACATCGATGTTATTGGCAAGGAAGTATTCGTAGTTGAGTTTTCTTTCTCCTACGCTTGCCGTAACTGGAACTCTTCTAACTGAGTTCGCTGTAGTACAGTGACAGCTGCAATCTGCTGTCTATCTGTACCTGATGAGACGAAACAACGTCGAAACAGCAAGTCATCCACATTGTCGAAGCATCTGCTCCTTTTCCAGCTGTGCTTTCGCACGCGGAAGTAGCATAGCAGTGCAGGTGGTGCCCGCACTACCTTAGCGTGGGGTCGGGGTATCACTTTTTGATAAAGCAGAGTGAGCCACCAGGAGAAAACATCGACTGGAGGAAACTGCTCGTGGAGACTGAAGAAATGCTCGCACGACCATGACATGTGGTTCGCCCGCACATGGTAGCACGGAACGCCGACAAGCCATTGAGCGTGATGACGGCTTAGCCTCTCACTTGACTCTGGCCCACTGGTGTACGTGTGAGTCCAAAATGTCAAGCTTCCCAGGTCTGTATGGGGATTCGCGCGCCTAGCACATGCCTTATGTGTGGCACGGAACATCCTCTAAACCGGAGAGGAAAAGGCTCAGATGAGCCGCCGCTTGAGCTTTCTTACTGCGTTTCGAGATGTCTGTCTCTCGTCAGGTGCGCGAAGAAGCGCACGACGCAATGACACGGATGGAGAAATCCGAGAAGTGTCAGAAAGAGATGGACTAGGTGTTAGTCACATCGATGTTATTGGCAAGGAAGTATTCGTAGTTGAGTTTTCTTTCTCCTACGCTTGCCGTAACTGGAACTCTTCTAACTGAGTTCGCTGTAGTACAGTGACAGCTGCAATCTGCTGTCTATCTGTACCTGATGAGACGAAACAACGTCGAAACAGCAAGTCATCCACATTGTCGAAGCATCTGCTCCTTTTCCAGCTGTGCTTTCGCACGCGGAAGTAGCATAGCAGTGCAGGTGGTGCCCGCACTACCTTAGCGTGGGGTCGGGGTATCACTTTTTGATAAAGCAGAGTGAGCCACCAGGAGAAAACATCGACTGGAGGAAACTGCTCGTGGAGACTGAAGAAATGCTCGCACGACCATGACATGTGGTTCGCCCGCACATGGTAGCACGGAACGCCGACAAGCCATTGAGCGTGATGACGGCTTAGCCTCTCACTTGACTCTGGCCCACTGGTGTACGTGTGAGTCCAAAATGTCAAGCTTCCCAGGTCTGTATGGGGATTCGCGCGCCTAGCACATGCCTTATGTGTGGCACGGAACATCCTCTAAACCGGAGAGGAAAAGGCTCAGATGAGCCGCCGCTTGAGCTTTCTTACTGCGTTTCGAGATGTCTGTCTCTCGTCAGGTGCGCGAAGAAGCGCACGACGCAATGACACGGATGGAGAAATCCGAGAAGTGTCAGAAAGAGATGGACTAGGTGTTAGTCACATCGATGTTATTGGCAAGGAAGTATTCGTAGTTGAGTTTTCTTTCTCCTACGCTTGCCGTAACTGGAACTCTTCTAACTGAGTTCGCTGTAGTACAGTGACAGCTGCAATCTGCTGTCTATCTGTACCTGATGAGACGAAACATCTATCTTGTAGACTATCTTGTAATAGTGGTATATACGTTATATTTATTTTACTAGAGTCTCCTCCTACTCTAGATTTTATAATACATTTTACAAACGTGTCCTCCAACTCTACACTTTATAGTACATTTTTAAAGATTCCCTCCATTACTCTAGTTCATAAAACAAATTTTACAGGATTTGCTTAGCTTAATATTTATTGGATACGAACTAGACCATCTTGCAATAGTTGTATTTACCCTATATTAATTTTACAAGAGTCTCCTCCTACTCTAGACTCTATAGTACAATTTAAAGACTCCCCTCTTAATATAGTTCCTACAACACATTTTACAAGCGTCTCTTCTATTTTTTAATTTAGTATTTATTGGATCCGGACTAGACTATCTTGTAATAGTTGTATTTAGGTTACATTAATTTTAAAAGAGTCTCCTCTTACTCTAGATTTTATAATATATTTTACAAGAGTCTCCTCCTACTCTAGACCTTATAGTACATTTTTAGAGATTCCCCTCTTACTCTAGTTCATACAACACATTTTACAAGAGTCTCCTCTTTTTTTAATTTAGTATTTATTGGATCCGAACTAGACTATATTGTAATAGTTGTATATAGGTTATATTAATTTTACAAGAGTTTCCTCCTACTCTAGATTTTATAGTACATTTTTAGAGATTCCCCTCTTACTCTAGTTCTTACAACAAATTTTACAAGAGTCTCCTCTTTTTTAATTTAGTATTTATTGGATCCGAACTAGACTTTCTTTTAATAGTTGTATATACCTTATATTAATTTTACTAGAGTCTCATCGTACTCTAGTCTTTATAGTACATTATTAAAGATTTCCTCCATTACTCTAGTTCTTAAAACAAATTTTATTGGATTTGATTAGTTTAGTATTTATTGGATCCGAACCAGACCATCTTGCAATAGTTGTATTTACCCTATATTAATTTTACAAGAGTCTCCTCCTACTCTACACTTAATAGTACATTTTTAAAGAGTCCCCTCTTACTCTAGTTCTCCTCCTAATTGTTAAGATTAGTATTTATTGGATCCCTTCTAGACTATCTTGTAATAGTTGTATATACCTTATATTAATTTTACAAGATTCTCCTCCTACTCTAGATTTTATAATACATTTTACAAGAGTCTCCCCCTACTCGAACCTCTATAGTACATTTTTTAAGAGTCCCCTCTTACTCTTGCTTTTACAACATACTTTAATAGAGTCTCCTCCACATTGTTTGAATTAGTATTTATTGGATCAGAACTATACTATCTTGTAATAGTTGTATATACCTTATATTAATTTTACAATAGTCTCCTCCTACTCTACACTTTATAGTACATTTTTATAGAGTCCCCTCTTACTCTAGTACTTACAACACATTTCATAGGAATTGTTTGGCTTAGTATTTATGGGATCCTAACTAGACTATCTTGTAATAGTTGTATATAACTTTTTTTAATTTTACAAGAGTCTCCTCCTACTCTAGATTTTATAATACATTTTACAAGAGTCTCCTCCTACTTTAACCTCTATGGTACATTTTTAAAGAGTCCCCTCTTACTCTTGTTTTTACAATATACTTTACAAGAGTCTCCTCCAAATTGTTTAAATTTGTATTTATTGGATCAGAACTAGACCATCTTTCAATAGTTGTATTTACCCTATATTAATTTTACAACAGTCTCCTCCTACTCTAACCTCTATAGTACATTTTTCCCCAGTTAACCTCTAGAGTCCCCAGTTACTCTTGTTTTTACAATTTATTTTACAAGAGTCTCCATTACATACATTTTAAAAGAGTCTCCTCCAACTCTAGACTTTATAGTACATTTTTAAAGAGTCCCCTCTTACTCTAGTTCTTACAACACATTTTACAAGAGTCTCCTCCTAATTGTTTAATTTAGTATTTATTGGATCCGAACTAGACTATCTTCTAATAGTTGTATATACCTTATATTAATTTTAAAAGAATTTCCTCCTACTCTAGATTTTATAATACATTTTACAAGAGTCTTCTCCAACTCTACACTATATAGTACATTTTACAAACGTGTCTTCCAACTCTACACTTTATAGTACATTTCAAAATTTTCCCTCCATTACTCTAGTTCTTAAAACAAATTTTATATGATTTGTTTAGTTTAGTATTTATTGGATCCGAACTAGACTATCTTGTAATAGTTGTATATACGTTATATTAATTTTATTAGAGTCTCCTCTTACTCTAGATTTTATAATACATTTTACAGACGTGTCCTCCAACTCTACACTTTATAGTACATTTTTAAAGATTCCCTTCATTACTCTAGTTCTTAAAAGAAATTTTATAGGATTTGTTTAGTTTAGTATTTATTGGATCCGAACTAGACCATCTTTCAATAGTTGTATTTTCCAATATTAATTTTACAAGAGTCTCCTCCTACTCTAGATTCTATAGTACATAAATAAATACTCCCCTCTTAATCTAGTTCTTTCAACACATTTTACAAGAGCCTCTTCTATTTTTTAATTTAGTATTTATTGGATCCGATCTAGACTATCTTGTAATAGTTGTATATAGGTTATATTAAATTTAAAAGAGTCTCCTCTTATCCTAGATTTTATAATACATTTTACAAGAGTCTCCTCCTACTCTAGACCTTATAGTACATTTTTAAGGATTCTCCTCTTACTCTAGTTCTCACAACACATTTTACAAGAGTCTCCCCTTTTTTAATTTAGTATTTATTGGATCTGAACTAGACTATCTTGTAATAGTTGTATATAGGTTATATTAATTTTACAAGAGTTTCCTCCTACTCTAGATTTAATAATACATTTTACAAGTGTCTCCTCCTACTCTACACTTTATAGTACATTTTTAAAGAGTCCCCTCTTACTCTAGTTCTTACAACACATTTTACAAGAGTCTCCTCCTAATTGTTTAATTTAGTATTTATTGGATCCGAACTAGACTATCTTCTAATAGTTGTATATACCTTATATTAATTTTAAAAGAATTTCCTCCTACTCTAGATTTTATAATACATTTTACAAGAGTCTCCTCCAACTCTACACTTTATAGTACATTTCAAAAGATTCCCTCCATTACTCTAGTTCTTAAAACAAATTTTATATGATTTGTTAAGTTTAGTATTTATTGGATCCGAACTAGACTATCTTGTTATAGTTGTAAATACCTTATATTAATTTCACAAGATTCTCCTCCTACTCTAGATTTCATTATACATTACACAAGAGTCTCCTCCTACTCTAACCTTTATAGTACATTTTTAATGAGTCCCCAGTTACTCTTGTTTTTACAACATACTTTACAAGACTCTCCTCCAAATTGTTTAAATTCGTAATTATTGGATCAGAACTATACTATCTTGTAATAGTTGTATATACCTTATATTAATTTTACAAGAGTCTCCTCCTACTCTAGATTTTATAATACATTTTACAAGGGTCTCCTCCTACTCTACACTTTATAGTACATTTTTAAAGAGTCCCCTCTTACTCTAGTTTCTACAACACATTTCATAGGAAATGTTTGGCTTAGTATTTATGGGATCCTAACTAGACTATCTTGTAATAGTTATATATAACTTATATTAATTTTACAAGAGTCTTCTCCTACTCTAGATTTTATAATACATTTTACAAGAGTCTCCTCCTACTCTAGACTTTATATTACATTTTTAAAGAGCCCCCTCTTACTCTAGTTCTTACAACACATTTTACAAGAGTCTCCTCCTAATTGTTTAATTTAGTATTAATTGGATCCGAACTAGACTATCTTCTAATTGTTGTATATACCTTATATTAATTTTACAAGAGTCTCATCGTACTCTAGTCTATATAGTACATTATTAAAGATTCCCTCCATTACTCTAGTTCTTAAAACAAATTTTATTGGAATTGATTAGTTTAGTATTTATTGGATCCGAACTAGACCATCTTGCAATAGTTGTATTTACCCTATATTAATTTTACAAGAGTCTCCCCTACTCTAGGCCTTATAGTACATTTTTAGAGATTCCCCTCTTACTCTAGTTCTTACAACACATTTTACAAGAGTCTCCTCTTTTTTTAATTTAGTATTTATTGGATCCGAACTAGACTATCATGTAATAGTTGTATATAGGTTATATTAATTTTACAAGAGTTTCCTCCTACTCTAGATTATATAATACTTTACAAGAGTCTCCTCCTACTCTACACTTAACAGTACATTTTTAAAGAGTCCCCTCTTACTCTAGTTCTTACAACACATTTCATTGGAATTGTTTGGCTTAGTATTTATGGGATCCTAACTAGACTATCTTGTCACAGTTGTATATAACTTTTTTAAATTTACAAGAGTCTCCTCCTACTCTAGATTTTATAATACATTTTACAAGAGTCTCCTCCTACTCTAACCTCTATAGTACATTTTTAAAGAGTCCCCGCTTACTCTTGTTTTTACGATATACTTTACATGAGTCTCCTCCAAATTGTTTAAATTAGTATTTTTTGGATCAGAACTATACTATCTTGTAATAGTTGTATATATCTTATATTAAATTTACAAGAGTCTCCTATAACTCTAGATTTTATAATACATTTTACAAGGCTCTCCTCCTACCCTAGACTTTATAGTACATTTTTAAAGAGTCCCCTCTTACTCTAGTTCTTACAACACATTTCATAGGAATTAATTGGCTTAGTATTTATGGGATTCTAACTAGACTATCTTGTAATAGTTGTATATAACTTATATTAATTTTACAAGAGTCTCCTCCTACTCTAGATTTTATAATACATTTTAAAAGAGTCTCCTCCAACTCTAGATTTTATAGTACATTTTTAAAGAGTCCCCTCTTACTCTAGTTCTTACAACACATTTTACAAGAGTCTCCTCCTAATTTTTTAATTTAGTATTTATTGGATCCGAACTAGACTATCTTCAAATAGTTGTATATACCTTATATAAATTTTAAAAGAATTTCCTCCTACTCCAGATTTTATAATACATTTTACAAGAGTCTCCTCCAACTCTACACTTTATAGTACATTTTACAAACGTGTCCTCCAACTCTACACTTTATAATACATTTTAAAAGATTCCCTCCATTACTCTAGTTCTTAAAACAAATTTTATAGGATTTGTTTAGTTTAGTATTTATTGGATCCGAACTAGACCATCTTTCAATAGTTGTATTTACCCTATTTTAATTTTACAAGAGTCTCCTCCTACTCTAGATTCTATAATACATTTTTAAATACTCCCCTCTTAATCTAAATCTTACAACACATTTTACAAGAGTCTCTTCTATTTTTAATTTAGTATTTATTGGATCCGAACTAGACTATCTTGTAATAGTTGTATATAGGTTATATTAATTTTCAAAGAGTCTCCTCTTATCCTAGATTTTATAATACATTTTACAAGAGTCTCCTCCAACTCTAGACCTTATAGTACATTTTTAAGGATTCTCCTCTTACTCTAGTTCTTACAACACATTTTACAAGAGTCTCCCCTTTTTTTAATTTAGTATTTATTGGATCCGAACTAGACTATCTTGTTATAGTTGTATATACCCTATATTAATTTCACAAGATTCTCCTCCTACTCTAGATTTCATTATACATTTTACAAGAGTCTCCTCCTACTCTAACCTTTATAGTACATTTTAAAGAGTCCCCAGTTACTCTTGTTTTTACAACATACTTTACAAGAGTCTCCTCCAAATTGTTTAAATTCGTATTTATTGGATCAGAACTATACTATCTTGTAATAGTTGTATATACCTTATATTAATTTTACAAGAGTCTCCTCTTACTCTAGATTTTATAATACATTTTACAAGGGTCTCCTCCTACTCTACATTTTATAGTACATTTTTAAAGAGTCCCCTCTTACCCTAGTTTCTACAACACATTTCATAGGAAGTGTTTGGCTTAGTATTTATGGGATCCTAACTAGACTATCTTGTAATAGTTATATATAACTTATATTAATTTTACAAGAGTCTTCTCCTACTCTAGACTTTATATTACATTTTTAAAGAGCCCCCTCTTACTCTAGTTCTTACAACACATTTTACAAGAGTCTCCTCCTAATTGTTTAATTTAGTATTAATTGGATCCGAACTAGACTATCTTCTAATTGTTGTATATACCTTATATTAATTTTACAAGAGTCTCATCGTACTCTAGTCTATATAGTACATTATTAAAGATTCCCTCCATTACTCTAGTTCTTAAAACAAATTTTATTGGATTTGATTAGTTTAATATTTATTGGATCCGAACTAGACCATCTTGCAATAGTTGTATTCACCCTATATTAATTTTACAAGAGTCTCCTCCTACTCTAGACCTTATAGTACATTTTTTAGAGATTCCCCTCTTACTCTAGTTCTTACAACACATTTTACAAGAGTCTCCTCTTTTTTTAATTTAGTATTTATTGGATCCGAACTAGACTATCTTGTAATAGTTGTATATAGGTTATATTAATTTTACAAGAGTTTCCTTCTACTCTAGATTTTATAATACTTTACAGGAGTCTCCTCCTACTCTACACTTAACAGTACATTTTTAAAGAGTTCCCTCTTACTCTAGTTCTCCTCCTTATTGTTAAGTTTAGTATTTATTGGATCCCTTCTAGACTATCTTGTAATAGTTGTATATACCTTATATTAATTTTACAATAGTCTCCTCCTACTCTACACTTTATAGTACATTTTTATAGAGTCCCCTCTTACTCTAGTTCTTACAACACATTTCATAGGAATTGTTTGGCTTAGTATTTATGGGATCCTAACTAGACTATCTTGTAATAGTTGTATATAACTTTTTTTAATTTTACAAGAGTCTCCTCCTACTCTAGATTTTATAATACATTTTACAAGAGTCTCCTCCTACTCTAACCTCTATAGTACATTTTTAAAGAGTCCCCGCTTACTCTTGTTTTTACAATATACTTTACATGAGTCTCCTCCAAATTGTTTAAATTAGTATTTTTTTGATCAGAACTATACTATCTTGTAATAGTTGTATATATCTTATATTAATTTTACAAGAGTCTCCTCATACTCTAGATTTTATAATACATTTTACAAGGCTCTCCTCCTACCCTAGACTTTATAGTACATTTTTAAAGAGTCCCCTCTTACTTTAGTTCTTACAACACATTTCATAGGAATTAATTGGCTTAGTATTCATGGGATCCTAACTAGACTATCTTGTAATAGTTGTATATACGTTATATTAATTTTATTAGAGTCTCCTCCTTCTCTAGATTTTATAATACATTTTACAAACGTGTCCACCAACTCTACACTTTATAGTACATTTTTAAAGATTCCCTCTATTACTCTAGTTCTTAAAACAAATTTTTTAGGATTTGTTTAGTTTAGTATTTATTGGATCCGAACTAGACCATCTTTCAATAGTTGTATTTACCCTATATTAATTTTATTAGAGTCTCCTCCTACTCTAGAATCTATAGTACATTTTTAAAGACTCCCCTCTTAATCTAGTTCTTACAACACATTTTACAAGAGTCTCCTCTATTTTTTAATTTATTATTTATTGGATCCGAACTAGACTATCTTCTAATAGTTGGTTATACCTTATATTAATTTTACAAGAATTTCTTCCTACTCTAGATTTTATAATACATTTTACAAGAGTCTCCTCCAACTCTACATTTTATAGTACATTTTTAAAGATTCCCTTCTTACTCTGGTTCTTAAAACACATTTTATAGGAATTGTTTAGTTTAGTATTTATTGGATCCGAACTAGACTATCTTGTAATAGTGGTATATACGTTATATTAATTTTAAAAGAGTCTCCTCCTACTCTAGACTCTATAGTACATTTTTAAAGACTCCCCTCTTAATCTAGTTCCTACAACACATTTTACAAGAGTCTCCTCCTAATTGTTTAATTTAGTATTTATTGGATCCAAACTAGACTATCTTCAAATAGTTGTATATACCTTATATTAATTTTAAAAGAATTTCCTCCTACTCCAGATTTTATAATACATTTTACAAGAGTCTCCTCCAACTCTACACTTTATAGTACATTTTACAAACGTGTCCTTCAACTCTACACTTTATAGTACATTTTAAAAGATTCCCTCCATTACTCTAGATCTTAAAACAAATTTTATAGGATTTGTTTAGTTTAGTATTTATTGGTTCCGAACTAGACTATCTTGTAATAGTTGTATATACGTTATATTAATTTTATTAGAGTCTCCTCCTTCTCTAGATTTTATAATACATTTTACAAACGTGTCCTCCAACTCTACACTTTATAGTACATTTTTAAAGATTCCCTCCATTACTCTAGTTCTTAAAACATATTTTATAGGATTTGTTTGGTTTAGTATTTATTGCATCCGAACTAGACCATCTTTCAATAGTTGTATTTACCCTATATTAATTTTATTAGAGTCTCCTCCTACTCTAGAATCTATAGTACATTTTTAAAGACTCCCCTCTTAATCTAGTTCTTACAACACATTTTAAAAGAGTCTCCTCTATTTTTTATTATTTATTGGATCCGAACTAGACTATCTTCTAATAGTTGTATATACCTTATATTAATTTTACAAGAGTCTCCTCCTACTCTAGACACTATAGTACATTTTTAAAGACTCCCCTCTTAATCTAGTTCCTAAAACACATTTTACAAGAGTCTCCTCTATTTTGTAATTTTGTATTTATTGGATCCGAACTAGACTATCTTCTAATAGTTGTATATACCTTATATTAATTTTACAAGAATTTCTTCCTACTCTAGATTTTATAATACATTTTACAAGAGTCTCCTCCAACTCTACATTTTATAGTACATTTTTAAAGATTCCCCTCTTACTCTGGTTCTTAAAACACATTTTATAGGAATTGTTTAGTTTAGTATTTATTGGATCCGAACTAAACTATCTTGTAATAGTGGTATATACGTTATATTAATTTTAAAAGAGTCTCCTCCTACTCTAGACTCTATAGTACATTTTTGAAGACTCCCCTCTTAATCTAGTTCCTACAACACATTTTACAAGAGTCTCCTCTATTTTTTAATTTAGTATTTATTGGATCCGAACTAGACTATCTTGTAATAGTTGTATATACCTTATATTAATTTTAAAAGAGTCTCCTCTTACCCTAGATTTTATAATACATTTTACAAGAGTCTCCTCCTACTCTAGACCTTATAGTACATTTTTAGAGATTCCCCTCTTACTCTAATTCTTACAACACATTTTACAATAGTCTCCTCTTTTTTTAATTTAGTATTTATTGGATCCGAACTAGACTATCTTCTAATAGTTGTATATACCTTATATTAATTTTACAAGAATTTCCTCCTACTCTAGATTTTATAATACATTTTACAAGAGTCTCCTCCAACTCTACATTTTATAGTACATTTTTAAACAGTCCCCTCTTACTCTAGTTCTTACAACACATTTTAAAGGAATTGTTTATTTTAGTATTTATTACTAGACTATCTTGTAATAGTTGTATACACCTTATATTAATTTTAAAAGAGTCTCTTCTTACTCTAGGTTTTATAAAACATTATACAAGAATCTCCTCCGACTCTAGACCTTATAGCACATTTTTAGAGATTCCCCTCTTACTCTAGTTCTTACAGCACATTTTACAAGAGTCTCCTCTTTTTTTAATTTAGTATTTATGGGATCCTAACTAGACTATCCTGTAATAGTTGTATATAACTTATATTAATTTTACAAGAGTCTCCTCTTACTCTAGATTTTATAATACATTTTACAAGAGTCTCCTCCAACTCTAGACTTTTTAGTACATTTTTAAAGAGTCCCCTCTTATTCTAGTTCTTAAAACACATTTTATAGGAATTGTTTAGTTTAGTATTTATTGGATCCGAACTAGACTATCTTGTAATAGTTGTATATACGCTATATTAATTTTACAAGAGTCTCCTCCAACTCTAGATGTTATGATACATTTTACAAACGTGTCCTCCAAATCTACACTTTAAAGTACATTTTTAAAAATTCCCCTCTTACTCTAGTTCTTTCAACACATTTTATAGGAGTCTCCTCCTAATTATTTAGTTTAGTATTTATTGGATACGAACTAGACTATCTTGTAATAGTTGTATATACCTTATATTAATTTTAAAGAGTCTCCTTCTACTCTAGGTTTTATAATAGATTTTACAAGAGTCTCCTCCTACTCTATATTTTATAGTACATTTTTAAAGATTCCCCTCTTACTCTAGTTCTTACAACACATTTCATAGGAATTGTTTTGTTTAATATTTATTGGATCCGAACTAGTCTACCTTGTAATAGTTGTATATACCTTATATTAATTTTAAAAGAGTCTCCTCTTACCCTAGATTTTATAATACATTTTACAAGAGTCTCCTCTTACTCTAGACCTTATAGTACATTTTTAGAGATTCCCCTCTTACTCTAGTTCTTACAACACATTTTACAAGAGTCTCCTCTTTTTTTAATTTAGTATTTATTGGATCCGAACTAGACTATCTTGTAATAGTTGTATATAGGTTATATTAATTTTACAAGAGTTTCCTCCTACTCTAGATTTTATAGTACATTTTTAGAGATTCCCCTCTTACTCTAGTTCTTACAACACATTTTACAAGAGTCTCCTCTTTTTTAATTTAGTATTTATTGGATCCGAACTAGACTTACTTGTAATAGTTGTATATACCTTATATTAATTTTACAAGAGTCTCATCGTACTCTAGTCTTTATAGTACATTATTAAAGATTCCCTCTATTACTCTAGTTTTTAAAACAAATTTTATTGGATTTGATTAGTTTAGTATTTATTGGATCCGAACTAGACCATCTTGCAATAGTTGTATTTACCCTATATTAATTTTACAAGAGTCTCCTCTTACTCTAGATTTTATAATACATTTTACAAGAGTCTCCTCCTACTCGAACCTTTAAAGTACATTTTTTAAGAGTCCCCTCTTACTCTTGCTTTTACAACATACTTTAATAGAGTCTCCTCCACATTGTTTGAATTAGTATTTATTGGATCAGAACTATACTATCTTGTAATAGTTGTATATACCTTATATTAATTTTACAATAGTCTCCTCCTACTCTACACTTTATAGTACATTTTTATAGAGTCCCCTCTTACTCTAGTTCTTACAACACATTTCATAGGAATTGTTTGGCTTAGTATTTATGGGATCCTAACTAGACTATCTTGTAATAGTGGTATATAACTTTTTTTAATTTTACAAGAGTCTCCTCCTACTCTAGATTTTATAATACATTTTACAAGAGTCTCCTCCTACTATAACCTCTATGGTACATTTTTAAAGAGTCCCCTCTTACTCTTGTTTTTACAATATACTTTACAAGAGTCTCCTCCAAATTGTTTAAATTTGTATTTATTGGATCAGAACTAGACCATCTTTCAATAGTTGTATTTAACCTATATTAATTTTACAAGAGTCTCCTCCTACTCTAACCTCTATAGTACATTTTTAAAGAGTCCCCATTTACTCTTGTTTTTACAATTTATTTTACAAGAGTCTCCATTACATACATTTTAAAAGAATCTCCTCCAACTCTAGACTTTATAGTACATTTTTAAAGAGTCCCCTCTTACTCTAGTTCTTACAACACATTTTACAAGAGTCTCCTCCTAATTGTTTAATTTAGTATTTATTGGATCCGAACTAGACTATCTTCTAATAGTTGTATATACCTTATATTAATTTTAAAAGAATTTCCTCCTACTCTAGATTTTATAATACATTTTACGAGAGTCTCCTCCAACTCTACACTTTATTGTACATTTTACAAACGTGTCTTCCAACTCTACACTTTATAGTACATTTCAAAAGATTCCCTCCATTACTCTAGTTCTTAAAACAAATTTTATAGGATTTGTTTAGTTTAGTTTAGAGTCTCCTCCTACTCTAGATTCTATAGTACATTTTTAAAGACTCCCCTCTTAATCTAGTTCTTACAACACATTTTACAAGAGTCTCCTCTATTTTTTAATTTAGTATTTATTGGATCCGATTTAGACTATCTTGTAATAGCTGTATATAGGTTATATTAATTTTAAAAGAGTCTCCTCTTACTCTAGATTTTATAATACATTTTACAAGAGTCTCCTCCTACTCTAGACCTTATAGTAAATTTTTAGAGACTCTCCTCTTACTCTAGTTCTTACAACACATTTTACAAGAGTCTCCCCTTTTTTTAATTTAGTATTTATTGGATCCGAACTAGACTATCTTGTAATAGTTGTATATAGGTTATATTAATTTTACAAGAGTTTCCTCCTACTCTAGATTTAATAATACATTTTACAAGAGTCTCCTCCTACTCTAGACTTTATAGTACATTTTTAAAGATTCCCTCCATTACTCTAGTTCTTAAAACAAATTTTATAGGATTTGTTTAGTTTAGTATTTATTGGATCCGAACACTAGACTATCTTGTAATAGTTGTATATACATTATATTAATTTTACAAGAGTCTCCTCCTACTCTAGATTTTATAATACATTTTACAAACGTGTCCTCCAACTCTACATTTTATAGTACATTTTTAAACAGTCCCCTCTTACTCTAGTTCTTACAACACATTTTAAAGGAATTGTTTATTTTAGTATTTATTACTAGACTATCTTGTAATAGTTGTATACACCTTATATTAATTTTAAAAGAGTCTCTTCTTACTCTAGGTTTTATAAAACATTATACAAGAATCTCCTCCGACTCTAGACCTTATAGCACATTTTTAGAGATTCCCCTCTTACTCTAGTTCTTACAGCACATTTTACAAGAGTCTCCTCTTTTTTTAATTTAGTATTTATGGGATCCTAACTAGACTATCTTGTAATAGTTGTATATAACTTATATTAATTTTACAAGAGTCTCCTCTTACTCTAGATTTTATAATACATTTTACAAGAGTCTCCTCCAACTCTAGACTTTTTAGTACATTTTTAAAGAGTCCCCTCTTATTCTAGTTCTTAAAACACATTTTATAGGAATTGTTTAGTTTAGTATTTATTGGATCCGAACTAGACTATCTTGTAATAGTTGTATATACGCTATATTAATTTTACAAGAGTCTCGTCCAACTCTAGATGTTATGATACATTTTACAAACGTGTCCTCCAAATCTACACTTTAAAGTACATTTTTAAAAATTCCCCTCTTACTCTAGTTCTTACAACACATTTTATAGGAGTCTCCTCCTAATTATTTAGTTTAGTATTTATTGGATACGAACTAGACTATCTTGTAATAGTTGTATATACCTTATATTAATTTTAAAGAGTCTCCTTCTACTCTAGGTTTTATAATAGATTTTACAAGAGTCTCCTCCTACTCTATAGTTTATAGTACATTTTTAAAGATTCCCCTCTTACTCTAGTTCTTACAACACATTTCATAGGAATTGTTTTGTTTAATATTTATTGGATCCGAACTAGTCTACCTTGTAATAGTTGTATATACCTTATATTAATTTTAAAAGAGTCTCCTCTTACCCTAGATTTTATAATACATTTTACAAGAGTCTCCTCTTACTCTAGACCTTATAGTACATTTTTAGAGATTCCCCTCTTACTCTAGTTCTTACAACACATTTTACAAGAGTCTCCTCTTTTTTTAATTTAGTATTTATTGGATCCGAACTAGACTATCTTGTAATAGTTGTATATAGGTTATATTAATTTTACAAGAGTTTCCTCCTACTCTAGATTTTATAGTACATTTTTAGAGATTCCCCTCTTACTCTAGTTCTTACAACACATTTTACAAGAGTCTCCTCTTTTTTAATTTAGTATTTATTGGATCCGAACTAGACTTACTTGTAATAGTTGTATATACCTTATATTAATTTTACAAGAGTCTCATCGTACTCTAGTCTTTATAGTACATTATTAAAGATTCCCTCTATTACTCTAGTTCTTAAAACAAATTTTATTGGATTTGATTAGTTTAGTATTTATTGGATCCGAACTAGACCATCTTGCAATAGTTTCATTACCCTATATTAATTTTACAAGAGTCTCCTCTTACTCTAGATTTTATAATACATTTTACAAGAGTCTCCTCCTACTCGAACCTTTATAGTACATTTTTTAAGAGTCCCCTCTTACTCTTGCTTTTACAACATACTTTAATAGAGTCTCCTCCACATTGTTTGAATTAGTATTTATTGGATCAGAACTATACTATCTTGTAATAGTTGTATATACCTTATATTAATTTTACAATAGTCTCCTCCTACCTTACACTTTATAGTACATTTTTATAGAGTCCCCTCTTACTCTAGTTCTTACAACACATTTCATAGGAATTGTTTGGCTTAGTATTTATGGGATCCTAACTAGACTATCTTGTAATAGTTGTATATAACTTTTTTTAATTTTACAAGAGTCTCCTCCTACTCTAGATTTTATAATACATTTTACAAGAGTCTCCTCCTACTATAACCTCTATGGTACATTTTTAAAGAGTCCCCTCTTACTCTTGTTTTTACAATATACTTTACAAGAGTCTCCTCCAAATTGTTTAAATTTGTATTTATTGGATCAGAACTAGACCATTTTTCAATTGTTGTATTTAACCTATATTAATTTTACAAGAGTCTCCTCCTACTCTAATCTCTATAGTACATTTTTAAAGAGTCCCCATTTACTCTTGTTTTTACAATTTATTTTACAAGAGTCTCCATTACATACATTTTAAAAGAGTCTCCTCCAACTCTAGACTTTATAGTACATTTTTAAAGAGTCCCCTCTTACTCTAGTTCTTACAACACATTTTACAAGAGTCTCCTCCTAATTGTTTAATTTAGTATTTATTGGATCCGAACTAGACTATCTTCTAATAGTTGTATATACCTTATATTAATTTTAAAAGAATTTCCTCCTACTCTAGATTTTATAATACATTTTACAAGAGTCTCCTCCAACTCTACACTTTATTGTACATTTTACAAACGTGTCTTCCAACTCTACACTTTATAGTACATTTCAAAAGATTCCCTCCATTACTCTAGTTCTTAAAACAAATTTTATAGGATTTGTTTAGTTTAGTTTAGAGTCTCCTCCTACTCTAGATTCTATAGTACATTTTTAAAGACTCCCCTCTTAATCTAGTTCTTACAACACATTTTACAAGAGTCTCCTCTATTTTTTAATTTAGTATTTATTGGATCCGAACTAGACTATCTTGTAATAGTTGTATATAGGTTATATTAATTTTAAAAGAGTCTCCTCTTACTCTAGATTTTATAATACATTTTACAAGAGTCTCCTCCTACTCTAGATCTTATAGTAAATTTTTAGAGACTCTCCTCTTACTCTAGTTCTTACAACACATTTTACAAGAGTCTCCCCTTTTTTTAATTTAGTATTTATTGGATCCGAACTAGACTATCTTGTAATAGTTGTATATAGGTTATATTAATTTTACAAGAGTTTCCTCCTACTCTAGATTTAATAATACATTTTACAAGAGTCTCCTCCTACTCTAGACTTTATAGTACATTTTTAAAGATTCCCTCCATTACTCTAGTTCTTAAAACAAATTTTATAGGATTTGTGTAGTTTAGTATTTATTGGATCCGAACACTAGACTATCTTGTAATAGTTGTATATACATTATATTAATTTTACAAGAGTCTCCTCCTACTCTAGATTTTATAATACATTTTACAAACGTGTCCTCCAACTCTACATTTTATAGTACACTTTTAAAGATTCCCTCCATTACTCTAGTTCTTAAAACAAATTTTATAGGAATTTTTTTAGTTTAGTATTTATTGGATCCAAACTAGACCATCTTTCAAAAGTTGTATTTACCCTATATTAATTTTACAAGAGTCTCCTCCTACTCTAGAATCTATAGTACATTTTTAAAGACTCCCCTCTTAATCTAGTTCTTACAACACATTTTACAAGAGTCTCCTCTATTTTTTAATTTATTATTTATTGGATCCGAACTAGACTATCTTCTAATAGTTGTATATACCTTATATTAATTTTACAAGAGTCTCCACCTACTCTAGACACTATAGAACATTTTTAAAGACTCCCCTCTTAATCTAGTTCCTAAAACACATTTTACAAGAGTCTCCTCTATTTTGTAATTTTGTATTTATTGGATCCGAACTAGACTATCTTGTAATAGTTGTCTATACCTTATATTAATTTTAAAAGAGTCTCCTCTTACTCTAGATTTTATAATACACTTTACAAGAGTCTCCTCCAAATCTACACTTTATAGTACATTTTACAAACGTGTCCTCCAACTCTACACTTTATAGTACATTTTTAAAAATTCCCCTCTTACTCTAGTTCTTACAACACATTTTATAGGAGTCTCCTCCTAATTATTTAGTTTAGTATTTATTGGATACGAACTAGACTATCTTGTAATAGTTGTATATACCTTATATTAATTTTAAAGAGTCTCCTTCTACTCTAGGTTTTATAATAGATTTTACAAGAGTCTCCTCCTACTCTATAGTTTATAGTACATTTTTAAAGATTCCCCTCTTACTCTAGTTCTTACAACACATTTCATAGGAATTGTTTTGTTTAATATTTATTGGATCCGAACTAGTCTACCTTGTAATAGTTGTATATACCTTATATTAATTTTAAAAGAGTCTCCTCCTACCCTAGATTTTATAATACATTTTACAAGAGTCTCCTCTTACTCTAGACCTTATAGTACATTTTTAGAGATTCCCCTCTTACTCTAGTTCTTACAACACATTTTACAAGAGTCTCCTCTTTTTTAATTTAGTATTTATTGGATCCGAACTAGACTATCTTGTAATAGTTGTATATAGGTTATATTAATTTTACAAGAGTCTCCTCCTACTCTAGATTTTATAGTACATTTTTAGAGATTCCCCTCTTACTCTAGTTCTTACAACACATTTTACAAGAGTCTCCTCTTTTTTAATTTAGTATTTATTGGATCCGAACTAGACTTACTTGTAATAGTTGTATATACCTTATATTAATTTTACAAGAGTCTCATCGTACTCTAGTCTTTATAGTACATTATTAAAGATTCCCTCTATTACTCTAGTTCTTAAAACAAATTTTATTGGATTTGATTAGTTTAGTATTTATTGGATCCGAACTAGACCATCTTGCAATAGTTTCATTACCCTATATTAATTTTACAAGAGTCTCCTCTTACTCTAGATTTTATAATACATTTTACAATAGTCTCCTCCTACTCGAACCTTTATAGTACATTTTTTAAGAGTCCCCTCTTACTCTTGCTTTTACAACATACTTTAATAGAGTCTCCTCCACATTGTTTGAATTAGTATTTATTGGATCAGAACTATACTATCTTGTAATAGTTGTATATACCTTATATTAATTTTACAATAGTCTCCTCCTACTCTACACTTTATAGTACATTTTTATAGAGTCCCCTCTTACTCTAGTTCTTACAACACATTTCATAGGAATTGTTTGGCTTAGTATTTATGGGATCCTAACTAGACTATCTTGTAATAGTTGTATATAACTTTTTTTAATTTTACAAGAGTCTCCTCCTACTCTAGATTTTATAATACATTTTACAAGAGTCTCCTCCTACTATAACCTCTATGGTACATTTTTAAAGAGTCCCCTCTTACTCTTGTTTTTACAATATACTTTACAAGAGTCTCCTCCAAATTGTTTAAATTTGTATTTATTGGATCAGAACTAGACCATCTTTCAATAGTTGTATTTAACCTATATTAATTTTACAAGAGTCTCCTCCTACTCTAACCTCTATAGTACATTTTTAAAGAGTCCCCATTTACTCTTGTTTTTACAATTTATTTTACAAGAGTCTCCATTACATACATTTTAAAAGAGTCTCCTCCAACTCTAGACTTTATAGTACATTTTTAAAGAGTCCCCTCTTACTCTAGTTCTTACAACACATTTTACAAGAGTCTCCTCCTAATTGTTTAATTTAGTATTTATTGGATCCGAACTAGACTATCTTCTAATAGTTGTATATACCTTATATTAATTTTACAAGAGTCTCCACCTACTCTAGACACTATAGAACATTTTTAAAGACTCCCCTCTTAATCTAGTTCCTAAAACACATTTTACAAGAGTCTCCTCTATTTTGTAATTTTGTATTTATTGGATCCGAACTAGACTATCTTGTAATAGTTGTATATACCTTATATTAATTTTAAAAGAGTCTCCTCTTACTCTAGATTTTATAATACATTTTACAAGAGTCTCCTCCAAATCTACACTTTATAGTACATTTTTAAAAATTCCCCTCTTACTCTAGTTCTTACAACACATTTTACAAGAGTCTCCTCCTAATTGTTTAATTTAGTATTTATTGGATCGGATTTAGACTATCTTCTCATAGTTGTATATACCTTATATTAATTTTACAAGAATTTCCTCCTACTCTAGATTTTATAATACATTTTACAAACGTGTCCTCCAACTCTACACTTTATAGTACATTTTTAAAGATTCCCTCCATTACTCTAGTTCTTAAAACAAATTTTATAGAATTTGTTTAGTTTAGTATTTATTGGATCCGAACTAGACTATCTTGTAATAGTTGTATATACGTTATATTCATTTTACAAGAGTCTCCTCCTACTCTAGATTTTATAATACATTTTACAAACGTGTCCTCCAACTCTACACTTTATAGTACATTTTTAATGATTCCCTCCATTACTCTAGTTCTTAAAACAAATTTTATAGGATTTTTTTAGTTTAGTATTTATTGGATCCAAACTAGACCATCTTTCAATAGTTGTATTTACCCTATATTAATTTTACAAGAGTCTCCTCCTACTCTAGACTCTATAGTACATTTTTAAAGACTCCCCTCTTAATCTAGTTCTTACAACACATTTTACAAGACTCTCCTCTATTTTTTATTTATTATTTATTGGATCCGAACTAGACTATCTTCTAATAGTTGTATATACCTTATATTAATTGTACTAGAGTCTCCTCCTACTCTAGATTTTATAATACATTTTACAAGGGTCTCCTCCTACTCTACACTTTATAGTACATTTTTAAAGAGTCCCCTCTTACTCTAGTTCTTACAACACATTTCATAGGAATTGTTTGGCTTAGTATTTATGGGATCCTAACTAGACTATCTTCTAATAGTAGTATATACCTTATATTAATTTTACTAGTGTCTCCTCCTACTCTAGATTTTATAATACATTTTACAAGGGTCTCCTCCTACTCTACACTTTATAGTACATTTTTAAAGAGTCCCCTCTTACTCTTGTTTTTACATTATACTTTACAAGAGTCTCCTCCAAATTGTTTAAATTAGTATTTATTGGATCAGAACTATACTATCTTGTAATAGTTTTATATATCTTATATTAATTTTACAAGAGTCTCCTCCTACTCTAGATTTTATAATACATTTTACAAGGGTCTCCCCCTACTCTACACTCTATAGTACATTTTTAAAGACTCCCCTCTTACTCTAGTTCTTACAACACATTTTACAAGAGTCTCCTCCTAATTGTTTAATTTAGTATTTATTGGAACCGAACTAGACTATCTTCTAATAGTTGTATATACCTTATATTAATTTTACAAGAATTTCCTCCTACTCTTGATTTTATAATACATTTTACAAGAGTCTCCTCCAACTCTACACTTTATAGTACATTTTTAAAGAGTCCCCTCTTACTCTTGTTTTTACAATATACTTTACAAGAGTCTCCTCCAAATTGTTTAAATTAGTATTTATTGGATCTGAACTATACTATTTTGTAATAGTTTTATATATCTTATATTCATTTTACAAGAGTCTCCTCCTACTCTAGATTTTATAATACATTTTACAAGAGTCTCCTCCAACTGTAGACTTTATTGTACATTTTTAAACAGTCCCCTCCTACTCTAGTTCTTACAACACATTTTACAAGAGTCTCCTCCTAATTGTTCAATTAAGTATTTATTGGATCCGAACTAGATTATCTTCTAATAGTTGTATATACCTTATATTAATTTTACAAGAATTTCCTCCTACTCTTGATTTTATAATACATTTTACAAGAGTCTCCTCCAACTCTACACTTTATAGTACATTTTTAAAGAGTCCCCTCTTACTCTAGTTCTTACAACACATTTTACAAGAGTCTCCTCAAACTCTACACTTTATAGTACATTTTTAAAGATTCCCCTCTTACTCTAGTTCTTAAAACACATTTTATAGGAATAGTTTAGTTTAGTATTTATTGGATCCGAACTAGACTATCTTGTAAAAGTTGTATATACTTTATATTAATTTTACAAGAGTGTCTTCCTACTCTAAAATTTATAATACATTTTACAAGGGTCTCCTCCTACTCTACACTTTATAGTACATTTTTAAACTGTCCCCTCTTACTCTAGTTCTTACAACACATTTTACAAGAGTCTCCTGTATTTTTTAATTTAGTATTTATTGGATCCGAACTAGACTATCTTCTAATAGTTGTATATACCTTATATTAATTTTACAAGAGTCTCCCCCTACTCTAGACTCTATAGTACATTTTTAAAGATTCCCCTCTTACTCTAGTTCTTAAAACTTACTTTGTAGGAATTGTTTAGTTTAGTATTTATTGGATCCGAACTAGACCATCTTTCAATAGTTGTATTTATCCTATATTAATTTTACAAGAGTCTCCTCCTACCCTAGACTCTATAGTACATTTTTAAATACTCCCCTCTTAATCAAGTTCTTACAACACATTTTACAAGAGTCTCCTTTATTTTTTAATTTAGAATTTATTGGATCCGAACTAGACTATCTTGTAATAGTTGTATATACCTTATTTTAATTTTACAAGAATTTCCTCCTACTCTAGATTTTATAATACATTTTACAAACGTGTCCTCCAACTCTACACTTTATAGTACATTTTTAATGATTCCCTCCATTACTCTAGTTCTTAAAACAAATTTTATAGGATTTTTTTAGTTTAGTATTTATTGGATCCAAATTAGACCATCTTTCAATAGTTGTATTTACCATATATTAAATTTACAAGAGTCTCCTCCTACTCTAGACTCTATAGTACATTTTTAAAGACTCCCCTCTTAATCTAGTTCTTACAACACATTTTACAAGACTCTCCTCTATTTTTTATTTATTATTTATTGGATCCGAACTAGACTATCTTCTAATAGTTGTATATACCTTATATTAATTGTACTAGAGTCTCCTCCTACTCTAGATTTTATAATACATTTTACAAGGGTCTCCTCCTACTCTACACTTTATAGTACATTTTTAAAGAGTCCCCTCTTACTCTAGTTCTTACAACACATTTCATAGGAATTGTTTGGCTTAGTATTTATGGGATCCTAACTAGACTATATTCTAGTAGTTGTATATACCTTATATTAATTTTACTAGTGTCTCCTCCTACTCTAGATTTTATAATACATTTTACAAGGGTCTCCTCCTAATCTACACTTTATAGTACATTTTTAAAGAGTCCCCTCTTACTCTAATTCTTACAACACATTTCATAGGAATTGTTTGGCTAAGTATTTATGGGATCCTAACTAGACTATCTTGTAATAGTAGTATATAACTTATATTAATTTTACAAGAGTCTCCTCCTACTCTAGATTTTATAATACATTTTACAAGAATCTCCTCCAACTCTAAACTTTACAGTACATTTTTAAAGAGTCCCCTCTTACTCTTGTTTTTACATTATACTTTACAAGAGTCTCCTCCAAATTGTTTAAATTAGTATTTATTGGATAAGAACTATACTATCTTGTAATAGTTTTATATATCTTATATTAATTTTACAAGAGTCTCCTCCTACTCTAGATTTTATAATACATTTTACAAGGGTCTCCCCCTACTCTACACTCTATAGTACATTTTTAAAGACTCCCCTCTTACTCTAGTTCTTACAACACATTTTACAAGAGTCTCCTCCTAATTGTTTAATTTAGTATTTATTGGAACCGAACTAGACTATCTTCTAATAGTTGTATATACCTTATATTAATTTGACAAGAATTTCCTCCTACTCTTGATTTTATAATACATTTTACAAGAGTCTCCTCCAACTCTACACTTTATAGTACATTTTTAAAGAGTCCCCTCTTAGTCTTGTTTTTACAATATACTTTACAAGAGTCTCCTCCAAATTGTTTAAATTAGTATTTATTGGATCAGAACTATACTATCTTGTAATAGTTTTATATATCTTATATTAATTTTTCAAGAGTCTCCTCCTACTGTAGATTTTATAATACATTTTACAAGAGTCTCCTCCAACTCTAGACTTTATTGTACATTTTTAAACAGTCCCCTCCTACTCTAGTTCTTACAACACATTTTACAAGAGTCTCCTCCTAATTGTTCAATTAAGTATTTATTGGATCCGAACTAGATTATCTTCTAATAGTTGTATATACCTTATATTAATTTTACAAGAATTTCCTCCTACTCTTGATTTTATAATACATTTTACAAGAGTCTCCTCCAACTCTACACTTTATAGTACATATTTAAAGAGTCCCCTCTTACTCTAGTTCTTACAACACATTTTACAAGAGTCTCCTCAAACTCTACACTTTATAGTACATTTTTAAAGATTCCCCTCTTACTCTAGTTCTTAAAACACATTTTATAGGAATAGTATAGTTTAGTATTTATTGGATCCGAACTAGACTATCTTGTAAAAGTTGTATATACTTTATATTAATTTTACAAGAGTGTCTTCCAACTCTAGAATTTATAATACATTTTACAAGGGTCTCCTCCTACTCTACACTTTATAGTACATTTTTAAACTGTCCCCTCTTACTCTAGTTTTTACAACACATTTTACAAGAGTCTCCTGTATTTTTTAATTTAGTATTTATTGGATCCGAACTAGACTATCTTCTAATAGTTGTATATACCTTATATTAATTTTACAAGAGTCTCCTCCTACTCTAGACTCTATAGTACATTTTTAAAGATTCCCCTCTTACTCTAGTTCTTAAAACTTACTTTGTAGGAATTGTTTGGTTTAGTATTTATTGGATCCGAACTAGACCATCTTTCAATAGTTGTATTTATCCTATATTAATTTTACAAGAGTCTCCTCCTACCCTAGACTCTATAGTACATTTTTAAATACTCCCCTCTTAATCAAGTTCTTACAACACATTTTACAAGAGTCTCCTTTATTTTTTAATTTAGAATTTATTGGATCCGAACTAGACTATCTTGTAATAGTTGTATATACCTTATTTTAATTTTACAAGAATTTCCTCCTACTCTAGATTTTATAATACATTTTACAAACGTGTCCTCCAACTCTACACTTTATAGTACATTTTTAATGATTCCCTCCATTACTCTAGTTCTTAAAACAAATTTTATAGGATTTTTTTAGTTTAGTATTTATTGGATCCAAACTAGACCATCTTTCAATAGTTGTATTTACCCTATATTAAATTTACAAGAGTCTCCTCCTACTCTAGACTCTATAGTACATTTTTAAAGACTCCCCTCTTAATCTAGTTCTTACAACACATTTTACAAGACTCTCCTCTATTTTTTATTTATTATTTATTGGATCCGACCTAGACTATCTTCTAATAGTTGTATATACCTTATATTAATTATACTAGAGTCTCCTCCTACTCTAGATTTTATAATACATTTTACAAGGGTCTCCTCCTACTCTACACTTTATAGTACATTTTTAAAGAGTCCCCTCTTACTCTAGTTCTTACAACACATTTCATAGGAATTGTTTGGCTTAGTATTTATGGGATCCTAACTAGACTATATTCTAGTAGTTGTATATACCTTATATTAATTTTACTAGTGTCTCCTCCTACTCTAGATTTTATAATACATTTTACAAGGGTCTCCTCCTAATCTACACTTTATAGTACATTTTTAAAGAGTCCCCTCTTACTCTAGTTCTTACAACACATTTCATAGGAATTGTTTGGCTAAGTATTTATGGGATCCTAACTAGACTATCTTGTAATAGTAGTATATAACTTATATTAATTTTACAAGAGTCTCCTCCTACTCTAGATTTTATAATACATTTTACAAGAATCTCCTCCAACTCTAAACTTTATAGTACATTTTTAAAGAGTCCCCTCTTACTCTTGTTTTTACATTATACTTTACAAGAGTCTCCTCCAAATTGTTTAAATTAGTATTTATTGGATAAGAACTATACTATCTTGTAATAGTTTTATATATCTTATATTAATTTTACAAGAGTCTCCTCCTACTCTAGATTTTATAATACATTTTACAAGGGTCTCCCCCTACTCTACACTCTATAGTACATTTTTAAAGACTCCCCTCTTACTCTAGTTCTTACAACACATTTTACAAGAGTCTCCTCCTAATTGTTTAATTTAGTATTTATTGGAACCGAACTAGACTATCTTCTAATAGTTGTATATACCTTATATTAATTTGACAAGAATTTCCTCCTACTCTTGATTTTATAATACATTTTACAAGAGTCTCCTCCAACTCTACACTTTATAGTACATTTTTAAAGAGTCCCCTCTTACTCTTGTTTTTACAATATACTTTACAAGAGTCTCCTCCAAATTGTTTAAATTAGTATTTATTGGATCAGAACTATACTATCTTGTAATAGTTTTATATATCTTATATTAATTTTACAAGAGTCTCCTCCTACTGTAGATTTTATAATACATTTTACAAGAGTCTCCTCCAACTCTAGACTTTATTGTACATTTTTAAACAGTCCCCTCCTACTCTAGTTCTTACAACACATTTTACAAGAGTCTCCTCCTAATTGTTCAATTAAGTATTTATTGGATCCGAACTAGATTATCTTCTAATAGTTGTATATACCTTATATTAATTTTACAAGAATTTCCTCCTACTCTTGATTTTATAATACATTTTACAAGAGTCTCCTCCAACTCTACACTTTATAGTACATATTTAACGAGTCCCCTCTTACTCTAGTTCTTACAACACATTTTACAAGAGTCTCCTCAAACTCTACACTTTATAGTACATTTTTAAAGATTCCCCTCTTACTCTAGTTCTTAAAACACATTTTATAGGAATAGTATAGTTTAGTATTTATTGGATCCGAACTAGACTATCTTGTAAAAGTTGTATATACTTTATATTAATTTTACAAGAGTGTCTTCCAACTCTAGAATTTATAATACATTTTACAAGGGTCTCCTCCTACTCTACACTTTATAGTACATTTTTAAACTGTCCCCTCTTACTCTATTTCTTACAACACATTTTACAAGAGTCTCCTGTATTTTTTAATTTAGTATTTATTGGATCCGAACTAGACTATCTTCTAATAGTTGTATATACCTTATATTAATTTTACAAGAGTCTCCTCCTACTCTAGACTCTATAGTACATTTTTAAAGATTCCCCTCTTACTCTAGTTCTTAAAACTTACTTTGTAGGAATTGTTTAGTTTAGTATTTATTGGATCCGAACTAGACCATCTTTCAATAGTTGTATTTATCCTATATTAATTTTACAAGAGTCTCCTCCTACCCTAGACTCTATAGTACATTTTTAAATACTCCCCTCTTAATCTAGTTCTTACAACACATTTTACAAGAGTCTCCTTTATTTTTTAATTTAGAATTTATTGGATCCGAACTAGACTATCTTGTAATAGTTGTATATACCTTATTTTAATTTTACAAGAATTTCCTCCTACTCTAGATTTTATAATACATTTTACGAGAGTCTCCTCCAACTCTACACTTTATAGTACATTTTTAAAGAGTCCCCTCTTACTCTTGTTCTTACAATATACTTTACAAGAGTCTCCTCCAAATTGTTTAAATTAGTATTTATTGGATCCAAACTAGACTATCTTCTAATAGTTGTATATAACTTATATTAATTTTACAAGAATTTCCTCCTACTCTAGATTTTATAATACATTTTACAAGAGTCTCCTCCAACTCTACACTTTATAGTACATTTTTAAAGAATCCCCTCTTACTCTAGTTCTTACAACACATTTCATAGGGATTGTTTGGCTTAGTATTTATGGGATCCTAACTAGACTATCTTCTAATAGTTGTATATACCTTATATTAATTGTACTAGTGTCTCCTCCTACTCTATATTTTATAATACATTTTACAAGGGTCTCCTCCAACTCTGCACTTTATAGTACATTTTTAAAGAGTCCCCTCTTACTCTAGTTCATACAACACATTTTACAAGAGTCTCCTGTATTTTTTAATTTAGTATTTATTGGATCCGAACTAGACTATCTTGTAATAGTTGTATATACGTTATATTAATTTTACAAGAGTCTCCTCCTACTCTAGATTTTATAATACATTTTACAAACGTGTCCTCCAACTCTACACTATTTAGTACATTTTTAAAGATTCCCTCCATTACTCTAGTTCTTAAAACAAATTTTATAGGATTTGTTTAATTTAGTATTTATTGGATCAAAACTAGACCATCTTTCAATAGTTGTATTTACCCTATATTAATTTTACAAGAATCTCCTCCTACTCTAGACTCTATAGTACATTTTTAAAGACTCCCCTCCTAATCTAGTTCTTACAACACATTTTACAAGAGTCTTCTGTATTTTTTAATTTAGTATTTATTGGATCCGAACTAGACTATCTTCTAATAGTTGTATATACCTTATATTAATTGTACTAGAGTCTCCTCCTACTCTAGATTTTATAATACATTTTACAAGGGTCTCCTCCTACTCTACACTTTATAGTACATTTTTAAAGAGTCCCCTCTTACTCTAGTTCTTACAACACATTTCATAGGGATTGTTTGGCTTAGTATTTATGGGATCCTAACTAGACTATCTTCTTATAGTTGTATATACCTTATATTAATTGTACTAGTGTCTCCTCCTACTCTATATTTTATAATACATTTTACAAGGGTCTCCTCCTACTCTACACTTTATAGTACATTTTTAAAGAGTCCCCTCTTACTCTAGTTCTTACAACACATTTCATAGGAATTGTTTGGCTAAGTATTTATGGGATCCTAACTAGACAATCTTGTAATAGTAGTATATAACTTATATTAATTTTACAAGAGTCTCCTCCTCCTCTAGATTTTATAATACATTTTACAAGGGTCTCCTCCTACTCTACACTCTATAGTACATTTTTAAAGACTCCCCTCTTAATCTAGTTCCTACAACACATTTTACAAGAGTCTCTCAATTTTGTAATTTAGTATTTATTGGATCCGAACTAGACAATCTTGTAATAGTTGTATATAACTTATATTAATTTTACAAGAGTCTCCTCCTACTCTAGATTTTATAATACATTTTAAAAGAGTCTCCTCCAACTCTAGACTTTATAGTACATTTTTAAAGAGTCCCCTATTACTCTAGTTCTTACAACACATTTTACAAGAGTCTCCTCAAACTCTACACTTTATAGTACATTTTTAAAGATTCCCCTCTTACTCTAGTTCTTAAAACTTACTTTGTAGGATTTGTTTAGTTTAGTATTTATTGGATCCGAACTAGACCATCTTTCAATAGTTGTATTTACCCTATATTAATTTTACAAGAGTCTCCTCCTACCCTAGACTCTATAGTACATTTTTAAATACTCCCCTCTTAATCTAGTTCTTACAACACATTTTACAAGAGTCTCCTTTATTTTTTAATTTAGAATTTATTGGATCCGAACTAGACTATCTTGTAATAGTTGTATATACCTTATTTTAATTTTACAAGAATTTCCTCCCACTCTAGATTTTATAATACATTTTACGAGAGTCTCCTCCAACTCTACACTTTATAGTACATTTTTAAAGAGTCCCCTCTTACTCTTGTTTTTACAATATACTTTACAAGAGTCTCCTCCAAATTGTTTAAATTAGTATTTATTGGATCCGAACTGGACTAGCTTCTAATAGTTGTATATACCTTATATTAATTTTACAAGAATTTCTTCCTACTCTAGATTTTATAATACATTTTACAAGAGTCTCCTCCAACTCTACACTTTATAGTACATTTTTAAAGAGTCCCCTCTTACTCTTGTTTTTACAATATACTTTACAATAGTCTCCTCCAAATTGTTTAAATTAGTATTTATTGGATCAGAACTATACTATCTTGTAATAGTTGTATATATCTTATATTAATTTTACAAGAGTTTCCTCCTACTCTAGATTTTATAATACATTTTACAAGGGTCTCCTCCTACTCTACACTTTATAGTACATTTTTAAAGAGTCCCCTCTTACTCTAGTTCTTACAACACATTTCATAGGAATTGTTTGGCTAAGTATTTATGGGATCCTAACTAGACTATCTTGTAATAGTAGTATATAACTTATATTAATTTTACAAGAGTCTCCTCCTTCTCTAGATTTTATAATACATTTTACAAGGGTCTCCTCCTACTCTACACTCTATAGTACATTTGTAAAGACTCCCCTCTTAATCTAGTTCCTACAACACATTTTACAAGACTCTCTCAATTTTGTAATTTAGTATTTATTGGATCCGAACTAGACAATCTTGTAATAGTTGTATATAACTTATATTAATTTTACAAGAGTCTCCTCCTACTCTAGATTTTATAATACATTTTAAAAGAGTCTCCTCCAACTCTAGACTTTATAGTACATTTTTAAAGAGTCCCCTATTACTCTAGTTCTTACAACACATTTTACAAGAGTCTCCTAAAACTCTACACTTTATAGTACATTTTTTAAGATTCCCCTCTTACTCTAGTTCTTACAACACATTTTATAGGAATTGTTTAGTTAAGTATTTATTGGATCCGAACTAGACTATCTTGTAATAGTTGTATATACTTTAAATTAATTTTACAAGAGTATCCTCCTACTCTAGAATTTATAATACATTTCACAAGGGTCTCCTCCTACTCTACACTTTATAGTACATTTTTAAACTGTCCCCTCTTACTCTAGTTCTTACAACACATTTTACAAGAGTCTGCTGTATTTTTTAATTTAGTATTTATTGGATCCGAACTAGACTATCTTCTAATAGTTGTATATAACTTATATTAATTTTACAAGAGTCTCCTCCTACTCTAGACTCTATAGTACATTTTTAAAGATTCCCCTCTTACTCTAGTTCTTAAAACTTACTTTGTAGGATTTCTTTAGTTTAGTATTTATTGGATCCGAACTAGACCATCTTTCAATAGTTGTATTTACCCTATATTAATTTTACAAGAGTCTCCTCCTACCCTAGACTCTATAGTACATTTTTAAATACTCCCCTCTTAATCTAGTTCTTACAACACATTTTACAAGAGTCTCCTTTATTTTTTAATTTAGAATTTATTGGATCCGAACTAGACTATCTTGTAATAGTTGTATATACCTTATTTTAATTTTAGAAGAATTTCCTCCTACTCTAGATTTTATAATACATTTTACGAGAGTCTCCTCCAACTCTACACTTTATAGTACATTTTTAAAGAGTCCCCTCTTACTCTTGTTTTTACAATATACTTTACAAGAGTCTCCTCCAAATTGTTTAAATTAGTATTTATTGGATCCGAACTGGACTAGCTTCTAATAGTTGTATATACCTTATATTAATTTTACAAGAATTTCTTCCTACTCTAGATTTTATAATACATTTTACAAGAGTCTCCTCCAACTCTACACTTTATAGTACATTTTTAAAGAGTCCCCTCTTACTCTTGTTTTTACAATATACTTTACAATAGTCTCCTCCAAATTGTTTAAATTAGTATTTATTGGATCAGAACTATACTATCTTGTAATAGTTGTATATATCTTATATTAATTTTACAAGAGTTTCCTCCTACTCTAGATTTTATAATACATTTTACAAGGGTCTCCTCCTACTCTACACTTTATAGTACATTTTTAAAGAGTCCCCTCTTACTCTAGTTCTTACAACACATTTCATAGTAATTGTTTGGCTAAGTATTTATGGGATCCTAACTAGACTATCTTGTAATAGTAGTATATAACTTATATTAATTTTACAAGAGTCTCCTCCTTCTCTAGATTTTATAATACATTTTACAAGGGTCTCCTCCTACTCTACACTCTATAGTACATTTTTAAAGACTCCCCTCTTAATCTAGTTCCTACAACACATTTTACAAGAGTCTCTCAATTTTGTAATTTAGTATTTATTGGATCCGAACTAGACAATCTTGTATTAGTTGTATATAACTTATATTAATTTTACAAGAGTCTCCTCCTACTCTAGATTTTATAATACATTTTAAAAGAGTCTCCTCCAACTCTAGACTTTATAGTACATTTTTAAAGAGTCCCCTCTTACTCGAGTTCTTACAACACATTTTACAAGAGTGTCCTCCTAATTGTTTAGTTTAGTATTTATTGGATCCGAACTAGACTATCTTCTAATAGTTGTATATACCTTATATTAATTTTACAAGAATATCCTCCTACTCTAGAATTTATAATACATTTTACAAGTGTCTCCTCCTACTCTAGACCTTATAGTACATTTTTAGAGATTCTCCTCTTACTCTAGTTCTTACAACACATTTTACAAGAGTCTTCCCTTTTTTTAATTTAGTATTTATTGGATCCGAACTAGACTATCTTGTAATAGTTGTATATAGGTTATATTAATTTTACAAGAGTTTCCTCCTACTCTAGAATTTATAATACATTTTACAAGTGTCTCCTCCTACTCTACACTTTATAGTACATTTTTAAAGAGTCCCCTCTTACTCTAGTTCTTACAACACATTTCATAGGAAATGTTTGGCTTAGTATTTATGGGATCGTAACTAGACTATCTTGTAATAGTTTTATATAACTTATATTAATTTTACAAGAGTCTTCTCCTACTCTAGATTTTATAATACATTTTACAAGAGTCTCCTCCAACTCTAGACTTTATAGTACATTTTTAAAGAGTCCCCTCTTACTCTAGTTCTTACTACACATTTTACAAGAGTCTCCTCCTAATTGTTTAGTTTAATATTTATTGGATCCAAACTAGACTATCTTCTAATAGTTGTATATACCTTATATTAATTTTACAAGAATATCCTCCTACTCTAGATTTTATAATACATTTTACAAAAGTCTCCTCCAACTCTACACTTTATAGTACATTTTTAAAGATTCCCCTCTTACTCTAGTTCTTAAAACTTATTTTATAGGAATTGTTTAGTTTATTATTTATTGGATCCGAACTAGAGCATCTTTCAATAGTTGTATTTACCCTATATTAATTTTACAAGAGTCTCCTCCTACTCTAGACTCTAAAGTACATTTTTAAATACTCCCCTGTTAATCTAGTTCTTACAACACATTTTACAAGAGTCTCCTTTATTTTTATTTTAGTATTTATTGGATCCGAACTAGACTATCTTGTAATAGTTGTATATACCTTATTTTAATTTTACAAGAATTTCCTCCTACTCTAGATTTTATAATACATTTTACGAGAGTCTCCTCCAACTCTACACTTTATAGTACATTTTTAAAGATTCCCCTCTTACTCTAGTTCTTACAACACATTTTATAGGAATTGTTTAGTTTAGTATTTATTGGATCCGAACTAGACTATCTTGTAATAGTTGTATTACCTTGTATTGATTTTAAAAGAGTCTCCTCTTACTCTAGATTTTATAATACATTTTACAAGAGTCTCCTCCTACTCTAGACCTTATAGTACATTTTTAGAGATTCCCCTCTTACTCTAGTTCTAACAACACATTTTACAAGAGTCTCCCCTTTTTTTAATTTAGTATTTATTGGATCCGAACTAGACTATCTTGTAATAGTTGTATATAGGTTATTTTAATTTTACAAGAGTTTCCTCCTACTCTAGATTTTATAATACATTTTGCAAGAGTCTCCTCCTACTCTACACTTTATAGTACATTTTTAAAGAGTTCCCTCTTACTCTAGTTCTTACAACACATTTTACAAGAGTCTCCTCCTAATTGTTAAGTTTAGTATTTATTGGATCCGAACTAGACTATCTTGTAATAGTTGTATATAACTTATATTAATTTTACAAGATTCTCCTCCTACTCTAGATTTCATAATACATTTTACAAGAGTCTCCTCCTACTCTAACCTCAATAGTACATTTTTAAAGAGACCCCTCTTACTCTTGTTTTTACAACATACTTTACAAGAGTCTCCTCCAAATTGTTTAAATTAGTATTTATTGGATCAGAACTATACTATCTTATAATAGTTGTATATATCTTATATTAATTTTACAAGAGTCTCCTCCTACTCTAGATTTTATAATACATTTTACAAGGGTCTCCTCCTACTCTACACTTTATAGTACATTTTGAAAGAGTCCCCTCTTACTCTAGTTCTTACAACACATTTTACAAGAGTCTCCTCCTAATTGTTTAATTTAGTATTTATTGGATCCGAACTAGACTATCTTCTAATAGTTATAAACCGTATATTAATTTTACAAGAATTTCCTCCTACTCTAGATTTTATAATACATTTTACAAGAGTCTCCTCCAACTCTAGACCTTATAGTACATTTTTAGAGATTCCCCTCTTACTCTAGTTCTTACAACACATTTTACAAGAGTCTCCTCTTTTTTTAATTTAGTATTTATTGGTTCTGAACTAGACTATCTTGTAATAGTTGTATATAGGTTATATTAATTTTACAAGAGTTTCCTCCTACTCTAGATTTTATAATACATTTGCAAGAGTCTCCTAAAACTCTACACTTTAAAGTACATTTTTAAAGATTCCCCTCTTACTCTAGTTCTTACAACACATTTCATAGGAAATGTTTGGCTTAGTATTTATGGGATCGTAACTAGACTATCTTGTAATAGTTGTATATAACTTATATTAATTTTACAAGAGTCTTCTCCTACTCTAGATTTTATAATACATTTTACAAGAGTCTCCTCCAACTCTAGACTTTATAGTACATTTTTAAAGAGTCCCCTCTTACTCTAGTTCTTACAACACATTTTACAAGAGTCCCCTCCTAATTGTTTAGTTTAATATTTATTGGATCCGAACTAGACTATCTTCTAATAGTTGTATATATCTTATATTAATTTTACAAGAGTCTCCTCCTACTCTAGATTTTATAATACATTTTACAAGGGTCTCCTCCTACTCTACACTTTATAGTACATTTTTAAAGAGTCCCCTCTTACTCTAGTTCTTACAACACATTTTACAAGAGTCTCCTCCTAATTGTTTAATTTAGTATTTATTGGATCCGAACTAGACTATCTTCTAATAGTTATATACCGTATATTAATTTTACAAGAATTTCCTCCTACTCTAGATTTTATAATACATTTTACAAGAGTCTCCTCCAACTCTAGACCTTATAGTACATTTTTAGAGATTCCCCTCTTACTCTAGTTCTTACAACACATTTTACAAGAGTCTCCTCTTTTTTTAATTTAGTATTTATTGGTTCTGAACTAGACTATCTTGTAATAGTTGTAATATAGGTTATATTAATTTTACAAGAGTTTCCTCCTACTCTAGATTTTATTATACATTTGCAAGAGTCTCCTCTAACTCTACACTTTATAGTACATTTTTAAAGATTCCCTCCATTACTCTAGTTCTTAAAACAAATTTTATAGGATTTGTTTAGTTTAGTAATTATTGGATCCGAACTAGACTATCTTGTAATAGTTGTTTATACGTTATATTAATTTTACAAGAGTCTCCTCCTACTCTAAATTTTATAATACATTTTACAAACGTGTCCCCCAACTCTACACTTTATAGTACATTTTTAAAGATTCCCTCCATTACTCTAGTTCTTAAAACAAATTTTATAGGATTTGTTTAGTTTAGTATTTATTGGATCCGAACTAGACCATCTTTCAATAGTTGTATTTACCATATATTAATTTTACAAGAGTCTCCTCCTACTCTAGACCTTATAGTACATTTTTAGAGATTCTCCTCTTACTCTAGTTCTTACAACACATTTTACAAGAGTCTCCCCTTTTTTTAATTTACTATTTATTGGATCCGAACTAGACTATCTTGTAATAGTTGTATATAGGTTATATTAATTTTACAAGAGTCTCCTCCTACTCTAGATTTTATAATACATTTTACAAGAGTCTCCTCCTACTCTACACTTTATAGTACATTTTTAAAGAGTCCCCTCTTACTCTAGTTCTTACAACACATTTTACAAGAGTCTCCTCCTAATTGTTAAGTTTAGTATTTATTGGATCCGAACTAGACTATCCTGTATTAATTGTATATACCTTATATTAATTTTACAAGATTCTCCTCCTACTCTAGATTTCATAATACATTTTACAAGAGTCTCCTCCTACTCTAACCTCTATAGTACATTTTTAAAGAGTCCCCTCTTACTCTTGTTTTTACAACATACTTTACAAGAGTCTCCTCCAAATTGTTTAAATTAGTATTAATTGGTTCAGAACTATACTATCTTGTAATAGTTGTATATACCTTATATTAATTTTACAAGAGTCTCCTCCTACTCTAGATTTTATAATACATTTTACAAGGGTCTCCTCCTACTCTACACTTTATAGTACATTTTTGAAGAGTCCCCTCTTACTCTAGTTCTTACAACACATTTCATAGGAATTGTTTGGCTTAGTATTTATGGGATCCTAACTAGACTATCTTGTAATAGTTGTATATAACCTATATTAATTTTACAAGAATCTTCTCCTACTCTAGATTTTATATTACATTTTACAAGAGTCTCCTCCAACTCTACACTTTATAGTACATTTTTAAAGAGTCCCCTCTTACTCTAGTTCTTACAACACATTTTACAAGAGTCTCCTCCTAAATGTTTAATTTAGTATTTATTGGATCCGAACTAGACTATCTTCTAATAGTTTTATATACCTTATATTATTTTTACAAGAGTCTCCTCCTACTCTAGACTCTATAGTACATTTTTAAAGACTCCCCTCTTAATCTAGTTCCTACAACACATTTTACAATAGTCTCCTCTATATTGTAATTTAGTATTTATTGGATCCGAACTAGACAGTCTTGTAATAGTTGTATATAACTTACAAGGGGGGGAGGTTAATTTTACAAGAATCTCCTCCTACTCTAGATTCTATAATACATTTTACAAGAGTCTCCTCCTACTCTACACTATATAGTACATTTTTAAAGAGTCCCCTCTTACTCTAGTTCTTACAACACATTTCATAGGAATTGTTTTGTTTAATATTATTGGATCCGAACTAGTCTACCTTGTAATAGTTTACAAGAGTCTCCTCCTACTCTAGACCTTATAGTACATTTTTAGAGATTCTCCTCTTACTCTAGTTCTTACAACACATTTTACAAGAGTCTCCCCTTTTTTTAATTTACTATTTATTGGATCCGAACTAGACTATCTTGTAATAGTTGTATATAGGTTATATTAATTTTACAAGAGTCTCCTCCTACTCTAGATTTTATAATACATTTTACAAGAGTCTCCTCCTACTCTACACTTTATAGTACATTTTTAAAGAGTCCCCTCTTACTCTAGTTCTTACAACACATTTTACAAGAGTCTCCTCCTAATTGTTAAGTTTAGTATTTATTGGATCCGAAATAGACTATCCTGTAATAATTGTATATACCTTATATTAATTTTACAAGATTCTCCTCCTACTCTAGATTTCAATATACATTTTACAAGAGTCTCCTCCTACTCTAACCTCTATAGTACATTTTTAAAGAGTCCCCTCTTACTCTTGTTTTTACAACATACTTTACAAGAGTCTCCTCCAAATTGTTTAAATTAGTATTAATTGGTTCAGAACTATACTATCTTGTAATAGTTGTATATACCTTATATTAATTTTACAAGAGTCTCCTCCTACTCTAGATTTTATAATACATTTTACAAGGGTCTCCTCCTACTGTACACTTTATAGTACATTTTTGAAGAGTCCCCTCTTACTCTAGTTCTTACAACACATTTCATAGGAATTGTTTGGCTTAGTATTTATGGGATCCTAACTAGACTATCTTGTAATAGTTGTATATAACCTATATTAATTTTACAAGAATCTTCTCCTACTCTAGATTTTATAATACATTTTACAAGAGTCTCCTCCAACTCTACACTTTATAGTACATTTTTAAAGAGTCCCCTCTTACTCTAGTTCTTACAACACATTTTACAAGAGTCTCCTCCTAAATGTTTAATTTAGTATTTATTGGATCCGAACTAGACTATCTTCTAATAGTTGTATATACCTTATATTATTTTTACAAGAGTCCCCTCCTACTCTAGACTCTATAGTACATTTTTAAAGACTCCCCTCTTAATCTAGTTCCTACAACACATTTTACAATAGTCTCCTCTATTTTGTAATTTAGTATTTATTGGATCCGAACTAGACAATCTTGTAATAGTTGTATATAACTTACAAGGGGGGGGAGGTTAATTTTACAAGAGTCTCCTCCTACTCTAGATTCTATAATACATTTTACAAGAGTCTCCTCCTACTCTACACTTTATAGTACATTTTTAAAGAGTCCCCTCTTACTCTAGTTCTTACAACACATTTCATAGGAATTTTTTTGTTTAATATTTATTGGATCCGAACTAGTCTACCTTGTAATAGTTGTATATACCTTATATTAATTTTACAAGAGTCTACTCCTCTTCTAGATTTTATAATACATTTTACAAGAGTCTCCTCCAACTCTACACTTTATAGTACATTTTTAAAAATTCCCCTCTTACTCTAGTTCTTACAACACATTTTACAAGAGTCTCCTCCTAATTGTTTAATTTAGTATTTATTGGATCGGAACTAGACTATCTTCTCATAGTTGTATATACCTTATATTAATTTTACAAGAATTTCCTCCTACTCTAGATTTTATAATACATTTTACAAGAGTCTCCTCCCCTCTTACTCTAGTTCTTACATCACATTTTATAGGAATTGTTTAGTTTAGTATTTATTGGATCCAAACTAGACTATCTTGTAATAGTTGTATATACCTTATATTAATTTTACAAGAGTCTCATCGTACTCTAGTCTTTATAGTACATTATTAAAGATTCCCTCCATTACTCTAATTCTTAAAACAAATTTTATTGGATTTGATTAGTTTAGTATTTATTGGATCCGAACTGGACCATCTTGCAATAGTTGTATTTACCCTATATTAATTTTACAAGAGTCTCCTCCTACTCTAGACCTTATAGTACATTTTTAGGGATTCCCCTCTTACTCTAGTTCTTACAACACATTTTACAAGAGTCTCCTCTTTTTTTAATTTAGTATTTATTGGATCCGAACTAGACTATCTTGTAATAGTTGTATATAGGTTATATTAATTTTACAAGAGTTTCCTCCTACTCTAGATTTTATAGTACATTTTTAGAGATTCCCCTCTTACTCTAGTTTTTACAACAAATTTTACAAGAGTCTCCTCTTTTTTAATTTAGTATTTATTGGATCCGAACTAGACTATCTTGTAATAGTTGTATATACCTTATATTAATTTTACAAGAGTCTCATCGTACTCTAGTCTTTATAGTACATTATTAAAGATTCCTTCCATTACTCTAGTTCTTAAAACAAATTTTATTGGATTTGATTAGTTTAGTATATATTGGATCCGAACTAGACCATCTTGCAATAGTTGTATTTACATTTTTGAAGACTCCCCAGTTACTCTTGTTTTTACAACATACTTTACAAGAGTCTCCTCCAAATTGTTTAAATTCGTATTTATTTGATCAGAACTATACTATCTTGTAATAGTTGTTTATACCTTATATTAATTTTACAAGGGTCTCCTCTTACTCTAGATTTTATAATACATTTTACAAGGGTCTCCTCCTACTCTACACTTTATAGTACATTTTTAAAGAGTCCCCTCTTACCCTAGTTTCTACAACAAATTTAATGGAAGTGTTTGGCTTAGTATTTATGGGATCCTAACTAGACTATCTTGTAATAGTTATATATAACTCATATTAATTTTACAAGAGTCTTCTCCTACTCTATACTTTATATTACATTTTTAAAGAGCCCCCTCTTACTCTAGTTCTTACAACACATTTTACAAGAGTCTCCTCCTAATTGTTTAATTTAGTATTAATTGGATCCGAACTAGACTATCTTCTAATTTTTGTATATACCTTATATTAATTTTACAAGAGTCTCATCGTACTCTAGTCTATATAGTACATTATTAAAGATTCCCTCCATTACTCTAGTTCTTAAAACAAATTTTATTGGATTTGATTAGTTTAGTATTTATTGGATCCGAACTAGACCATCTTGCAATAGTTGTATTCACCCTATATTAATTTTACAAGAGTCTCCTCCTACTCTAGACCTTATAGTACATTTTTAGAGATTCCCCTCTTACTCTAGTTCATACAACACATTTTACAAGAGTCTCCCCTTTTTTAAATTTAGTATTTATTGGAGCCGAACTAGACTATCTTGTAATAGTTGTATATAGGTTATATTAATTTTACAAGAGTTTCCTTCTACTCTTGATTTTATAATACTTTACAAGAGTCTCCTCCTACTCTACACTTAACAGTACATTTTTAAAGAGTCCCCTCTTACTCTAGTTCTCCTCCTAATTGTTAAGTTTAGTATTTATTGGATCCCTTCTAGACTATCTTGTAATAGTTGTATATACCTTATATTAATTTTACAATAGTCTCCTCCTACTCTACACTTTATAGTACATTTTTATAGAGTCCCCTCTTACTCTAGTTCTTACAACTCATTTCATAGGAATTGTTTGGCTTAGTATTTATGGGATCCTAACTAGACTATCTTGTAATAGTTGTATATAACTTTTTTTAATTTTACAAGAGTCTCCTCCTACTCTAGATTTTATAATACATTTTACAAGAGTCTCCTCCTACTCTAACCTCTATAGTACATTTTTAAAGACTCCCCTCTTAATCTAGTTCCTAAAACACATTTTACAAGAGTCTCCTCTATTTTGTAATTTTGTATTTATTGGATCCGAACTAGACTATCTTCTAATAGTTGTATATACCTTATATTAATTTTACAAGAATTTCTTCCTACTCTAGATTTTATAATACATTTTACAAGAGTCTCCTCCAACTCTACATTTTATAGTACATTTTTAAAGATTCCCCTCTTACTCTGGTTCTTAAAACACATTTTATAGGAATTGTTTAGTTTAGTATTTATTGGATCCGAACTAGACTATCTTGTAATAGTGGTATATACGTTATATAAATTTTAAAAGAGTCTCCTCCTACTCTAGACTCTATAGTACATTTTTAAAGACTCCCCTCTTAATCTAGTTCCTACAACACATTTTACAAGAGTCTCCTCTATTTTTTAATTTAGTATTTATTGGATCCGAACTAGACTATCTTGTAATAGTTGTATATACCTTATATTAATTTTAAAAGAGTCTCCTCTTACCCTAGATTTTATAATACATTTTACAAGAGTCTCCTCCTACTCTAGACCTTATAGTACATTTTTAGAGATTCCCCTCTTACTCTAATTCTTACAACACATTTTACAATAGTCTCCTCTTTTTTAAATGTAGTATTTATTGGATCCGAACTAGACTATCTTCTAATAGTTGTATATACCTTATATTAATTTTACAAGAATTTCCTCCTACTTTAGATTTCATAATACATTTTACAAGAGTCTCCTCCAACTCTACATTTTATAGTACATTTTTAAACAGTCCCCTCTTACTCTAGTTCTTACAACACATTTTAAAGGAATTGTTTATTTTAGTATTTATTACTAGACTATCTTGTAATAGTTGTATATACCTTATATTAATTTTAAAAGAGTCTCTTCTTACTCTAGGCTTTATAAAACATTATACAAGAATCTCCTCCTACTCTAGACCTTATAGCACATTTTTAGAGATTCCCCTCTTACTCTAGTTCTTACAGCACATTTTACAAGAGTCTCCTCTTCTTTTAATTTAGTATTTATGGGATCCTAACTAGACTATCTTGTAATAGTTGTATATAACTTATATTAATTTTACAAGAGTCTCCTCTTACTATAGATTTTATAATACATTTTACAAGAGTCTCCTCCAACTCTAGACTTTATAGTACATTTTTAAAGAGTCCCCTCTTATTCTAGTTCTTAACACACATTTTATTGGAATTGTTTAGTTTAGTATTTATTGGATCCGAACTAGACTATCTTGTAATAGTTGTATATACGCTATATTAATTTTACAAGAGTATCCTACAACTCTAGATGTTATGATACATTTTACAAACGTGTCCTCAAAATCTACACTTTAAAGTACATTTTTAAAAATTCCCCTCTTACTCTAGTTCTTACAACACATTTTATAGGAGTCTCCTCCTAATTATTTAGTTTAGTATTTATTGGATACGAACTAGACTATCTTGTAATAGTTGTATATAGCTTATATTAATTTTAAAGAGTCTCCTTCTACTCTAGGTTTTATAATAGATTTTACAAGAGTCTCCTCCTACTCTATAGTTTATAGTACATTTTTAAAGATTCCCCTCATACTCTAGTTCTTACAACACATTTCATAGGAATTGTTTTGTTTAATATTTATTGGATCCGAACTAGTCTACCTTGTAATAGTTGTATATACCTTATAGTAATTTTACAAGAGTCTACTCCTACTTTAGATTTTATAATACATTTTACAAGAGTCTCCTCCAACTCTACACTTTATAGTACATTTTTAAAAATTCCCCTCTTACTCTAGTTCTTACAACACATTTTACAAGAGTCTCCTCCTAATTGTTTAATTTAGTATTTATTGGATCGGAACTAGACTATCTTCTCATAGTTGTATATACCTTATATTAATTTTACAAGAATTTCCTCCTACTCTAGATTTTATAATACATTTTACAAGAGTCTCCTCCAACTCTACACTTTATAGTACATTTTTAAAGATTCCCCTCTTACTCTAGTTCTTACATCACATTTTATAGGAATTGTTTAGTTTAGTATTTATTGGATCCAAACTAGACTATCTTGTAATAGTTGTATATACCTTATATTAATTTTACAAGAGTCTCATCGTACTCTAGTCTTTATAGTACATTATTAAAGATTCCCTCCATTACTCTAATTCTTAAAAAAATTTTATTGGATTTGATTAGTTTAGTATTTATAGGATCCGAACTGGACCATGTTGCAATAGTTGTATTTACCCTATATTAATTTTACAAGAGTCTCCTCCTACTCTAGACCTTATAGTACATTTTTAGAGATTCCCCTCTTACTCTAGTTCTTACAACACATTTTACAAGAGTCTCCTCTTTTTTTAATTTAGTATTTATTGGATCCGAACTAGACTATCTTGGAATAGTTGTATATAGGTTATATTAATTTTACAAGAGTTTCCTCCTACTCTAGATTTTATAGTACATTTTTAGAGATTCCCCTCTTACTCTAGTTCTTACAACAAATTTTACAAGAGTCTCCTCTTTTTTAATTTAGTATTTATTGGATCCGAACTAGACTATCTTGTAATAGTTGTATATACCTTACATTAATTTTACAAGAGTCTCATCGTACTCTAGTCTTTATAGTACATTATTAAAGATTCCCTCCATTACTCTAGTTCTTAAAACAAATTTTATTGGATTTGATTAGTTCAGTATTTATTGGATCCGAACTAGACCATCTTGCAATAGTTGTATTTACCCTATATTAATTTTACAAGAGTCTCCACCTACTCTAGATTTTATAATACATTTTACAAGAGTCTCCTCCTACTCGAACCTTTATAGTACATTTTTTAAGAGTCCCCTCTTACTCTTGCTTTTACAACATACTTTAATAGAGTCTCCTCCACATTGTTTGAATTAGTATTTATTGGATCAGAACTATACTATCTTGTAATAGTTGTATATACCTTATATTAATTTTACAATATTCTCCTCCTACTCTACACTTTATAGTACATTTTTATAGAGTCCCCTCTTACTCTAGTTCTTACAACACATTTCATAGGAATTGTTTGGCTTAGTATTTATGGGATCCTAACTAAACTATCTTGTAATAGTTGTATATAACTTTTTTTAATTTTACAAGAGTCTCCTCCTACTCTAGATTTTATAATACATTTTACAAGAGTCTCCTCCTACTTTAACCTCTATGGTACATTTTTAAAGAGTCCCCTCTTACTCTTGTTTTTACAATATACTTTACAAGAGTCTCCTCCAAATTGTTTAAATTTGTATTTATTGGATCAGAACTAGACCATCTTTCAATAGTTGTATTTACCCTATATTAATTTTACAAGAGTCTCCTCCTACTCTAGATTCTATAGTACATTTTTAAAGACTCCCCTCTTAATCTAGTTCTTACAACACATTTTACAAGAGTCTCCTCTATTTTTTAATTTAGTATTTATTGGATCCGAACTAGACTATCTTGTAATAGTTGTATATAGGTTATATTAATTTTAAAAGAGTCTCCTCTTACTCTAGATTTTATAATACATTTTACAAGAGTCTCCTCCTACTCTAGACCATATAGTAAATTTTTAGAGATTCTCCTCTTACTCTAGTTCTTACAACACATTTTACAAGAGTCTCCCCTTTTTTAATTTAGTATTTATTGGATCCGAACTAGACTATCTTGTAATAGTTGTATATAGGTTATATTAATTTTACAAGAGTTTCCTCCTACTCTAGATTTAATAATACATTTTACAAGAGTCTTTTCCTACTCTAGACTTTATAGTACATTTTTAAAGATTCCCTCCATTACTCTAGTTCTTAAAACAAATTTTATAGGATTTGTTTAGTTTAGTATTTATTGGATCCGAACACTAGACTATCTTGTAATAGTTGTATATACATTATATTAATTTTACAAGAGTCTCCTCCTACTCTAGATTTTATAATACATTTTACAAACGTGTCCTCCAACTCTACATTTTATAGTACATTTTTAAAGATTCCCTCCATTACTCTAGTTCTTAAAACAAATTTTATAGGAATTTTTTTAGTTTAGTATTTATTGAATCCAAACTAGACCATCTTTCAATAGTTGTATTTACCCTATATTAATTTTACAAGAGTCTCCTCCTACTCTAGAATCTATAGTACATTTTTAAAGACTCCCCTCTTAATCTAGTTCTTACAACACATTTTACAAGAGTCTCCTCTATTTTTTAATTTATTATTTATTGGATCCGAACTAGACTATCTTCTAATAGTTGTATATACCTTATATTAATTTTACAAGAGTCTCCTCCTACTCTAGACACTATAGTACATTTTTAAAGACTCCCCTCTTAACCTAGTTCCTAAAACACATTTTACAAGAGTCTCCTCTATTTTGTAATTTTGTATTTATTGGATCCGAACTAGACCATCTTGTAATAGTTGTATATACCTTATATTAATTTTAAAAGAGTCTCCTCTTACTCTAGATTTTATAATACATTTTACAAGAGTCTCTTCCTACTCTACACTTTATAGTACATTTTTAAAGAGTCCCCTCTTACTCTAGTTCTTACAACACATTTTACAAGAGTGTCTTCCCAATTGTTAAGTTTAGTATTTAATAGATCCGAACTAGACTATCTTGTAATAGTTGTATATACCTTATATTAATTTTACCAGATTCTCTTCCTACTATAGATTTCATAATACATTTTACAAGAGTCTCCTCCTACTCGAACCTCTATAGTACATTTTTAAAGAGTCCCCCCTTACTCTTGTTTTTACAACATACTTTACAAGAGTCTCCTCCAAATTGTTTAAATTAGTATTTATTGGATCAGAACTATGCTGTCTTGTAATAGTTGTATATACCTTATATTAATTTTACAAATGTCTCCTCCTACTCTAGATTTTATAATACATTTTACAAGGGTCTCCTCCTACTCTACACTTTATAGTACATTTTTAAAGAGTCCCCTCTTACTCTAGTTCTTACAACACATTTCATAGGATTTGTTTGGCTTAGTATTTATGGGATCCTAACTAGACTATCTTGTAATAGTTGTATATAACTTATGTTAATTTTACAAGAGTCTCCTTCTACTCTAGATTTTATAATACATTTTACAAGAGTCTCCTCCAACTCTACACTTTAGAGTACATTTTTAAAGACTCCCCTCTTACTCTAGTTCTTACAACACATTTTACAAGAGTCTCCTCCTAATTGTTAAGTTTAGTATTTATTGGATCCGAACTAGACTATCTTGTAATAGTTGTATATACCTTATATTAATTTTACAAGAATTTCCTCCTACTCTAGATTTTATAATACATTTTACAAGAGTCTACTCCTACTTTAGATTCTATAGTACATTTTTAAAGACTCCCCTCTTAATCTAGTTTTTACAACACATTTTACAAGAGTCTTCTCTATTTTTTAATTTAGTATTTATTGGATCCGAACTAGACTATCTTGTAATAGTTGTATATAGGTTATATTAATTTTAAAAGAGTCTCCTCTTACTCTAGATTTTATAATACACTTTACAAGAGTCTCCTCCTACTCTAGACCTTATAGTAAATTTTTAGAGATTCTCCTCTTACTCTAGTTCTTACAACACATTTTACAAGAGTCTCCCCTTTTTTTAATTTAGTATTTATTGGATCCGAACTAGACTATCTTGTAATAGTTGTATATAGGTTATATTAATTTTACAAGAATTTTCTCCTACTCTAGATTTAATAATACATTTTACAAGAGTCTCCTCCTACTCTAGACTTTATAGTACATTTTTAAAGATTCCCTCCATTACTCTAGTTCTTAAAACAAATTTTATAGGATTTGTTTAGTTTAGTATTTATTGGATCCGAACACTAGACTATCTTGTAATAGTTGTATATACATTATATTTATTTTACAAGAATCTCCTCCTACTCTAGATTTTATAATACATTTTACAAACGTGTCCTCCAACTCTACATTTTATAGTACATTTTTAAAGATTCCCTCCATTACTCTAGTTCTTAAAACAAATTTTATAGGAATTTTTTTAGTTTAGTATTTATTGGATCCAAACTAGACCATCTTTCAATAGTTGTATTTACCCTATATTAATTTTACAAGAGTGTCCTCCTACTCTAGAATCTATAGTACATTTTTAAAGACTCCCCTCTTAATCTAGTTCTTACAACACATTTTACAAGAGTCTCCTCTATTTTTTAATTTATTATTTATTGGATCCGAACTAGACTATCTTCTAGTAGTTGTATATACCTTATATTAATTTTACAAGAGTCTCCTCCTACTCTAGATTTTATAATACATTTTACAAGAGTCTCCTCCTACTCTACACTTTATAGTACATTTTTAAAGAGTCCCCTCTTACTCTAGTTCTTACAACACATTTTACAAGAGTGTCTTCCCAATTGTTAAGTTTAGTATTTAATAGATCCGAACTAGACTATCTTGTAATAGTTGTATATACCTTATATAATTTTACCAGATTCTCTTCCTACTCTAGATTTCATAATACATTTTACAAGAGTCTCCTCCTACTCGAACCTCTATAGTACATTTTTTAAGAGTCCCCTCTTACTCTTGTTTTTACAACATACTTTACAAGAGTCTCCTCCAAATTGTTTAAATTAGTATTTATTGGATCAGAACTATGCTATCTTGTAATAGTTGTATATACCTTATATTAATTTTACAAATGTCTCCTCCTACTCTAGATTTTATAATACATTTTACAAGGGTCTCCTCCTACACAACACTTTATAGTACATTTTTAAAGATTCCCCTCTTACTCTAGTTCTTACAACACATTTCATAGGAATTGTTAGGCTTAGTATTTATGGGATCCTAACTAGACTATCTTGTAATAGTTGTATATAACTTATGTTAATTTTACAAGAGTTTTCTTCTACTCTAGATTTTATAATACATTTTACAAGAGTCTCCTCAAACTCTACACTTTAGAGTACATTTTTAAAGAGTCCCCTCTTACTCTAGTTCTTACAACACATTTTACAAGAGTCTCCTCCTAATTGTTAAGTTTAGTATTTATTGGATCCGAACTAGACTATCTTGTAATAGTTGTATATACCTTATATTAATTTTACAAGAATTTCCTCCTACTCTAGATTTTATAATACATTTTACAAGAGTCTCCTCCAAATCTACACTTTATAGTACATTTTACAAACGTGTCCTCCAACTCTACACTTTATAGTACATTTTTAAAGATTCCCTCCATTACTCTATTTCTTAAAACAAATTTTATAGAATTTGTTTAGTTTAGTATTTATTGGATCCGAACTAGACTATCTTGTAATAGTTGTATATACCTTATATTCATTTTACAAGAGTCTCCTCCTACTCTAGATTTTATAATACATTTTACAAACGTGTCCTCAAACTCTACACTTTATAGTACATTTTTAATGATTCCCTCCATTACTCTAGTTCTTAAAACAAATTTTATAGGATTTTTTTAGTTTAGTATTTATTGGATCCAAACTAGACCATCTTTCAATAGTTGTATTTACCCTATATTAATTTTACAAGAGTCTCCTCCTACTCTAGACTCTATAGTACATTTTTAAAGACTCCTCTCTTATTCTAGTTCTTACAACACATTTTACAAGACTATCCTCAATTTTTTATTTATTATTTATTGGATCCGAACTAGACTATCTTTTAATAGTTGTATATACCTTATATTAATTGTACTAGAGTCTCCTCCTACTCTAGATTTTACAATACATTTTACAAGGGTCTCCTCCTACTCTACACTTTAGAGTACATTTTTTAAGAGTCCCCTCTTACTCTAGTTCTTACAACACATTTTACAAGAGTCTCCTCCTAATTGTTCAATTAAGTATTTATTGGATCCGAACTAGATTATCTTCTAATAGTTGTATATACCTTATATTAATTTTACAAGAATTTCCTCCTACTCTTGATTTTATAATACATTTTACAAGAGTCTCCTCCAACTCTACACTTTATAGTACATTTTTAAAGAGTCCCCTCTTACTCTAGTTCTTACAACACATTTTGCAAGAGTCTCCTCAAACTCGACACTTTATAGTACATTTTTAAAGATTCCCCTCTTACACTAGTTCTTAAAACACATTTTATAGGAATAGTTTAGTTTAGTATTTATTGGATCCGAACTAGACTATCTTGTAAAAGTTGTATATACTTTATATTAATTTTACAAGAGTGTCCTCCTACTCTAGAATTTATAATACATTTTACAAGGGTCTCCTCCTACTCTACACTTCATAGTACATTTTTAAAGAGTCCCCTCTTACTCTTGTTTTTACAATATACTTTACAAGGGTCTCCTGTATTTTTTAATTTAGTATTTATTGGATCCGAACTAGACCACCTTTCAATAGTTGTATTTACCCTATATTAATTTTACAAGAGTCTCCTCCTACCCTAGACTCTATAGTACATTTTTAAATACTCCCCTCTTAATCTAGTTCTTACAACACATTTTACAAGAGTCTCCTTTTTTTTTAATTTAGAATTTATTGGATCCGAACTAGACTATCTTGTAATAGTTGTATATACCTTATTTTAATTTTACAAGAATTTCCTCCTACTCTAGATTTTATAATACATTTTACGAGAGTCTCCTCCAACTCTACACTTTATAGTACATTTTTAAAGAGTCCCCTCTTACTCTTGTTCTTACAATATACTTTACAAGAGTCTCCTCCAAATTGTTTAAATTAGTATTTATTGGATCCATACTAGACTATCTTCTAATAGTTGTATATACCTTATATTAATTTTACAAGAATTTCCTCCTACTCTAGATTTTATAATACATTTTACAAGAGTCTCCTCCAACTCTACACTTTATATTACATTTTTAAAGAGTCCCCTCTTACTCTTGTTTTTACAATATACTTTACAAGAGTCTCCTCCAAATTGTTTAAATTAGTATTTATTGGATCAGAACTATACTATCTTGTAATAGTTGTATATATCTTATATTACTTTTACAAGAGTCTCCTCCTACTCTAGATTTTATAATACATTTTACAAGGGTCTCCTCCTACTCTGCACTTTATAGTACATTTTTAAAGAGTCCCCTCTTACTCTAGTTCATACAACACATTTTACAAGAGTCTCCTGTATTTTTTAATTTAGTATTTATTGGATCCGAACTAGACTATCTTCTAATAGTTGTATATACCTTATATTAATTGTACTAGAGTCTCCTCCTACTCTAGATTTTATAATACATTTTACAAGGGTCTCCTCCTACTCTACACTTTATAGTACATTTTTAAAGAGTCCCCTCTTACTCTAGTTCTTACAACACATTTTACAAGAGTCTCCTCCTAATTGTTAAGTTTAGTATTTATTGGATCCGAACTAGACTATCTTGTAATAGTTGTATATACCTTATATTAATTTTACAAGAATTTCCTCCTACTCTAGATTTTATAATACATTTTACAAGAGTCTCCTCCAAATCTACACTTTATAGTACATTTTACAAACGTGTCCTCCAACTCTACACTTTATAGTACATTTTTAAAGATTCCCTCCATTACTCTAGTTCTTAAAACAAATTTTATAGGATTTGTTTAGTTTAGTATTTATTGGATCCGAACTAGACTATCTTGTAATAGCTGTATATACGTTATATTAATTTTACAAGAGTCTCCTCCTACTCTAGATTTTATAATACATTTTACAAACGTGTCCTCCAACTCTACACTTTATAGTACATTTTTAATGATTCCCTCCATTACTCTAGTTCTTAAAACAAATTTTATAGGATTTTTTTAGTTTAGTATTTATTGGATCCAAACTAGACCATCTTTCAATAGTTGTATTTACCCTATATTAATTTTACAAGAGTCTCCTCCTACTCTAGACTCTATAGTACATTTTTAAAGACTCCCCTCTTATTCTAGTTCTTACAACACATTTTACAAGACTCTCCTCTATTTTTTATTTATTATTTATTGGATCCGAACTAGACTATCTTTTAATAGTTGTATATACCTTATATTAATTGTACTAGAGTCTCCTCCTACTCTAGATTTTACAATACATTTTACAAGGGTCTCCTCCTACTCTACACTTTAGAGTACATTTTTTAAGAGTCCCCTCTTACTCTAGTTCTTACAACACATTTTACAAGAGTCTCCTCCTAATTGTTCAATTAAGTATTTATTGGATCCGAACTAGATTATCTTCTAATAGTTGTATATACCTTATATTAATTTTACAAGAATTTCCTCCTACTCTTGATTTTATAATACATTTTACAAGAGTCTCCTCCAACTCTACACTTTATAGTACATTTTTAAAGATTCCCCTCTTACTCTAGTTCTTAAAACACATTTTATAGGAATAGTTTAGTTTAGTATTTATTGGATCCGAACTAGACTATCTTGTAAAAGTTGTATATACTTTATATTAATTTTACAAGATTGTCCTAATACTCTAGAATTTATAATACATTTTACAAGGGTCTCCTCCTACTCTACACTTCATAGTACATTTTTAAACTGTCCCCTCTTACTCTAGTTCATACAACACATTTTACAAGAGTCTCCTGTATTTTTTAATTTAGTATTTATTGGATCCGAACTAGACTATCTTCTAATAGTTGTATATACCTTATATTAATTGTACTAGAGTCTCCTCCTACTCTAGATTTTATAATACATTTTACAAGGGTCTCCTCCTACTCTACACTTTATAGTACATTTTTAAAGAGTCCCCTCTTACTCTAGTTCTTACAACACATTTCATAGGAATTGTTTGGCTTAGTATTTATGGGATCCTAACTAGACTATCTTCTAATAGTTGTATATACCTTATATTAATTTTACAAGAGTCTCCTCCAATTCTACACTTTATAGTACATTTTACAAACGTGTCCTCCAACTCTACACTTTATAGTACATTTTTAAAGATTCCCTCCATTACTCTAGTTCTTAAAACAAATTTTATAGGATTTGTTTAGTTTAGTATTTATTGGATCCGAACTAGACTATCTTGTAATAGTTGTATATACGTTATATTAATTTTACAAGAGTCTCCTCCTACTCTAGATTTTATAATACATTTTACAAACGTGTCCTCCAACTCTACACTATTTAGTACATTTTTAAAGATTCCCTCCATTACTCTAGTTCTTAAAACAAATTTTATAGGATTTGTTTAGTTTAGTATTTATTGGATCCAAACTAGACCATCTTTCAATAGTTGTATTTACCCTATATTAATTTTACAAGAATCTCCTCCTACTCTAGACTCTATAGTACATTTTTAAAGACACCCCTCTTAATCTAGTTCTTACAACACATTTTACAAGAGTCTTCTGTATTTTTTAATTTAGTATTTATTGGATACGAACTAGACTATCTTCTAATAGTTGTATATACCTTATATTAATTGTACTAGAGTCTCCTCCTACTCTAGATTTTATAATACATTTTACAAGGGTCTCCTCCTACTCTACATTTTATAGTACATTTTTAAAGAGTCCCCTCTTACTCTAGTTCTTACAACACATTTCATAGGAATTGTTTGGCTTAGTATTTATGGGATCCTAACTATACTATCTTCTAATAGTTGTATATACCTTATATTAATTGTACTAGTGTCTCCTCCTACTCTAGATTTTATAATACATTTTACAAGGGTCTCCTCCTACTCTACACTTTATAGTACATTTTTAAACTGTCCCCTCTTACTCTAGTTCTTACAACACATTTTACAAGAGTCTCCTGTATTTTTTAATTTAGTATTTATTGGATCCGAACTAGACTATCTTCTAATAGTTGTATATACCTTATATTAATTTTACAAGAGTCTCCTCCTACTCTAGACTCTATAGTACATTTTTAAAGATTCCCCTCTTACTCTAAATCTTAAAACTTACTTTGTAGGAATTGTTTAGTTTAGTATTTATTGGATCCGAACTAGACCATCTTTCAATAGTTGTATTTACCCTATATTAATTTTACAAGAGTCTCCTCCTACCCTAGACTCTATTGTACATTTTTAAATACTCCCCTCTTAATCTAGTTCTTACAACACATTTTACAAGAGTCTCCTCTATTTTTTAATTTATTATTTATTGGATCCGAACTAGACTATCTTCTAATAGTTGTATATACCTTATATTAATTTTACAAGAGTCTCCTCCTACTCTAGACACTATAGTACATTTTTAAAGATTCCCCTCTTACTCTAAATCTTAAAACTTACTTTGTAGGAATTGTTTAGTTTAGTATTTATTGGATCCGAACTAGACCATCTTTCAATAGTTGTATTTACCCTATATTAATTTTACAAGAGTCTCCTCCTACCCTAGACTCTATTGTACATTTTTAAATACTCCCCTCTTACTCTAGTTCTTACAACACATTTTACAAGAGTGTCTTCCCAATTGTTAAGTTTAGTATTTAATAGATCCGAACTAGACTATCTTGTAATAGTTGTATATACCTTATATTAATTTTACCAGATTCTCTTCCTACTCTAGATTTCATAATACATTTTACAAGAGTCTCCTCCTACTCGAACCTCTATAGTACATTTTTTAAGAGTCCCCCCTTACTCTTGTTTTTACAACATACTTTACAAGAGTCTCCTCCAAATTGTTTAAATTAGTATTTATTGGATCAGAACTATGCTATCTTGTAATAGTTGTATATACCTTATATTAATTTTACAAATGTCTCCTCCTACTCTAGATTTTATAATACATTTTACAAGGGTCTCCTCCTACTCTACACTTTATAGTACATTTTTAAAGAGTCCCCTCTTACTCTAGTTCTTACAACACATTTCATAGGATTTGTTTGGCTTAGTATTTATGGGATCCTAACTAGACTATCTTGTAATAGTTGTATATAACTTATGTTAATTTTACAAGAGTCTCCTTCTACTCTAGATTTTATAATACATTTTACAAGAGTCTCCTCCAACTCTACACTTTAGAGTACATTTTTAAAGACTCCCCTCTTACTCTAGTTCTTACAACACATTTTACAAGAGTCTCCTCCTAATTGTTAAGTTTAGTATTTATTGGATCCGAACTAGACTATCTTGTAATAGTTGTATATACCTTATATTAATTTTACAAGAATTTCCTCCTACTCTAGATTTTATAATACATTTTACAAGAGTCTACTCCTACTTTAGATTCTATAGTACATTTTTAAAGACTCCCCTCTTAATCTAGGTCTTACAACACATTTTACAAGAGTCTCCTCTATTTTTTAATTTAGTATTTATTGGATCCGAACTAGACTATCTTGTAATAGTTGTATATAGGTTATATTAATTTTAAAAGAGTCTCCTCTTACTCTAGATTTTATAATACACTTTACAAGAGTCTCCTCCTACTCTAGACCTTATAGTAAATTTTTAGAGATTCTCCTCTTACTCTAGTTCTTACAACACATTTTACAAGAGTCTCCCCTTTTTTTAATTTAGTATTTATTGGATCCGAACTAGACTATCTTGTAATAGTTGTATATAGGTTATATTAATTTTACAAGAATTTCCTCCTACTCTAGATTTAATAATACATTTTACAAGAGTCTCCTCCTACTCTAGACTTTATAGTACATTTTTAAAGATTCCCTCCATTACTCTAGTTCTTAAAACAAATTTTATAGGATTTGTTTAGTTTAGTATTTATTGGATCCGAACACTAGACTATCTTGTAATAGTTGTATATACATTATATTTATTTTACAAGAATCTCCTCCTACTCTAGATTTAATAATACATTTTACAAACGTGTCCTCCAACTCTACATTTTATAGTACATTTTTAAAGATTCCCTCCATTACTCTAGTTCTTAAAACAAATTTTATAGGAATTTTTTTAGTTTAGTATTTATTGGATCCAAACTAGACCATCTTTCAATAGTTGTATTTACCCTATATTAATTTTACAAGAGTGTCCTCCTACTCTAGAATCTATAGTACATTTTTAAAGACTCCCCTCTTAATCTAGTTCTTACAACACATTTTACAAGAGTCTCCTCTATTTTTTAATTTATTATTTATTGGATCCGAACTAGACTATCTTCTAGTAGTTGTATATACCTTATATTAATTTTACAAGAGTCTCCTCCTACTCTAGATTTTATAATACATTTTACAAGAGTCTCCTCCTACTCTACACTTTATAGTACATTTTTAAAGAGTCCCCTCTTACTCTAGTTCTTACAACACATTTTACAAGAGTGTCTTCCCAATTGTTAAGTTTAGTATTTAATAGATCCGAACTAGACTATCTTGTAATAGTTGTATATACCTTATATTAATTTTACCAGATTCTCTTCCTACTCTAGATTTCATAATACATTTTACAAGAGTCTCCTCCTACTCGAACCTCTATAGTACATTTTTTAAGAGTCCCCTCTTACTCTTGTTTTTACAACATACTTTACAAGAGTCTCCTCCAAATTGTTTAAATTAGTATTTATTGGATCAGAACTATGCTATCTTGTAATAGTTGTATATACCTTATATTAATTTTACAAATGTCTCCTCCTACTCTAGATTTTATAATACATTTTACAAGGGTCTCCTCCTACTCTACACTTTATAGTACATTTTTAAAGAGTCCCCTCTTACTCTAGTTCTTACAACACATTTCATAGGATTTGTTTGGCTTAGTATTTATGGGATCCTAACTAGACTATCTTGTAATAGTTGTATATAACTTATGTTAATTTTACAAGAGTCTCCTTCTACTCTAGATTTTATAATACATTTTACAAGAGTCTCCTCCAACTCTACACTTTAGAGTACATTTTTAAAGAGTCCCTTCTTACTCTAGTTCTTACAACACATTTTACAAGAGTCTCCTCCTAATTGTTAAGTTTAGTATTTATTGGATCCGAACTAGACTATCTTGTAATAGTTGTATATACCTTATATTTATTTTACAAGAATTTCCTCCTACTCTAGATTTTATAATACATTTTACAAGAGTCTCCTCCAAATCTACACTTTATAGTACATTTTACAAACGTGTCCTCCAACTCTACACTTTATAGTACATTTTTAAAGATTCCCTTCATTACTCTAGTTCTTAAAACAAATTTTATAGAATTTGTTTAGTTTAGTATTTATTGGATCCGAACTAGACTATCTTGTAATAGTTGTATATACCTTATATTCATTTTACAAGAGTCTCCTCCTACTCTAGATTTTATAATACATTTTACAAACGTGTCCTCCAACTCTACACTTTATAGTACATTTTTAATGATTCCCTCCATTACTCTAGTTCTTAAAACACATTCTATAGGAATTGTTTAGTTTAGTATTTATTGGATCCGAACTAGACTATCTTTTAATAGTTGTATATACCTTATATTAATTGTACTAGAGTCTCCTCCTACTCTAGATTTTACAATACATTTTACAAGGGTCTCCTCCTACTCTACACTTTAGAGTACATTTTTTAAGAGTCCCCTCTTACTCTAGTTCTTACAACACATTTTACAAGAGTCTCCTCCTAATTGTTCAATTAAGTATTTATTGGATCCGAACTAGATTATCTTCTAATAGTTGTATATACCTTATATTAATTTTACAAGAATTTCCTCCTACTCTTGATTTTATAATACATTTTACAAGAGTCTCCTCCAACTCTACACTTTATAGTACATTTTTAAAGAGTCCCCTCTTACTCTAGTTCTTACAACACATTTTACAAGAGTCTCCTCAAACTCGACACTTTATAGTACATTTTTAAAGATTCCCCTCTTACTCTAGTTCTTAAAACACATTTTATAGGAATAGTTTAGTTTAGTATTTATTGGATCCGAACTAGACTATCTTGTAAAAGTTGTATATACTTTATATTAATTTTACAAGAGTGTCCTCCTACTCTAGAATTTATAATACATTTTACAAGGGTCTCCTCCTACTCTACACTTCATAGTACATTTTTAAACTGTCCCCTCTTACTCTAGTTCTTACAACACATTTTACAAGAGTCTCCTGTATTTTTTAATTTAGTATTTATTGGATCCGAACTAGACTATCTTCTAATAGTTGTATATACCTTATATTAATTTTACAAGAGTCTCCTCCTACTCTAGACTCTATAGTACATTTTTAAAGATTCCCCTCTTACTCTAAATCTTAAAACTTACTTTGTAGGAATTGTTTAGTTTAGTATTTATTGGATCCGAACTAGACCATCTTTCAATAGTTGTATTTACCCTATATTAATTTTACAAGAGTCTCCTCCTACCCTAGACTCTATAGTACATTTTTAAATACTCCCCTCTTAATCTAGTTCTTACAACACATTTTACAAGAGTCTCCTTTATTTTTTAATTTAGAATTTATTGGATCCGAACTAGACTATCTTGTAATAGTTGTATATACCTTATTTTAATTTTACAAGAATTTCCTCCTACTCTAGATTTTATAATACATTTTACGAGAGTCTCCTCCAACTCTACACTTTATAGTACATTTTTAAAGAGTCCCCTCTTACTCTTGTTCTTACAATATACTTTACAAGAGTCTCCTCCAAATTGTTTAAATTAGTATTTATTGGATCCATACTAGACTATCATCTAATAGTTGTATATACCTTATATTAATTTTACAAGAATTTCCTCCTACTCTAGATTCTATAATACATTTTACAAGAGTCTCCTCCAACTCTACACTTTATATTACATTTTTAAAGAGTCCCCTCTTACTCTTGTTTTTACAATATACTTTACAAAAGTCTCCTCCAAATTGTTTAAATTAGTATTTATTGGATCAGAACTATACTATCTTGTAATAGTTGTATATATCTTATATTACTTTTACAAGAGTCTCCTCCTACTCTAGATTTTATAATACATTTTACAAGGGTCTCCTCCTACTCTGCACTTTATAGTACATTTTTAAAGAGTCCCCTCTTACTCTAGTTCATACAACACATTTTACAAGAGTCTCCTGTATTTTTTAATTTAGTATTTATTGGATCCGAACTAGACTATCTTCTAATAGTTGTATATACCTTATATTAATTGTACTAGAGTCTCCTCCTACTCTAGATTTTATAATACATTTTACAAGGGTCTCCTCCTACTCTACACTTTATAGTACATTTTTAAAGAGTCCCCTCTTACTCTAGTTCTTACAACACATTTTACAAGAGTCTCCTCCTAATTGTTAAGTTTAGTATTTATTGGATCCGAACTAGACTATCTTGTAATAGTTGTATATACCTTATATTAATTTTACAAGAATTTCCTCCTACTCTAGATTTTATAATACATTTTACAAGAGTCTCCTCCAAATCTACACTTTATAGTACATTTTACAAACGTGTCCTCCAACTCTACACTTTATAGTACATTTTTAAAGATTCCCTCCATTACTCTAGTTCTTAAAACAAATTTTATAGAATTTGTTTAGTTTAGTATTTATTGGATCCGAACTAGACTATCTTGTAATAGTTGTATATACGTTATATTCATTTTACAAGAGTCTCCTCCTACTCTAGATTTTATAATACATTTTACAAACGTGTCCTCCAACTCTACACTTTATAGTACATTTTTAATGATTCCCTCCATTACTCTAGTTCTTAAAACAAATTTTATAGGATTTTTTTAGTTTAGTATTTATTGGATCCAAACTAGACCATCTTTCAATAGTTGTATTTACCCTATATTAATTTTACAAGAGTCTCCTCCTACTCTAGACTCTATAGTACATTTTTAAAGACTCCCCTCTTACTCTAGTTCTTACAACACATTTTACAAGAGTCTCCTCCTAATTGTTCAATTAAGTATTTATTGGATCCGAACTAGATTATCTTCTAATAGTTGTATATACCTTATATTAATTTTACAAGAATTTCCTCCTACTCTTGATTTTATAATACATTTTACAAGAGTCTCCTCCAACTCTACACTTTATAGTACATTTTTAAAGATTCCCCTCTTACTCTAGTTCTTAAAACACATTTTATAGGAATAGTTTAGTTTAGTATTTATTGGATCCGAACTAGACTATCTTGTAAAAGTTGTATATACTTTATATTAATTTTACAAGATTGTCCTAATACTCTAGAATTTATAATACATTTTACAAGGGTCTCCTCCTACTCTACACTTCATAGTACATTTTTAAACTGTCCCCTCTTACTCTAGTTCTTACAACACATTTTACAAGAGTCTCCTGTATTTTTTAATTTAGTATTTATTGGATCCGAACTAGACTATCTTCTAATAGTTGTATATACCTTATATTAATTTTACAAGAGTCTCCTCCTACCCTAGACTCTATAGTACATTTTTAAATACTCCCCTCTTAATCTAGTTCTTACAACACATTTTACAAGAGTCTCCTTTATTTTTTAATTTAGAATTTATTGGATCCGAACTAGACTATCTTGTAATAGTTGTATATACCTTATTTTAATTTTACAAGAATTTCCTCCTACTCTAGATTTTATAATACATTTTACAAGAGTCTCCTCCAACTCTACACTTTATATTACATTTTTAAAGAGTCCCCTCTTACTCTTGTTTTTACAATATACTTTACAAGAGTCTCCTCCAAATTGTTTAAATTAGTATTTATTGGATCAGAACTATACTATCTTGTAATAGTTGTATATATCTTATATTACTTTTACAAGAGTCTCCTCCTACTCTAGATTTTATAATACATTTTACAAGGGTCTCCTCCTACTCTGCACTTTATAGTACATTTTTAAAGAGTCCCCTCTTACTCTAGTTCATACAATATACTTTACAAGAGTCTCCTCCAAATTGTTTAAATTAGTATTTATTGGATCCATACTAGACTATCTTCTAATAGTTGTATATACCTTATATTAATTTTACAAGAATTTCCTCCTACTCTAGATTTTATAATACATTTTACAAGAGTCTCCTCCAACTCTACACTTTATATTACATTTTTAAAGAGTCCCCTCTTACTCTTGTTTTTACAATATACTTTACAAGAGTCTCCTCCAAATTGTTTAAATTAGTATTTATTGGATCAGAACTATACTATCTTGTAATAGTTGTATATATCTTATATTACTTTTACAAGAGTCTCCTCCTACTCTAGATTTTATAATACATTTTACAAGGGTCTCCTCCTACTCTGCACTTTATAGTACATTTTTAAAGAGTCCCCTCTTACTCTAGTTCATACAACACATTTTACTAGAGTCTCCTGTATTTTTTAATTTAGTATTTATTGGATCCGAACTAGACTATCTTCTAATATTTGTATATACCTTATATTAATTGTACTAGAGTCTCCTCCTACTCTAGATTTTATAATACATTTTACAAGGGTCTCCTCCTACTCTACACTTTATAGTACAATTTTAAAGAGTCCCCTCTTACTCTAGTTCTTACAACACATTTCATAGGAATTGTTTGGCTTAGTATTTATGGGATCCTAACTAGACTATCTTCTAATAGTTGTATATACCTTATATTAATTGTACTAGTGTCTCCTCCTACTCTAGATTTTATAATACATTTTACAAGGGTCTCCTCCTACTCTACACTTTATAGTACATTTTTAAAGAGTCCCCTCTTACTCTAGTTCTTACAACACATTTCATAGGAATTGTTTGGCTAAGTATTTATGGGATCCTAACTAGACTATCTTGTAATAGTAGTATATAACTTATATTAATTTTACAAGAGTCTCCTCCTTCTCTAGATTTTATAATACATTTTACAAGGGTCTCCTCCTACTCTACACTCTATAGTACATTTTTAAAGACTCCCCTCTTAATCTAGTTCCTACAACACATTTTACAAGAGTCTCTCAATTTTGTAATTTAGTATTTATTGGATCCGAACTTGACAATCTTGTAATAGTTGTATATAACTTATATTAATTTTACAAGAGTCTCCTCCTACTCTAGATTTTATAATACATTTTAAAAGAGTCTCCTCCAACTCTAGACTTTATGGTACATTTTTAAAGAGTCCCCTCTTACTCTAGTTCTTACAACACATTTTACAAGAGTCTCCTCAAACTCTACACTTTATAGTACATTTTTAAAGATTCCCCTCTTACTCTAGTTCTTAAAACACATTTTATAGGAATAGTTTAGTTTAGTATTTATTGGATCCGAACTAGACTATCTTGTAAAAGTTGTATATACGTTATATTAATTTTACAAGATTCTCCTCCTACTCTAGATTTTATAATACATTTTACAAGAGTCTCCTAAAACTCTACACTTTATAGTACATTTTTTAATATTCCCCTATTACTCTAGTTCTTACAACATATTTTATAGGAATTGTTTAGTTAAGTATTTATTGGATCCGAACTAGACTATCTTGTAATAGTTGTATATACTTTATATTAATTTTACAAGAGTGTCCTCCTACTCTAGAATTTATAATACATTTTACAAGGGTCTCCTCCTACTCTACACTTTATAGTACATTTTTAAACTGTCCCCTCTTACTCTAGTTCTTACAACACATTTTACAAGAGTCTCCTGTATTTTTTAATTTAGTATTTATTGGATCCGAACTAGACTATCTTCTAATAGTTGTATATACCTTATATTAATTTTACAAGAGTCTCCTCCTACTCTAGACTCTATAGTACATTTTTAAAGATTCCCCTCTTACTCTAGTTCTTAAAACTTAATTTGTAGGAATTGTTTAGTTTAGTATTTATTGGATCCGAACTAGACCATCTTTCAATAGTTGTATTTACCCTATATTAATTTTACAAGAGTCTCCTCCTACCCTAGACTCTATAGTACATCTTTAAATACTCCCCTCTTAATCTAGTTCTTACAACACATTTTACAAGAGTCTCCTTTATTTTTTAATTTAGAATTTATTGGATCCGAACTAGACTATCTTGTAATAGTTGTATATACCTTATTTTAATTTTACAAGAATTTCCTCCTACTCTAGATTTTATAATACATTTTACGAGAGTCTCCTCCAACTCTACACTTTATAGTACATTTTTAAAGAGTCCCCTCTTACTCTTGTTTTTACAATATACTTTACATGAGTCTCCTCCAAATTGTTTAAATTAGTATTTATTGGATCCGAACTAGACTATCTTCTAATAGTTGTATATACCTTATATTAATTTTACAAGAATTTCCTCCTACTCTAGATTTTATAATACATTTTACAAGAGTCTCCTCCAACTCTACACTTTATAGTACATTTTTAAAGAGTCCCCTCTTACTCTTGTTTTTACAATATACTTTACAAGAGTCTCCTCCAAATTGTTTAAATTAGTATTTATTGGATCAGAACTATACTATCTTGTAATAGATGTATATATCTTATATTAATTTTACAAGAGTCTCCTCCTACTCTAGATTTTATAATACATTTTACAAGGGTCTCCTCCTACTCTACACTTTATAGTACATTTTTAAAGAGTCCCCTCTTACTCTAGTTCTTACAACACATTTTACAAGAGTCTCCTGTATTTTTTAATTTATTATTTATTGGATCCGAACTAGACTATCTTCTAATAGTTGTATATACCTTATATTAATTTTACAAGGGTCTCCTCCTACTCTAGACTCTATAGTACATGTTTAAAGACTCCCCTCTTAATCTAGTTCCTACAACACATTTTACAAGAGCCTCTCTATTTTGTAATTTAGTATTTATTGGATCCGAACTAGACAATCTTGTAATAGTTGGATATAACTTATATTAATTTTACAAGAGTCTCCTCCTACTCAAAATTTTATAATACATTTTACAAGAGTCTCCTCCAACTCTAGACTTTATAGTAAATTTTTAATGAGTCCCCTCTTACTCTAGTTCTTACAACACATTTTAAAGAGTCTCCTCAAACTCTACACTTTATAGTACATTTTTAAAGATTCCCCTCTTACTCTAGTTCTTAAAACACATTTTATAGGAATAGTTTAGTTAAGTATTTTTTGGATCCGAACTAGACTATCTTGTAAAAGTTGTATATACGTTATATTAATTTTACAAGAGTTTCCTCCTACTCTAGATTTTATAATAAATTTTACAAGAGTCTCCTAAAACTCTTCACTTTATAGTACATTTTTAAAGATTCCCCTCTTACTCTAGTTCTTACAACACATTTTATAAGAATTGTTTAGTTTAGTATTTATTGGATCCGAACTAGACTATCTTGTAATAGTTGTATATACTTTATGTTAATTTTACAAGAGTGTCCTCCTACTCTATGATTTATAATACATTTTACAAGGGTCTCCTCCTACTCTACACCTTATAGTACATTTTTAAACAGTCCCCTCCTACTGTAGTTCATACAACACATTTTACAAGAGTCTCCTCCTAATTGTTTAATTTAGTATTTATTGGATCCGAATTAGACTATCTTGTAATAGTTGTATATACGTTATATTAATTTTACAAGAGTCTCCTCCTACTCTAGATTTTATAATAAATTTTACAAGAGTCTCCTAAAACTCTTCACTTTATAGTACATTTTTAAAGATTCCCCTCTTACTCTAGTTCTTAAAACACATTTTATAGGAATAGTTTAGTTTAGTATTTATTGGATCCGAACTAGACTATCCTGTAATAGTTGTATATACCTTATATTAATTGTACTAGGGTCTCCTCCTACTCTATATTTTATAATACATTTTACAAGGGTCTCCTCCTACTCTACATTTTATAGTACATTTTTAAAGAGTCCCCTCTTACTCTAGTTCTTACAACACATTTTACAAGAGTCTCCTGTATTTTTTAATTTAGTATTTATTGGATCCGAACTAGACTATCTTCTAATAGTTGTATATACCTTATATTAATTTTACAAGAGTCTCCTCTTACTCTAGACTCTATAGTACATTTTTAAAGATTCCCCTCTTACTCTAAATCTTAAAACTTACTTTGTAGGAATTGTTTAGTTTAGTATTTATTGGATCCGAACTAGACCATCTTTCAATAGTTGTATTTACCCTATATTAATTTTACAAGAGTCTCCTCCTACCCTAGTCTCTATTGTACATTTTTAAATACTCCCTTCTTAATCTAGTTCTTACAACACATTTTACAAGAGTCTCCTTTATTTTTTTAATTTAGAATTTATTGGATCCGAACTAGACTATCTTGTAATAGTTGTATATACCTTATTTTAATTTTACAAGAATTTCCTCCTACTCTAGATTTTATAATACATTTTACGAGAGTCTCCTCCAACTCTACACTTTATAGTACATTTTTAAAGAGTCCCCTCTTACTCTTGTTCTTACAATATACTTTACAAGAGTCTCCTCCAAATTGTTTAAATTAGTATTTATTGGATCCATACTAGACTATCTTCTCATAGTTGTATATACCTTATATTAATTTTACAAGAATTTCCTCCTACTCTAGATTTAATAATACATTTTACAAGAGTCTCCTCCTACTCTAGACTTTATAGTACATTTTTAAAGATTCCCTCCATTACTCTAGTTCTTAAAACAAATTTTATAGGATATGTTTAGTTTAGTATTTATTGGATCCGAACTAGACCATCTTTCAATAGTTGTATTTACCCTATATTAATTTTACAAGAGTCTCCTCCTACCCTAGACTCTATAGTACATTTTTAAATACTCCCCTGTTAATCTAGTTCTTACAACACATTTTACAAGAGTCTTATGTATTTTTTAATTTAGTATTTATTGGATCCGAACTAGACTATCTTCTAATAGTTGTATATACCTTATATTAATTGTACTAGAGTCTCCTCCTACTCTAGATTTTATAATACATTTTACAAGGGTCTCCTCCTACTCTACATTTTATAGTACATTTTTAAAGAGTCCCCTCTTACTCTAGTTCTTACAACACATTTCATAGGAATTGTTTGGCTTAGTATTTATGGGATCCTAACTATACTATCTTCTAATAGTTGTATATACCTTATATTAATTGTACTAGTGTCTCCTCCTACTCTAGATTTTATAATACATTTTACAAGGGTCTCCTCCTACTCTACACTTTATAGCACATTTTTAAAGAGTCCCCTCTTACTCTAGTTCTTACAACACATTTCATAGGAATTGTTTGGCTAAGTATTTATGGGATCCTAACTAGACTATCTTGTAATAGTAGTATATAACTTATATTAATTTTACAAGAGTCTCCTCCTTCTCTAGATTTTATAATACATTTTACAAGGGTCTCCTCCTACTCTACACTCTATAGTACATTTTTAAAGACTCCCCTCTTAATCTAGTTCCTACAACACATTTTACAAGAGTCTCTCAATTTTGTAATTTAGTATTTATTGGATCCGAACTTGACAATCTTGTAATAGTTGTATATAACTTATATTAATTGTACTAGTGTCTCCTCCTACTCTAGATTTTATAATACATTTTAAAAGAGTCTCCTCCAACTCTAGACTTTATAGTACATTTTTAAAGAGTCCCCTCTTACTCTAGTTCTTAAAACACATTTTATAGGAATAGTTTAGTTTAGTATTTATTGGATTCGAACTAGACTATCTTGTAAAAGTTGTATATACGTTATATTAATTTTACAAGATTCTCCTCCTACTCTAGATTTCATAATACATTTTACAAGAGTCTCCTCAAACTCTACACTTTATAGTACATTTTTAAAGATTCCCCTCTTACTCTAGTTCTTAAAACACATTTTATAGGAATAGTTTAGTTTAGTATTTATTGAATCCGAACTAGACTATCTTGTAAAAGTTGTATATACGTTATATTAATTTTACAAGATTCTCCTCCTACTCTAGATTTCATAATACATTTTACAAGAGTCTCCTAAAACTCTACACTTTATAGTACATTTTTTAATATTCCCCTCTTACTCTAGTTCTTACAACACATTTTATAGGAATTGTTTAGTTAAGTATTTATTGGATCCGAACTAGACTATCTTGTAATAGTTGTATATACTTTATATTAATTTTACAAGAGTGTCCTCCTACTCTAGAATTTATAATACATTTTACAAGGGTCTCCTCCTACTCTACACTTTATAGTACATTTTTAAACTGTCCCCTCTTACTCTAGTTATTACAACACATTTTACAAGAGTCTCCTGTATTTTTTAATTTAGTATTTATTGGATCCGAACTAGACTATCTTCTAATAGTTGTATATACCTTATATTAATTTTACAAGAGTCTCCTCCTACTCTAGACTCTATAGTACATTTTTAAAGATTCCCCTCTTACTCTAGTTCTTAAAACTTAATTTGTAAGAATTGTTTAGTTTAGTATTTATTGGATCCGAACTAGACCATCTTTCAATAGTTGTATTTACCCTATATTAATTTTACAAGAGTCTCCTCCTACCCTAGACTCTATAGTACATTTTTAAATACTCCCCTCTTAATCTAGTTCTTACAACACATTTTACAAGAGTCTCCTTTATTTTTTAATTTAGAATTTATTGGATCCGATCTAGACTATCTTGTAATAGTTGTATATACCTTATTTTAATTTTACAAGAATTTCCTCCTACTCTAGATTTTATAATACATTTTACGAGAGTCTCCTCCAACTCTACACTTTATAGTACATTTTTAAAGAGTCCCCTCTTACTCTTGTTTTTACAATATACTTTACATGAGTCTCCTCCAAATTGTTTAAATTAGTATTTATTGGATCCGAACTAGACTATCTTCTAATAGTTGTATATACCTTATATTAATTTTACAAGAATTTCCTCCTACTCTAGATTTTATAATACATTTTACAAGAGTCTCCTCCAACTCTACACTTTATAGTACATTTTTAAAGAGTCCCCTCTTACTCTTGTTTTTACAATATACTTTACAAGAGTCTCCTCCAAATTGTTTAAATTAGTATTTATTGGATCAGAACTATACTATCTTGTAATAGATGTATATATCTTATATTAATTTTACAAGAGTCTCCTCCTACTCTAGATTTTATAATACATTTTACAAGGGTCTCCTCCTACTCTACACTTTATAGTACATTTTTAAAGAGTCCCCTCTTACTCTAGTTCTTACAACACATTTTACAAGAGTCTCCTGTATTTTTTAATTTATTATTTATTGGATCCTTACTAGACTATTTTCTAATAGTTGTATATACCTTATATTTTTTTTACAAGGGTCTCCTCCTACTCTAGACTCTATAGTACATGTTTAAAGACTCCCCTCTTAATCTAGTTCCTACAACACATTTTACAAGAGCCTCTCTATTTTGTAATTTAGTATTTATTGGATCCGAACTAGACAATCTTGTAATAGTTGGATATAACTTATATTAATTTTACAAGAGTCTCCTCCTACTCAAAATTTTATAATACATTTTACAAGAGTCTCCTCCAACTCTAGACTTTATAGTAAATTTTTAATGAGTCCCCTCTTACTCTAGTTCTTACAACACATTTTAAAGAGTCTCCTCAAACTCTACACTTTATAGTACATTTTTAAAGATTCCCCTCTTACTCTAGTTCTTAAAACACATTTTATAGGAATAGTTTAGTTAAGTATTTATTGGATCCGAACTAGACTATCTTGTAAAAGTTGTATATACGTTATATTAATTTTACAAGAGTCTCCTCCTACTCTAGATTTTATAATAAATTTTACAAGAGTCTCCTAAAACTCTTCACTTTATAGTACATTTTTAAAGATTCCCCTCTTACTCTAGTTCTTACAACACATTTTATAAGAATTGTTTAGTTTAGTATTTATTGGATCCGAACTAGACTATCTTGTAATAGTTGTATATACTTTATGTTAATTTTACAAGAGTGTCCTCCTACTCTAGGATTTATAATAAATTTTACAAGGGTCTCCTCCTACTCTACACCTTATAGTACATTTTTAAACAGTCCCCTCCTACTCTAGTTCATACAACACATTTTACAAGAGTCTCCTCCTAATTGTTTAATTTAGTATTTATTGGATCCGAATTAGACTATCTTCTAATAGTTGTATATAACTTATATTAATTTTACAAGAATATCCTCCTACTCTAGATTTTATAACACATTTTAAAGAGTCTCCTCAAACTCTACACTTTATAGTACATTTTTAAAGATTCCCCTCTTACTCTAGTTCTTAAAACACATATTATAGGAATAGTTTAGTTTAGTATTTATTGGATCCGAACTAGACTATCCTGTAATAGTTGTATATACGTTATATTAATTTTACAAGAGTCTCCTCCTACTCTAGATTTTATAATACATTTTACAAGAGTCTCCTAAAACTCTACACTTTATAATTCATTTTTAAAGATTCCCCTCTTACTCTAGTTCTTACAACACATTTCATAGGAAGTGTTTGGTTTAGTATTTATTGGATCCGAACTAGACTATCTTGTAATAGTTGTATATAGGTTATATTAATTTTACAAGGGTTTCCTCCTACTCTAAATTTTATAATACATTTTACAAGAGTTTCCTCCTACTCTACACTTTATAGTACATTTTTAAAGAGTCCCCTCTTACTCTAGTTCTTACAACACATTTTACAAGAGTCTCCTCCTAATTGTTAAGTTTAGTATTTATTGGATCCGAACCAGACTATCCTGTTATAGTTGTATATACCTTATATTAATTTTACAAGATTCTCCTCCTACTCTAGATTTCATAATACATTTTACAAGAGTCTCCTCTTACTCTAACCTCTGTAGTACATTGTTAAAGAGTCCCCTCTTACTCTTGTTTTTACAACATACTTTACAAGAGTCTCCTCCAAATTGTTTAAATTAGTATTTATTGGATCAGAACTATACTATCTTGTAATAGTTGTATATAACTTATATTAATTTTACAAGAGTCTCCTCCTACTCTGGATTTTATAATACATTTTACAAGAGTCTCCTCCTACTCTACACTTTATAGTACATTTTTAAAGAGTCCCCTCTTACTCTAGTTCCTACAACACATTTTACAAGAGTCTCCTCCTAACTGTTAAGTTTAGTATTTATTGGATCCGAACTAGACTATCCTGTTATAGTTGTATATACGTTATATTAATTTTACAAGAGTCTCCTCCTACTCTACACTTTATAGTACATTTTTAAAGAGTCCCCTCTTACTCTAGTTCTTACAACACATTTTACAAGAGTCTCCTCCTAATTGTTAAGTTTAGTATTTATTGGACCCGAACTAGACTATCCTGTTATAGTTGTATATACCTTATATTAATTTTACAAGATTCTCCTCCTACTCTAGATTTCATAATACATTTTGCAAGAGTCTCCTCTTACTCTAACCTCTGTAGTACATTGTTAAAGAGTCCCCTCTTACTCTTGTTTTTACAACATACTTTACAAGAGTCTCCTCCTACTCTGGATTTTATAATACATTTTACAAGAGTCTCCTCCTACTCTACACTTTATAGTACATTTTTAAAGCTTCCCCTCTTACTCTAGTTCCTACAACACATTTTACAAGAGTCTCCTCCTAATTGTTAAGTTTAGTATTTATTGGATCCGAACTAGACTATCCTGTTATAGTTGTATATACCTTATATTAATTTTACAAGATTCTCCTCCTACTCTAGATTTCATAATACATTTTACAAGAGTCTCCTCCTACTCTAACCTCTGTAGTACATTTTTAAAGAGTCCCCTCTTACTCTTGTTTTTACAACATACTTTACAAGAGTCTCCTCCAAAATTGTTTAAATTAGTATTTATTGGATCAGAACTATACTATCTTGTAATAGTTTTATATACCCTATATTAATTTTACAAGAGTCTCCTCCTACTCTAGATTTTATAATACATTTTACAAAGGTCTCCTCCTACTCTACACCTTATAGTATATATTTAAAGAGTCCCCTCTTACTCCAGTTCTTACAACACATTTCATAGGAATTGTTTGGCTTAGTATTTATGCGATCCTAACTAGACTATCTTGTAATAGTTGTATATAACCTATATTAATTTTACAAGAGTCTTCTCCTACTCTAGATTTTATAATTCATTTTACAGGACTCTCCTCCAACTCTAGACTTTATAGTACATTTTTAAAGAGTCCCCTCTTACTCTAGTTCTTACAACACATTTTACAAGAGTCTCCTTCTAATTGTTCAATTTAGTATTTATTGGATCCGAACTAGATTATCTTCTAATAGTTGTATATACCTTATATTAATTTTACAAGAATTTCCTCCTACCCTAGATTTTATAATACATTTTACAAGAGTCTCCTCCAACTCTACACTTTATAGTACATTTATAATGATTCCCTCCATTACTCTAGTTCTTAAAACAAATTTTATAGGATTTGTTTAGTTTAGTATTTATTGGATCCGAACTAGACTATCTTGTAATAGTTGTATATACGTTATATTAATTTTACAAGAGTTTCCTCCTACTCTAGATTTTATAATACATTTTACAAGAGTCTCCTCCTACTCTACACTTTATAGTACATTTTTAAAGAGTCCCCTCTTACTCTAGTTCTTACAACACATTTTACAAGAGTCTCCTCCTAATTGTTAAGTTTAGTATTTATTGGATCCGAACTAGACTATCCTGTTATAGTTGTATATACCTTATATTAATTTTACAAGATTCTCCTCCTACTCTAGATTTCATAATACATTTTACAAGAGTCTTCTCCTCCTCGAACCTCTATAGTACATTTTTTAAGAGTCCCCTCTTACTCTTGTTTTTAATATACTTTACAAGAGTCTCCTCCAAATTGTTTAAATTAGTATTTATTGGATCAGAACTATACTATCTTGTAATAGTTGCATATACCCTATATTAATTTTACAAGAGTCTCCTCCTACTCTAGATTTTATAATACATTTTACAAAGGTCTCCTCCTACTCTACACTTTATAGTATATATTTAAAGAGTCCCCTCTTACTCTAGTTCTTACAACACATTTCATAGGAATTGTTTGGCTTAGTATTTATGGGATCCTAACTAGACTATCTTGTAATAGTTGTATATAACCTATATTAATTTTACAAGAGTCTTCTCCTACTCTAGATTTTATAATTCATTTTTCAGGAGTCTCCTCCAACTCTAGACTTTATAGTACATTTTTAAAGAGTCCCCTCTTACTCTAGTTCTTACAACACATTTTACAAGAGTCTCCTCCTAATTGTTTAATTTAGTATTTATTGGATCCGAACTAGATTATCTTCTAATAGTTGTATATACCTTATATTAATTTTACAAGAATTTCCTCCTACTCTAGATTTTATAATACATTTTACAAGATTCTCCTCCAACTCTACACTTTATAGTACATTTATAAAGATTCCCTCCATTACTCTAGTTCTTAAAACAAATTTTATAGGATTTGTTTAGTTTAGTATTTATTGGATCCGAACGAGACCATCTTTCAATAGTTGTATTTACCCTATATTAATTTTACAAGAGTCTCCTCCTACTCTAGACCTTATAGTACATTTTTAGAGATTCTCCTCTTATTCTAGTTCTTACAACACATTTTACAAGAGTCTCCCCTTTTTTTAATTTAGTATTTATTGGATCCGAACTAGACTATCTTGTAATAGTTGTATATATGTTATATTAATTTTACAAGAGTTTCCTCCTACTCTAGATTTTATAATACATTTTACAAGAGTCTCCTCCTACTCTACACTTTATAGTACATTTTTAAACAGTCCCCTCTTACTCTAGTTCTTACAACACACTTCATAGGAATTGTTTGGCTTAGTATTTATGGGATCCTAACTAGACTATCTTGTAATAGTTGTATATAACCTATATTAATTTTACAAGATTCTTCTCCTACTCTAGATTTTATAATACATTTTACAAGAGTCTCCTCCAACTCTAGACTTTATAGTACATTTTTAAAGAGTCCCCTCTTACTCTAGTTCTTACAACACATTTTACAAGAGTCTCCTCCTAATTGTTTAATTTAGTATTTATTGGATCCGAACTAGAATATCTTGTAATAGTTGTATATACTTCTACAAGAGTCTCCTCCTACTCTAGATTTTATAATACATTTTACAAGAGTCTCCAAAAACTCTACACTTTATAGTACATTTTTAAAGATTCCCCTCTTACTCTAGTTCTTACAACACATTTTTAGGAATTGTTTAGTTTAGTATTTATTGGATCCGAACTAAACTACCTTATAATAGTTGTATATACTTTATATTAATTTTACAAGAGTGTCCTCCTACTCTAGAATTTATAATACATTTTACAAGGGTCTCCTCCTACTCTACACTTTATAGTACATTTTTAAAGAGTCCCCTCTTACTCTAGTTCTTACAACACATTTTATAGGAATTTTTTAGTTTAGTATTTATTGGATCCGAACTAAACTACCTTGTAATAGTTGTATATACTTTATATTAATTTTACAAGAGTGTCCTCCTACTCTAGAATTTATAATACATTTTACAAGGGTCTCCTCCTACTCTACACTTTATAGTACATTTTTAAAGAGTCCCCTCTTACTCTAGTTCTTACAACACATTTCACAAGAGTCTCCTGTATTTTTTAATTTAGTATGTATTGGATCCGAACTAGACTATCTTCTAATAGTTGTATATACCTAATATTAATTTTACAAGAGTCTCCTCCTACTCTAGACCTTATAGTACATTTTTATAGATTCCCCTCTTACTCTAGTTCGTAAAACATATGTTATAGGAATTGTTTGGTTTATTATTTATTGGATCCGAACTAGACCATCTTTCTATAGTTGTATTTACCCTATATTAATTTTACAAGAGTCTCCTCCTACTCTAGACTATATAGTACATTTTTAAATACTCCCCTCTTAATCTAGTTCTTACAACACATTTTACAAGAGTCCTTTATTTTTTAATTTAGAATTTATTGGATCCGAACTAGACTATCTTGTAATAGTTGTATATGCCTTATTTTAATTTTACAAGAATTTCCTCCTACTCTAGATTTTATAATACATTTTACGAGAGTCTCCTCAAACTCTACACTTTATAGTACATTTTAAAAGATTTCCCTCTTACTCTAGTTCTTACAACACATTTTACAGGAAAAGTTTAGTTTAGTATTTATTGGATCCGAACTAGACTATCTTGTAATAGTTGTATATACCTTGTATTAATTTTAAAAGAGTCTCCTCTTACTCTAGATTTTATAATACATTTTACAAGAGTCTCCTCCTACTCTAGACCTTATAGTACATTTTTAGAGATTCCCCTCTTACTCTAGTTCTTACAACACATTTTACAAGAGTCTTCTCTTTTTTTAATGTAGTATTTATTGGATCCAAACTAGACTATCTTGTAATAGTTGTATATAGGTTATATTAATTTTACAAGAGTTTCCTCCTACTCTAGTTTTTATTATACATTTTACAAGAGTCTCCTCCTACTCTACACTTTATAGTACATTTTTAAAGAGTCGCCTCTTACTCTAGTTCTTACAACACATTTTACAGGAAAAGTTTAGATTAGTATTAATTGGATCCGAACTAGACTATCTTGTAATAGTTGTATATAACCTATATTAATTTTACAAGAGTCTTCTCCTACTCTAGATTTTATAATTCATTTTACAGGAGTCTCCTCCAACTCTAGACTTTATAGTACATTTTTAAAGAGTCCCCTCTTACTCTAGTTCTTACAACACATTTTACAAGAGTCTTCTCTTTTTTTAATGTAGTATTTATTGGATCCAAACTAGACTATCTTGTAATAGTTGTATATAACCTATATTAATTTTACAAGAGTCTTCTCCTACTCTAGATTTTATAATTCATTTTACAGGAGTCTCCTCCAACTCAAGACTTTATAGTACATTTTTAAAGAGTCCCCTCTTACTCTAATTCTTACAACACATTTTACAAGAGTCTCCTCCTAATTGTTTAATTTAGTATTTATTGGATCCGAACTAGATTATCTTCTAATAGTTGTATATACCTTATATTAATTTTACAAGAATTTCCTCCTACTCTAGATTTTATAATACATTTTACAAGATTCTCCTCCAACTCTACACTTTATAGTACATTTATAAAGATTCCCTCCATTACTCTAGTTCTTAAAACAAATTTTATAGGATTTGTTTAGTTTAGTATTTATTGGATCCGAACTAGACTATCTTGTAATAGTTGTATATACGTTATATTAATTTTACAAGAGTCTCCTCCTACTCTAGATTTTATAATACATAAAAAAACGTGTCCTCCAACTCTACACTTTATAGTACATTTTTAAAGATTCCCTCCATTACTCTAGTTCTTAAAACAAATTTTATAGGATTTGTTTGGTTTAGTATTTATTGGATCCGAACGAGACCATCTTTCAATAGTTGTATTTACCCTATATTAATTTTACAAGAGTCTCCTCCTACTCTAGACCTTATAGTACATTTTTAGAGATTATCCTCTTATTCTAGTTCTTACAACACATTTTACAAGAGTCTCCCCTTTTTTTAATTTAGTATTTATTGGATCCGAACTAGACTATCTTGTAATAGTTGTATATAGGTTATATTAATTTTACAAGAGTTTCCTCCTACTCTAGATTTTATAATACATTTTACAAGAGTCTCCTCCTACTCTACACTTTATAGTACATTTTTAAACAGTTCCCTCTTACTCTAGTTCTTACAACACATTTCATAGGAATTGTTTGGCTTAGTATTTATGGGATCCTAACTAGACTATCTTGTAATAGTTGTATATAACCTATATTAATTTTACAAGAGTCTTCTCCTACTCTAGATTTTATAATACATTTTACAAGAGTCTCCTCCAACTCTAGACTTTATAGTACATTTTTAAAGAGTCCCCTCTTACTCTAGTTCTTACAACACATTTTACAAGAGTCTCCTCCTAATTGTTTAATTTAGTATTTATTGGATCCGAACTAGAATATCTTGTAATAGTTGTATATACTTCTACAAGAGTCTCCTCCTACTCTAGATTTTATAATACATTTCACAAGAGTCTCCAAAAACTCTACACTTTATAGTACATTTTTAAAGATTCCCCTCTTACTCTAGTTCTTACAACACATTTTTAGGAATTGTTTAGTTTAGTATTTATTGGATCCGAACTAAACTACCTTGTAATAGTTGTATATACTTTATATTAATTTTACAAGAGTGTCCTCCTACTCTAGAATATATAATACATTTTACAAGGGTCTCCTCCTACTCTACACTTTATAGTACATTTTTAAAGAGTCCCCTCTTACTCTAGTTCTTACAACACATTTCACAAGAGTCTCCTGTATTTTTTAATTTGGTATGTATTGGATCCGAACTAGACTATCTTCTAATAGTTGTATATACCTAATATTAATTTTACAAGAGTCTCCTCCTACTCTAGACTTTATAGTACATTTTTAAAGATTCCCCTCTTACTCTAGTTCGTAAAACATATGTTATAGGAATTGTTTAGTTTAGTATTTATTGGATCCGAACTAGACCATCTTTCTATAGTTGTATTTACCCTATATTAATTTTACAAGAGTCTCCTCCTACTCTAGACTATATAGTACATTTTTAAATACTCCCCTCTTAATCTAGTTCTTACAACACATTTTACAAGAGTCCTTTATTTTTTAATTTAGAATTTATTGGATCCGAACTAGACTGTCTTGTAATAGTTGTATATGCCTTATTTTAATTTTACAAGAATTTCCTCCTACTCTAGATTTTATAATACATTTTACGAGAGTCTCCTCAAACTCTACACTTTATAGTACATTTTTAAAGATTTCCCTCTTACTCTAGTTCTTACAACACATTTTACAGGAAAAGTTTAGTTTAGTATTTATTGGATCCGAACTAGACTATCTTGTAATAGTTGTATATACCTTGTATTAATTTTAAAAGAGTCTCCTCTTACTCTAGATTTTATAATACATTTTACAAGAGTCTCCTCCTACTCTAGACCTTATAGTTCATTTTTAGAGATTCCCCTCTTACTCTAGTTCTTACAACACATTTTACAAGAGTCTTCTCTTTTTTTAATGTAGTATTTATTGGATCCAAACTAGACTATCTTGTAATAGTTGTATATAGGTTATATTAATTTTACAAGAGTTTCCTCCTACTCTAGTTTTTATTATACATTTTACAAGAGTCTCCTCCTACTCTACACTTTATAGTACATTTTTAAAGAGTCCCCTCTTACTCTAGTTCTTACAACACATTTTACAGGAAAAGTTTAGTTTAGTATTTATTGGATCCGAACTAGACTATCTTGTAATAGTTGTATATACCTTATATTAATTTTACAAGATTCTCCTCCTACTCTAGATTTCATAATACATTTTACAAGAGTCTCCTCCTCCTCGAACCTCTATAGTACATTTTTTAAGAGTCCCCTCTTACTCTTGTTTTTACAACATACTTTACAAGAGTCTCCTCCAAATTGTTTAAATTAGTATTTATTGGATCAGAACTATACTATCTTGTAATAGTTGTATATACCCTATATTAATTTTACAAGAGTCTCCTCCTACTCTAGATTTTATAATATATTTTACAAAGGTCTCCTCCTACTCTACACTTTATAGTATATATTTAAAGAGTCCCCTCTTACTCTAGTTCTTACAACACATTTCATAGGAATTGTTTGGCTTAGTATTTATGGGATCCTAACTAGACTATCTTGTAATAGTTGTATATAACTTATATTAATTTTACAAGAGTCTTCTCCTACTCTAGATTTTATAATACATTTTACGAGAGTCTCCTTAAACTCAACACTTTATAGTACATGTTTAAAGATTTCCCTCTTACTCTAGTTCTTACAACACATTTTACAGGAAAAGTTTAGTTTAGTATTTATTGGATCCGAACTAGACTATCTTGTAATAGTTGTATATACCTTGTATTAATTTTAAAAGAGTCTCCTCTTACTCTAGATTTTATAATACATTTTACAAGAGTCTCCTCCTACTCTAGACCTTATAGTACATTTTTAGAGATTCCCCTCTTACTCTAGTTCTTACAACACATTTTACAAGAGTCTTCTCTTTTTTTAATGTAGTATTTATTGGATCCAAACTAGACTATCTTGTAATAGTTGTATATAGGTTATATTAATTTTACAAGAGTTTCCTCCTACTCTAGTTTTTATTATACATTTTACAAGAGTCTCCTCCTACTCTACACTTTATAGTACATTTTTAAAGAGTCCCCTCTTACTCTAGTTCTTACAACACATTTTACAGGAAAAGTTTTGTTTAGTATTTATTGGATCCGAACTAGACTATCTTGTAATAGTTGTATATACCTTATATTAATTTTACAAGATTCTCCTCCTACTCTAGATTTCATAATACATTTTACAAGAGTCTCCTCCTCCTCGAACCTCTATAGTACATTTTTTAAGAGTCCCCTCTTACTCTTGTTTTTACAACATACTTTACAAGAGTCTCCTCCAAATTGTTTAAATTAGTATTTACTGGATCAGAACTATACTATCTTGTAATAGTTGTATATAACCTATATTAATTTTACAAGAGTCTTCTCCTACTCTAGATTTTATAATTCATTTTACAGGAGTCTCCTCCAACTCTAGACTTTATAGTACATTTTTAAAGAGTCCCCTCTTACTCTAGTTCTTACAACACATTTTACAAGAGGCTCCTCCTAATTGTTTAATTTAGTATTTATTGGATCTGAACTAGATTATCTTCTAATAGTTGTATATACCTTATATTAATTTTACAAGAATTTCCTCCTACTCTAGATTTTATAATACATTTTACAAGAGTCTCCTCCAACTCTACACTTTATAGTACATTTATAAAGATTCCCTCCATTACTCTAGTTCTTAAAACAAATTTTATAGGATTTGTTTAGTTTAGTATTTATTGGATCCGAACGAGACCATCTTTCAATAGTTGTATTTACCCTATATTAATTTTACAAGAGTCTCCTCCTACTCTAGACCTTATAGTACATTTTTAGAGATTCTCCTCTTATTCTAGTTCTTACAACACATTTTACAAGAGTCTCCCCTTTTTAATTTAGTATTTATTGGATCCGAACTAGACTATCTTGTAATAGTTGTATATAGGTTATATTAATTTTACAAGAGTTTCCTCCTACTCTAGATTTTATAATACATTTTACAAGAGTCTCCTCCTACTCTACACTTTATAGTACATTTTTAAAGAGTCCCCTCTTACTCTAGTTCTTACAACACATTTCATAGGAATTGTTTGGCTTAGTATTTATGGGATCCTAACTAGACTATCTTGTAATAGTTGTATATAACCTATATTAATTTTACAAGAGTCTTCTCCTACTCTAGATTTTATAATACATTTTACAAGAGTCTCCTCCAACTCTAGACTTTATAGTACATTTTTAAAGAGTCCCCTCTTACTCTAGTTCTTACAACACATTTTACAAGAGTCTCCTCCTAATTGTTTAATTTAGTATTTATTGGATCCGAACTAGAATATCTTGTAATAGTTGTATATACTTCTACAAGAGTCTCCTCCTACTCTAGATTTTATAATACATTTCACAAGAGTCTCCAAAAACTCTACACTTTATAGTACATTTTTAAAGATTCCCCTCTTACTCTAGTTCTTACAACACATTTTTAGGAATTGTTTGGTTTAGTATTTATTGGATCCGAACTAAACTACCTTGTAATAGTTGTATATACTTTATATTAATTTTACAAGAGTGTCCTCCTACTCTAGAATATATAATACATTTTACAAGGGTCTCCTCCTACTCTACACTTTATAGTACATTTTTAAAGAGTCCCCTCTTACTCTAGTTCTTACAACACATTTTATAGGAATTGTTTAGTTTAGTATTTATTGGATCCGAACTAAACTACCTTGTAATAGTTGTATATACTTTATATTAATTTTACAAGAGTGTCCTCCTACTCTAGAATTTATAATACATTTTACAAGGGTCTCCTCCTACTCTACACTTTATAGTACATTTTTAAAGAGTCCCCTCTTACTCTAGTTCTTACAACACATTTCACAAGAGTCTCCTGTATTTTTTAATTTGGTATGTATTGGATCCGAACTAGACTATCTTCTAATAGTTGTATATACCTAATATTAATTTTACAAGAGTCTCCTCCTACTCTAGACTTTATAGTACATTTTTAAAGATTCCCCTCTTACTCTAGTTCGTAAAACATATGTTATAGGAATTGTTTAGTTTAGTATTTATTGGATCCGAACTAGACCATCTTTCTATAGTTGTATTTACCCTATATTAATTTTACAAGAGTCTCCTCCTACTCTAGACTATATAGTACATTTTTAAATACTCCCCTCTTAATCTAGTTCTTACAACACATTTTACAAGAGTCCTTTATTTTTTAATTTAGAATTTATTGGATCCGAACTAGACTGTCTTGTAATAGTTGTATATGCCTTATTTTAATTTTACAAGAATTTCCTCCTACTCTAGATTTTATAATACATTTTACGAGAGTCTCCTCAAACTCTACACTTTATAGTACATTTTTAAAGATTTCCCTCTTACTCTAGTTCTTACAACACATTTTACAGGAAAAGTTTAGTTTAGTATTTATTGGATCCGAACTAGACTATCTTGTAATAGTTGTATATACCTTGTATTAATTTTAAAAGAGTCTCCTCTTACTCTAGATTTTATAATACATTTTACAAGAGTCTCCTCCTACTCTAGAACTTATAGTTCATTTTTAGAGATTCCCCTCTTACTCTAGTTCTTACAACACATTTTACAAGAGTCTTCTCTTTTTTTAATGTAGTATTTATTGGATCCAAACTAGACTATCTTGTAATAGTTGTATATAGGTTATATTAATTTTACAAGAGTTTCCTCCTACTCTAGTTTTTATTATACATTTTACAAGAGTCTCCTCCTACTCTACACTTTATAGTACATTTTTAAAGAGTCCCCTCTTACTCTAGTTCTTACAACACATTTTACAGGAAAAGTTTAGTTTAGTATTTATTGGATCCGAACTAGACTATCTTGTAATAGTTGTATATACCTTATATTAATTTTACAAGATTCTCCTCCTACTCTAGATTTCATAATACATTTTACAAGAGTCTCCTCCTCCTCGAACCTCTATAGTACATTTTTTAAGAGTCCCCTCTTACTCTTGTTTTTACAACATACTTTACAAGAGTCTCCTCCAAATTGTTTAAATTAGTATTTATTGGATCAGAACTATACTATCTTGTAATAGTTGTATATACCCTATATTAATTTTACAAGAGTCTCCTCCTACTCTAGATTTTATAATATATTTTACAAAGTTCTCCTCCTACTCTACACTTTATAGTATATATTTAAAGAGTCCCCTCTTACTCTAGTTCTTACAACACATTTCATAGGAATTGTTTGGCTTAGTATTTATGGGATCCTAACTAGACTATCTTGTAATAGTTGTATATAACTTATATTAATTTTACAAGAGTCTTCTCCTACTCTAGATTTTATAATACATTTTACGAGAGTCTCCTCAAACTCAACACTTTATAGTACATGTTTAAAGATTTCCCTCTTACTCTAGTTCTTACAACACATTTTACAGGAAAAGTTTAGTTTAGTATTTATTGGATCCGAACTAGACTATCTTGTAATAGTTGTATATACCTTGTATTAATTTTAAAAGAGTCTCCTCTTACTCTAGATTTTATAATACATTTTACAAGAGTCTCCTCCTACTCTAGACCTTATAGTACATTTTTAGAGATTCCCCTCTTACTCTAGTTCTTACAACACATTTTACAAGAGTCTTCTCTTTTTTTAATGTAGTATTTATTGGATCCAAACTAGACTATCTTGTAATAGTTGTATATAGGTTATATTAATTTTACAAGAGTTTCCTCCTACTCTAGTTTTTATTATACATTTTACAAGAGTCTCCTCCTACTCTACACTTTATAGTACATTTTTAAAAAGTCCCCTCTTACTCTAGTTCTTACAACACATTTTACAGGAAAAGTTTTGTTTAGTATTTATTGGATCCGAACTAGACTATCTTGTAATAGTTGTATATACCTTATATTAATTTTACAAGATTCTCCTCCTACTCTAGATTTCATAATACATTTTACAAGAGTCTCCTCCTCCTCGAACCTCTATAGTACATTTTTTAAGAGTCCCCTCTTACTCTTGTTTTTACAACATACTTTACAAGAGTCTCCTCCAAATTGTTTAAATTAGTATTTACTGGATCAGAACTATACTATCTTGTAATAGTTGTATATAACCTATATTAATTTTACAAGAGTCTTCTCCTACTCTAGATTTTATAATTCATTTTACAGGAGTCTCCTCCAACTCTAGACTTTATAGTACATTTTTAAAGAGTCCCCTCTTACTCTAGTTCTTACAACACATTTTACAAGAGGCTCCTCCTAATTGTTTAATTTAGTATTTATTGGATCTGAACTAGATTATCTTCTAATAGTTGTATATACCTTATATTAATTTTACAAGAATTTCCTCCTACTCTAGATTTTATAATACATTTTACAAGAGTCTCCTCCAACTCTACACTTTATAGTACATTTATAAAGATTCCCTCCATTACTCTAGTTCTTAAAACAAATTTTATAGGATTTGTTTAGTTTAGTATTTATTGGATCCGAACGAGACCATCTTTCAATAGTTGTATTTACCCTATATTAATTTTACAAGAGTCTCCTCCTACTCTAGACCTTATAGTACATTTTTAGAGATTCTCCTCTTATTCTAGTTCTTACAACACATTTTACAAGAGTCTCCCCTTTTTAATTTAGTATTTATTGGATCCGAACTAGACTATCTTGTAATAGTTGTATATAGGTTATATTAATTTTACAAGAGTTTCCTCCTACTCTAGATTTTATAATATATTTTACAAGAGTCTCCTCCTACTCTACACTTTATAGTACATTTTTAAAGAGTCCCCTCTTACTCTAGTTCTTACAACACATTTCATAGGAATTGTTTGGCTTAGTATTTATGGGATCCTAACTAGACTATCTTGTAATAGTTGTATATAACCTATATTAATTTTACAAGAGTCTTCTCCAACTCTAGATTTTATAATACATTTTACAAGAGTCTCCTCCAACTCTAGACTTTATAGTACATTTTTAAAGAGTCCCCTCTTACTCTAGTTCTTAAAACACATTTTACAAGAGTCTCCTCCTAATTGTTTAATTTAGTATTTATTGGATCCAAACTAGAATATCTTGTAATAGTTGTATATACTTCTACAAGAGTCTCCTCCTACTCTAGATTTTATAATACATTTTACAAGAGTCTCCTAAAACTCTACACTTTATAGTACATTTTTAAAGATTCCCCTCTTACTCTAGTTCTTACAACACATTTTATAGGAATTGTTTAGTTTAGTATTTATTGGATCCGAACTAAACTACCTTGTAATAGTTGTATATACTTTATATTAATTTTACAAGAGTGTCCTCCTACTCTAGAATTTATAATACATTTTACAAGGGTCTCCTCCTACTCTACACTTTATAGTACATTTTTAAAGAGTCCCCTCTTACTCTAGTTCTTACAACACATTTCACAAGAGTCTCCTGTATTTTTTAATTTAGTATGTATTGGATCCGAACTAGACTATCTTCTAATAGTTGTATATACCTAATATTAATTTTACAAGAGTCTCCTCCTACTCTAGACTTTATAGTACATTTTTAAAGATTCCCCTCTTACTCTAGTTCGCAAAACTTATGTTATAGGAATTGTTTGGTTTAGTATTTATTGGATCCGAACTAGACCATCTTTCTACAGTTGTATTTACCCTATATTAATTTTACAAGAGTCTTCTCCTACTCTAGACTATATAGTACATTTTTAAATACTCCCCTCTTAATCTAGTTCTTACAACACATTTTACAAGAGTCCTTTATTTTTTAATTTAGAATTTATTGGATCCGAACTAGACTATCTTGTAATAGTTGTATATGCCTTATTTTAATTTTACAAGAATTTCCTCCTACTCTAGATTTTATAATACATTTTACGAGAGTGTCCTCAAACTCTACACTTTATAGTACATTTTTAAAGATTTCCCTCTTACTCTAGTTCTTACAACACATTTTACAGGAAAAGTTTAGTTTAGTATTTATTGGATCCGAACTAGACTATCTTGTAATAGTTGTATATACCTTGTATTAATTTTAAAAGAGTCTCCTCTTACTCTAGATTTTATAATACATTTTACAAGAGTCTCCTCCTACTCTACATTTTATAGTACATTTTTAAAGAGTCCCCTCTTACTCTAGTTCTTACAACACATTTCATAGGAATTGTTTGGCTTAGTATTTATGGGATCCTAACTAGACTATCTTGTAATAGTTGTATATAACCTATATTAATTTTACAAGAGTCTTCTCCTACTCTAGATTTTATAATACATTTTACAAGAGTCTCCTCCAACTCTAGACTTTATAGTACATTTTTAAAGAGTCCCCTCTTACTCTAGTTCTTACAACACATTTTACAAGAGTCTCCTCCTAATTGTTTAATTTAGTATTTATTGGATCCGAACTAGAATATCTTGTTATAGTTGTATATACTTCTACAAGAGTCTCCTCCTACTCTAGATTTTATAATACATTTTACAAGAGTCTCCTCCTACTCTACACTTTATAGTACATTTTTAAAGATTCCCCTCTTACTCTAGTTCTTACAACACATTTTATAGGAATTGTTTAGTTTAGTATTTATTGGATCCGAACTAAACTACCTTGTAATAGTTGTATATAGGTTATATTAATTTTACAAGAGTTTCCTCCTACTCTAGTTTTTATTATACATTTTACAAGAGTCTCCTCCTACTCTACACTTTATAGTACATTTTTAAAGAGTCCCCTCTTACTCTAGTTCTTACAACACATTTTACAGGAAAAGTTTAGTTTAGTATTTATTGGATCCGAACTAGACTATCTTGTAATAGTTGTATATACCTTATATTAATTTTACAAGATTCTCCTCCTACTCTAGATTTCATAATACATTTTACAAGAGTCTCCTCCTCCTCGAACCTCTATAGTACATTTTTTAAGAGTCCCCTCTTACTCTTGTTTTTACAACATACTTTACAAGAGTCTCCTCTAAATTGTTTAAATTAGTATTTATTGGATCAGAACTATACTATCTTGTAATAGTTGTATATACCCTATATTAATTTTACAAGAGTCTCCTCCTACTCTAGATTTTATAATACATTTTACAAAGGTCTCCTCCTACTCTACACTTTATAGTATATATTTAAAGAGTCCCCTCTTACTCTAGTTCTTAAAACACATTTCATAGGAATTGTTTGGCTTAGTATTTATGGGATCCTAACTAGACTATCTTGTAATAGTTGTATATAACCTATATTAATTTTACAAGAGTCTTCTCCTACTCTAGATTTTATAATACATTATACAAGAGTCTCCTCCAACTCTAGACTTTATAGTACATTTTTAAAGAGTCCCCTCTTACTCTAGTTCTTACAACACATTTTATAGGAATTGTTTAGTTTAGTATTTATTGGATCCGAACTAAACTACCTTTTAATAGTTGTATATACTTTATATTAATTTTACAAGAGTGTCCTCCTACTCTAGAATTTATAATACATTTTACAAGGGTCTCCTCCTACTCTACACTTTATAGTACATTTTTAAAGAGTCCCCTCTTACTCTAGTTCTTACAACACATTTCACAAGAGTCTCCTGTATTTTTTAATTTGGTATGTATTGGATCCGAACTAGACTATCTTCTAATAGTTGTATATACCTAATATTAATTTTACAAGAGTCTCCTCCTACTCTAGACTTTATAGTACATTTTTAAAGATTCCCCTCTTACTCTAGTTCGTAAAACATATGTTATAGGAATTGTTTAGTTTAGTATTTATTGGATCCGAACTAGACCATCTTTCTATAGTTGTATTTACCCTATATTAATTTTACAAGAGTCTCCTCCTACTCTAGACTATATAGTACATTTTTAAATACTCCCCTCTTAATCTAGTTCTTACAACACATTTTACAAGAGTCCTTTATTTTTTAATTTAGAATTTATTGGATCCGAACTAGACTATCTTGTAATAGTTGTATATGCCTTATTTTAATTTTACAAGAATTTCCTCCTACTCTAGATTTTATAATACATTTTACGAGAGTGTCCTCAAACTCTACACTTTATAGTACATTTTTAAAGATTTCCCTCTTACTCTAGTTCTTACAACACATTTTACAGGAAAAGTTTAGTTTAGTATTTATTGGATCCGAACTAGACTATCTTGTAATAGTTGTATATACCTTGTATTAATTTTAAAAGAGTCTCCTCTTACTCTAGATTTTATAATACATTTTACAAGAGTCTCCTCCTACTCTACATTTTATAGTACATTTTTAAAGAGTCCCCTCTTACTCTAGTTCTTACAACACATTTCATAGGAATTGTTTGGCTTAGTATTTATGGGATCCTAACTAGACTATCTTGTAATAGTTGTATATAACCTATATTAATTTTACAAGAGTCTTCTCCTACTCTAGATTTTATAATACATTTTACAAGAGTCTCCTCCAACTCTAGACTTTATAGTACATTTTTAAAGAGTCCCCTCTTACTCTAGTTCTTACAACACATTTTACAAGAGTCTCCTCCTAATTGTTTAATTTAGTATTTATTGGATCCGAACTAGAATATCTTGTTATAGTTGTATATACTTCTACAAGAGTCTCCTCCTACTCTAGATTTTATAATACATTTTACAAGAGTCTCCTCCTACTCTACACTTTATAGTACATTTTTAAAGATTCCCCTCTTACTCTAGTTCTTACAACACATTTTATAGGAATTGTTTAGTTTAGTATTTATTGGATCCGAACTAAACTACCTTGTAATAGTTGTATATAGGTTATATTAATTTTACAAGAGTTTCCTCCTACTCTAGTTTTTATTATACATTTTACAAGAGTCTCCTCCTACTCTACACTTTATAGTACATTTTTAAAGAGTCCCCTCTTACTCTAGTTCTTACAACACATTTTACAGAAAAGTTTAGTTTAGTATTTATTGGATCCGAACTAGACTATCTTGTAATAGTTGTATATACCTTATATTAATTTTACAAGATTCTCCTCCTACTCTAGATTTCATAATACATTTTACAAGAGTCTCCTCCTCCTCGAACCTCTATAGTACATTTTTTAAGAGTCCCCTCTTACTCTTGTTTTTACAACATACTTTACAAGAGTCTCCTCTAAATTGTTTAAATTAGTATTTATTGGATCAGAACTATACTATCTTGTAATAGTTGTATATACCCTATATTAATTTTACAAGAGTCTCCTCCTACTCTAGATTTTATAATACATTTTACAAAGGTCTCCTCCTACTCTACACTTTATAGTATATATTTAAAGAGTCCCCTCTTACTCTAGTTCTTAAAACACATTTCATAGGAATTGTTTGGCTTAGTATTTATGGGATCCTAACTAGACTATCTTGTAATAGTTGTATATAACCTATATTAATTTTACAAGAGTCTTCTCCTACTCTAGATTTTATAATACATTATACAAGAGTCTCCTCCAACTCTAGACTTTATAGTACATTTTTAAAGAGTCCCCTCTTACTCTAGTTCTTACAACACATTTTATAGGAATTGTTTAGTTTAGTATTTATTGGATCCGAACTAAACTACCTTTTAATAGTTGTATATACTTTATATTAATTTTACAAGAGTGTCCTCCTACTCTAGAATTTATAATACATTTTACAAGGGTCTCCTCCTACTCTACACTTTATAGTACATTTTTAAAGAGTCCCCTCTTACTCTAGTTCTTACAACACATTTCACAAGAGTCTCCTGTATTTTTTAATTTGGTATGTATTGGATCCGAACTAGACTATCTTCTAATAGTTGTATATACCTAATATTAATTTTACAAGAGTCTCCTCCTACTCTAGACTTTATAGTACATTTTTAAAGATTCCCCTCTTACTCTAGTTCGTAAAACATATGTTATAGGAATTGTTTAGTTTAGTATTTATTGGATCCGAACTAGACCATCTTTCTATAGTTGTATTTACCCTATATTAATTTTACAAGAGTCTCCTCCTACTCTAGACTATATAGTACATTTTTAAATACTCCCCTCTTAATCTAGTTCTTACAACACATTTTACAAGAGTCCTTTATTTTTTAATTTAGAATTTATTGGATCCGAACTAGACTGTCTTGTAATAGTTGTATATGCCTTATTTTAATTTTACAAGAATTTCCTCCTACTCTAGATTTTATAATACATTTTACGAGAGTCTCCTCAAACTCTACACTTTATAGTACATTTTTAAAGTTTTCCCTCTTACTCTAGTTCTTACAACACATTTTACAGGAAAAGTTTAGTTTAGTATTTATTGGATCCGAACTAGACTATCTTGTAATAGTTGTATATACCTTGTATTAATTTTAAAAGAGTCTCCTCTTACTCTAGATTTTATAATACATTTTACAAGAGTCTCCTCCTACTCTAGACCTTATAGTACATTTTTAGAGATTCCCCTCTTACTCTAGTTCTTACAACACATTTTACAAGAGTCTTCTCTTTTTTTAATGTAGTATTTATTGGATCCAAACTAGACTATCTTGTAATAGTTGTATATAGGTTATATTAATTTTACAAGAGTTTCCTCCTACTCTAGTTTTTATTATACATTTTACAAGAGTCTCCTCCTACTCTACACTTTATAGTACATTTTTAAAGAGTCCCCTCTTACTCTAGTTCTTACAACACATTTTACAGGAAAAGTTTTGTTTAGTATTTATTGGATCCGAACTAGACTATCTTGTAATAGTTGTATATACCTTATATTAATTTTACAAGATTCTCCTCCTACTCTAGATTTCATAATACATTTTACAAGAGTCTCCTCCTCCTCGAACCTCTATAGTACATTTTTTAAGAGTCCCCTCTTACTCTTGTTTTTACAACATACTTTACAAGAGTCTCCTCCAAATTGTTTAAATTAGTATTTACTGGATCAGAACTATACTATCTTGTAATAGTTGTATATAACCTATATTAATTTTACAAGAGTCTTCTCCTACTCTAGATTTTATAATTCATTTTACAGGAGTCTCCTCCAACTCTAGACTTTATAGTACATTTTTAAAGAGTCCCCTCTTACTCTAGTTCTTACAACACATTTTACAAGAGGCTCCTCCTAATTGTTTAATTTAGTATTTATTGGATCTGAACTAGATTATCTTCTAATAGTTGTATATACCTTATATTAATTTTACAAGAATTTCCTCCTACTCTAGATTTTATAATACATTTTACAAGAGTCTCCTCCAACTCTACACTTTATAGTACATTTATAAAGATTCCCTCCATTACTCTAGTTCTTAAAACAAATTTTATAGGATTTGTTTAGTTTAGTATTTATTGGATCCGAACGAGACCATCTTTCAATAGTTGTATTTACCCTATATTAATTTTACAAGAGTCTCCTCCTACTCTAGACCTTATAGTACATTTTTAGAGATTCTCCTCTTATTCTAGTTCTTACAACACATTTTACAAGAGTCTCCCCTTTTTAATTTAGTATTTATTGGATCCGAACTAGACTATCTTGTAATAGTTGTATATAGGTTATATTAATTTTACAAGAGTTTCCTCCTACTCTAGATTTTATAATATATTTTACAAGAGTCTCCTCCTACTCTACACTTTATAGTACATTTTTAAAGAGTCCCCTCTTACTCTAGTTCTTACAACACATTTCATAGGAATTGTTTGGCTTAGTATTTATGGGATCCTAACTAGACTATCTTGTAATAGTTGTATATAACCTATATTAATTTTACAAGAGTCTTCTCCAACTCTAGATTTTATAATACATTTTACAAGAGTCTCCTCCAACTCTAGACTTTATAGTACATTTTTAAAGAGTCCCCTCTTACTCTAGTTCTTAAAACACATTTTACAAGAGTCTCCTCCTAATTGTTTAATTTAGTATTTATTGGATCCAAACTAGAATATCTTGTAATAGTTGTATATACTTCTACAAGAGTCTCCTCCTACTCTAGATTTTATAATACATTTTACAAGAGTCTCCTAAAACTCTACACTTTATAGTACATTTTTAAAGATTCCCCTCTTACTCTAGTTCTTACAACACATTTTATAGGAATTGTTTAGTTTAGTATTTATTGGATCCGAACTAAACTACCTTGTAATAGTTGTATATACTTTATATTAATTTTACAAGAGTGTCCTCCTACTCTAGAATTTATAATACATTTTACAAGGGTCTCCTCCTACTCTACACTTTATAGTACATTTTTAAAGAGTCCCCTCTTACTCTAGTTCTTACAACACATTTCACAAGAGTCTCCTGTATTTTTTAATTTAGTATGTATTGGATCCGAACTAGACTATCTTCTAATAGTTGTATATACCTAATATTAATTTTACAAGAGTCTCCTCCTACTCTAGACTTTATAGTACATTTTTAAAGATTCCCCTCTTACTCTAGTTCGCAAAACTTATGTTATAGGAATTGTTTGGTTTAGTATTTATTGGATCCGAACTAGACCATCTTTCTACAGTTGTATTTACCCTATATTAATTTTACAAGAGTCTTCTCCTACTCTAGACTATATAGTACATTTTTAAATACTCCCCTCTTAATCTAGTTCTTACAACACATTTTACAAGAGTCCTTTATTTTTTAATTTAGAATTTATTGGATCCGAACTAGACTATCTTGTAATAGTTGTATATGCCTTATTTTAATTTTACAAGAATTTCCTCCTACTCTAGATTTTATAATACATTTTACGAGAGTCTCCTCAAACTCTACACTTTATAGTACATTTTTAAAGATTTCCCTCTTACTCTAGTTCTTACAACACATTTTACAGGAAAAGTTTAGTTTAGTATTTATTGGATCCGAACTAGACTATCTTGTAATAGTTGTATATACCTTGTATTAATTTTAAAAGAGTCTCCTCTTACTCTAGATTTTATAATACATTTTACAAGAGTCTCCTCCTACTCTACACTTTATAGTACATTTTTAAAGAGTCCCCTCTTACTCTAGTTCTTACAACACATTTCATAGGAATTGTTTGGCTTACTATTTATGGGATCCTAACTAGACTATCTTGTAATAGTTGTATATAACCTATATTAATTTTACAAGAGTCTTCTCCTACTCTAGATTTTATAATACATTTTACAAGAGTCTCCTCCAACTCTAGACTTTATAGTACATTTTTAAAGAGTCCCCTCTTACTCTAGTTCTTACAACACATTTTACAAGAGTCTCCTCCTAATTGTTTAATTTAGTATTTATTGGATCCGAACTAGAATATCTTGTTATAGTTGTATATACTTCTACAAGAGTCTCCTCCTACTCTAGATTTTATAATACATTTTACAAGAGTCTCCTCCTACTCTACACTTTATAGTACATTTTTAAAGATTCCCCTCTTACTCTAGTTCTTACAACACATTTTATAGGAATTGTTTAGTTTAGTATTTATTGGATCCGAACTAAACTACCTTGTAATAGTTGTATATAGGTTATATTAATTTTACAAGAGTTTCCTCCTACTCTAGTTTTTATTATACATTTTACAAGAGTCTCCTCCTACTCTACACTTTATAGTACATTTTTAAAGAGTCCCCTCTTACTCTAGTTCTTACAACACATTTTACAGGAAAAGTTTAGTTTAGTATTTATTGGATCCGAACTAGACTATCTTGTAATAGTTGTATATACCTTATATTAATTTTACAAGATTCTCCTCCTACTCTAGATTTCATAATACATTTTACAAGAGTCTCCTCCTCCTCGAACCTCTATAGTACATTTTTTAAGAGTCCCCTCTTACTCTTGTTTTTACAACATACTTTACAAGAGTCTCCTCTAAATTGTTTAAATTAGTATTTATTGGATCAGAACTATACTATCTTGTAATAGTTGTATATACCCTATATTAATTTTACAAGAGTCTCCTCCTACTCTAGATTTTATAATACATTTTACAAAGGTCTCCTCCTACTCTACACTTTATAGTATATATTAAAAGAGTCCCCTCTTACTCTAGTTCTTAAAACATATTTCATAGGAATTGTTTGGCTTAGTATTTATGGGATCCTAACTAGACTATCTTGTAATAGTTGTATATAACCTATATTAATTTTACAAGAGTCTTCTCCTACTCTAGATTTTATAATACATTATACAAGAGTCTCCTCCAACTCTAGACTTTATAGTACATTTTTAAAGAGTCCCCTCTTACTCTAGTTCTTACAACACATTTTATAGGAATTGTTTAGTTTAGTATTTATTGGATCCGAACTAAACTACCTTTTAATAGTTGTATATACTTTATATTAATTTTACAAGAGTGTCCTCCTACTCTAGAATTTATAATACATTTTACAAGGGTCTCCTCCTACTCTACACTTTATAGTACATTTTTAAAGAGTCCCCTCTTACTCTAGTTCTTACAACACATTTCATAGGAATTGTTTGGCTTAGTATTTATGGGATCCTAACTAGACTATCTTGTAATACTTGTATATAACTTATATTAATTTTACAAGAGTCTCCTCCTACTCTAGATTTTATAATACATTTTACAAGAGTCTCCTCCAACTCTAGACTTTATAGTACATTTTTAAACAGTCCCCTCCTACTCTAGTTCTTACAACACATTTTACAAGAGTCTCCTCCTAATTGTTTAATTTAGTATTTATCGGATCCGAACTAGACTATCTTCTCATAGTTGAATATACCTTATATTAATTTTACAAGAATTTCCTCCTACTCTAGATTTTATAATACATTTTACAAAAGTTTCCTCCAACTCTACACTTTATAGTACATTTTTAAAGAGTCCCCTCTTACTCCAGTTTTAACAATATACTTTACAAGAGTCTCCTCTAAATTGTTTAAATTAGTATTTATTGGATCAGACTATACTATCTTGTAAGAGTTGTATATATCTTATATTAATTTTACAAGAGTGTCCTCCTACTCTAGATTTTATAATACATTTTACAAGGGTCTCTTCCTACTCTAGACTTTATAGTACATTTTTAAAGATTCCCCTCTTACTCTAGTTCGTAAAACTTATTTTATAGGAATTGTTTAGTTTAGTATTTATTGGATCCGAACTAGACCATCTTTCAATAGTTGTATTTACCCTATATTAATTTTACAAGAGTCTCCTCCTACTCTAGACTCTATAGTACATTTTTGAATACTCCCCTCTTAATCTAGTTCTTACAACACATTTTAAAAGAATCCTTTATTTTTTAATTTAGAATTTATTGGATCCGAACTAGACTATCTTGTAATATTTGTATATGCCTTATTTTAATTTTACAAGAATTTCCTCCTACTCTAGATTTTATAATACATTTTACGAGAGTCTCCTCCAACTCTACACTTTATAGTACATTTTTAAAGATTTCCCTCTAACTCTAGTTCTTACAACACATTTTACAGGAAAAGTTTAGTTTAGTATTTATTGGATCCGAACTAGACTAGCTTGTAATAGTTGTATATACCTTGTATTAATTTTAAAAGAGTCTCCTCTTACTCTAGATTTTATAATACATTTTACAAGAGTCTCCTCCTTCTCTAGACCTTATAGTACATTTTTAGAGATTCCCCTCTTACTCTAGTTCTTACAACACATTTTACAAGAGTCTCCTCTTTTTTTGATTTAGTATTTATTGGATCCAAACTAGACTATCTTGTAATAGTTGTATATAGGTTATATTAATTTTACAAGAGTTTCCTCCTACTCTGGTTTTTATTATACATTTTACAAGAGTCTCCTCCTACTCTACACTTTATAGTACATTTTTAAAGAGTCCCCTCTTACTCTAGTTCTTACAACACATTTTACAGGAAAAGTTTAGTTTAGTATTTATTGGATCCGAACTAGACTATCTTGTAATAGTTGTATATACCTTATATTAATTTTACAAGATTCTCCTCCTACTCTAGATTTCATAATACATTTTACAAGAGTCTCCTCCTCCTCGAACCTCTATAGTACATTTTTTAAGAGTCCCCTCTTACTCTTGTTTTTACAACATACTTTACAAGAGTCTCCTCCAAATTGTTTAAATTAGTATTTATTGGATGAGAACTATACTATCTTGTAATAGTTGTATATACCCTATATTAATTTTACAAGAGTCTCCTCCTACTCTAGATTTTATAATACATTTTACAAAGGTCTCCTCCTACTCTACACTTTATAGTATATATTTAAAGAGTCCCCTCTTACTCTAGTTCTTACAACACATTTCATAGGAATTGTTTGGCTTAGTATTTATGGGATCCTAACTAGACTATCTTGTAATAGTTGTATATAACCTATATTAATTTTACAAGAGTCTCCTCCTACTCTAGATTTTATAATACATTTTACAAGGGTCTCCTCCTACTCTACACTTTATAGTACATTTTTAAAGAGTCCCCTCTTACTCTTGTTTTTACAATATACTTTACAAGAGTCTCCTCTTAATTGTTTAAATTAGTATTTATTGGATCAGAACTATACTATCTTGTAATAGTTGTATATATCTTATATTAATTTTACAAGAGTCTCCTCCTACTCTAGATTTTATAATTCATTTTACAGGAGTCTCCTCCAACTCTAGACTTTATAGTACATTTTTAAAGAGTCCCCTCTTACTCTAGTTCCTACAACACATTTTACAAGAGTCTCCTCCTAATTGTTTAATTTAGTATTTATTGGATCCGAACTAGATTATCTTCTAATAGTTGTATATACCTTATATTAATTTTACAAGAATTTCCTCCTACTCTAGATTTTATAATACATTTTACAAGAGTCTCTGCCAACTCTACACTTTATAGTACATTTATAAAGATCCCCTCCATTACTCTAGTTCTTAAAACAAATTTTATAGAATTTGTTTAGTTTAGTATTTATTGGATCCGAACTAGACTATCTTGTAATAGTTGTATATACGTAATATTAATTTTACAAGAGTCTCCTCCTACTCTAGACCTTATAGTACATTTTTAGAGATTCTCCTCTTATTCTAGTTCTTACAACACATTTTACAAGAGTCTCCCCTTTTTTTAATTTAGTATTTATTGGATCCGAACTAGACTATCTTGTAATAGTTGTATATAGGTTATATTAATTTTACAAGAGTTTCCTCCTACTCTAGATTTTATAATACATTTTACAAGAGTCTCCTCCTACTCTACACTTTATAGTACATTTTTAAAGAGTCCCCTCTTACTCTAGTTCTTACAACACATTTCACAAGAGTCTCCTCCTAATTGTTAAGTTTAGTATTTATTGGATCCGAACTAGACTATCCTGTTATAGTTGTATATACCTTATATTAATTTTACAAAATTCTCCTCCTACTCTAGATTTCATAATACATTTTACAAGAGTCTCCTCCTACTCTAACCTCTGTAGTACATTTTTAAAGAGTCCCCTCTTACTCTTGTTTTTACAACATACTTTACAAGAGTCTCCTCCAAATTGTTTAAATTAGTACTTATTGGATCAGAAGTATACTATCTTGTAATAGTTGTATATAACTTATATTAATTTTACAAGAGTCTCCTCCAACTCTATATTTTATAATACATTTTACAAGAGTCTCCTCCTACTCTACACTTTATAGTACATTTTTAAAGAGTCCCCTCTTACTCTAGTTCTTACAACACATTTCATAGGAATTGTTTGGCTTAGTATTTATGGGATCCTAACTAGACTATCTTGTAATAATAGTATATAACCTATATTAATTTTACAAGAGTCTTCTCCTACTCTAGATTTTATAATACATTTTACAAGAGTCTCCTCCAACTCTAGACTTTATAGTACATTTTTAAAGAGTCCCCTCTTACTCTAGTTCTTACAACACATTTTACAAGAGTCTCCTCCTAATTGTTTAATTTAGTATTTATTGGATCCGAACTAGAATATCTTGTAATAGTTGTATATACTTGTACAAGAGTCTCCTCCTACTCTAGATTTTATAATACATTTTACAAGAGTCTCCTAAAACTCTACACTTTATAGTACATTTTTAAAGATTCCCCTCTTACTCTAGTTCTTACAACACATTTTATAGGAATTGTTTAGTTTAGTATTTATTGGATCCGAACTAAACTACCTTGTAATAGTTGTATATACTTTATATTACTTTTACAAGAGTGTCCTCCTACTCTAGAATTTATAATACATTTTACAAGGGTCTCCTCCTACTCTACACTTTATAGTACATTTTTAAAGAGTCCCCTCTTACTCTAGTTCTTACAACACATTTCATAGGAATTGTTTGGCTTAGTATTTATGGGATCCTAACTAGACTATCTTGTAATACTTGTATATAACTTATATTAATTTTACAAGAGTCTCCTCCTACTCTAGATTTTATAATACATTTTACAAGAGTCTCCTCCAACTCTAGACTTTATAGTACATTTTTAAACAGTCCCCTCCTACTCTAGTTCTTACAACACATTTTACAAGAGTCTCCTCCTAATTGTTTAATTTAGTATTTATCGGATCCGAACTAGACTATCTTCTAATAGTTGAATATACCTTATATTAATTTTACAAGAATTTCCTCCTACTCTAGATTTTATAATACATTTTAAAAAAGTCTCCTCCAACTCTACACTTTATAGTACATTTTTAAAGAGTCCCCTCTTACTCCAGTTTTAACAATATACTTTACAAGAGTCTCCTCTAAATTGTTTAAATTAGTATTTATTGGATCAGACTATACTATCTTGTAAGAGTTGTATATATCTTATATTAATTTTACAAGAGTCTCCTCCTACTCTAGATTTTATAATACATTTTACAAGGGTCTCCTCCTACTCTACACTTTATAGTACATTTTTAAAGAGTCCCCTCTTACTCTTGTTTTTACAATATACTTTACAAGAGTCTCCTCCAAATTGTTTAAATTAGTATTTATTGGATCAGAACTATACTATCTTGTAATAGTTGTATATATCTTATATTAATTTTACAAGAGTCTCCTCCTACTCTAGATTTTATAATACATTTTACAAGGGTCTCCTCCTACTCTACACTTTATAGTACATTTTTAAAGTGTCCCCTCTTACTCTTGTTTTTACAATATACTTTACAAGAGTCTCCTCCAAATTGTTTAAATTAGTATTTATTGGATCAGAACTATACTATCTTGTAATAGTTGTATATATCTTATATTAATTTTACAAGAGTCTCCTCCTACTCTAGACTTTATAGTACATTTTTAAAGATGCCCCTCTTACTCTAGTTCGTAAAACTTATTTTATAGGAATTGTTTAGTTTAGTATTTATTGGATCCGAACTAGACCATCTTTCAATAGTTGTATTTACCCTATATTAATTTTACAAGAGTCTCCTCCTACTCTAGACTCTATAGTACATTTTTAAATACTCCCCTCTTAATCTAGTTCTTACAACACATTTTAAAAGAATCCTTTATTTTTTAATTTAGAATTTATTGGATCCGAACTAGACTATCTTGTAATAGTTGTATATGCCTTATTTTAATTTTACAAGAATTTCCTCCTACTCTAGATTTTACAATACATTTTACGAGAGTCTCCTCCAACTCTACTCTTTATAGTACATTTTTATAGATTTCCCTCTAACTCTAGTTCTTACAACACATTTTACAGGAAAAGTTTAGTTTAGTATTTATTGGATCCGAACTAGACTATCTTGTAATAGTTGTATATACCTTGTATTAATTTTAAAAGAGTCTCCTCTTACTCTAGATTTTATAATACATTTTACAAGAGTCTCCTCCTACTCTAGACCTTATAGTACATTTTTAGAGATTCCCCTCTTACTCTAGTTCTTACAACACATTTTACAAGAGTCTCCTCTTTTTTTAATTTAGTATTTATTGGATCCAAACTAGACTATCTTGTAATAGTTGTATATAGGTTATATTAATTTTACAAGAGTTTCCTCCTACTCTGGTTTTTATTATACATTTTACAAGAGTCTCCTCCTACTCTACACTTTATAGTACATTTTTAAAGAGTCCCCTCTTACTCTAGTTCTTACAACACATTTTACAGGAAAAGTTTAGTTTAGTATTTATTGGATCCGAACTAGACTATCTTGTAATAGTTGTATATACCTTATATTAATTTTACAAGATTCTCCTCCTACTCTAGATTTCATAATACATTTTACAAGAGTCTCCTCCTCCTCGAACCTCTATAGTACATTTTTTTAGGGTCCCCTCTTACTCTTATTTTTACAACATACTTTACAAGAGTCTCCTCCAAATTGTTTAAATTAGTATTTATTGGATCAGAACTATACTATCTTGTAATAGTTGTATATATCTTATATTAATTTTACAAGAGTCTCCTCCTACTCTAGATTTTATAATACATTTTACAAGGGTCTCCTTCTACTCTACACTTTATAGTACATTTTTAAAGTGTCCCCTCTTACTCTTGTTTTTACAATATACTTTACAAGAGTCTCCTCCAAATTGTTTAAATTAGTATTTATTGGATCAGAACTATACTATCTTGTAATAGTTGTATATATCTTATATTAATTTTACAAGAGTCTCCTCCTACTCTAGACTTTATAGTACATTTTTAAAGATGCCCCTCTTACTCTAGTTCGTAAAACTTATTTTATAGGAATTGTTTAGTTTAGTATTTATTGGATCCGAACTAGACCATCTTTCAATAGTTGTATTTACCCTATATTAATTTTACAAGAGTCTCCTCCTACTCTAGACTCTATAGTACATTTTTAAATACTCCCCTCTTAATCTAGTTCTTACAACACATTTTAAAAGAATCCTTTATTTTTTAATTTAGAATTTATTGGATCCGAACTAGACTATCTTGTAATAGTTGTATATGCCTTATTTTAATTTTACAAGAATTTCCTCCTACTCTAGATTTTACAATACATTTTACGAGAGTCTCCTCCAACTCTACTCTTTATAGTACATTTTTATAGATTTCCCTCTAACTCTAGTTCTTACAACACATTTTACAGGAAAAGTTTAGTTTAGTATTTATTGGATCCGAACTAGACTATCTTGTAATAGTTGTATATACCTTGTATTAATTTTAAAAGAGTCTCCTCTTACTCTAGATTTTATAATACATTTTACAAGAGTCTCCTCCTACTCTAGACCTTATAGTACATTTTTAGAGATTCCCCTCTTACTCTAGTTCTTACAACACATTTTACAAGAGTCTCCTCTTTTTTTAATTTAGTATTTATTGGATCCAAACTAGACTATCTTGTAATAGTTGTATATAGGTTATATTAATTTTACAAGAGTTTCCTCCTACTCTGGTTTTTATTATACATTTTACAAGAGTCTCCTCCTACTCTACACTTTATAGTACATTTTTAAAGAGTCCCCTCTTACTCTAGTTCTTACAACACATTTTACAGGAAAAGTTTAGTTTAGTATTTATTGGATCCGAACTAGACTATCTTGTAATAGTTGTATATACCTTATATTAATTTTACAAGATTCTCCTCCTACTCTAGATTTCATAATACATTTTACAAGAGTCTCCTCCTCCTCGAACCTCTATAGTACATTTTTTTAGGGTCCCCTCTTACTCTTATTTTTACAACATACTTTACAAGAGTCTCCTCCAAATTGTTTAAATTAGTATTTATTGGATCAGAACTATACTATCTTGTAATAGTTGTATATATCTTATATTAATTTTACAAGAGTCTCTTCCTACTCTAGATTTTATAATACATTTTACAAGGGTCTCCTCCTACTCTACACTTTATAGTACATTTTTAAAGAGTCCCCTATTACTCTAGTTCTTACAACACATTTTACAAGAGGCTCCTCCTAATTGTTTAAATTAGTATTTATTGGATCCGAACTATATTATCTTCTAATAGTTGTATATACCTTATATTAATTTTACAAGAATTTCCTCTTACTCTAGATTTTATAATACATTTTACAAGAGTCTCCTCCAACTCTACACTTTATAGTACATTTTACAAACGTGTCCTCCAACTCTACACTTTATAGTACATTTATAAAGATTCCCTCCATTACTCTAGTTCTTAAAACAAATTTTATAGGATTTGTTTAGTTTAGTATTTATTGGATCCGTACTAGACTATCTTGTAATAGTTGTATATACGTTATATTAATTTTACAAGAGTCTCCTCCTACTCTAGATTTTATAATACATTTAAAAAACGTGTCCTCCAACTCTACACTTTATAGTACATTTTTAAAGATTCCCTCCATTACTCTAGTTCTTAAAACAAATTTTATAGGATTTCTTTAGTTTAGTATTTATTGGATCCAAACTAGACCATCTTTCGATAGTTGTATTTACCATTTATTAATTTTAAAAGAGTATCCTCCTACTCTAGACCTTATAGTACATTTTTAGAGATTCTCCTCTTACTCTAGGTCTTACAACACATTTTACAAGAGTCTCCTCTTTTTTTAATTTAGTATTTATTGGATCCAAACTAGACTATCTTGTAATAGTTGTATATAGGTTATATTAATTTTACAAGAGTTTCCTCCTACTCTGGTTTTTATTATACATTTTACAAGAGTCTCCTCCTACTCTACACTTTATAGTACATTTTTAAAGAGTCCCCTCTTACTCTAGTTCTTACAACACATTTTACAGGAAAAGTTTAGTTTAGTATTTATTGGATCCGAACTAGACTATCTTGTAATAGTTGTATATACCTTATATTAATTTTACAAGAGTCTCCTCCTACTCTACATTTTATAATACATTTTACAAGGGTCTCCTCCTACTCTACACTTTATAGTACATTTTTAAAGAGTCCCCTCTTACTCTAGTTCTTACAACACATTTCATAGGAATTGTTTGGCTTAGTATTTATGGGATCCTAACTAGTTTATCTTGTAATAGTTGTATATAACTTATATTAATTTTACAAGAGTCTCCTCCTACTCTAGATTTTATAATACATTTTACAAGAGTCTCCTCCAACTCTAGACTTTATAGTACATTTTTAAACAGTCCCCTCCTACTCTAGTTCTTACAACACATTTTACAAGAGTCTCCTCCTAATTGTTTAATTTAGTATTTATTGGATCCGAACTAGACTATCTTCTAATAGTTTTATATACCTTATATTAATTTTACAAGAATTTCCTCCTACTCTAGATTTTATAATACATTTTACAAGAGTCTCCTCCAACTCTACACTTTATAGTACATTTTTAAAGAGTCCCCTCTTACTCTTGTTTTTACAATATACTTTACAAGAGTCTCCTCCAAATTGTTTAAATTAGTATTTATTGGATCAGAACTATACTATCTTGTAATAGTTGAATATATCTTATATTAATTTTACAAGAGACTCCTCCTACTCTAGATTTTATAATACTTTTTTATAATACATTTTACAAGGGTCTCCTCCTACTCTACACTTTATAGTACATTTTTAAAGAGTCCCCTCATACTCTAGTTCTTACAACACATTTCATAGGAATTAATTGGCTTAGTAATTATGGGATCCTAACTAGACTATCTTGAAATAGTTGTATATAACTTATATTAATTTTACAAGAGTCCCCTCCTACTCTAGATTTTATAATACATTTTACAAGAGTCTCCTCCAACTCTAGACTTTATAGTACATTTTTAAAGAGTCCCCTCTTACTCTAGTTCTTACAACACATTTTACAAGAGTCTCCTCCTAATTGTTTAATTAAGTATTTATTGGATCCGAACTAGACCATCTTTCAATAGTTGTATTTACCCTATATTAATTTTACAAGAGTCTCCTCCTACTCTAGATTCTATAGTACATTTTTAAAGACTCCCCTCTTAATCTAGTTCTTACAACACATTTTACAAGAGTCTCCTCTATTTTTTAATTTAGTATTTATTGGATCCGAACTAGACTATCTTGTAATAGTTGTATATAGGTTATATTAATTTTAAAAGAGTCTCCTCTTACTCTAGATTTTATAATACATTTTACAAGAGACTCCTCCTACTCTAGACCTTATAGTACATTTTTAGAGATTCTCCTCTTACTCTAGTTCTTACAACACATTTTAGAAGAGTCTCCCCTTTTTTTAATTTAGTATTTATTAAATCCGAACTAGACTATCTTGTAATAGTTGTATATAGGTTATATTAATTTTACAAGAGTTTCCTCCTACTCTAGATTTAATAATACATTTTACAAGAGTCTCCTCCTACTCTAGACTTTATAGTACATTTTTAAAGATTCCCTCCATTACTCTAGTTCTTAAAACAAATTTTATAGGATATGTTTAGTTTAGTATTTATTGGATCCGAACTAGACTATCTTGTAATAGTTGTATATACATTATATTAATTTTACAAGAGTCTCCTCCTACTCTAGATTTTATAATACATTTTAAAAACGTGTCCTCCAACTCTACATTTTATAGTACATTTTTAAATATTCCCTCCATTACTCTAGTTCTTAAAACAAATTTTATAGGAATTTTTTTAGTTTAGTATTTATTGGATCCAAACTAGACCATCTTTCAATAGTTGTATTTACCCTATATTAATTTTACAAGAGTCTCCTCCTACTCTAGAATCTATAGTACATTTTTAAAGACTCCCCTCTTAATCTAGTTCTTACAACGTATTTTACAAGAGTCTCCTCTATTTTTTAATTTATTATTTATTGGATCCGAACTAGAATATCTTCTAATAGTTGTATATACCTTATATTGATTTTACAAGAGTCTCCTCCTACTCTAGACACTATAGTACATTTTTAAAGACTCCCCTCTTAATCTAGTTCCTACAACACATTTTACAAGAGTCTCCTCTATTTTGTAATTTTGTATTTATTGGATCCGAACTAGACTATCTTGTAATAGTTGTATATAACTTATATTAATTTTAAAAGAGTCTCCTCTTACTCTAGATTTTATAATACATTTTAAAAAGAGTCTCCTCCTACTCTTCACTTTATAGTACATTTTTAAAGAGTCCCCTCTTACTCTAGTTCTTACAACACATTTTACAAGAGTGTCCTCCTAATTGTTAAGTTTAGTATTTAATAGATCCGAACTAGACTATCTTGTAATAGTTGTATATACCTTATATTAATTTTACCAGATTCTCCTCCTACTCTAGATTTCATAATACATTTTACAAGAGTCTCCTCCTACTCGAACCTCTATAGTACATTTTTTAAGAGTCCCCTTTTACTCTTGTTTTTACAACATACTTTACAAGAGTCTCCTCCAAATTGTTTAAATTAGTATTTATTGGATCAGAACTATGCTATCTTGTAATAGTTGTATATACCTTATATTAATTTTACAAATGTCTCCTCCTACTCTAGATTTTATAATACATTTTACAAGGGTCTCCTCCTACTCTACACTTTATAGTACATTTTTAAAGAGTCCCCTCTTACTCTAGTTCTTACAACACATTTCATAGGAATTGTTTGGCTTAGTATTTATGGGATCCTAACTAGACTATCTTTTAATAGTTGTATATAACTTATATTAATTTTACAAGAGTGTCCTTCTACTCTAGATTTTATAATAAATTTTACAAGAGTCTCCTCCAAATCTAGACTTTATAGTACATTTTTAAACAGTCCCCTCTTACTCTAGTTCTTACAACACATTTTACAAGAGTCTCCTCCTAATTGTTTAATTTAGTGTTTATTGGATCCGAACTAGACTATCTTCTAATAGTTGTATATACCTTATATTAATTTTAAAAGAATTTCCTTCTACTCTAGATTTTATAATACATTTTACAAGAGTCTCCTCCAACTCTACACTTTAGAGTACATTTTTAAAGAGTCCCCTCTTACTCTAGTTCTTACAACACATTTTACAAGAGTCTCCTCCTAATTGTTAAGTTTAGTATTTATTGGATCCGAACTAGACTAACTTGTAATAGTTGTATATACCTTATATAATTTTACAAGAATTTCCTCCTACTCTAGATTTTATAATACATTTTACAAACGTGTCCTCCAACTCTACACTTTATAGTACATTTTTAATGATTCCCTCCATTACTCTAGTTATTAAAACAAATTTTATAGGATTTTTTTAGTTTAGTATTTATTGGATCCAAACTAGACCATCTTTCAATAGTTGTATTTACCCTATATTAATTTTACAAGAGTCCCTCCTACTCTAGACTCTATAGTACATTTTTAAAGACTCCCCTCTTAATCTAGTTCTTACAACACATTTTACAAGAGTCTTCTGTATTTTTTAATTTAGTATTTATTGGATCCGAACTAGACTATCTTCTAATAGTTGTATATACCTTATATTAATTGTACAGAGTCTCCTCCTACTCTAGATTTTATAATACATTTTACAAGGGTCTCCTCTTACTCTACACTTTAGAGTACATTTTTAAAGAGTCCCCTCTTACTCTAGTTCTTACAACACATTTTACAAGAGTCTCCTCCTAATTGTTAAGTTTAGTATTTATTGGATCCGAACTAGACTATCTTGTAATAGTTGTATATACCTTATATTAATTTTACAAGATTCTCCTCCTACTCTAGATTTCATAATACATTTTACAAGAGTCTCCTCCTTCTCTAACCTCTATAGTACATTTTTAAAGAGTCCCCTCTTACTCTTGTTTTTACAATATACTTTACAAGAGTCTCTTCCAAATTGTTTAAATTAGTATTTATTGGATCAGAACTATACTAACTTGTAATAGTTGTATATATCTTTTATTAATTTTACAAGAGTTTCCTCGTACTCTAGATTTTATAATACATTTTACAAGGGTCTCCTCCTACTCTACACTTTATAGTACATTTTTAAAGAGTCCCCTCTTACTCTAGTTCTTACAACACATTTCATAGGAATTAATTGGCTTAGTATTTATGTGATCCTAATTAGACTATCTTGTAATAGTTGTGTTTAACTTATATTAATTTTACAAGAGTCTCCTCCTACTCTAGATTTTATAATACATTTTACAAACGTGTCCTCCAACTCTACACTTTATAGTACATTTTTAATGATTCCCTCCATTACTCTAGTTATTAAAACAAATTTTATAGGATTTTTTTAGTTTAGTATTTATTGGATCCAAACTAGACCATCTTTCAATAGTTGTATTTACCCTATATTAATTTTACAAGAGTCTCCTCCTACTCTAGACTCAATAGTACATTTTTAAAGACTCCCCTCTTAATCTAGTTCTTACAACACATTTTACAAGAGTCTTCTGTATTTTTTAATTTAGTATTTATTGGATCCGAACTGGACTATCTTCTAATAGTTGAATATACCTTATATTAATTGTACAGAGTCTCCTCCTACTCTAGATTTTATAATACATTTTACAAACGTGTCCTCCAACTCTACATTTTATAGTACATTTTTAAAGATTCCCTCCATTACTCTAGTTCTTAAAACAAATTTTATAGGAATTTTTTTAGTTTAGTATTTATTGGATCCAAACTAGACCATCTTTCAATAGTTGTATTTACACTATATTAATTTTACAAGAGTCTCCTCCTACTCTAGAATCTATAGTACATTTTTAAAGACTCCCCTCTTAATCTAGTTCTTACAACGTATTTTACAAGAGTCTCCTCTATTTTGTAATTTTGTATTTATTGGATCCGAACTTGACTATCTTGTAATAGTTGTATATAACTTATATTAATTTTAAAAGAGTCTCCTCTTACTCTAGATTTTATAATACATTTTAAAAAGAGTCTCCTCCTACTCTACACTTTATAGTACATTTTTAAAGAGTCCCCTCTTACTCTAGTTCTTACAACACATTTTACAAGAGTGTCCTCCTAATTGTTAAGTTTAGTATTTAATAGATCCGAACTAGACTATCTTGTAATAGTTGTATATACCTTATATTAATTTTACCAGATTCTCCTCCTACTCTAGATTTCATAATACATTTTACAAGAGTCTCCTCCTACTCGAACCTCTATAGTACATTTTTTAAGAGTCCCCTTTTACTCTTGTTTTTACAACATACTTTACAAGAGTCTCCTCCAAATTGTTTAAATTAGTATTTATTGGATCAGAACTATGCTATCTTGTAATAGTTGTATATACCTTATATTAATTTTACAAATGTCTCCTCCTACTCTAGATTTTATAATACATTTTACAAGGGTCTCCTCCTACTCTACACTTTATAGTACATTTTTAAAGAGTCCCCTATTACTCTAGTTCTTACAACACATTTCATTGGAATTGTTTGGCTTAGTATTTATGGGATCCTAACTAGACTATCTTTTAATAGTTGTATATAACTTATATTAATTTTACAAGAGTCTCCTTCTACTCTAGATTTTATAATAAATTTTACAAGAGTCTCCTCCAAATCTAGACTTTATAGTACATTTTTAAACAGTCCCCTCTTACTCTAGTTCTTACAACACATTTTACAAGAGTCTCCTCCTAATTGTTTAATTTAGTATTTATTGGATCCGAACTAGACTATCTTCTAATAGTTGTATATACCTTATATTAATTTTAAAAGAATTTCCTTCTACTCTAGATTTTATAATACATTTTACAAGAGTCTCCTCCAACTCTCTACTTTAGAGTACATTTTTAAAGAGTCCCCTCTTACTCTAGTTCTTACAACACATTTTACAAGAGTCTCCTCCTAATTGTTAAGTTTAGTATTTATTGGATCCGAACTAGACTAACTTGTAATAGTTGTATATACCTTATATTAATTTTACAAGAATTTCCTCCTACTCTAGATTTTATAATACATTTTACAAGAGTCTCCTCCTACTCTACACTTTATAGTACATTTTTAAAGTGTCCCCTCTTACTCTAGTTCTTACAACACATTTCACAAGAGTCTCCTCCTAATTGTTAAGTTTAGTATTTATTGGATCCGAACTAGACTATCCTGTTATAGTTGTATATACCTTATATTAATTTTACAAAATTCTCCTCCTACTCTAGATTTCATAATACATTTTACAAGAGTCTCCTCCTACTCTAACCTCTGTAGTACATTTTTAAAGAGTCCCCTCTTACTCTTGTTTTTACAACATACTTTACAAGAGTCTCCTCCAAATTGTTTAAATTAGTACTTATTGGATCAGAAGTATACTATCTTGTAATAGTTGTATATAACTTATATTAATTTTACAAGAGTCTCCTCCAACTCTATATTTTATAATACATTTTAAAAGAGTCTCCTCCTACTCTACACTTTATAGTACATTTTTAAAGAGTCCCCTCTTACTCTAGTTCTTACAACACATTTAACAAGAGTCTCCTCCTAATTGTTTAATTTAGTATTTATTGGATCCGAACTAGAATATCTTGTAATAGTTGTATATACTTGTACAAGAGTCTCCTCCTACTCTAGATTTTATAATACATTTTACAAGAGTCTCCTAAAACTCTACACTTTATAGTACATTTTTAAAGATTCCCCTCTTACTCTAGTTCTTACAACACATTTTATAGGAATTGTTTAGTTTAGTATTTATTGGATCCAAACTAAACTACCTTGTAATAGTTGTATATACTTTATATTAATTTTACAAGAGTGTCCTCCTACTTTAGAATTTATAATACATTTTACAAGGGTCTCCTCCTACTCTACACTTTATAGTACATTTTTAAAGAGTCCCCTCTTACTCTAGTTCTTACAACACATTTCATAGGAATTGTTTGGCTTAGTATTTATGGGATCCTAACTAGACTATCTTGTAATACTTGTATATAACTTATATTAATTTTACAAGAGTCTCCTCCTACTCTAGATTTTATAATACATTTTACAAGTGTCTCCTCCAACTCTAGACTTTATAGTACATTTTTAAACAGTCCCCTCCTACTCTAGTTCTTACAACACATTTTACAAGAGTCTCCTCCAACTCTACACTTTATAGTACATTTTTAAAGAGTCCCCTCTTACTCCAGTTTTAACAATATACTTTACAAGAGTCTCCTCTAAATTGTTTAAATTAGTATTTATTGGATCAGACTATACTATCTTGTAAGAGTTGTATATATCTTATATTAATTTTACAAGAGTCTCCTCCTACTCTAGATTTTATAATACATTTTACAAGGGTCTCCTCCTACTCTACACTTTATAGTACATTTTTAAAGAGTCCCCTCTTACTCTTGTTTTTACAATATACTTTACAAGAGTCTCCTCCAAATTGTTTAAATTAGTATTTATTGGATCAGAACTATACTATCTTGTAATAGTTGTATATATCTTATATTAATTTTACAAGAGTCTCCTCCTACTCTAGATTTTATAATACATTTTACAAGGGTCTCCTCCTACTCTACACTTTATAGTACATTTTTAAAGTGTCCCCTCTTACTCTTGTTTTTACAATATACTTTACAAGAGTCTCCTCCAAATTGTTTAAATTAGTATTTATTGGATCAGAACTATACTATCTTGTAATAGTTGTATATATCTTATATTAATTTTACAAGAGTCTCCTCCTACTCTAGACTTTATAGTACATTTTTAAAGATGCCCCTCTTACTCTAGTTCGTAAAACTTATTTTATAGGAATTGTTTAGTTTAGTATTTATTGGATCCGAACTAGACCATCTTTCAATAGTTGTATTTACCCTATATTAATTTTACAAGAGTCTCCTCCTACTCTAGACTCTATAGTACATTTTTAAATACTCCCCTCTTAATCTAGTTCTTACAACACATTTTAAAAGAATCCTTTATTTTTTAATTTAGAATTTATTGGATCCGAACTAGACTATCTTGTAATAGTTGTATATGCCTTATTTTAATTTTACAAGAATTTCCTCCTACTCTAGATTTTACAATACATTTTACGAGAGTCTCCTCCAACTCTACTCTTTATAGTACATTTTTTATATTTCCCTCTAACTCTAGTTCTTACAACACATTTTACAGGAAAAGTTTAGTTTAGTATTTATTGGATCCGAACTAGACTATCTTGTAATAGTTGTATATACCTTGTATTAATTTTAAAAGAGTCTCCTCTTACTCTAGATTTTATAATACATTTTACAAGAGTCTCCTCCTACTCTAGACCTTATAGTACATTTTTAGAGATTCCCCTCTTACTCTAGTTCTTACAACACATTTTACAAGAGTCTCCTCTTTTTTTAATTTAGTATTTATTGGATCCAAACTAGACTATCTTGTAATAGTTGTATATAGGTTATATTAATTTTACAAGAGTTTCCTCCTACTCTGGTTTTTATTATACATTTTACAAGAGTCTCCTCCTACTCTACACTTTATAGTACATTTTTAAAGAGTCCCCTCTTACTCTAGTTCTTACAACACATTTTACAGGAAAAGTTTAGTTTAGTATTTATTGGATCCGAACTATACTATCTTGTAATAGTTGTATATATCTTATATTAATTTTACAAGAGTCTCTTCCTACTCTAGATTTTATAATACATTTTACAAGGGTCTCCTCCTACTCTACACTTTATAGTACATTTTTAAAGAGTCCCCTATTACTCTAGTTCTTACAACACATTTTACAAGAGTCTCCTCCTAATTGTTTAAATTAGTATTTATTGGATCCGAACTATATTATCTTCTAATAGTTGTATATACCTTATATTAATTTTACAAGAATTTCCTCCTACTCTAGATTTTATAATACATTTTACAAGAGTCTCCTCCAACTCTACACTTTATAGTACATTTTACAAACGTGTCCTCCAACTCTACACTTTATAGTACATTTATAAAGATTCCCTCCATTACTCTAGTTCTTAAAACAAATTTTATAGGATTTGTTTAGTTTAGTATTTATTGGATCCGTACTAGACTATATTGTAATAGTTGTATATACGTTATATTAATTTTACAAGAGTCTCCTCCTACTCTAGATTTTATAATACATTTAAAAAACGTGTCCTCCAACTCTACACTTTATAGTACATTTTTAAAGATTCCCTCCATTACTCTAGTTCTTAAAACAAATTTTATAGGATTTCTTTAGTTTAGTATTTATTGGATCCAAACTAGACCATCTTTCGATAGTTGTATTTACCATTTATTAATTTTAAAAGAGTCTCCTCCTACTCTAGACCTTATAGTACATTTTTAGAGATTCTCCTCTTACTCTAGGTCTTACAACACATTTTACAAGAGACTCCCCTTTTTTTAATTTAGTATTTATTGGATCCAAACTAGACTATCTTGTAATAGTTGTATATAGGTTATATTAATTTTACAAGAGTTTCCTCCTACTCTAGATTTTATAATACATTTTACAAGAGTCTTCTCCTACTCTACACTTTATAGTACATTTTTAAAGAGTCCCCTCTTACTCTTGTTTTTACAACATACTTTACAAGAGTCTCCTCCAAATTGTTTAAATTAGTATTTATTGGATCAGAACTATACTATCTTGTAATAGTTGTATATACCTTATATTAATTTTACAAGAGTCTCCTCCTACTCTAGATTTTATAATACATTTTACAAGGGTCTCCTCCTACTCTACACTTTATAGTACATTTTTAAAGAGTCCCCTCATACTCTAGTTCTTACAACACATTTCATAGGAATTAATTGGCTTAGTAATTATGGGATCCTAACTAGACTATCTTGAAATAGTTGTATATAACTTATATTAATTTTACAAGAGTCCCCTCCTACTCTAGATTTTATAATACATTTACAAGAGTCTCCTCCAACTCTAGACTTTATAGTACATTTTTAAAGAGTCCCCTCTTACTCTAGTTCTTACAACACATTTTACAAGAGTCTCCTCCTAATTGTTTAATTAAGTATTTATTGGATCCGAACTAGACCATCTTTCAATAGTTGTATTTACCCTATATTAATTTTACAAGAGTCTCCTCCTACTCTAGATTCTATAGTACATTTTTAAAGACTCCCCTCTTAATCTAGTTCTTACAACACATTTTACAAGAGTCTCCTCTATTTTTTAATTTAGTATTTATTGGATCCGAACTAGACTATCTTGTAATAGTTGTATATAGGTTATATTAATTTTAAAAGAGTCTCCTCTTACTCTAGATTTTATAATACATTTTACAAGAGACTCCTCCTACTCTAGACCTTATAGTACATTTTTAGAGATTCTCCTCTTACTCTAGTTCTTACAACACATTTTAGAAGAGTCTCCCCTTTTTTTAATTTAGTATTTATTAAATCCGAACTAGACTATCTTGTAATAGTTGTATATAGGTTATATTAATTTTACAAGAGTTTCCTCCTACTCTAGATTTAATAATACATTTTACAAGAGTCTCCTCCTACTCTAGACTTTATAGTACATTTTTAAAGATTCCCTCCATTACTCTAGTTCTTAAAACAAATTTTATAGGATATGTTTAGTTTAGTATTTATTGGATCCGAACTAGACTATCTTGTAATAGTTGTATATACATTATATTAATTTTACAAGAGTCTCCTCCTACTCTAGATTTTATAATACATTTTAAAAACGTGTCCTCCAACTCTACATTTTATAGTACATTTTTAAATATTCCCTCCATTACTCTAGTTCTTAAAACAAATTTTATAGGAATTTTTTTAGTTTAGTATTTATTGGATCCAAACTAGACCATCTTTCAATAGTTGTATTTACCCTATATTAATTTTACAAGAGTCTCCTCCTACTCTAGAATCTATAGTACATTTTTAAAGACTCCCCTCTTAATCTAGTTCTTACAACGTATTTTACAAGAGTCTCCTCTATTTTTTAATTTATTATTTATTGGATCCGAACTAGAATATCTTCTAATAGTTGTATATACCTTATATTGATTTTACAAGAGTCTCCTCCTACTCTAGACACTATAGTACATTTTTAAAGACTCCCCTCTTAATCTAGTTCCTACAACACATTTTACAAGAGTCTCCTCTATTTTGTAATTTTGTATTTATTGGATCCGAACTAGACTATCTTGTAATAGTTGTATATAACTTATATTAATTTTAAAAGAGTCTCCTCTTACTCTAGATTTTATAATACATTTTAAAAAGAGTCTCCTCCTACTCTACACTTTATAGTACATTTTTAAAGAGTCCCCTCTTACTCTAGTTCTTACAACACATTTTACAAGAGTGTCCTCCTAATTGTTAAGTTTAGTATTTAATAGATCCGAACTAGACTATCTTGTAATAGTTGTATATACCTTATATTAATTTTACCAGATTCTCCTCCTACTCTAGATTTCATAATACATTTTACAAGAGTCTCCTCCTACTCGAACCTCTATAGTACATTTTTTAAGAGTCCCCTTTTACTCTTGTTTTTACAACATACTTTACAAGAGTCTCCTCCAAATTGTTTAAATTAGTATTTATTGGATCAGAACTATGCTATCTTGTAATAGTTGTATATACCTTATATTAATTTTACAAATGTCTCCTCCTACTCTAGATTTTATAATACATTTTACAAGGGTCTCCTCCTACTCTACACTTTATAGTACATTTTTAAAGAGTCCCCTCTTACTCTAGTTCTTACAACACATTTCATAGGAATTGTTTGGCTTAGTATTTATGGGATCCTAACTAGACTATCTTTTAATAGTTGTATATAACTTATATTAATTTTACAAGAGTGTCCTTCTACTCTAGATTTTATAATAAATTTTACAAGAGTCTCCTCCAAATCTAGACTTTATAGTACATTTTTAAACAGTCCCCTCTTACTCTAGTTCTTACAACACATTTTACAAGAGTCTCCTCCTAATTGTTTAATTTAGTGTTTATTGGATCCGAACTAGACTATCTTCTAATAGTTGTATATACCTTATATTAATTTTAAAAGAATTTCCTTCTACTCTAGATTTTATAATACATTTTACAAGAGTCTCCTCCAACTCTACACTTTAGAGTACATTTTTAAAGAGTCCCCTCTTACTCTAGTTCTTACAACACATTTTACAAGAGTCTCCTCCTAATTGTTAAGTTTAGTATTTATTGGATCCGAACTAGACTAACTTGTAATAGTTGTATATACCTTATATAATTTTACAAGAATTTCCTCCTACTCTAGATTTTATAATACATTTTACAAGAGTCTCCTCCAACTCTACACTTTATAGTACATTTTACAAACGTGTCCTTCAACTCTACACTTTATAGTACATTTTTAAGGATTCCCTCCATTACTCTAGTTCTTAAAACAAATTTTATAAGATTTTTTTAGTTTAGTATTTATTGGATCCGAACTAGACTATCTTGTAATAGTTGTATATACGTTATATTAATTTTACAAGAGTCTCCTCCTACTCTAGATTTTATAATACATTTTACAAACGTGTCCTCTAACTCTACACTTTATAGTACATTTTTAAAGATTCCCTCCATTACTCTAGTTCTTAAAACAAATTTTATAAGATTTTTTTAGTTTAGTATTTATTGGATCCGAACTAGACTATCTTGTAATAGTTGTATATACGTTATATTAATTTTACAAGAGTCTCCTCCTACTCTAGATTTTATAATACATTTTACAAACGTGTCCTCCAACTCTACACTTTATAGTACATTTTTAATGATTCCCTCCATTACTCTAGTTATTAAAACAAATTTTATAGGATTTTTTTAGTTTAGTATTTATTGGATCCAAACTAGACCATCTTTCAATAGTTGTATTTACCCTATATTAATTTTACAAGAGTCCCTCATACTCTAGACTCTATAGTACATTTTTAAAGACTCCCCTCTTAATCTAGTTCTTACAACACATTTTACAAGAGTCTTCTGTATTTTTTAATTTAGTATTTATTGGATCCGAACTAGACTATCTTCTAATAGTTGTATATACCTTATATTAATTGTACAGAGTCTCCTCCTACTCTAGATTTTATAATACATTTTACAAGGGTCTCCTCTTACTCTACACTTTAGAGTACATTTTTAAAGAGTCCCCTCTTACTCTAGTTCTTACAACACATTTTACAAGAGTGTCCTCCTAATTGTTAAGTTTAGTATTTAATAGATCCGAACTAGACTATCTTGTAATAGTTGTATATACCTTATATTAATTTTACCAGATTCTCCTCCTACTCTAGATTTCATAATACATTTTACAAGAGTCTCCTCCTACTCGAACCTCTATAGTACATTTTTTAAGAGTCCCCTTTTACTCTTGTTTTTACAACATACTTTACAAGAGTCTCCTCCAAATTGTTTAAATTAGTATTTATTGGATCAGAACTATGCTATCTTGTAATAGTTGTATATACCTTATATTAATTTTACAAATGTCTCCTCCTACTCTAGATTTTATAATACATTTTACAAGGGTCTCCTCCTACTCTACACTTTATAGTACATTTTTAAAGAGTCCCCTATTACTCTAGTTCTTACAACACATTTCATAGGAATTGTTTGGCTTAGTATTTATGGGATCCTAACTAGACTATCTTTTAATAGTTGTATATAACTTATATTAATTTTACAAGAGTCTCCTTCTACTCTAGATTTTATAATAAATTTTACAAGAGTCTCCTCCAAATCTAGACTTTATAGTACATTTTTAAACAGTCCCCTCTTACTCTAGTTCTTACAACACATTTTACAAGAGTCTCCTCCTAATTGTTTAATTTAGTATTTATTGGATCCGAACTAGACTATCTTCTAATAGTTGTATATACCTTATATTAATTTTAAAAGAATTTCCTTCTACTCTAGATTTTATAATACATTTTACAAGAGTCTCCTCCAACTCTACACTTTAGAGTACATTTTTAAAGAGTCCCCTCTTACTCTAGTTCTTACAACACATTTTACAAGAGTCTCCTCCTAATTGTTAAGTTTAGTATTTATTGGATCCGAACTAGACTAACTTGTAATAGTTGTATATACCTTATATTAATTTTACAAGAATTTCCTCCTACTCTAGATTTTATAATACATTTTACAAGAGTCTCCTCCTACTCTACACTTTATAGTACATTTTTAAAGTGTCCCCTCTTACTCTAGTTCTTACAACACATTTCACAAGAGTCTCCTCCTAATTGTTAAGTTTAGTATTTATTGGATCCGAACTAGACTATCCTGTTATAGTTGTATATACCTTATATTAATTTTACAAAATTCTCCTCCTACTCTAGATTTCATAATACATTTTACAAGAGTCTCCTCCTACTCTAACCTCTGTAGTACATTTTTAAAGAGTCCCCTCTTACTCTTGTTTTTACAACATACTTTACAAGAGTCTCCTCCAAATTGTTTAAATTAGTACTTATTGGATCAGAAGTATACTATCTTGTAATAGTTGTATATAACTTATATTAATTTTACAAGAGTCTCCTCCAACTCTATATTTTATAATACATTTTAAAAGAGTCTCTCCTACTCTACACTTTATAGTACATTTTTAAAGAGTCCCCTCTTACTCTAGTTCTTACAACACATTTAACAAGAGTCTCCTCCTAATTGTTTAATTTAGTATTTATTGGATCCGAACTAGAATATCTTGTAATAGTTGTATATACTTGTACAAGAGTCTCCTCCTACTCTAGATTTTATAATACATTTTACAAGAGTCTCCTAAAACTCTACACTTTATAGTACATTTTTAAAGATTCCCCTCTTACTCTAGTTCTTACAACACATTTTATAGGAATTGTTTAGTTTAGTATTTATTGGATCCGAACTAAACTACCTTGTAATAGTTGTATATACTTTATATTAATTTTACAAGAGTGTCCTCCTACTTTAGAATTTATAATACATTTTACAAGGGTCTCCTCCTACTCTACACTTTATAGTACATTTTTAAAGAGTCCCCTCTTACTCTAGTTCTTACAACACATTTCATAGGAATTGTTTGGCTTAGGATTTATGGGATCCTAACTAGACTATCTTGTAATACTTGTATATATAACTTATATTAATTTTACAAGAGTCTCCTCCTACTCTAGATTTTATAATACATTTTACAAGTGTCTCCTCCAACTCTAGACTTTATAGTACATTTTTAAACAGTCCCCTCCTACTCTAGTTCTTACAACACATTTTACAAGAGTCTCCTCCAACTCTACACTTTATAGTACATTTTTAAAGAGTCCCCTCTTACTCCAGTTTTAACAATATACTTTACAAGAGTCTCCTCTAAATTGTTTAAATTAGTATTTATTGGATCAGACTATACTATCTTGTAAGAGTTGTATATATCTTATATTAATTTTACAAGAGTCTCCTCCTACTCTAGATTTTATAATACATTTTACAAGGGTCTCCTCCTACTCTACACTTTATAGTACATTTTTAAAGAGTCCCCTCTTACTCTTGTTTTTACAATATACTTTACAAGAGTCTCCTCCAAATTGTTTAAATTAGTATTTATTGGATCAGAACTATACTATCTTTTAATAGTTGTATATATCTTATATTAATTTTACAAGAGTCTCCTCCTACTCTAGATTTTATAATACATTTTACAAAGGTCTCCTCCTACTCTACACTTTATAGTACATTTTTAAAGTGTCCCCTCTTACTCTTGTTTTTACAATATACTTTACAAGAGTCTCCTCCAAATTGTTTAAATTAGTATTTATTGGATCAGAACTATACTATCTTGTAATAGTTGTATATATCTTATATTAATTTTACAAGAGTCTCCTCCTACTCTAGACTTTATAGTACATTTTTAAAGATGCCCCTCTTACTCTAGTTCGTAAAACTTATTTTATAGGAATTGTTTAGTTTAGTATTTATTGGATCCGAACTAGACCATCTTTCAATAGTTGTATTTACCCTATATTAATTTTACAAGAGTCTCCTCCTACTCTAGACTCTATAGTACATTTTTAAATACTCCCCTCTTAATCTAGTTCTTACAACACATTTTAAAAGAATCCTTTATTTTTTAATTTAGAATTTATTGGATCCGAACTAGACTATCTTGTAATAGTTGTATATGCCTTATTTTAATTTTACAAGAATTTCCTCCTACTCTAGATTTTACAATACATTTTACGAGAGTCTCCTCCAACTCTACTCTTTATAGTACATTTTTATAGATTTCCCTCTAACTCTAGTTCTTACAACACATTTTACAGGAAAAGTTTAGTTTAGTATTTATTGGATCCGAACTAGACTATCTTGTAATAGTTGTATATATCTTGTATTAATTTTAAAAGAGTCTCCTATTACTCTAGATTTTATAATACATTTTACAAGAGTCTCCTCCTACTCTAGACCTTATAGTACATTTTTAGAGATTCCCCTCTTACTCTAGTTCTTACAACACATTTTACAAGAGTCTCCTCTTTTTTTAATTTAGTATTTATTGGATCCAAACTAGACTATCTTGTAATAGTTGTATATAGGTTATATTAATTTTACAAGAGTTTCCTCCTACTCTGGTTTTTATTATACATTTTACAAGAGTCTCCTCCTACTCTACACTTTATAGTACATTTTTAAAGAGTCCCCTCTTACTCTAGTTCTTACAACACATTTTACAGGAAAAGTTTAGTTTAGTATTTATTGGATCCGAACTAGACTATCTTGTAATAGTTGTATATACCTTATATTTATTTTACAAGATTCTCCTCCTACTCTAGATTTCATAATACATTTTACAAGAGTCTCCTCCTCCTCGAACCTCTATAGTACATTTTTTTAGGGTCCCCTCTTACTCTTATTTTTACAACATACTTTACAAGAGTCTCCTCCAAATTGTTTAAATTAGTATTTATTGGATCAGAACTATACTATCTTGTAATAGTTGTATATATCTTATATTAATTTTACAAGAGTCTCTTCCTACTCTAGATTTTATAATACATTTTACAAGGGTCTCCTCCTACTCTACACTTTATAGTACATTTTTAAAGAGTCCCCTATTACTCTAGTTCTTACAACACATTTTACAAGAGTCTCCTCCTAATTGTTTAAATTAGTATTTATTGGATCCGAACTATATTATCTTCTAATAGTTGTATATACCTTATATTAATTTTACAAGAATTTCCTCCTACTCTAGATTTTATAATACATTTTACAAGAGTCTCCTCCAACTCTACACTTTATAGTACATTTTACAAACGTGTCCTCCAACTCTACACTTTATAGTACATTTATAAAGATTCCCTCCATTACTCTAGTTCTTAAAACAAATTTTATAGGATTTGTTTAGTTTAGTATTTATTGGATCCGTACTAGACTATCTTGTAATAGTTGTATATACGTTATATTAATTTTACAAGAGTCTCCTCCTACTCTAGATTTTATAATACATTTAAAAAACGTGTCCTCCAACTCTACACTTTATAGTACATTTTTAAAGATTCCCTCCATTACTCTAGTTCTTAAAAAAAATTTTATAGGATTTCTTTAGTTTAGTATTTATTGGATCCAAACTAGACCATCTTTCGATAGTTGTATTTACCATTTATTAATTTTAAAAGAGTCTCCTCCTACTCTAGACCTTATAGTACATTTTTAGAGATTCTCCTCTTACTCTAGGTCTTACAACACATTTTACAAGAGTCTCCCCTTTTTTTAATTTAGTATTTATTGGATCCAAACTAGACTATCTTGTAATAGTTGTATATAGGTTATATTAATTTTACAAGAGTTTCCTCCTACTCTAGATTTTATAATACATTTTACAAGAGTCTTCTCCTACTCTACACTTTATAGTACATTTTTAAAGAGTCCCCTCTTACTCTTGTTTTTACAACATACTTTACAAGAGTCTCCTCCAAATTGTTTAAATTAGTATTTATTGGATCAGAACTATACTATCTTGTAATAGTTGTATATACCTTATATTAATTTTACAAGAGTCTCCTCCTACTCTAGATTTTATAATACATTTTACAAGGGTCTCCTCCTACTCTACACTTTATAGTACATTTTTAAAGAGTCCCCTCTTACTCTAGTTCTTACAACACATTTCATAGGAATTGTTTGGCTTAGTATTTATGGGATCCTAACTAGTTTATCTGGTAATAGTTGTATATAACTTATATTAATTTTACAAGAGTCTCCTCCTACTCTAGATTTTATAATACATTTTACAAGAGTCTCCTCCAACTCTAGACTTTATAGTACATTTTTAAACAGTCCCCTCTTACTCTTGTTTTTACAATATACTTTACAAGAGTCTCCTCCAAATTGTTTAAATTAGTATTTATTGGATCAGAACTATACTATCTTGTAATAGTTGTATATATCTTATATTAATTTTACAAGAGTCTCCTCCTACTCTAGATTTTATAATACATTTTACAAAGGTCTCCTCCTACTCTACACTTTATAGTACATTTTTAAAGTGTCCCCTCTTACTCTTGTTTTTAAAATATACTTTACAAGAGTCTCCTCCAAATTGTTTAAATTAGTATTTATTGGATCAGAACTATACTATCTTGTTATAGTTGTATATATCTTATATTAATTTTACAAGAGTCTCCTCCTACTCTAGACTTTATAGTACATTTTTAAAGATGCCCCTCTTACTCTAGTTCGTAAAACTTATTTTATAGGAATTGTTTAGTTTAGTATTTATTGGATCCGAACTAGACCATCTTTCAATAGTTGTATTTACCCTATATTAATTTTACAAGAGTCTCCTCCTACTCTAGACTCTATAGTACATTTTTAAATACTCCCCTCTTAATCTAGTTCTTACAACACATTTTAAAAGAATCCTTTATTTTTTAATTTAGAATTTATTGGATCCGAACTAGACTATCTTGTAATAGTTGTATATGCCTTATTTTAATTTTACAAGAATTTCCTCCTACTCTAGATTTTACAATACATTTTACGAGAGTCTCCTCCAACTCTACTCTTTATAGTACATTTTTATAGATTTCCCTCTAACTCTAGTTCTTACAACACATTTTACAGGAAAAGTTTAGTTTAGTATTTATTGGATCCGAACTAGACTATCTTGTAATAGTTGTATATACCTTGTATTAATTTTAAAAGAGTCTCCTATTACTCTAGATTTTATAATACATTTTACAAGAGTCTCCTCCTACTCTAGACCTTATAGTACATTTTTAGAGATTCCCCTCTTACTCTAGTTCTTACAACACATTTTACAAGAGTCTCCTCTTTTTTTAATTTAGTATTTATTGGATCCAAACTAGACTATCTTGTAATAGTTGTATATAGGTTATATTAATTTTACAAGAGTTTCCTCCTACTCTGGTTTTTATTATACATTTTACAAGAGTCTCCTCCTACTCTACACTTTATAGTACATTTTTAAAGAGTCCCCTCTTACTCTAGTTCTTACAACACATTTTACAGGAAAAGTTTAGTTTAGTATTTATTGGATCCGAACTAGACTATCTTGTAATAGTTGTATATACCTTATATTTATTTTACAAGATTCTCCTCCTACTCTAGATTTCATAATACATTTTACAAGAGTCTCCTCCTCCTCGAACCGCTATAGTACATTTTTTTAGGGTCCCCTCTTACTCTTATTTTTACAACATACTTTACAAGAGTCTCCTCCAAATTGTTTAAATTAGTATTTATTGGATCAGAACTATACTATCTTGTAATAGTTGTATATATCTTATATTAATTTTACAAGAGTCTCTTCCTACTCTAGATTTTATAATACATTTTACAAGGGTCTCCTCCTACTCTACACTTTATAGTACATTTTTAAAGAGTCCCCTATTACTCTAGTTCTTACAACACATTTTACAAGAGTCTCCTCCTAATTGTTTAAATTAGTATTTATTGGATCCGAACTATATTATCTTCTAATAGTTGTATATACCTTATATTAATTTTACAAGAATTTCCTCCTACTCTAGATTTTATAATACATTTTACAAGAGTCTCCTCCAACTCTACACTTTATAGTACATTTTACAAACGTGTCCTCCAACTCTACACTTTATAGTACATTTATAAAGATTCCCTCCATTACTCTAGTTCTTAAAACAAATTTTATAGGATTTGTTTAGTTTAGTATTTATTGGATCCGTACTAGACTATCTTGTAATAGTTGTATATACGTTATATTAATTTTACAAGAGTCTCCTCCTACTCTAGATTTTATAATACATTTAAAAAACGTGTCCTCCAACTCTACACTTTATAGTACATTTTTAAAGATTCCCTCCATTACTCTAGTTCTTAAAAAAAATTTTATAGGATTTCTTTAGTTTAGTATTTATTGGATCCAAACTAGACCATCTTTCGATAGTTGTATTTACCATTTATTAATTTTAAAAGAGTCTCCTCCTACTCTAGACCTTATAGTACATTTTTAGAGATTCTCCTCTTACTCTAGGTCTTACAACACATTTTACAAGAGTCTCCCCTTTTTTTAATTTAGTATTTATTGGATCCAAACTAGACTATCTTGTAATAGTTGTATATAGGTTATATTAATTTTACAAGAGTTTCCTCCTACTCTAGATTTTATAATACATTTTACAAGAGTCTTCTCCTACTCTACACTTTATAGTACATTTTTAAAGAGTCCCCTCTTACTCTTGTTTTTACAACATACTTTACAAGAGTCTCCTCCAAATTGTTTAAATTAGTATTTATTGGATCAGAACTATACTATCTTGTAATAGTTGTATATACCTTATATTAATTTTACAAGAGTCTCCTCCTACTCTAGATTTTATAATACATTTTACAAGGGTCTCCTCCTACTCTACACTTTATAGTACATTTTTAAAGAGTCCCCTCTTACTCTAGTTCTTACAACACATTTCATAGGAATTGTTTGGCTTAGTATTTATGGGATCCTAACTAGTTTATCTTGTAATAGTTGTATATAACTTATATTAATTTTACAAGAGTCTCCTCCTACTCTAGATTTTATAATACATTTTACAAGAGTCTCCTCCAACTCTAGACTTTATAGTACATTTTTAAACAGTCCCCTCCTACTCTAGTTCTTACAACACATTTTACAAGAGTCTCCTCCTAATTGTTTAATTTAGTATTTATTGGATCCGAACTAGACTATCTTCTAATAGTTTTATATATCTTATATTAATTTTACAAGAATTTCCTCCTACTCTAGATTTTATAATACATTTTACAAGAGTCTCCTTCAACTCTACACTTTATAGTACATTTTTAAAGAGTCCCCTCTTACTCTTGTTTTTACAATATACTTTACAAGAGTCTCCTCCAAATTGTTTAAATTAGTATTTATTGGATCAGAACTATACTATCTTGTAATAGTTGAATATATCTTATATTAATTTTACAAGAGTCTCCTCCTACTCTAGATTTTATAATACTTTTTTATAATACATTTTACAAGGGTCTCCTCCTACTCTACACTTTATAGTACATTTTTAAAGATTCCCCTTTTACTCTAGTTCTTACAACACATTTTACAAGAGTCTCCTCCTAATTGTTACGATTAGTATTTATTGGATCCGAACTAGACTATCTTGTAATAGTTGAATATATCTTATATTAATTTTACAAGAGTCTCCTCCTACTCTAGATTTTATAATACATTTTTATAATACATTTTACAAGGGTCTCCTCCTACTCTACACTTTATAGTACATTTTTAAAGAGTCCCCTCATACTCTAGTTCTTACAACACATTTCATAGGAATTAATTGGCTTAGTAATTATGGGATCCTAACTAGACTATCTTGAAATAGTTGTATATAACTTATATTAATTTTACAAGAGTCCCCTCCTACTCTAGATTTTATAATACATTTTACAAGAGTCTCCTCCAACTCTAGACTTTATAGTACATTTTTAAAGAGTCCCCTCTTACTCTAGTTCTTACAACACATTTTACAAGAGTCTCCTCCTAATTGTTTAATTAAGTATTTATTGGATCCGAACTAGACCATCTTTCAATAGTTGTATTTACCCTATATTAATTTTACAAGAGTCTCCTCCTACTCTAGATTCTATAGTACATTTTTAAAGACTCCCCTCTTAATCTAGTTCTTACAACACATTTTACAAGAGTCTCCTCTATTTTTTAATTTAGTATTTATTGGATCCGAACTAGACTATCTTGTAATAGTTGTATATAGGTTATATTAATTTTAAAAGAGTCTCCTCTTACTCTAGATTTTATAATACATTTTACAAGAGACTCCTCCTACTCTAGACCTTATAGTACATTTTTAGAGATTCTCCTCTTACTCTAGTTCTTACAACACATTTTAGAAGAGTCTCCCCTTTTTTTAATTTAGTATTTATTAAATCCGAACTAGACTATCTTGTAATAGTTGTATATAGGTTATATTAATTTTACAAGAGTTTCCTCCTACTCTAGATTTAATAATACATTTTACAAGAGTCTCCTCCTACTCTAGATTTTATAATACATTTTAAAAATGTGTCCTCCAACTCTACATTTTATAGTACATTTTTAAATATTCCCTCCATTACTCTAGGTCTTAAAACAAATTTTATAGGAATTTTTTTAGTTTAGTATTTATTGGATCCAAACTAGACCATCTTTCAATAGTTGTATTTACCCTATATTAATTTTACAAGAGTCTCCTCCTACTCTAGAATCTATAGTACATTTTTAAAGACTCCCCTCTTAATCTAGTTCTTACAACGTATTTTACAAGAGTCTCCTCTATTTTTTAATTTATTATTTATTGGATCCGAACTAGAATATCTTCTAATAGTTGTATATACCTTATATTGATTTTACAAGAGTCTCCTCCTACTCTAGACACTATAGTACATTTTTAAAGACTCCCCTCTTAATCTAGTTCCTACAACACATTTTACAAGAGTCTCCTCTATTTTGTAATTTTGTATTTATTGGATCCGAACTAGACTATCTTGTAATAGTTGTATATAACTTATATTAATTTTAAAAGAGTCTCCTCTTACTCTAGATTTTATAATACATTTTAAAAAGAGTCTCCTCCTACTCTACACTTTATAGTACATTTTTAAAGAGTCCCCTCTTACTCTAGTTCTTACAACACATTTTACAAGAGTGTCCTCCTAATTGTTAAGTTTAGTATTTAATAGATCCGAACTAGACTTTCTTGTAATAGTTGTATATACCTTATATTAATTTTACCAGATTCTCCTCCTACTCTAGATTTCATAATACATTTTACAAGAGTCTCCTCCTACTCGAACCTCTATAGTACATTTTTTAAGAGTCCCCTTTTACTCTTGTTTTTACAACATACTTTACAAGAGTCTCCTCCAAATTGTTTAAATTAGTATTTATTGGATCAGAACTATGCTATCTTGTAATAGTTGTATATACCTTATATTAATTTTACAAATGTCTCCTCCTACTCTAGATTCTATAATACATTTTACAAGGGTCTCCTCCTACTCTACACTTTATAGTACATTTTTAAAGAGTCCCCTCTTACTCTAGTTCTTACAACACATTTCATAGGAATTGTTTGGCTTAGTATTTATGGGATCCTAACTAGACTATCTTTTAATAGTTGTATATAACTTATATTAATTTTACAAGAGTGTCCTTCTACTCTAGATTTTATAATAAATTTTACAAGAGTCTCCTCCAAATCTAGACTTTATAGTACATTTTTAAACAGTCCCCTCTTACTCTAGTTCTTACAACACATTTTACAAGAGTCTCCTCCTAATTGTTTAATTTAGTGTTTATTGGATCCGAACTAGACTATCTTCTAATAGTTGTATATACCTTATATTAATTTTAAAAGAATTTCCTTCTACTCTAGATTTTATAATACATTTTACAAGAGTCTCCTCCAACTCTACACTTTAGAGTACATTTTTAAAGAGTCCCCTCTTACTCTAGTTCTTACAACACATTTTACAAGAGTCTCCTCCTAATTGTTAAGTTTAGTATTTATTGGATCCGAACTAGACTAACTTGTAATAGTTGTATATACCTTATATAATTTTACAAGAATTTCCTCCTACTCTAGATTTTATAATACATTTTACAAGAGTCTCCTCCAACTCTACACTTTATAGTACATTTTACAAACGTGTCCTTCAACTCTACACTTTATAGTACATTTTTAAAGATTCCCTCCATTACTCTAGTTCTTAAAACAAATTTTATAAGATTTTTTAGTTTAGTATTTATTGGATCCGAACTAGACTATCTTGTAATAGTTGTATATACGTTATATTAATTTTACAAGAGTCTCCTCCTACTCTAGATTTTATAATACATTTTAAAAACGTGTCCTCCAACTCTACACTTTATAGTACATTTTTAAAGATTCCCTCCATTACTCTAGTTCTTAAAACAAATTTTATAAGATTTTTTTAGTTTAGTATTTATTGGATCCGAACTAGACTATCTTGTAATAGTTGTATATACGTTATATTAATTTTACAAGAGTCTCCTCCTACTCTAGATTTTATAATACATTTTACAAACGTGTCCTCCAACTCTACACTTTATAGTACATTTTTAATGATTCCCTCCATTACTCTAGTTATTAAAACAAATTTTATAGGATTTTTTTAGTTTAGTATTTATTGGATCCAAACTAGACCATCTTTCAATAGTTGTATTTACCCTATATTAATTTTACAAGAGTCTCCTCCTACTCTAGACTCTATAGTACATTTTTAAAGCCTCCCCTCTTAATCTAGTTCTTACAACACATTTTACAAGAGTCTTCTGTATTTTTTAATTTAGTATTTATTGGATCCGAACTAGACTATCTTCTAATAGTTGTATATACCTTATATTAATTGTACAGAGTCTCCTCCTACTCTAGATTTTATAATACATTTTACAAGGGTCTCCTCTTACTCTACACTTTAGAGTACATTTTTAAAGAGTCCCCTCTTACTCTAGTTCTTACAACACATTTTACAAGAGTCTCCTCCTAATTGTTAAGTTTAGTATTTATTGGATCCGAACTAGACTATCTTGTAATAGTTGTATATACCTTATATTAATTTTCCAAGATTCTCCTCCTACTCTAGATTTCATAATACATTTTACAAGAGTCTCCTCCTTCTCTAACCTCTATAGTACATTTTTAAAGAGTCCCCTCTTACTCTTGTTTTTACAATATACTTTACAAGAGTCTCTTCCAAATTGTTTAAATTAGTATTTATTGGATCAGAACTATACTAACTTGTAATAGTTGTATATATCTTTTATTTATTTTACAAGAGTTTCCTCGTACTCTAGATTTTATAATACATTTTACAAGGGTCTCCTCCTACTCTACACTTTATAGTACATTTTTAAAGAGTCCCCTCTTACTCTAGTTCTTACAACACATTTCATAGGAATTAATTGGCTTAGTATTTATGTGATCCTAATTAGACTATCTTGTAATAGTTGTGTATAACTTATATTAATTTTACAAGAGTCTCCTCCTACTCTAGATTTTATAATACATTTTACAAACGTGTCCTCCAACTCTACACTTTATAGTACATTTTTAATGATTCCCTCCATTACTCTAGTTATTAAAACAAATTTTATAGGATTTTTTTAGTTTAGTATTTATTGGATCCAAACTAGACCATCTTTCAATAGTTGTATTTACCCAATATTAATTTTACAAGAGTCTCCTCCTACTCTAGACTCAATAGTACATTTTTAAAGACTCCCCTCTTAATCTAGTTCTTACAACACATTTTACAAGAGTCTTCTGTATTTTTTAATTTAGTATTTATTGGATCCGAACTAGACTATCTTCTAATAGTTGAATATACCTTATATTAATTGTACAGAGTCTCCTCCTACTCTAGATTTTATAATACATTTTACAAACGTGTCCTCCAACTCTACATTTTATAGTACATTTTTAAAGATTCCCTCCATTACTCTAGTTCTTAAAACAAATTTTATAGGAATTTTTTTAGTTTAGTATTTATTGGATCCAAACTAGACCATCTTTCAATAGTTGTATTTACCCTATATTAATTTTACAAGAGTCTCCTCCTACTCTAGAATCTATAGTACATTTTTAAAGACTCCCCTCTTAATCTAGTTCTTACAACGTATTTTACAAGAATCTCCTCTATTTTTTAATTTATTATTTATTGGATCCGAACTAGAATATCTTCTAATAGTTGTATATACCTTATATTAATTTTACAAGAGTCTCCTCCTACTCTAGACACTAAAGTACATTTTTAAAGACTCCCCTCTTAATCTAGTTCCTACAACACATTTTACAAGAGTCTCCTCTATTTTGTAATTTTGTATTTATTGGATCCGAACTTGACTATCTTGTAATAGTTGTATATAACTTATATTAATTTTAAAAGAGTCTCCTCTTACTCTAGATTTTATAATACATTTTAAAAAGAGTCTCCTCCTACTCTACACTTTATAGTACATTTTTAAAGAGTCCCCTCTTACTCTAGTTCTTACAACACATTTTACAAGAGTGTCCTCCTAATTGTTAAGTTTAGTATTTAATAGATCCGAACTAGACTATCTTGTAATAGTTGTATATACCTTATATTAATTTTACCAGATTCTCCTCCTACTCTAGATTTCATAATACATTTTACAAGAGTCTCCTCCTACTCGAACCTCTATAGTACATTTTTTAAGAGTCCCCTTTTACTCCTTTTTTTACAACATACTTTACAAGAGTCTCCTCCAAATTGTTTAAATTAGTATTTATTGGATCAGAACTATGCTATCTTGTAATAGTTGTATATACCTTATATTAATTTTACAAATGTCTCCTCCTACTCTAGATTTTATAATACATTTTACAAGGGTCTCCTCCTACTCTACACTTTATAGTACATTTTTAAAGAGTCCCCTATTACTCTAGTTCTTACAACACATTTCATAGGAATTGTTTGGCTTAGTATTTATGGGATCCTAACTAGACTATCTTTTAATAGTTGTATATAACTTATATTAATTTTACAAGAGTCTCCTTCTACTCTAGATTTTATAATAAATTTTACAAGAGTCTCCTCCAAATCTAGACTTTATAGTACATTTTTAAACAGTCCCCTCTTACTCTAGTTCTTACAACACATTTTACAAGAGTCTCCTCCTAATTGTTTAATTTAGTATTTATTGGATCCGAACTAGACTATCTTCTAATAGTTGTATATACCTTATATTAATTTTAAAAGAATTTCCTTCTACTCTAGATTTTATAATACATTTTACAAGAGTCTCCTCCAACTCTACACTTTAGAGTACATTTTTAAAGAGTCCCCTCTTACTCTAGTTCTTACAACACATTTTACAAGAGTCTCCTCCTAATTGTTAAGTTTAGTATTTATTGGATCCGAACTAGACTAACTTGTAATAGTTGTATATACCTTATATTAATTTTACAAGAATTTCCTCCTACTCTAGATTTTATAATACATTTTACAAGAGTCTCCTCCTACTCTACACTTTATAGTACATTTTTAAAGTGTCCCCTCTTACTCTAGTTCTTACAACACATTTCACAAGAGTCTCCTCCTAATTGTTAAGTTTAGTATTTATTGGATCCGAACTAGACTATCCTGTTATAGTTGTATATACCTTATATTAATTTTACAAAATTCTCCTCCTACTCTAGATTTCATAATACATTTTACAAGAGTCTCCTCCTACTCTAACCTCTGTAGTACATTTTTAAAGAGTCCCCTCTTACTCTTGTTTTTACAACATACTTTACAAGAGTCTCCTCCAAATTGTTTAAATTAGTACTTATTGGATCAGAAGTATACTATCTTGTAATAGTTGTATATAACTTATATTAATTTTACAAGAGTCTCCTCCAACTCTATATTTTATAATACATTTTAAAAGAGTCTCCTCCTACTCTACACTTTATAGTACATTTTTAAAGAGTCCCCTCTTACTCTAGTTCTTACAACACATTTAACAAGAGTCTCCTCCTAATTGTTTAATTTAGTATTTATTGGATCCGAACTAGAATATCTTGTAATAGTTGTATATACTTGTACAAGAGTCTCCTCCTACTCTAGATTTTATAATACATTTTACAAGAGTCTCCTAAAACTCTACACTTTATAGTACATTTTTAAAGATTCCCCTCTTACTCTAGTTCTTACAACACATTTTATAGGAATTGTTTAGTTTAGTATTTATTGGATCCGAACTAAACTACCTTGTAATAGTTGTATATACTTTATATTAATTTTACAAGAGTGTCCTCCTACTTTAGAATTTATAATACATTTTACAAGGGTCTCCTCCTACTCTACACTTTATAGTACATTTCTAAAGAGTCCCCTCTTACTCTAGTTCTTACAACACATTTCATAGGAATTGTTTGGCTTAGTATTTATGGGATCCTAACTAGACTATCTTGTAATACTTGTATATAACTTATATTAATTTTACAAGAGTCTCCTCCTACTCTAGATTTTATAATACATTTTACAAGAGTCTCCTCCAACTCTAGACTTTATAGTACATTTTTAAACAGTCCCCTCCTACTCTAGTTCTTACAACACATTTTACAAGAGTCTCCTCCAACTCTACAATTTATAGTACATTTTTAAAGAGTCCCCTCTTACTCCAGTTTTAACAATATACTTTACAAGAGTCTCCTCTAAATTGTTTAATTTAGTATTTATTGGATCAGACTATACTATCTTGTAAGAGTTGTATATATCTTATATTAATTTTACAAGAGTCTCCTCCTACTCTAGATTTTATAATACATTTTACAAGGGTCTCCTCCTACTCTACACTTTATAGTACATTTTTAAAGAGTCCCCTCTTACTCTTGTTTTTACAATATACTTTACAAGAGTCTCCTCCAAATTGTTTAAATTAGTATTTATTGGATCAGAACTATACTATCTTGTAATAGTTGTATATATCTTATATTAATTTTACAAGAGTCTCCTCCTACTCTAGATTTTATAATACATTTTACAAGGGTCTCCTCCTACTCTACACTTTATAGTACATTTTTAAAGTGTCCCCTCTTACTCTTGATTTTACAATATACTTTACAAGAGTCTCCTCCAAATTGTTTAAATTAGTATTTATTGGATCAGAACTATACTATCTTGTAATAGTTGTATATATCTTATATTAATTTTACAAGAGTCTCCTCCTACTCTAGACTTTATAGTACATTTTTAAAGATTCCCCTCTTACTCTAGTTCGTAAAACTTATTTTATAGGAATTGTTTAGTTTAGTATTTATTGGATCCGAACTAGACCATCTTTCAATAGTTGTATTTACCCTATATTAATTTTACAAGAGTCTCCTCCTACTCTAGACTCTATAGTACATTTTAAAATACTCCCCTCTTAATCTAGTTCTTACAACACATTTTAAAAGAATCCTTTATTTTTTAATTTAGAATTTATTGGATCCGAACTAGACTATCTTGTAATAGTTGTATATGCCTTATTTTAATTTTACAAGAATTTCCTCCTTCTCTAGATTTTACAATACATTTTACGAGAGTCTCCTCCAACTCTACACTTTATAGTACAGTTTTAAAGATTTCCCTCTAACTCTAGTTCTTACAACACATTTTACAGGAAAAGTTTAGTTTATTATTTATTGGATCCGAACTAGACTATCTTGTAATAGTTGTATATACCTTTTATTAATTTTAAAAGAGTCTCCTCTTACTCTAGATTTTATAATACATTTTTCAAGGGTCTCCTCCTACTCTAGACCTTATAGTACATTTTTAGAGATTCCCCTCTTACTCTAGTTCTTACAACACATTTTACAAGAGTCTCCTCTTTTTTTAATTTAGTATTTATTGGATCCAAACTAGACTATCTTGTAATAGTTGTATATAGGTTATATTAATTTTACAAGAGTTTCCTCCTACTCTGGTTTTTATTATACATTTTACAAGAGTCTCCTCCTACTCTACACTTTATAGTACATTTTTAAAGAGTCCCCTCTTACTCTAGTTCTTACAACACATTTTACAGGAAAAGTTTAGTTTAGTATTTATTGGATCCGAACTAGACTATCTTGTAATAGTTGTATATACCTTATATTAATTTTACAAGATTCTCCTCCTACTCTAGATTTCATAATACATTTTAAAAGAGTCTCCTCCTCCTCGAACCTCTATAGTACATTTTTTAAGGGTCCCCTCTTACTCTTATTTTTACAACATACTTTACAAGAGTCTCCTCCAAATTGTTTAAATTAGTATTTATTGGATCAGAACTATACTATCTTGTAATAGTTGTATATATCTTATATTAATTTTAAGAGTCTCTTCCTACTCTAGATTTTATAATATATTTTACAAGGGTCTCCTCCTACTCTACACTTTATAGTACATTTTTAAAGAGTCCCCTATTACTCTAGTTCTTACAACACATTTTACAAGAGTCTCCTCCTAATTGTTTAAATTAGTATTTATTGGATCCGAACTAGATTATCTTCTAATAGTTGTATATACCTTATATTAATTTTACAAGAATTTCCTCCTACTCTAGATTTTATAATACATTTTACAAGAGTCTCCTCCAACTCTACACTTTATAGTACATTTTACAAACGTGTCCTCCAACTCTACACTTTATAGTACATTTATAAAGATTCCCTCCATTACTCTAGTTCTTAAAACAAATTTTATAGGATTTGTTTAGTTTAGTATTTATTGGATCCGTACTAGACTATCTTGTAATAGTTGTATATACGTTATATTAATTTTACAAGAGTCTCCTCCTACTCTAGATTTTATAATACATTTAAAAAACGTGTCCTCCAACTCTACACTTTATAGTACATTTTTAAAGATTCCCTCCATTACTCTAGTTCTTAAAACAAATTTTATAGGATTTGTTTAGTTTAGTATTTATTGGATCCAAACTAGACCATCTTTCGATAGTTGTATTTACCATTTATTAATTTTAAAAGAGTCTCCTCCTACTCTAGACCTTATAGTACATTTTTAGAGATTCTCCTCTTACTCTAGGTCTTACAACACATTTTACAAGAGTCTCCCCTTTTTTTAATTTAGTATTTATTGGATCCAAACTAGACTATCTTGTAATAGTTGTATATAGGTTATATTAATTTTACAAGAGTTTCCTCCTACTCTAGATTTTATAATACATTTTACAAGAGTCTTCTCCTACTCTACACTTTATAGTACATTTTTAAAGAGTCCCCTCTTACTCTTGTTTTTACAACATACTTTACAAGAGTCTCCTCCAAATTGTTTAAATTAGTATTTATTGGATCAGAACTATACTATCTTGTAATAGTTGTATATACCTTATATTAATTTTACAAGAGTCTCCTCCTACTCTAGATTTTATAATACATTTTACAAGGGTCTCCTCCTACTCTACACTTTATAGTACATTTTTAAAGAGTCCCCTCTTACTCTAGTTCTTACAACACATTTCATAGGAATTGTTTGGCTTAGTATTTATGGGATCCTAACTAGACTATCTTGTAGTAGTTGTATATAACTTATATTAATTTTACAAGAGTCTCCTCCTACTCTAGATTTTATAATACATTTTACAAGAGTCTCCTCCAACTCTAGACTTTATAGTACATTTTTAAACAGTCCCCTCCTACTCTAGTTCTTACAACACATTTTACAAGAGTCTCCTCCTAATTGTTTAATTTAGTATTTATTGGATCCGAACTAGACTATCTTCTAATAGTTTTATATACCTTATATTAATTTTACAAGAATTTCCTCCTACTCTAGATTTTATAATACATTTTACAAGAGTCTCCTCCAACTCTAGACTTTATAGTACATTTTTAAACAGTCCCCTCCTACTCTAGTTCTTACCACACATTTTAAAAGAGTCTCCTGTATTTTTTAATTTAGTATTTATTGGATCCGAACTAGACTATCTTCTAATAGTTGTATATACCTTATATTAATTTTACAGGAGTCTCCTCCTACTCTAGACTCTATAGTTAATTTTTTAAGATTCCCCTCTTACTCTAGTTCTTAAAACTTATTTTATAGGAATTGTTTAGTTTAGTATTTATTGGATCCGAAATAGACTATCTTGTAATAGTTGTATATAGGTTATATTAATTTTAAAAGAGTCTCCTCTTACTCTAGATTTTATAATACATTTTACAAGAGACTCCTCCTACTCTAGATTTTATAATAAATTTTAAAAGAGTCTCCTCCAAATCTAGACTTTATAGTACATTTTTAAACAGTCCCCTCTTACTCTAGTTCTTACAACACATTTTACAAGAGTCTCCTCCTAATTGTTTAATTTAGTATTTATTGGATCCGAACTAGACTATCTTCTAATAGTTGTATATACCTTATATTAATTTTAAAAGAATTTCCTTCTACTCTAGATTTTATAATACATTTTACAAGAGTCTCCTCCAACTCTACACTTTAGAGTACATTTTTAAAGAGTCCCCTCTTACTCTAGTTCTTACAACACATTTTACAAGAGTCTCTTCCTAATTGTTAAGTTTAGTATTTATTGGATCCGAACTAGACTAACTTGTAATAGTTGTATATACCTTATATTAATTTTACAAGAATTTCCTCCTACTCTAGATTTTATAATACATTTTACAAGAGTCTCCTCCAAATCTACACTTTATAGTACATTTTACAAACGTGTCCTCCAACTCTACACTTTATAGTACATTTTAAACATTCCCTCCATTACTCTAGTTCTTAAAACAAATTTTGTAGGATTTGTTTGGTTTAGTATTTATTGGATCCGAACTAGACTATCTTGTAATAGTTGTATATACGTTATATTAATTTTACAAGAGTCTCCTCCTACTCTAGATTTTATAATACATTTTACAAACGTGTCCTCCAACTCTACACTTTATAGTACATTTTTAATGATTCCCTCCATTACTCTAGTTATTAAAACAAATTTTATAGGATTTTTTTAGTTTAGTATTTATTGGATCCAAACTAGACCATCTTTCAATAGTTGTATTTACCCTATATTAATTTTACAAGAGTCTCCTCCTACTCTAGAATCTATAGTACATTTTTAAAGACTCCCCTCTTAATCTAGTTCTTACAACACATTTTACAAGAGTCTTCAGTATTTTTTAATTTAGTATTTATTGGATCCGAACTAGACTATCTTCTAATAGTTGTATATACCTTATATTAATTGTACAGAGTCTCCTCCTACTCTAGATTTTATAATACATTTTACAAACGTGTCCTCCAACTCTACATTTTATAGTACATTTTTAAAGATTCCCTCCATTACTCTAGTTCTTAAAACAAATTTTATAGGAATTTTTTTAGTTTAGTATTTATTGGATCCAAACTAGACCATCTTTCAATAGTTGTATTTACCCTATATTAATTTTACAAGAGTCTCCTCCTACTCTAGAATCTATAGTACATTTTTAAAGACTCCCCTCTTAATCTAGTTCTTACAACGTATTTTACAAGAGTCTCCTCTATTTTTTAATTTATTATTTATTGGATCCGAACTAGAATATCTTCTAATAGTTGTATATACCTTATATTAATTTTACAAGAGTCTCCTCCTACTCTAGACACTATAGTACATTTTTAAAGACTCCCCTCTTAATCTAGTTCCTACAACACATTTTACAAGAGTCTCCTCTATTTTGTAATTTTGTATTTATTGGATCCGAACTAGACTATCTTGTAATAGTTGTATATAACTTATATTAATTTTAAAAGAGTCTCCTCTTACTCTAGATTTTATAATACATTTTAAAAAGAGTCTCCTCCTACTCTACACTTTATAGTACATTTTTAAAGAGTCCCCTCTTACTCTAGTTCTTACAACACATTTTACAAGAGTGTCCTCCTAATTGTTAAGATTAGTATTTAATAGATCCGAACTAGACTATCTTGTAATAGTTGTATATACCTTATATTAATTTTACCAGATTCTCCTCCTACTCTAGATTTCATAATACATTTTGCAAGAGTCTCCTCCTACTCGAACCTCTATAGTACATTTTTTAAGAGTCCCCTTTTACTCTTGTTTTTACAACATACTTTACAAGAGTCTCCTCCGAATTGTTTAAATTAGTATTTATTGGATCAGAACTATGCTATCTTGTAATAGTTGTATATACCTTATATTAATTTTACAAATGTCTCCTCCTACTCTAGATTTTATAATACATTTTACAAGGGTCTCCTCCTACTCTACACTTTATAGTACATTTTTAAAGAGTCCCCTCTTACTCTAGTTCTTACAAATTTCATAGGAATTGTTTGGCTTAGTATTTATGGGATCCTAACTAGACTATCTTTTAATAGTTGTATATAACTTATATTAATTTTACAAGAGTCTCCTTCTACTCTAGATTTTATAATAAATTTTACAAGAGTCTCCTCCAAATCTAGACTTTATAGTACATTTTTAAACAGTCCCCTCTTACTCTAGTTCTTACAACACATTTTACAAGAGTCTCCTCCTAATTGTTTAATTTAGTGTTTATTGGATCCGAACTAGACTATCTTCTAATAGTTGTATATACCTTATATTAATTTTAAAAGAATTTCCTTCTACTCTAGATTTAATAATACATTTTACAAGATTCTCCTCCAACTCTACACTTTAGAGTACATTTTTAAAGAGTCCCCTCTTACTCTAGTTCATACAACACATTTTACAAGAGTCTCCTCCTAATTGTTAAGTTTAGTATTTATTGGATCCGAACTAGACTAACTTGTAATAGTTGTATATACCTTATATTAATTTTACAAGAATTTCCTCCTACTCTAGATTTTATAATACATTTTACAAGAGTCTCCTCCAACTCTACACTTTATAGTACATTTTACAAACGTGTCCTTCAACTCTACACTTTATAGTACATTTTTAAAGATTCCCTCCATTACTCTAGTTCTTAAAACAAATTTTATAAGATTTTTTTAGTTTAGTATTTATTGGATCCGAACTAGACTATCTTGTAATAGTTGTATATACGTTATATTAATTTTACAAGAGTCTCCTCCTACTCTAGATTTTATAATACATTTTACAAACGTGTCCTCCAACTCTACACTTTATAGTACATTTTTAAAGATTCCCTCCATTACTCTAGTTCTTAAAACAAATTTTATAAGATTTTTTTAGTTTAGTATTTATTGGATCCGAACTAGACTATCTTGTAATAGTTGTATATACGTTATATTAATTTTACAAGAGTCTCCTCCTACTCTAGATTTTATAATACATTTTACAAACGTGTCCTCCAACTCTACACTTTATAGTACATTTTTAATGATTCCCTCCATTACTATAGTTATTAAAACAAATTTTATAGGATTTTTTTAGTTTTGTATTTATTGGATCCAAACTAGACCATCTTTCAATAGTTGTATTTACCCTATATTAATTTTACAAGAGTCTCCTCCTACTCTAGAATCTATAGTACATTTTTAAAGACTCCCCTCTTAATCTAGTTCTTACAACACATTTTACAAGAGTCTTCAGTATTTTTTAATTTAGTATTTATTGGATCCGAACTAGACTATCTTCTAATAGTTGTATATACCTTATATTAATTGTACAGAGTCTCCTCCTACTCTAGATTTTATAATACATTTTACAAACGTGTCCTCCAACTCTACATTTTATAGTACATTTTTAAAGATTCCCTCCATTACTCTAGTTCTTAAAACAAATTTTATAGGAATTTTTTTAGTTTAGTATTTATTGGATCCAAACTAGACCATCTTTCAATAGTTGTATTTACCCTATATTAATTTTACAAGAGTCTCCTCCTACTCTAGAATCTATAGTACATTTTTAAAGACTCCCCTCTTAATCTAGTTCTTACAACGTATTTTACAAGAGTCTCCTCTATTTTTTAATTTATTATTTATTGGATCCGAACTAGAATATCTTCTAATAGTTGTATATACCTTATATTAATTTTACAAGAGTCTCCTCCTACTCTAGACACTATAGTACATTTTTAAAGACTCCCCTCTTAATCTAGTTCCTACAACACATTTTACAAGAGTCTCCTCTATTTTGTAATTTTGTATTTATTGGATCCGAACTAGACTATCTTGTAATAGTTGTATATAACTTATATTAATTTTAAAAGAGTCTCCTCTTACTCTAGATTTTATAATACATTTTAAAAAGAGTCTCCTCCTACTCTACACTTTATAGTACATTTTTAAAGAGTCCCCTCTTACTCTAGTTCTTACAACACATTTTACAAGAGTGTCCTCCTAATTGTTAAGATTAGTATTTAATAGATCCGAACTAGACTATCTTGTAATAGTTGTATATACCTTATATTAATTTTACCAGATTCTCCTCCTACTCTAGATTTCATAATACATTTTGCAAGAGTCTCCTCCTACTCGAACCTCTATAGTACATTTTTTAAGAGTCCCCTTTTACTCTTGTTTTTACAACATACTTTACAAGAGTCTCCTCCGAATTGTTTAAATTAGTATTTATTGGATCAGAACTCTGCTATCTTGTAATAGTTGTATATACCTTATATTAATTTTACAAATGTCTCCTCCTACTCTAGATTTTATAATACATTTTACAAGGGTCTCCTCCTACTCTACACTTTATAGTACATTTTTAAAGAGTCCCCTCTTACTCTAGTTCTTACAAATTTCATAGGAATTGTTTGGCTTAGTATTTATGGGATCCTAACTAGACTATCTTTTAATAGTTGTATATAACTTATATTAATTTTACAAGAGTCTCCTTCTACTCTAGATTTTATAATAAATTTTACAAGAGTCTCCTCCAAATCTAGACTTTATAGTACATTTTTAAACAGTCCCCTCTTACTCTAGTTCTTACAACACATTTTACAAGAGTCTCCTCCTAATTGTTTAATTTAGTGTTTATTGGATCCGAACTAGACTATCTTCTAATAGTTGTATATACCTTATATTAATTTTAAAAGAATTTCCTTCTACTCTAGATTTTATAATACATTTTACAAGATTCTCCTCCAACTCTACACTTTAGAGTACATTTTTAAAGAGTCCCCTCTTACTCTAGTTCATACAACACATTTTACAAGAGTCTCCTCCTAATTGTTAAGTTTAGTATTTATTGGATCCGAACTAGACTAACTTGTAATAGTTGTATATACCTTATATTAATTTTACAAGAATTTCCTCCTACTCTAGATTTTATAATACATTTTACAAGAGTCTCCTCCAACTCTACACTTTATAGTACATTTTACAAACGTGTCCTTCAACTCTACACTTTATAGTACATTTTTAAAGATTCCCTCCATTACTCTAGTTCTTAAAACAAATTTTATAAGATTTTTTTAGTTTAGTATTTATTGGATCCGAACTAGACTATCTTGTAATAGTTGTATATACGTTATATTAATTTTACAAGAGTCTCCTCCTACTCTAGATTTTATAATACATTTTACAAACGTGTCCTCCAACTCTACACTTTATAGTACATTTTTAAAGATTCCCTCCATTACTCTAGTTCTTAAAACAAATTTTATAAGATTTTTTTAGTTTAGTATTTATTGGATCCGAACTAGACTATCTTGTAATAGTTGTATATACGTTATATTAATTTTACAAGAGTCTCCTCCTACTCTAGATTTTATAATACATTTTACAAACGTGTCCTCCAACTCTACACTTTATAGTACATTTTTAATGATTCCCTCCATTACTATAGTTATTAAAACAAATTTTATAGGATTTTTTTAGTTTAGTATTTATTGGATCCAAACTAGACCATCTTTCAATAGTTGTATTTACCCTATATTAATTTTACAAGAGTCTCCTCCTACTCTAGACTCTATAGTACATTTTTAAAGACTCCCCTCTTAATCTAGTTCTTACAACACATTTTACAAGAGTCTTCTGTATTTTTTAATTTAGTATTTATTGGATCCGAACTAGACTATCTTCTAATAGTTGTATATACCTTATATTAATTGTACAGAGTCTCCTCCTACTCTAGATTTTATAATACATTTTACAAGGGTCTCCTCTTACTCTACACTTTAGAGTACATTTTTAAAGAGTCCCCTCTTACTCTAGTTCTTACAACACATTTTACAAGAGTCTCCTCCTAATTGTTAAGTTTAGTATTTATTGGATCCGAACTAGACTATCTTGTAATAGTTGTATATACCTTATATTAATTTTACAAGATTCTAGTCCTACTCTAGATTTCATAATACATTTTACAAGAGTCTCCTCCTTCTCTAACCTCTATAGTACATTTTTAAAGAGTACCCTCTTACTCTTGTTTTTACAATATACTTTACAAGAGTCTCTTCCAAATTGTTTAAATTAGTATTTATTGGATCAGAACTATACTAACTTGTAATAGTTGTATATATCTTTTATTAATTTTACAAGAGTTTCCTCGTACTCTAGATTTTATAATACATTTTACAAGGGTCTCCTCCTACTCTACACTTTATAGTACATTTTTAAAGAGTCCCCTCTTACTCTAGTTCTTACAACACATTTTACAAGAGTGTCCTCCTAATTGTTAAGTTTAGTATTTAATAGATCCGAACTAGACTATCTTGTAATAGTTGTATATACCTTATATTAATTTTACCAGATTCTCCTCCTACTCTAGATTTTATAATACATTTTACAAGAGTCTCCTCCTACTCGAACCTCTATAGTACATTTTTTAAGAGTCCCCTTTTACTCTTGTTTTTACAACATACTTTACAAGAGTCTCCTCCAAATTGTTTAAATTAGTATTTATTGGATCAGAACTATGCTATCTTGTAATAGTTGTATATACCTTATATTAATTTTACAAATGTCTCCTCCTACTCTAGATTTTATAATACATTTTACAAGGGTCTCCTCCTACTCTACACTTTATAGTACATTTTTAAAGAGTCCCCTCTTACTCTAGTTCTTACAACACATTTCAATTGTTCAATTGTTTGGCTTAGTATTTATGGGATCCTAACTAGACTATCTTTTAATAGTTGTATATAAATTATATTAATTTTACAAGAGTCTCCTTCTACTCTAGATTTTATAATAAATTTTACAAGAGTCTCCTCCAAATCTAGACTTTATAGTACATTTTTAAACAGTCCCCTCTTACTCTAGTTCTTACAACACATTTTACAAGAGTCTCCTCCTAATTGTTTAATTTGGTATTTATTGGATCCGAACTAGACTATCTTCTAATAGTTGTATATACCTTATATTAATTTTAAAAGAATTTCCTTCTACTCTAGATTTTATAATACATTTTACAAGAGTCTCCTCCAACTCTACACTTTAGAGTACATTTTTAAAGATTCCCCTCTTACTCTAGTTCTTACAACACATTTCATAGGAATTGTTAGGCTTAGTATTTATGGGATCCTAACTAGACTATCTTGTAATAGTTGTATATAACTTATGTTAATTTTACAAGAGTCTCCTTCTACTCTAGATTTTATAATACATTTTACAAGAGTCTCCTCCAACTCTACACTTTAGAGTACATTTTTAAAGAGTCCCCTCTTACTCTAGTTCTTACAACACATTTTACAAGAGTCTCCTCCTAATTGTTAAGTTTAGTATTTATTGGATCCGAACTAGACTATCTTGTAATAGTTGTATATACCTTATATTAATTTTACAAGATTCTCCTCCTACTCTAGATTTCATAATACATTTTACAAGAGTCTCCTCCTTCTCTAACCTCTATAGTACATTTTTAAAGAGTCCCCTCTTACTCTTGTTTTTACAATATACTTTACAAGAGTCTCTTCCAAATTGTTTAAATTAGTATTTATTGGATCAGAACTATACTAACTTGTAATAGTTGTATATATCTTTTATTAATTTTACAAGAGTTTCCTCGTACTCTAGATTTTATAATACATTTTACAAGGGTCTCCTCCTACTCTACACTTTATAGTACATTTTTAAAGAGTCCCCTCTTACTCTAGTTCTTACAACACATTTCATAGGAATTAATTGGCTTAGTATTTATGTGATCCTAACTAGACTATCTTGTAATAGTTGTGTATAACTTATATTAATTTTACAAGAGTCTCCTCCTACTCTAGATTTTATAATACATTTTACAAACGTGTCCTCCAACTCTACACTTTATAGTACATTTTTAATGATTCCCTCCATTACTCTAGTTATTAAAACAAATTTTATAGGATTTTTTTAGTTTAGTATTTATTGGATTCAAACTAGACCATCTTTCAATAGTTGTATTTACCCTATATTAATTTTACAAGAGTCTCCTCCTACTCTAGACTCTATAGTACATTTTTAAAGAATCCCCTCTTAATCTAGTTCTTACAACACATTTTACAAGAGTCTTCTGTATTTTTTAATTTAGTACTTATTGGATCCGAACTAGACTATCTTCTAATAGTTGTATATACCTTATATTAATTGTACAGAGTCTCCTCCTACTCTAGATTTTATAATACATTTTACAAACGTGTCCTCCAACTCTACATTTTATAGTACATTTTTAAAGATTCCCTCCATTACTCTAGTTCTTAAAACAAATTTTATAGGAATTTTTTTAGTTTAGTATTTATTGGATCCAAACTAGACCATCTTTCAATAGTTGTATTTACCCTATATTAATTTTACAAGAGTCTCCTCCTACTCTAGAATCTATAGTACATTTTTAAAGACTCCCCTCTTAATCTAGTTCTTACAACGTATTTTACAAGAGTCTCCTCTATTTTTTAATTTATTAATTATTGGATCCGAACTAGAATATCTTCTAATAGTTGTATATACCTTATATTAGTTTTACAAGAGTCTCCTCCTACTCTAGACACTATAGTACATTTTTAAAGACTCCCCTCTTAATCTAGTTCCTACAACACATTTTACAAGAGTCTCCTCTATTTTGTAATTTTGTATTTATTGGATCCGAACTAGACTATCTTTTAATAGTTGTATATAACTTATATTAATTTTAAAAGAGTCTCCTCCTACTCTAGATTTCATAATACATTTTACAAGAGTCTCCTCCTACTCGAACCTCTATAATACATTTTTTAAGAGTCCCCTTTTACTCTTGTTTTTACAACATAATTTACAAGAGTCTCCTCCAAATTGTTTAAATTAGTATTTATTGGATCAGAACTATGCTATCTTGTAATAGTTGTATATACCTTATATTAATTTTACAAATGTCTCCTCCTACTCTAGATTTTATAATACATTTTACAAGGGTCTCCTCCTACTCTACACTTTATAGTACATTTTTAAAGAGTCCCCTCTTACTCTAGTTCTTACAACACATTTCATAGGAATTGTTTGGCTTAGTATTTATGGGATCCTAACTAGACTATCTTTTAATAGTTGTATATAACTTATATTAATTTTACAAGAGTCTCCTTCTACTCTAGATTTTATAATAAATTTTACAAGAGTCTCCTCCAAATCTAGACTTTATAGTACATTTTTAAACAGTCCCCTCTTACTCTAGTTCTTACAACACATTTTACAAGAGTCTCCTCCTAATTGTTTAATTTAGTATTTATTGGATCCGAACTAGACTATCTTCTAATAGTTGTATATACCTTATATTAATTTTAAAAGAATTTCCTTCTACTCTAGATTTTATAATACATTTTACAAGAGTCTCCTCCAACTCTACACTTTAGAGTACATTTTTAAACAGTCCCCTCTTACTCTAGTTCTTACAACACATTTTACAAGAGTCTCCTCCTAATTGTTAAGTTTAGTATTTATTGGATCCGAACTAGACTAACTTGTAATAGTTGTATATACCTTATATTAATTTTACAAGAATTTCCTCCTACTCTAGATTTTATAATACATTTTACAAGAGTCTCCTCCAAATCTACACTTTATAGAACATTTTACAAACGTGTCCTCCAACTCTCCACTTTATAGTACATTTTAAAAATTCCCTCCATTACTCTAGTTCTTAAAACAAATTTTGTAGGATTTGTTTGGTTTAGTATTTATTGGATCCGAACTAGACTATCTTGTAATAGTTGTATATACGTTATATTAATTTTACAAGAGTCTCCTCCTACTCTAGATTTTATAATACATTTTACAAACGTGTCCTCCAACTCTACACTTTATAGTACATTTTTAATGATTCCCTCCATTACTCTAATTATTAAAACAAATTTTATAGGATTTTTTTAGTTTAGTATTTATTGGATCCAAACTAGACCATCTTTCAATAGTTGTATTTACCCTATATAATTTTACAAGAGTCTCCTCCTACTCTAGACTCTATAGTACATTTTTAAAGACTCCCCTCTTAATCTAGTTCTTACAACACATTTTACAAGAGTCTTCTGTATTTTTTAATTTAGTATTTATTGGATCCGAACTAGACTATCTCCTAATAGTTGTATATACCTTATATTAATTGTACAGAGTCTCCTCCTACTCTAGATTTTATAATACATTTTACAAGGGTCTCCTCCTACTCTACACTTTAGAGTACATTTTTAAAGAGTCCCCTCTTACTCTAGTTCTTACAACACATTTTACAAGAGTCTCCTCCTAATTGTTAAGTTTAGTATTTATTTGATCCGAACTAGACTATCTTGTAATAGTTGTATATACCTTATATTAATTTTACAAGATTCTCCTCCTACTCTAGATTTCATAATACATTTTACAAGAGTCTCCTGCTTCTCTAACCTCTATAGTACATTTTTAAAGAGTCCCCTCTTACTCTTGTTTTTACAATATACTTTACAAGAGTCTCTTCCAAATTGTTTAAATTAGTATTTATTGGATCAGAACTATACTAACTTGTAATAGTTGTATATATCTTTTATTAATTTTACAAGAGTTTCCTCGTACTCTAGATTTTATAATACATTTTACAAGGGTCTCCTCCTACTCTACACTTTATAGTACATTTTTAAAGAGTCCCCTCTTACTCTAGTTCTTACAACACATTTTACAAGAGTTTTCTGTATTTTTTAATTTAGTATTTATTGGATCTGAACTAGACTATCTGCAAATAGTTGTATATATCTTATTATTATTTTACAAGGGTCTCCTCCTACTCTAGACTCTATAGTACGTTTTTAAAGACTCCCCTCTTAATCTAGTTCCTACAACACATTTTACAAGAGCCTCTCTATTTTGTAATTTAGTATTTATTGGATCCGACCTAGACAATCTTGTAATAGTTGGATATAACTTATATTAATTTTACAAGAGTCTCCTCCTACTGTAAATTTTATAATACATTTTACAAGAGTCTCCTCCAAATCTAGACTTTAGAGTACATTTTTAAAGAGTCCCCTCTTACTCTAGTTCTTACAACACATTTTACAAGAGTCTCCTCAAACTCTACACTTTATAGTACATTTTTAAAGATTCCCCTCCTACTCTAGTTCTTAAAACACATTTTATAGGAATAATTTAGTTTAGTATTTATTGGATCCGAACTAGACTATCTTGTAATAGTTGTATATACGTTATATTAATTTTACAAGAGTCTCCTCCTACTCTAGATTTTATAATACATTTTACAAAAGTCTCCTAAAACTCTACACTTTATAATTCATTTTTAAAGATTCCCCTCTTACTCTAGTTCTTACAACACATTTCATAGGAATTGTTTAGTTTAGTATTTATTGGATCCGAACTAGACTATCTTGTAATAGTTGTATATAACTTACATTAATTTTACAAGAGTCTCCTCCTACTCTAAATTTTATAATACATTTTACAAGAGTCTCCTCCAACTCTAGACTTTATAGTACATTTTTAAAGAGTCCCCTCTTACTCTAGTTCCTACAACACATTTTACAAGGGTCTCCTCAAACTCTACACTTTATAGTACATTTTTAAAGATTCCCCTCTTACTCTAGTTCTTAAAACACATTTTATAGGAATAGTTTAGTTTAGTATTTATTGGATCCGAACTAGACTATCTTGTAAAAGTTGTATATACGTTATATTAATTATACAAGAGTCTCCTCCTACTCTAGATTTTATAATACATTTTACAAGAGTCTCCTAAAACTCTTCACTTTATAGTACATTTTTAAAGATTCCCCTCTTACTCTAGTTCCTACAACACATTTTACAAGAGTCTCCTCAAACTCTACACTTTATAGTACATTTTTAAAGATTCCCCTCTTACTCTAGTTCTTAAAACACATTTTATAGGAATAGTTTAGTTTAGTATTTATTGGATCCGAACTAGACTATGTTGTAATAGTTGTATATACTTTATATTAATTTTACAAGAGTGTCCTCCTACTCTAGAATTTATAATACATTTTACAAGGGTTTCCTCCTACTCTACACTTTATAGTACATTTTTAAACAGTCCCCTCCTACTCTAGTTCATACAACACATTTTACAAGAGTCTCCTCCTAATTGTTAAGTTTAGTATTTATTGGATCCGAACTACACTATCCTGTTATAGTTGTATATACCTTATATTAATTTTACAAGATTCTCCTCCTACTCTAGATTTCATAATACATTTTACAAGAGTCTCCTCCAAATTGTTTAAATTAGTATTTATTGGATCAGAACTATACTATTTTGTAATAGTTGTATATAACTTATATTAATTTTACAAGAGTCTCCTCCTACTCTAGATTTTATAATATATTTTACGAGAGTCTCCTCCAACTCTACACTTTATAGTACATTTTTAAAGATTCCCCTCTTACTCTAGTTCCTACAACACATTTTACATGAAAAGTTTAGTTTAGTATTTATTGGATCCGAACTAGACTATCTTGTAATAGTTGTATATACCTTGTATTAATTTTAAAAGATTCTCCTCTTACTCTAGATTTTATAATACATTTTACAAGAGTCTCCTCCAACTCTAGACTTTATAGTACATTTTTAAAGAGTCCCCTCTTACTCTAGTTCTTAAAACACATTTTACAAGAGTCTCCTCCTAATTGTTTAATTTAGTATTTATTGGATCCGAACTAGATTATCTTCTAATAGTTGCATATACCTTATATTAATTTTACAAGAATTTCCTCCTACTCTAGATTTTATAATACATTTTACAAGAGTCTCCTCCAACTCTTCACTTTATAGTACATTTATAAAGATTCTCTCCATTACTCTAGTTCTTAAAACAAATTTTATAGGATTTGTTTAGTTTAGTATTTATTGGATCCGAACTATACTATCTTGTAATAGTTGTATATACGTTATATTAATTTTACAAGAGTCTCCTCCTACTCTAGATTTTATAATACATAAAAAAACGTGTCCTCCAACTCTACACTTTATAGTACATTTTTAAAGATTCCCTCCATTACTCTAGTTCTTAAAACAAATTTTATAGGATTTGTTTAGTTTAGGATTTATTGGATCTGAACGAGACCATCTTTCAATAGTTAAATTTACCCTATATTAATTTTACAAGAGTCTCCTCCTACTCTAGACCTTATAGTACATTTTTAGAGATTCTCCTCTTACTCTAGTTCTTACAACACATTTTACAAGAGTCTCCACTTTTTTTAATTTAGTATTTATTTGATCCGAACTAGATTATCTTCTAATAGTTGCATATACCTTATATTAATTTTACAAGAGTTTCCTCCTACTCTAGATTTTATAATACATTTTACAAGAGTCTCCTCCTACTCTACACTTTATAGTACATTTTTAAAGAGTCCCCTCTTACTCTAGTTCTTACAACACATTTTACAAGAGTCTCCTCAAACTCTACACTTTATAGTACATTTTTAAAGATTCCCCTCCTACTCTAGTTCTTAAAACACATTTTATAGGAATAATTTAGTTTAGTATTTATTGGATCCGAACTAGACTATCTTGTAATAGTTGTATATACGTTATATTAATTTTACAAGAGTCTCCTCCTACTCTAGATTTTATAATACATTTTACAAAAGTCTCCTAAAACTCTACACTTTATAATTCATTTTTAAAGATTCCCCTCTTACTCTAGTTCTTACAACACATTTCATAGGAATTGTTTAGTTTAGTATTTATTGGATCCGAACTAGACTATCTTGTAATAGTTGTATATAACTTACATTAATTTTACAAGAGTCTCCTCCTACTCTAAATTTTATAATACATTTTACAAGAGTCTCCTCCAACTCTAGACTTTATAGTACATTTTTAAAGAGTCCCCTCTTACTCTAGTTCCTACAACACATTTTACAAGAGTCTCCTCAAACTCTACACTTTATAGTACATTTTTAAAGATTCCCCTCTTACTCTAGTTCTTAAAACACATTTTATAGGAATAGTTTAGTTTAGTATTTATTGGATCCGAACTAGACTATCTTGTAAAAGTTGTATATACGTTATATTAATTATACAAGAGTCTCCTCCTACTCTAGATTTTATAATACATTTTACAAGAGTCTCCTAAAACTCTTCACTTTATAGTACATTTTTAAAGATTCCCCTCTTACTCTAGTTCCTACAACACATTTTACAAGAGTCTCCTCAAACTCTACACTTTATAGTACATTTTTAAAGATTCCCCTCTTACTCTAGTTCTTAAAACACATTTTATAGGAATAGTTTAGTTTAGTATTTATTGGATCCGAACTAGACTATGTTGTAATAGTTGTATATACTTTATATTAATTTTACAAGAGTGTCCTCCTACTCTAGAATTTATAATACATTTTACAAGGGTTTCCTCCTACTCTACACTTTATAGTACATTTTTAAACAGTCCCCTCCTACTCTAGTTCATACAACACATTTTACAAGAGTCTCCTCCTAATTGTTAAGTTTAGTATTTATTGGATCCGAACTACACTATCCTGTTATAGTTGTATATACCTTATATTAATTTTACAAGATTCTCCTCCTACTCTAGATTTCATAATACATTTTACAAGAGTCTCCTCCAAATTGTTTAAATTAGTATTTATTGGATCAGAACTATACTATTTTGTAATAGTTGTATATAACTTATATTAATTTTACAAGAGTCTCCTCCTACTCTAGATTTTATAATACATTTTACGAGAGTCTCCTCCAACTCTACACTTTATAGTACATTTTTAAAGATTCCCTTCTTACTCTAGTTCCTACAACACATTTTACATGAAAAGTTTAGTTTAGTATTTATTGGATCCGAACTAGACTATCTTGTAATAGTTGTATATACCTTGTATTAATTTTAAAAGATTCTCCTCTTACTCTAGATTTTATAATACATTTTACAAGAGTCTCCTCCAACTCTAGACTTTATAGTACATTTTTAAAGAGTCCCCTCTTACTCTAGTTCTTAAAACACATTTTACAAGAGTCTCCTCCTAATTGTTTAATTTAGTATTTATTGGATCCGAACTAGATTATCTTCTAATAGTTGCATATACCTTATATTAATTTTACAAGAATTTCCTCCTACTCTAGATTTTATAATACATTTTACAAGAGTCTCCTCCAACTCTTCACTTTATAGTACATTTATAAAGATTCTCTCCATTACTCTAGTTCTTAAAACAAATTTTATAGGATTTGTTTAGTTTAGTATTTATTGGATCCGAACTATACTATCTTGTAATAGTTGTATATACGTTATATTAATTTTACAAGAGTCTCCTCCTACTCTAGATTTTATAATACATAAAAAAACGTGTCCTCCAACTCTACACTTTATAGTACATTTTTAAAGATTCCCTCCATTACTCTAGTTCTTAAAACAAATTTTATAGGATTTGTTTAGTTTAGGATTTATTGGATCTGAACGAGACCATCTTTCAATAGTTAAATTTACCCTATATTAATTTTACAAGAGTCTCCTCCTACTCTAGACCTTATAGTACATTTTTAGAGATTCTCCTCTTACTCTAGTTCTTACAACACATTTTACAAGAGTCTCCACTTTTTTTAATTTAGTATTTATTTGATCCGAACTAGATTATCTTCTAATAGTTGCATATACCTTATATTAATTTTACAAGAGTTTCCTCCTACTCTAGATTTTATAATACATTTTACAAGAGTCTCCTCCTACTCTACACTTTATAGTACATTTTTAAAGAGTCCCCTCTTACTCTAGTTCTTACAACACATTTTACAAGAGTCTCCTCCTAATTGTTAAGTTTAGTATTTATTGGATCCGAACTAGACTATCCTGTTATAGTTGTATATACCTTATATTAATTTTACATGATTCTCCTCCTACTCTAGATTTCATAATACATTTTACAAGAGTGTCCTCCTACTCTAACCTCTGTAGTACATTTTTAAAGAGTCCCCTCTTACTCTTGTTTTTACAAAATACTTTACCCAAATTGTTTAAATTAGTATTTATTGGAGCAGAAGTATACTATCTTGTAATAGTTGTATATAACTTATATTAATTTTACAAGAGTCTCCTCCAACTCTTAGAGTACATTTTTAGAGATTCTCCTCTTACTCTAGTTCTTACACCACATTTTACAAGAGTCTCCCCTTTTTTTAATTTAGTATTTATTGGATCCGAACTAAACTACCTTGTAATAGTTGTATATACTTTATATTAATTTTACAAGAGTCTCCTCCTACTCTAGATTTTATAATACATTTTACAAGAGTCTCCTCCAACTCTAGACTTTATAGTACATTTTTAAACATTCCCCTCCTACTCTAGTTCTTACAACACATTTTACAAGAGTCTCCTCCCAATTGTTTAATTTAGTATTTATTGGATCCGAACTAGACTATCTTCTAATAGTTGTAAATACCTTATATTAATTTTACAAGAATTTCCTCCTACTCTAGATTTTATAACACATTTTACAAGAGTCTCCTCCAACTCTACACTTTATAGTACATTTTTAAGGAGTCTCCTCTTACTCTTGTTTTTACAATATACTTTACAAGAGTCTCCTCCAAATTGTTTAAATTAGTATTTATTGGATCAGACTATAATATCTTGTAATAGTTGTATATATCTTATATTAATTTTACAAGAGTCTCCTCCTACTCTCGATTTTATAATACATTTTACAAGGGTCTCCTCCTACTCTACACTTTATAGTACATTATTAAAGAGTCCCCTCTTACTCTTGTTTTTACAATATACTTTACAAGAGTCTCCTCCAAATTGTTTAAATTAGTATTTATTGGATCAGAACTATACTTACTTGTAATAGTTGTATATATCTTATATTAATTTTACAAGAGTCTCCTCCTACTCTAGATTTTATAATACATTTTACAAGGGTCTCCTCCTACTCTACACTTTATAGTACATTTTTAAAGAGTCCCCTCTTACTCTAGTTCTTACAACACATTTTACAAGAGTCTCCTGTATTTTTTAATTTAGTATGTATTGGATCCGAACTAGACTATCTTTCTATAGTTGTATTTACCCTATTTTAATTTTACAAGAGTCTCCTCCTACTCTAGACCTTATAGTACATTTTTAGAGATTCTCCTCTTACTCTAGTTCTTACAACACATTTTACAAGAGTCTCCACTTTTTTTAATTTAGTATTTATTGGATCCAAACTAGACTATCTTCTAATTGTTGTATATAACTAATATTAATTTTACAAGAGTCTCCTCCTACTCTAGACTTTATAGTACATTTTTAAAGATTCCCCTCTTACTCTAGTTCTTTAAACTTATTTTATAGGAATTGTTTAGTTTAGTATATATTGGATCCGAACTAGACCATCTTTCTATAGTTGTATTTACCCTATTTTAATTTTACAAGAGTCTCCTCCTACTCTAGACCTTATAGTACATTTTTAGAGATTCTCCTCTTACTCTAGTTCTTACAACACATTTTACAAGAGTCTCCACTTTTTTAATTTAGTATTTATTTGATCCTAACTAGACTATCTTTTAATAGTTGTATATAACTTGTATTAATTTTAAAAGAGTCTCCTCTTACTCTAGATTTTATAATACATTTTACAAGAGTCTCCTCCTACTCTAGACCTTATAGTACATTTTTAGAGATTCCCCTCTTACTCTAGTTCTTACAACACATTTTACAAGAGTCTCCTCTTTTTTTAATTTAGTATTTATTGGATCCAAACTAGACTATCTTGTAATAGTTGTATATAGGTTATATTAATTTTACAAGAGTTTCCTCCTACTGTAGATTTTATAATACATTTTACAAGAGTCTCCTCCTACTCTACACTTTATAGTACATTTTTAAAGAGTCCCCTCTTACTCTAGTTCTTACAACACATTTTACAAGAGTCTCCTCCTAATTGTTAAGTTTAGTATTTATTGGATCCGAACTAGACTATCTTGTAATAGTTGTATATACCTTATATTAATTTTACAAGATTCTCCTCCTACTCTAGATTTCATAATACATTTTACAGGAGTCTCCTCCTCCTCGAACCTCTATAGTACATTTTTTAAGAGTCCCCTCTTACTCTTGTTTTTACAACATACTTTACAAGAGTCTCCTCCAATTTGTTTAAATTAGTATTTATTGGATCAGAACTATACTATCTTGTAATAGTTGTATATATCTTATATTAATTTTACAAGAGTCTCCTCCTATACTAGATTTTATAATACATTTTACAAGGGTCTCCTCCTACTCTACACTTTATAGTACATTTTTAAAGAGTCCCCTCTTACTCTTGTTTTTACAACATACTTTACAAGAGTCTCCTCCAAATTGTTTAAATTAGTATTTATTGGATTAGAACTATACTATCTTGTAATAGTTGTATATACCTTACATTAATTTTACAAGAGTCTCCTCCTACTCTAGATTTTATAATACATTTTACAAGGGTCTCCTCCTACTCTACACTTTATAGTACATTTTTAAAGAGTCCCCTCTTACTCTAGTTCTTACAACACATTTTACAAGAGTCTCCTCCTAATTGTTTAATTTAGTATTTATTGGATCCGAACTAGACTATCTTCTAATAGTTGTATATACCTTATATTAATTTTACAAGGGTCTCCTCCTACCTTAGACTCTATAGTACATTTTTAAAGACTCCCCTCTTAATCTAGTTCCTACAACACATTTTACAAGAGTCTCCTCTATTTTGTAATTTAGTATTTATTTGGTCCGAACTAGACAATCTTGTAATAGTTGTATATAACTTATATTAATTTTACAAGAGTCTCCTCCTACTCTAGATTCTATAATACATTTTACAAGAGTCTCCTCCAACTCTAGACTTTATAGTACATTTTTAAAGAGTCCCCTCTTACTCTAGTTCTTACAACACATTTTATAGAATTGGTTTGTTTAGTGTTTATTGGATCCGAACTAGACTATCTTGTAATAGTTGTATATACTTTATATTAATTTTACAAGAGTGTCCTCCTACTCTAGAATTTATAATAAATTTTACAATGGTCTCCTCCTACTCTACACTTTATAGTACATTTTTAAAGAGTCCCCTCTTACTCTAGTTCTTACAACACATTTCATAGGAATTGTTTGGCTTAGTATTTATGGGATCCTAACTAGACTATCTTGTAATAGTTGTATATAACTTATATTAATTTTACAAGGGTCTCCTCCTACTCTAGATTTTATAATACATTTTACAAGAGTCTCCTCCAACTCTAGACTTTATAGTACATTTTTAAACAGTCCCATCCTACTCTAGTTCTTACAACACATTTTACAAGAGTCTCCTCCTAATTGTTTAATTTAGTATTTATTGGATCAGAACTAGACTATCTTCTAATAGTTGTATATACCTTATATTAATTTTACAAGAATATCCTCCTACTCTAGATTTTATAATACATTTTACAAGAGTCTCCTCCAACTCTACACTTTATAGCACATTTTTAAAGAGTCCCCTCTTACTCTTGTTTTTACAATATACTTTACAAGAGTCTCCTCCAAATTGTTTAAATTAGTATTTATTGGATCAGAACTATACTATCTTGTAATAGTTGAATATATCTTATATTAATTTTACAAGAGTCTCCTCCTACTCTAGATTTTATAATACATTTTACAAGGGTCTCCTCCTACTCTGCACTTTATAGTACATTTTTTAAGAGTCCCCTCTTACTCTAGTTCTTACCACACATTTTAAAAGAGTTTCCTGTATTTTTTAATTTAGTATTTATTGGATCCGAACTAGACTATCTTCTAATAGTTGTATATACCTTATATTAATTTTACAAGATCTCCTCCTACTCTAGACTCTATAGTACATTTTTAAAGATTCTCCTCTTATTCTAGTTCTTAAAACTTAATTTATAGGAATTGTTTAGTTTAGTATTTATTGGATCTGAACTAGACCATCTTTCAATAGTTGTATTTACCCTATATTAATTTTACAAGAGTCTCCTCCTACTCTAGACTCTTTAGTACATTTTTAAATACTCCCCTCCTAATCTAGTTCCTACAACACATTTTACAAGAGTCTCCTTTATTTTTTAATGTAGAATTTATTGGATCCGAACTAGACTATCTTATAATAGTTGTATAAAGGTTATATTAATTTTACAAGAGTTTCCTCCTACTCTAGATTTTATAATACATTTTACAAGAGTCTCCTCCTACTCTACACTTTATAGTACATTTTTAAAGAGTCCCCTTTTACTCTAGTTCTAACAACACATTTTACAAGAGTCTCCCCCTAATTGTTAAGTTAAGTATTTATTGGATCCGAACTAGATTATCTTGTAATAGTTGTATATATCTTATATTAATTTTACAAGAGTCTCCTCCTACTCTAGACTCTATAGTAAATTTGTAAAGACTCCCCTCTTAATCTAGTCCCTACAACACATTTTACAAGAGTCTCTCTATTTTGTAATTTAGTATTTATTGTATCCGAACTAGACAATCTTGTAATAGTTGTATATAACTTATATTAATTTTACAAGAGTCTCCTCCTACTCTAAATTTTATAATACATTTTACAAGAGTCTCCTCCAACTCTAGACTTTATAGTACATTTTTAAAGAGTCCCCTCTTACTCTAGTTCTTACAACACATTTTAAAAGAGTCTCCTCAAACTCTACACTTTATAGTACATTTTTAAAGATTCCCCTCATACTCTAGTTCTTAAAATTTATTTTATAGGAATTGTTTAGTATATTATTTATTGGATCTGAACTAGACCATCTTTCAATTGTTGTATTTACCCTATATTAATTTTACAAGAGTCTCCTCCTACTCTAGACTCTATAGTACATTTTTAAATACTCCCCTCTTAATCTAGTTCCTACAACACATTTTACAAGAGTCTCCTTTATTTTTTAATGTAGAATTTATTGGATCCGAACTAGACTATCTTATAATAGTTGTATAAAGGTTATATTAATTTTACAAGAGTTTCCTCCTACTCTAAATTTTATAATACATTTTACAAGAGTCTCCTCCTACTCTACACTTTATAGTACATTTTTAAAGAGTCCCCTTTTACTCTAGTTCTTACAACACATTTTACAAGAGTCTCCCCCTAATTGTTAAGTTTAGTATTTATTGGTTCCGAACTAGACTATCTTGTAATAGTTATATATACCTTATATTAATTTTACAAGATTCTCCTCCTACACTAGATTTCATAATACATTTTGCAAGAGTCTCCTCCTACTCTTCACTTTATAGTACATTTTTAAAGAGTCCCCTCTTACTCTAGTTCTTATAACACATTTCATAGGAATTAATTGGCTTAGTATTTATGGGATCCTAACTAGACTATCTTGAAATAGTTGCATATAACTTATATTAATTTTACAAGAGTCTCCTCCTACTCTAGATTTTATAATACATTTTACAAGAGTCTCCTCCTACTCTAGACTTTATAGTACATTTTTAAAGAGTCCCCTCTTACTCTAGTTCTTACAACACATTTTAAAAGAGTCTCCTCCTAATTGTTTAATTTAGTTTTTATTGGATCCGAACTAGACTATCTTCTAATAGTTGTATATACCTTATATTAATTTTACAAGAATTTCCTCCTACTCTAGATTTTATAATACATTTTACAAGAGTCTAATCCAACTCTACACTTTATAGTACATTTTACAAACGTGTGCTCCAACTCTACACTTTATAGTACATTTTTAAAGATTCCCTCCACTATTCTAGTTCCTAAAACAAATTTTATAGGATTTGTTTGGATTAGTATTTATTGGATCCGAACTAGACTATCTTGTAATAGTTGTATATACGTTATATTAATTTTACAAGAGTCTCCTCATACTCTAGATTTTATCATACATTTTACAAACGTGTCCTCCAACTCTACACTTTATAGTACATTTTTTAAGATTCCCTCCATTACTCTAGGTCTTAAAACAAATTTTATAGGATTTGTTTAGTTTAGTATTTATTGGATCCGAACTAGACCATCTTTCAATAGTTGTATTTACCCTATATTAATTTTACAAGAGTCTCCTCCTACTCTTGACCTTATAGTACATTTTTAGAGATTCTCCTCTTACTCTAGTTCTTACAACACATTTTACAAGAATCTCCCCTTTTTTAATTTAGTATTTATTGGATCCGAACTAGATTATCTTGTAATAGTTGTATATACCTTATATTAATTTTACAAGAGTCTCCTCCTACTCTAGACTCTATAGTAAATTTTTAAAGACTCCCCTCTTAATCTAGTCCCTACAACACATTTTACAAGAGTCTCTCTATTTTGTAATTTAGTATTTATTGTATCCGAACTAGACAATCTTGTAATAGTTGTATATAACTTATATTAATTTTACAAGAGTCTCCTCCTACTCTAAATTTTATAATACATTTTACAAGAGTCTCCTCCAACTCTAGACTTTATAGTACATTTTTAAAGAGTCCCCTCTTACTCTAGTTCTTACAACACATTTTAAAAGAGTCTCCTCAAACTCTACACTTTATAGTACATTTTTAAAGATTCCCCTCATACTCTAGTTCTTAAAACTTATTTTATAGGAATTGTTTAGTATATTATTTATTGGATCTGAACTAGACCATCTTTCAATAGTTGTATTTACCCTATATTAATTTTACAAGAGTCTCCTCCTACTCTAGACTCTATAGTACATTTTTAAATACTCCCCTGTTAATCTAGTTCTTACAACACATTTTACAGGAAAAGTTTAGTTTAGTATTTATTAGATCCGAACTAGACTATCTTGTAATAGTTGTATATAACTTGTATTTATTTTAAAAGTGTCTCCTTTTTCTCTAGATTTTATAATACATTTTACAAGAGTCTCCTCCTACTCTAGATCTTATAGTACATTTTTAGAGATTCCCCTCTTACTCTAGTTCTTACAACACATTTTACAAGAGTCTCCTCTTTTTTTAATTTAGTATTTATTGGATCCGAACTAAACTATCTTGTAATAGTTGAATATACCTTATATTAATTTTACAAGATTCTCCTCCTACTCTAGATTTCATAATACATTTTAAAAGAGTCTCCTCCTACTCGAACCTCTATAGTACATTTTTTAAGAGTCCCCTCTTACTCTTGTTTTTACAACATACTTTACAAGAGTCTCCTCCAAATTGTTTAAATTAGTATTTATTAGATCAGAACTATACTATCTTCTAATAGTTGTATATATCTAATATTAATTTTACAAGAGTCTCCTCCTACTCTAGATTTTATAATACATGTTACAAGGGTCTCCTCCAACTCTACACTTAATAGTACATTTTTAAAGAGTCCCCTCTTACTCTAGTTCTTACAACACATTTCATTGGAATTGTTTGGCTTAGTATTTATGGGATCCTAACTAGACTATCTTGTAATAGTTGTATATAGCTTATATTAATTTTCCAAGAGTCTCCTCCTACTTTAGATTTTATAATACATTTTACAAGAGTCTCCTCCAACTCTACACTTTATAGTACATTTTTAAAGAGTCCCCTCTTATTCTAGTTCTTACAACACATTTGACAAGAGTCTCCTCCAAATTGTTTAAATTAGTATTTATTGGATCAGAACTATACTATCTTGTAATAGTTGTATATACGTTTTATTAATTTTACAAGAGTCTCCTCCTACTCTAGATTTTATAATAAGATTTAGAAACGTGTCCTCCAACTCTACACCTTATAGTACATTTTTAAAGATTCCCTCCATTACTCTAGTTCTTAAAACAAATTTTATAGGATTTGTTTAGTTCAGTATTTATTGGATCCAAACTAGACCATCTTTCAATAGTTGTAGTTACCCTATATTAATTTTACAAGAGTCTCCTCCTACTCTAGACCTTATAGTACATTCTTAGAGATTCTCCTCTTACTCTAGTTCTTACAACACATTTTACAAGAGTCTCCCCTTTTTTTAATTTAGTATTTATTGGATCCGAACTAAACTATCTTGTAATAGTTTTATATAGGTTATATTAATTTTACAAGAGTTTCTTCCGACTCTAGATTTTACAATACATTTTACAAGAGTCTCCTCCTACTCTACACTTTATAGTACATTTTTAAAGAGTCCCCTCTTACTTTAGTTCTTACAACACATTTTACAAGAGTCTCCTCCTAATTGTTAAGTTTAGTATTTATTGGATCCTAACTAGACTATCCTGTAATAGTTGTATATACCTTTTATTAATTTTACAAGATTCTCCTCCTACTCTAGATTTCATAATACATTTTACAAGAGTCTCCTCCTACTCTAACCTCTATAGTACATTTTTAATGAGTCCCCTCTTACTCTCGTTCTTAACACACATTTTATAGGAATAGTTTAGTTTAGTAATTATTGGATCCGAACTAAACTATCTTGTAATAGTTGTATATACGTTATATTAATTTTACAAGAGTCTCCTCCTACTCTAGATTTTATAATACATTTTACAAGAGTCTCCTAAAACTCTACACTTTAAAGTACATTTTTAAAGATTCCCCTCTTACTCTAGTTCTTACAACACATTTCATAGGAAATGTTTGGCTTAGTATTTATGGGATCGTAACTAGACTATCTTGTAATAGTTGTATATAACTTATATTAATTTTACAAGAGTCTTCTCCTACTCTAGATTTTATAATACATTTTACAAGAGTCTCCCCCAACTCTAGACTTTATAGTACATTTTTAAATAGTCCCCTCTTACTCTAGTTCTTACAACACATTTTACAAGAGTCCCCTCCTAATTGTTTAGTTTAATATTTATTGGATCCGAACTAGACTATCTTCTAATAATTGTATATACCTTATATAAATTTTACAAGAATTTCCTCCTACTCTAGATTTTATAATACATTTTACAAGAGTCTCCTTCAACTCTACACTTTATAGTACATTTTTAAAGATTCCCCTCTTACTCTAGTTCTTAAAACTTATTTTATAGGAATTGTTTAGTTTATTATTTATTGGATCCGAACTAGACCATCTTTCAATAGTTGTATTTACCCCATATTAATTTTACAAGAGTCTCCTCCTACTCTAGACTCTATAGTACATTTTTAAATTCTCCCCTGTTAATCTAGTTCTTACAACACATTTTACAAGAGTCTCCTTTATTTTTTATTTTAGTATTTATTGGATCCGAACTAGACTATCTTGTAATAGTTGTATATACCTTATTTTAATTTTACAAGAATTTCCTCTACTCTAGATTTTATAATACATTTTACGAGAGTCTCCTCCAACTCTACACTTTATAGTACATTTTTAAAGATTCCCCTCTTACTTTAGTTTTTACAACACATTTTACAGGAAAAGTTTAGTTTAGTATTTATTGGATCCGAACTAGACTATCTTGTAATAGTTGTATATAACTTGTTTTGATTTTAAAAGAGTCTCCTCTTACTCTAGATTTTATAAAACATTTTACAAGAGTCTCCTCCTACTCTAGACCTTATAGTACATTTTTAGAGATTCCCCTCTTACTCTAGTTCTTACAACACATTTTACAAGAGTCTCCTCTTTTTTTAATTTAGTATTTATTGGATCCGAACTAGACTATCTTGTAATAGTTGTATATAACTTATATTAATTTTACAAGAGTTTCCTCCTACTCTAGATTTTATAATACATTTTGCAAGAGTCTCCTCCTACTCTACACTTTATAGTACATTTTTAAAGAGTCCCCTCTTACTCTAGTTCTTACAACACATTTTACAAGAGTCTCCTCCTAATTGTTAAGTTTAGTATTTATTGGATCCGAACTAGACTATCTTGCAATAGTGGTATATACCTTATATTAATTTTACAAGATTCTCCTCCTACTCTAGATTTCATAATACATTTTACAAGAGTCTCCTCCTACTCGAACCTCTATAGTACATTTTTTAAGAGTCCCCTCTTACTCTTGTTTTTACAACATACTTTACAAGAGTCTCCTCCAAATTGTTTAAATTAGTATTTATTGGATCAGAACTATACTATCTTGTAATAGTTGTATATATCTTATATTAATTTTACAAGAGTCTCCTCCTACTCTAGATTTTATAATACATTTTACAAGGGTCTCCTCCTACTCTACACTTTATAGTACATTTTTAATGAGTCCCCTCTTACTCTAGTTCTTACAAGAGTCTCCTCCTATTTGTTTAATTTAGTATTTATTGGATCCGAACTAGACTATCTTCTAATAGTTGTATATACCTTATATTAATTTTACAAGAGTCTCCTCCTACTCTAGATTTTATAATACATTTTACAAGAGTCTCCTAAAACTCTACACTTTATAGTACATTTTTAAAGATTCCCCTCTTACTCTAGTTCTTACAACACATTTTATAGGAATTGTTTAGTTTAGTATTTATTGGATCCGAACTAGACTATCTTGTAATAGTTGTATATACGTTATATTAATTTTACAAGAGTCTCCTCCTACTCTAGAATTTATAATACATTTTACAAGAGTCTCCTCCTACTCTACACTTTATAGTACATTTTTAAAGACTCCCCTCTTAATCCAGTTCCTACAACACATTTTACAAGAGTCTCCTCTATTTTGTAATTTAGTATTTATTAGATCCGAACTAGACAATCTTGTAATAGTTGTATATAACTTACAAGGGGGGGGAGGTTAATTTTACAAGAGTCTTCTCCTACTCTAGATTCTATAATACTTTTTACAAGAGTCTCCTCCAACTCTAGACTTTATAGTACATTTTTAAAGAGTCCCCTCTTACTCTCGTTCTTAAAACACATTTTATAGGAATTGTTTAGTTTAGTATTTAATGGATCCGAACTAGACTATCTTGTAATAGTTGTATATACGTTATATTAATTTTACAAGAGTCTCCTCCTACTCTAGAATTTATAGTACATTTTACAAGGGTCTCCTCCTACTCTACACTTTATAGTACATTTTTAAAGAGTCCCCTCTTACTCTAGTTCTTACAACACATTTCATAGGAAATGTTTGGCTTAGTATTTATGGGATCGTAACTAGACTATCTTGTAATAGTTGTATATAAGTTATATTAATTTTACAAGAGTCTTCTCCTACTCTAGATTTTATAATACATTTTACAAGAGTCTCCTCCAACTCTAGACTTTATAGTACATTTTTAAAGAGTCCCCTCTTACTCTAGTTCTTACAACACATTTTACAAGAGTCTCCTCCTAATTGTTTAGTTTAATATTTATTGGATCCGAACTAGACTATCTTCTAATAGTTGTATATACCTTATATTAATTTTACAAGAATATTCTCCTACTCTAGATTTTATAATACATTTTACAAAAGTCTCCTCCAACTCTACACTTTATAGTACATTTTTAAAGATTCCCCTCTTACTCTAGTTCTTACAACACATTTTATAGGAATTGTTTAGTTTATTATTTATTGGATCCGAACTAGACCATCTTTCAATAGTTGTATTTACCCTATATTAATTTTACAAGAGTCTCCTCCTACTCTAGACTCTAAAGTACATTTTTAAATACTCCCCTGTTAATCTAGTTCTTACAACACATTTTACAAGAGTCTCCTTTATTTTTTATTTTTGTATTTATTGGATCCGAACTAGACTATCTTGTAATAGTTGTATATACCTTATTTTAATTTTACAAGAATTTCCTCCTACTCTAGATTTTATAATACATTTTACGAGAGTCTCCTCCAACTCTACACTTTATAGTACATTTTTAAAGATTCCCCTCTTACTCTAGTTCTTACAACACATTTTATAGGAATTGTTTAGTTTAGTATTTATTGGATCCGAACTAGACTATCTTGTAATAGTTGTATATACGTTGTATTGATTTTAAAAGAGTCTCCTCTTACTCTAGATTTTATAATATATTTTACAAGAGTCTCCTCCTACTCTAGACCTTATAGTACATTTTTAGAGATTCCCCTCTTACTCTAGTTCTTACAACACATTTTACAAGAGTCTCCCCTTTTTTTAATTTAGTATTTATTGGATCCGAACTAGACTATCTTGTAATAGTTGTATATAGGTTATTTTAATTTTACAAGAGTTTCCTCCTACTCTAGATTTTATAATACATTTTGCAAGAGTCTCCTCCTACTCTACACCTTATAGTACATTTTTAAAGAGTTCCCTCTTACTCTAGTTCTTACAACACACTTTACAAGAGTCTCCTCCTAATTCTTAAGTTTAGTATTTATTGGATCCGAACTAGACTATCTTGTAATAGTTGTATATAACTTATATTAATTTTACAAGATTCTCCTCCTACTCTAGATTTCATAGTACATTTTACAAGAGTCTCCTCCTACTCTAACCTCAATAGTACATTTTTAAAGAGACCCCTCTTACTCTTGTTTTTACAACATACTTTACAAGAGTCTCCTCCTAATTGTTTAAATTAGTATTTATTGGATCAGAACTATACTATCTTGTAATAGTTGTATATATCTTATATAAATTTTACAAGAGTCTCCTCCTACTCTAGATTTTATAATACATTTTACAAGGGTCTCCTCCTACTCTACACTTTATAGTACATTTTTAAAGAGTCCCCTCTTACTCTAGTTCTTACAACACATTTTACAAGAGTCTCCTCCTAATTGTTTAATTTAGTATTTATTGGATCCGAACTAGACTATCTTCTAATAGTTGTATATACCTTATATTAATTTTACAAGAATTTCCTCCTACTCTAGATTTTATAATACATTTTACAAGAGTCTCCTCCAATTCTAGACCTTATAGTACATTTTTAGAGATTCCCCTCTTACTCTAGTTCTTACAACACATTTTACAAGAGTCTCCTCTTTTTTTAATTTTGTATTTATTGGTTCCGAACTAGACTATCTTGTAATAGTTGTATATAGGTTATATTAATTTTACAAGAGTTTCCTCCTACTCTAGATTTTATAATACATTTGCAAGAGTCTCCTCCAACTCTACACTTTATAGTACATTTTTAAAGATTCCCTCCATTACTCTAGTTCTTAAAACAAATTTTATAGGATTTGTTTAGTTTAGTAATTATTGGATCGGAACTAGACCATCTTTCAATAGTTGTATTTACCATATATTAATTTTACAAGAGTCTCCTCCTACTCTAGACCTTATAGTACATTTTTAGAGATTCTCCTCTTACTCTAGTTCTTACAACACATTTTACAAGAGTCTCCCCTTTTTTTAATTTACTATTTATTGGATCCGAACTAGACTATCTTGTAATAGTTGTATATAGGTTATATTAATTTTACAAGAGTCTCCTCCTACTCTAGATTTTATAATACATTTTACAAGAGTCTCCTCCTACTCTACACTTTATAGTACATTTTTAAAGAGTCCCCTCTTACTCTAGTTCTTACAACACATTTTACAAGAGTCTCCTCCTAATTGTTAAGTTTAGTATTTATTGGATCCGAACTAGACTATCCTGTAATAGTTGTATATACCTTATATTAATTTTACAAGATTCTCCTTCTACTCTAGATTTCATAATACATTTTACAAGAGTCTCCTCCTACTCTAACCTCTATAGTACATTTTTAAAGAGTCCCCTCTTACTCTTGTTTTTACAACATACTTTACAAAAGTCTCCTCCAAATTGTTTACATTAGTATTAATTGGTTCAGAACTATACTATCTTGTAATAGTTGTATATACCTTATATTAATTTTACAAAAGTCTCCTCCTACTCTAGATTTTATAATACATTTTACAAGGGTCTCCTCCTACTCTACACTTTATAGTACATTTTTAAAGAGTCCCCTCTTACTCTAGTTCTTACAACACATTTCATAGGAATTGTTTGGCTTAGTATTTATGGGATCTTAACTAGACTATCTTGTAATAGTTGTATATAACCTATATTAATTTTACAAGAGTCTTCTCCTACTCTAGATTTTATAATACATTTTACAAGAGTCTCCTCCAACTCTACACTTTATAGTACATTTTTAAAGAGTCCCCTATTACTCTAGTTCTTACAACACATTTTACAAGAGTCTCCTCCTAAATGTTTAATTTAGTATTTATTGGATCCGAACTAGACTATCTTCTAATAGTTGTATATACCTTATATTATTTTTACAAGAGTCTCCTCCTACTCTAGACTCTATAGTACATTTTTAAAGACTTCCCTCTTAATCTAGTTCCTACAACACATTTTACAAGAGTCTCCTCTATTTTGTAATTTAGTATTTATTGGATCCGAACTAGACTATCTTCTAATAGTTGTATATACGTTATATTAATTTTACAAGAGTCTCCTCCTACTCTAGATTTTATAATACATTTTACAAGAGTCTCCTCCTACTCTATATTCTATAATACATTTTACAAGAGTCTCCTCCAACTCTAGAATTTATAGTACATTTTTAAAGAGTCCCCTCTTACTCTCGTTCTTAAAACACATTTTATAGGAATTGTTTAGTTTAGTATTTATTGGATCCGAACTAGACTATCTTGTAATAGTTGTATATACCTTATATTAATTTTACAAGAGTCTCATCGTACTCTACACTTAGTACATTATTAAAGATTCCCTCCATTACTCTAGTTCTTAAAACAAATTTTATAGGATTTGTTTAGTTTAGTATTTATTGGATCCGAACTAGACCATCTTGCAATAGTTGTATTTACCCTATACTAATTTTACAAGAGTCTCCTCCTACTCTAGACTCTATAGTACATTTTTAAGGACAACCCTCTTAATCTAGTTCTTACAACACATTTTACAAGAGTCTCCTTAATTTTTAATTTTGTATTTATTGGATCCGAACTAGACTATCTTGTAATAGTTGTATATACCTTGTATTAATTTTAAAAGAGTATCCTCTTACACTAGATTTTATAATACATTTTACAAGAGTCTCCTCCTACTCTAGACCTCATAGTACATTTTTAGAGATTCCCCTCTTACTCTAGTTCTTACAACACATTTTACAAGAGTCTCCTCTTTTTTTTAATTTAGTATTTATTGGATCCGAACTAGACTAACTTGTAATATTTGTATATAGGTTATATTAATTTTACAAGAGTTTCCTCCTACTCTAGATTTTATAATACATTTTACAAGAGTCTCCTCAAACTCTACACTTTATAGTACATTTTAAAAGATTCCCCTCTTACTCTTGTTTTTACAATATACTTTAAAAGAGTCTCCTCCAAATTGTTTAAATTAGTATTTATTGGATCAGAACTATACTATCTTGTAATAGTTGTATATACCTTATATTAATTTTACAAGAGTCTCCTCCTACTCTAGATTTTATAATTCATTTTACAAGGGTCTCCTCCTACTCTACACTTTATAGTACATTTTTAAAGAGTCCGCTCTTACTCTAGTTCTTACAACACATTTCATAGGAATTGTTTGGCTTAGTATTTATGGGATCCTAACTAGACTATCTTGTAATAGTTGTATATAGGTTATATTAATTTTACAAGAGTTTCCTCCTACTCTCGATTTTTTAATACATTTTACAAGAGTCTCCTCCAACTCAAGACTTTATAGTACAATTTTTAAAGAGTCCCCTCTTACTCTAGTTCTTACAACACGTTTTACAAGAGTCTCCTCTTAATTGTTTGATTTAGTATTTATTGGATCCGAACTAGACTATCTTCTAATAGTTGTATATACCTTATATTAATTTTTACGAATTTCCTCCTACTCTAGATTTTATAATACATTTTACAAGAGTCTCCTCCTACTCTACACTTTATAGTACATTTTTAAAGAGTCCCCTCTTACTCTAGTTCTTACAACACATTTTACAAGAGTCTCCTCCTAATTGTTAAGTTTAGTATTTATTGGATCCGAACTAGACTATCCTGTAATAGTTGTATATAACTTATATTAATTTTACAAGATTCTCCTCCTACTCTAGATTTCATAATACATTTTACAAGAGTCTCCTCCTACTCTAACCTCTATAGTACATTTTTAAAGAGTCCCCTCTTACTCTTGTTTTTACAACATACTTTACAAAAGTCTCCTCCAAATTGTTTAAATTAGTATTAATTGGTTCAGAACTATACAATCTTGTAATAGTTGTATATACGTTATATTAATTTTACAAGAGTCTCCTCCTACTCTAGATTTTATAATACATTTTACAAGAGTCTCCTCCTACTCTATATTCTATAATACATTTTACAAGAGTCTCCTCCAACTCTAGAATTTATAGTACATTTTTAAAGAGTCCCCTCTTACTCTCGTTCTTAAAACACATTTTATAGGAATTGTTTAGTTTAGTATTTATTGGATCCGAACTAGACTATCTTGTAATAGTTGTATATACCTTATATTAATTTTACAAGAGTCTCATCGTACTCTACACTTTATAGTACATTATTAAAGATTCCCTCCATTACTCTAGTTCTTAAAACAAATTTTATAGGATTTGTTTAGTTTAGTATTTATTGGATCCGAACTAGACCATCTTGCAATAGTTGTATTTACCCTATACTAATTTTACAAGAGTCTCCTCCTACTCTAGACTCTATAGTACATTTTTAAGGACAACCCTCTTAATCTAGTTCTTACAACACATTTTATAAGAGTCTCCTTATTTTTTAATTTTGTATTTATTGGATCCGAACTAGACTATCTTGTAATAGTTCTATATACCTTGTATTAATTTTAAAAGAGTATCCTCTTACACTAGATTTTATAATACATTTTACAAGAGTCTCCTCCTACTCTAGACCTTATAGTACATTTTTAGAGATTCCCCTCTTACTCTTGTTCTTACAACACATTTTACAAGAGTCTCCTTATTTTTTAATTTTGTATTTATTGGATCCGAACTAGACTATCTTGTAATAGTTGTATATACCTTATATTAATTTTACAAGATTCTCCTCCTACTCTAGATTTCATAATACATTTTACAAGAGTCTCCTTTAACTCTACACTTTATAGTACATTTTTAAAGAGTCCCCTCTTACTCTAGTTCTTACTAGATTTTATAATACATTTTACAAGAGTCTCCTCCAACTCTAGACCTTGTAGTACATTTTTAGAGATTCCCCTCTTACTCTAGTTCTTACAACACATTTTACAAGAGTCTCCTCTTTTTTTAATTTAGTATTTATTGGATCCGAACTAGACTAACTTGTAATATTTGTATATAGGTTATATTAATTTTACAAGAGTTTCCTCCTACTCTAGATTTTATAATACATCTTACAAGAGTCTCCTCAAACTCTGCACTTTATAGTACATTTTAAAAGATTCCCCTCTTACTCTTGTTTTTACAACATTCTTTAAAAGAGTCTCCTCCAAATTGTTTAAATTAGTATTTATTGGATCAGAACTATACTATCTTGTAATAGTTGTATATACCTTATATTAATTTTACAAGAGTCTCCTCCTACTCTAGATTTTATAATTCATTTTACAAGGGTCTCCTCCTACTCTACACTTTATAGTACATTTTTAAAGAGTCCGCTCTTACTCTAGTTCTTACAACACATTTCATAGGAATTGTTTGGCTTAGTATTTATGGGATCCTAACTAGACTATCTTGTAATAGTTGTATATAGGTTATATTAATTTTACAAGAGTTTCCTCCTACTCTCGATTTTTTAATACATTTTACAAGAGTCTCCTCCAACTCAAGACTTTATAGTACAATTTTTAAAGAGTCCCCTCTTACTCTAGTTCTTACAACACGTTTAACAAGAGTCTCCTCTTAATTGTTTGATTTAGTATTTATTGGATCCGAACTAGACTATCTTCTAATAGTTGTATATACCTTATATTAATTTTTACGAATTTCCTCCTACTCTAGATTTTATAATACATTTTACAAGAGTCTCCTCCTACTCTACACTTTATAGTACATTTTTAAAGAGTCCCCTCTTACTCTAGTTCTTACAACACATTTTACAAGAGTCTCCTCCTAATTGTTAAGTTTAGTATTTATTGGATCCGAACTAGACTATCCTGTAATAGTTGTATATACCTTATATTAATTTTACAAGATTCTCCTCCTACTCTAGATTTCATAATACATTTTACAAGAGTCTCCTCCTACTCTACACTTTATAGTACATTTTTAAAGAGTCCCCTCTTACTCTAGTTCTTACAACACATTTCATAGGAATTGTTTGGCTTAGTATTTATGGGATCCTAACTAGACTATCTTGTAATAGTTGTATATAACCTATATTAATTTTACAAGAGTCTTCTCCTACTCTAGATTTTATAATACATTTTACAAGAGTCTCCTCCAACTCTACACTTTATAGTACATTTTTAAAGAGTCCCCTATTACTCTAGTTCTTACAACACATTTTACAAGAGTCTCCTCCTAAATGTTTAATTTAGTATTTATTGGATCCGAACTAGACTATCTTCTAATAGTTGTATATACCTTATATTATTTTTACAAGAGTCTCCTCCTACTCTAGACTCTATAGTACATTTTTAAAGACTTCCCTCTTAATCTAGTTCCTACAACACATTTTACAAGAGTCTCCTCTATTTTGTAATTTAGTATTTATTGGATCCGAACTAGACTATCTTGTAATAGTTGTATATACGTTATATTAATTTTACAAGAGTCTCCTCCTACTCTAGATTTTATAATACATTTTACAAGAGTCTCCTCGTACTCTATATTCTATAATACATTTTACAAGAGTCTCCTCCAACTCTAGAATTTATAGTACATTTTTAAAGAGTCCCCTCTTACTCTCGTTCTTAAAACACATTTTATAGGAATTGTTTAGTTTAGTATTTATTGGATCCGAACTAGACCATCTTGCAATAGTTGTATTTACCCTATACTAATTTTACAAGAGTCTCCTCCTACTCTAGACTCTATAGTACATTTTTAAGGACAACCCTCTTAATCTAGTTCTTACAACACATTTTACAAGAGTCTCCTTATTTTTTAATTTTGTATTTATTGGATCCGAACTAGACTATCTTGTAATAGTTGTATATACCTTGTATTAATTTTAAAAGAGTATCCTCTTACTCTAGATTTTATAATACATTTTACAAGAGTCTCCTCCAACTCTACACTTTATAGTACATTTTAAAGAGTCCCCTCTTACTCTAGTTCTTACTAGATTTTATAATACATTTTACAAGAGTCTCCTCCAACTCTAGACCTTATAGTACATTTTTAGAGATTCCCCTCTTACTCTAGTTCTTACAACACATTTTACAAGAGTCTCCTCTTTTTTTAATTTAGTATTTATTGGATCCGAACTAGACTAACTTGTAATATTTGTATATAGGTTATATTAATTTTACAAGAGTTTCCTCCTACTCTAGATTTTATAATACATTTTACAAGAGTCTCCTCAAACTCTACACTTTATAGTACATTTTTAAAGATTCCCCTCTTACTCTTGTTTTTACAACATACTTTAAAAGAGTCTCCTCCAAATTGTTTAAATTAGTATTTATTGGATCAGAACTATACTATCTTGTAATAGTTGTATATACCTTATATTAATTTTACAAGAGTCTCCTCCTACTCTAGATTTTATAATTCATTTTACAAGGGTCTCCTCCTACTCTACACTTTATAGTACATTTTTAAAGAGTCCGCTCTTACTCTAGTTCTTACAACACATTTCATAGGAATTGTTTGGCTTAGTATTTATTGGATCCGAACTAGACCATCTTGCAATAGTTGTATTTACCCTATACTAATTTTACAAGAGTCTCCTCCTACTCTAGACTCTATAGTACATTTTTAAGGACAACCCTCTTAATCTAGTTCTTACAACACATTTTATAAGAGTCTCCTTATTTTTTAATTTTGTATTTATTGGATCCGAACTAGACTATCTTGTAATAGTTCTATATACCTTGTATTAATTTTAAAAGAGTATCCTCTTACACTAGATTTTATAATACATTTTACAAGAGTCTCCTCCTACTCTAGACCTTATAGTACATTTTTAGAGATTCCCCTCTTACTCTTGTTCTTACAACACATTTTACAAGAGTCTCCTTATTTTTTAATTTTGTATTTATTGGATCCGAACTAGACTATCTTGTAATAGTTGTATATACCTTATATTAATTTTACAAGATTCTCCTCCTACTCTAGATTTCATAATACATTTTACAAGAGTCTCCTTTAACTCTACACTTTATAGTACATTTTTAAAGAGTCCCCTCTTACTCTAGTTCTTACTAGATTTTATAATACATTTTACAAGAGTCTCCTCCAACTCTAGACCTTGTAGTACATTTTTAGAGATTCCCCTCTTACTCTAGTTCTTACAACACATTTTACAAGAGTCTCCTCTTTTTTTAATTTAGTATTTATTGGATCCGAACTAGACTAACTTGTAATATTTGTATATAGGTTATATTAATTTTACAAGAGTTTCCTCCTACTCTAGATTTTATAATACATCTTACAAGAGTCTCCTCAAACTCTGCACTTTATAGTACATTTTAAAAGATTCCCCTCTTACTCTTGTTTTTACAACATTCTTTAAAAGAGTCTCCTCCAAATTGTTTAAATTAGTATTTATTGGATCAGAACTATACTATCTTGTAATAGTTGTATATACCTTATATTAATTTTACAAGAGTCTCCTCCTACTCTAGATTTTATAATTCATTTTACAAGGGTCTCCTCCTACTCTACACTTTATAGTACATTTTTAAAGAGTCCGCTCTTACTCTAGTTCTTACAACACATTTCATAGGAATTGTTTGGCTTAGTATTTATGGGATCCTAACTAGACTATCTTGTAATAGTTGTATATAGGTTATATTAATTTTACAAGAGTTTCCTCCTACTCTCGATTTTTTAATACATTTTACAAGAGTCTCCTCCAACTCAAGACTTTATAGTACAATTTTTAAAGAGTCCCCTCTTACTCTAGTTCTTACAACACGTTTAACAAGAGTCTCCTCTTAATTGTTTGATTTAGTATTTATTGGATCCGAACTAGACTATCTTCTAATAGTTGTATATACCTTATATTAATTTTTACGAATTTCCTCCTACTCTAGATTTTATAATACATTTTACAAGAGTCTCCTCCTACTCTACACTTTATAGTACATTTTTAAAGAGTCCCCTCTTACTCTAGTTCTTACAACACATTTTACAAGAGTCTCCTCCTAATTGTTAAGTTTAGTATTTATTGGATCCGAACTAGACTATCCTGTAATAGTTGTATATACCTTATATTAATTTTACAAGATTCTCCTCCTACTCTAGATTTCATAATACATTTTACAAGAGTCTCCTCCTACTCTACACTTTATAGTACATTTTTAAAGAGTCCCCTCTTACTCTAGTTCTTACAACACATTTCATAGGAATTGTTTGGCTTAGTATTTATGGGATCCTAACTAGACTATCTTGTAATAGTTGTATATAACCTATATTAATTTTACAAGAGTCTTCTCCTACTCTAGATTTTATAATACATTTTACAAGAGTCTCCTCCAACTCTACACTTTATAGTACATTTTTAAAGAGTCCCCTATTACTCTAGTTCTTACAACACATTTTACAAGAGTCTCCTCCTAAATGTTTAATTTAGTATTTATTGGATCCGAACTAGACTATCTTCTAATAGTTGTATATACCTTATATTATTTTTACAAGAGTCTCCTCCTACTCTAGACTCTATAGTACATTTTTAAAGACTTCCCTCTTAATCTAGTTCCTACAACACATTTTACAAGAGTCTCCTCTATTTTGTAATTTAGTATTTATTGGATCCGAACTAGACTATCTTGTAATAGTTGTATATACGTTATATTAATTTTACAAGAGTCTCCTCCTACTCTAGATTTTATAATACATTTTACAAGAGTCTCCTCGTACTCTATATTCTATAATACATTTTACAAGAGTCTCCTCCAACTCTAGAATTTATAGTACATTTTTAAAGAGTCCCCTCTTACTCTCGTTCTTAAAACACATTTTATAGGAATTGTTTAGTTTAGTATTTATTGGATCCGAACTAGACCATCTTGCAATAGTTGTATTTACCCTATACTAATTTTACAAGAGTCTCCTCCTACTCTAGACTCTATAGTACATTTTTAAGGACAACCCTCTTAATCTAGTTCTTACAACACATTTTACAAGAGTCTCCTTATTTTTTAATTTTGTATTTATTGGATCCGAACTAGACTATCTTGTAATAGTTGTATATACCTTGTATTAATTTTAAAAGAGTATCCTCTTACTCTAGATTTTATAATACATTTTACAAGAGTCTCCTCCAACTCTACACTTTATAGTACATTTTAAAGAGTCCCCTCTTACTCTAGTTCTTACTAGATTTTATAATACATTTTACAAGAGTCTCCTCCAACTCTAGACCTTATAGTACATTTTTAGAGATTCCCCTCTTACTCTAGTTCTTACAACACATTTTACAAGAGTCTCCTCTTTTTTTAATTTAGTATTTATTGGATCCGAACTAGACTAACTTGTAATATTTGTATATAGGTTATATTAATTTTACAAGAGTTTCCTCCTACTCTAGATTTTATAATACATTTTACAAGAGTCTCCTCAAACTCTACACTTTATAGTACATTTTTAAAGATTCCCCTCTTACTCTTGTTTTTACAACATACTTTAAAAGAGTCTCCTCCAAATTGTTTAAATTAGTATTTATTGGATCAGAACTATACTATCTTGTAATAGTTGTATATACCTTATATTAATTTTACAAGAGTCTCCTCCTACTCTAGATTTTATAATTCATTTTACAAGGGTCTCCTCCTACTCTACACTTTATAGTACATTTTTAAAGAGTCCGCTCTTACTCTAGTTCTTACAACACATTTCATAGGAATTGTTTGGCTTAGTATTTATGGGATCCTAACTAGACTATCTTGAATAGTTGTATATAGGTTATTTAATTTTACAAGAGTTTCCTCCTACTCTCGATTTTTTAATACATTTTACAAGAGTCTCCTCCAACTCAAGGCTTTATAGTACAATTTTTAAAGAGTCCCCTCTTACTCTAGTTCTTACAACACGTTTTACAAGAGTCTCCTCTTAATTGTTTGATTTAGTATTTATTGGATCCGAACTAGACTATCTTCTAATAGTTGTATATACCTTATATTAATTTTTACGAATTTCCTCCTACTCTAGATTTTATAATACATTTTACAAGAGTCTCCTCAAACTCTACACTTTATAGGACATTTTTAAAGATTCCCCTCTTACTCTAGTTTTAAAAACACATTTTATAGGAATAGTTTAGTTTAGTATTTAATTGATCCGAACTAGACTATCTTGTATTAGTTGTATATACCTTATATTAATTTTAAAAGAGTCTCCTCTTACTCTAGATTTTATAATACATTTTACAAGAGTCTCCTCCTACTCTAGACCTTATAGTACATTTTTAGAGATTCCCCTCTTACTCTAGTTCTTACAAAACATTTTACAAGAGTCTCCTTTTTTTTAATTTAGTATTTATTGGATCCGAACTAGACTATCTTGTAATAGTTGTATATAGGTTATATTAATTTTACAAGAGTCTCCTCCTACTCTAGATTCTATAATACATTTTACAAGAGTCTCCTCCAACTCTACACTTTATAGTACCTTTTTAAAGAGTCCCCTCTTACTCTAGTTCTTACAACACATTTTATAGGAATTGTTTAGTTTAGTATTTATTGGATCCGAACTAGACTATCTTGTAATAGTTGTATATACCTTATATTAATTTTACAATCGTCTCATCGTACTCTACACTTTATAGTACATTATTAAAGATTCCCTCAATTACACTAGTTCTTAAAACAAATTTTATAGGATTTGATTGGTTTAGTATTTATTGGATCCGAACTAGTCCATCTTGCAATAATTGTATTTACCCTATATTAATTTTACAAGAGTCTCCTTCTACTCTAGACTCTATAGTACATTTTTAAAGACTCCCCTCTTAATCTAGTTCTTACAACACATTTTACAAGATCCTCTATTTTTTAATTTAGTATTTATTGGATCCGAACTAGACTATCTTTTAATAGTTGTATATAGGTTATATTAATTTTACAAGAGTTTCCTCCTACTCTCGATTTTTTAATACATTTTACAAGAGTCTCCTCCAACTCAAGACTTTATAGTACAATTTTTAAAGAGTCCCCTCTTACTCTAGTTCTTACAACACGTTTTACAAGAGTCTCCTCTTAATTGTTTGATTTAGTATTTATTGGATCCGAACTAGACTATCTGCTAATAGTTGTATATACCTTATATTAATTTTTACGAATTTCCTCCTACTCTAGATTTTATAATACATTTTACAAGAGTCTCCTCCTACTCTACACTTTATAGTACATTTTTAAAGAGTCCCCTCTTACTCTAGTTCTTACAACACATTTTACAAGAGTCTCCTCCTAATTGTTAAGTTTAGTATTTATTGGATCCGAACTAGACTATCCTGTAATAGTTGTATATACCTTATATTAATTTTACAAGATTCTCCTCCTACTCTAGATTTCATAATACATTTTACAAGAGTCTCCTCCTACTCTAACCTCTATAGTACATTTTTAAAGAGTCCCCTCTTACTCTTGTTTTTACAACATACTTTACAAAAGTCTCCTCCAAATTGTTTAAATTAGTATTAATTGGTTCAGAACTATACAATCTTGTAATAGTTGTATATACGTTATATTAATTTTACAAGAGTCTCCTCCTACTCTAGATTTTATAATACATTTTACAAGAGTCTCCTCCTACTCTATATTCTATAATACATTTTACAAGAGTCTCCTCCAACTCTAGAATTTATAGTACATTTTTAAAGAGTCCCCTCTTACTCTCGTTCTTAAAACACATTTTATAGGAATTGTTTAGTTTAGTATTTATTGGATCCGAACTAGACTATCTTGTAATAGTTGTATATACCTTATATTAATTTTACAAGAGTCTCATCGTACTCTACACTTTATAGTACATTATTAAAGATTCCCTCCATTACTCTAGTTCTTAAAACAAATTTTATAGGATTTGTTTAGTTTAGTATTTATTGGATCCGAACTAGACCATCTTGCAATAGTTGTATTTACCCTATACTAATTTTACAAGAGTCTCCTCCTACTCTAGACTCTATAGTACATTTTTAAGGACAACCCTCTTAATCTAGTTCTTACAACACATTTTACAAGAGTCTCCTTATTTTTTAATTTTGTATTTATTGCATCCGAACTAGACTATCTTGTAATAGTTGTATATACCTTGTATTAATTTTAAAAGAGTATCCTCTTACACTAGATTTTATAATACATTTTACAAGAGTCTCCTCCTACTCCAGACCTTATAGTACATTTTTAGAGATTCCCCTCTTACTCTAGTTCTTATAACACATTTTACAAGAGTCTCCTCTTTTTTTTAATTTAGTATTTATTGGATCCGAACTAGACTAACTTGTAATATTTGTATATAGGTTATATTAATTTTACAAGAGTTTCCTCCTACTCTAGATTTTATAATACATTTTACAAGAGTCTCCTAAACTCTACACTTTATAGTACATTTTAAAAGATTCCCCTCTTACTCTTGTTTTTACAACATACTTTAAAAGAGTCTCCTCCAAATTGTTTAAATTAGTATTTATTGGATCAGAACTATACTATCTTGTAATAGTTGTATATACCTTATATTAATTTTACAAGAGTCTCCTCCTACTCTAGATTTTATAATTCATTTTACAAGGGTCTCCTCCTACTCTACACTTTATAGTACATTTTTAAAGAGTCCGCTCTTACTCTAGTTCATACAACACATTTCATAGGAATTGTTTGGCTTAGTATTTATGGGATCCTAACTAGACTATCTTGTAATAGTTGTATATAGGTTATATTAATTTTACAAGAGTTTCCTCCTACTCTCGATTTTTTAATACATTTTACAAGAGTCTCCTCCAACTCAAGACTTTATAGTACAATTTTTAAAGAGTCCCCTCTTACTCTAGTTCTTACAACACGTTTTACAAGAGTCTCCTCTTAATTGTTTGATTTAGTATTTATTGGATCCGAACTAGACTATCTTCTAATAGTTGTATATACCTTATATTAATTTTTACGAATTTCCTCCTACTCTAGATTTTATAATACATTTTACAAGAGTATCCTCCTACTCTACACTTTATAGAACATTTTTAAAGAGTCCCCTCTTACTCTAGTTCTTACAACACATTTTACAAGAGTCTCCTCCTAATTGTTAAGTTTAGTATTTATTGGATCCGAACGAGACTATCCTGTAATAGTTGTATATACCTTATATTAATTTTACAAGATTCTCCTCCTACTCTAGATTTCATAATACATTTTACAAGAGTCTCCTCCTACTCTAACCTCTATAGTACATTTTTAAAGAGTCCCCTCTTACTCTTGTTTTTACAACATACTTTACAAAAGCCTCCTCCAAATTGTTTAAATTAGTATTAATTGGTTCAGAACTATACTATCTTGTAATAGTTGTATATACCTTATATTAATTTTACAAAAGTCTCCTCCTACTCTAGATTTTATAATACATTTTACAATGGTCTCCTCCTACTCTACACTTTATAGTACATTTTTAAAGAGTCCCCTCTTACTCTAGTTCTTACAACACATTTCATAGGAATTGTTTGGCTTAGTATTTATGGGATCCTAACTAGACTATCTTGTAATAGTTGTATATAACCTATATTAATTTTACAAGAGTCTTCTCCTACTCTAGATTTTATAATACATTTTACAAGAGTCTCCTCCAATTCTACACTTTATAGTACATTTTTAAAGAGTCCCCTATTACTCTAGTTCTTACAACACATTTTACAAGAGTCTCCTCTAAATGTTTAATTTTGTATTTATTGGATCCGAACTAGACTATCTTCTAATAGTTGTATATACCTTATATTATTTTTACAAGAGTCTCCTCCTACTCTAGACTCTATAGTACATTTTTAAAGACTTCCCTCTTAATCTAGTTCCTACAACACATTTTACAAGAGTCTCCTTATTTTTTAATTTTTTATTTATTGGATCCGAACTAGACTATCTTGTAATAGTTGTATATACCTTGTATTAATTTTAAAAGAGTATCCTCTTACACTAGATTTTATAATACATTTTACAAGAGTCTCCTCCTACTCTAGACCTTATAGTACATTTTTAGAGATTCCCCTCTTACTCTTGTTCTTACAACACATTTTACAAGAGTCTCCTTATTTTTTAATTTTGTATTTATTGGATCCGAACTAGACTATCTTGTAATAGTTGTATATACCTTATATTAATTTTACAAGATTCTCCTCCTACTCTAGATTTCATAATACATTTTACAAGAGTCTCCTTTAACTCTACACTTTATAATACATTTTTAAAGAGTCCCCTCTTACTCTAGTTCTTACTAGATTTTATAATACATTTTACAAGACTCTCCTCCAACTCTAGACCTTATAGTACATTTTTAGAGATTCCCCTCTTACTCTAGTTCTTACAACACATTTTACAAGAGTCTCCTCTTTTTTTAATTTAGTATTTATTGGATCCGAACTAGACTAACTTGTAATATTTGTATATAGGTTATATTAATTTTACAAGAGTTTCCTCCTACTCTAGATTTTATAATACATTTTACAAGAGTCTCCTCAAACTCTGCACTTTATAGTACATTTTAAAAGATTCCCCTCTTACTCTTGTTTTTACAACATACTTTAAAAGAGTCTCCTCCAAATTGTTTAAATTAGTATTTATTGGATCAGAACTATAATATCTTGTAATAGTTGTATATACCTTATATTAATTTTACAAGAGTCTCCTCCTACTCTAGATTTTATAATTCATTTTACAAGGGTCTCCTCCTACTCTACACTTTATAGTACATTTTTAAAGAGTCCGCTCTTACTCTAGTTCTTACAACACATTTCATAGGAATTGTTTGGCTTAGTATTTATGGGATCCTAACTAGACTATCTTGTAATAGTTGTATATAGGTTATATTAATTTTACGAGAGTTTCCTCCTACTCTCGATTTTTTAATACATTTTACAAGAGTCTCCTCCAACTCAAGACTTTATAGTACAATTTTTAAAGAGTCCCCTCTTACTCTAGTTCTTACAACACGTTTAACAAGAGTCTCCTCTTAATTGTTTGATTTAGTATTTATTGGATCCGAACTAGACTATCTTCTAATAGTTGTATATACCTTATATTAATTTTTACGAATTTCCTCCTACTCTAGATTTTATAATACATTTTACAAGAGTCTCCTCCTACTCTACACTTTATAGTACATTTTTAAAGAGTCCCCTCTTACTCTAGTTCTTACAACACATTTTACAAGAGTCTCCTCCTAATTGTTAAGTTTAGTATTTATTGGATCCGAACTAGACTATCCTGTAATAGTTGTATATACCTTATATTAATTTTACAAGATTCTCCTCCTACTCTAGATTTCATAATACATTTTACAAGAGTCTCCTCCTACTCTACACTTTATAGTACATTTTTAAAGAGTCCCCTCTTACTCTAGTTCTTACAACACATTTCATAGGAATTGTTTGGCTTAGTATTTATGGGATCCTAACTAGACTATCTTGTAATAGTTGTATATAACCTATATTAATTTTACAAGAGTCTTCTCCTACTCTAGATTTTATAATACATTTTACAAGAGTCTCCTCCAACTCTACACTTTATAGTACATTTTTAAAGAGTCCCCTATTACTCTAGTTCTTACAACACATTTTACAAGAGTCTCCTCCTAAATGTTTAATTTAGTATTTATTGGATCCGAACTAGACTATCTTCTAATAGTTGTATATACCTTATATTATTTTTACAAGAGTCTCCTCCTACTCTAGACTCTATAGTACATTTTTAAAGACTTCCCTCTTAATCTAGTTCCTACAACACATTTTACAAGAGTCTCCTCTACTTTGTAATTTAGTATTTATTGGATCCGAACTAGACTATCTTGTAATAGTTGTATATACGTTATATTAATTTAACAAGAGTCTCCTCCTACTCTAGATTTTATAATACATTTTACAAGAGTCTCCTCCTACTCTATATTCTATAATACATTTTACAAGAGTCTCCTCCAACTCTAGAATTTATAGTACATTTTTAAAGAGTCCCCTCTTACTCTCGTTCTTAAAACACATTTTATAGGAATTGTTTAGTTTAGTATTTATTGGATCCGAACTAGACCATCTTGCAATAGTTGTATTTACCCTATACTAATTTTACAAGAGTCTCCTCCTACTCTAGACTCTATAGTACATTTTTAAGGACAACCCTCTTAATCTAGTTCTTACAACACATTTTACAAGAGTCTCCTTATTTTTTAATTTTGTATTTATTGGATCCGAACTAGACTATCTTGTAATAGTTGTATATACCTTGTATTAATTTTAAAAGAGTATCCTCTTACTCTAGATTTTATAATACATTTTACAAGAGTCTCCTCCAACTCTACACTTTATAGTACATTTTTAAAGAGTCCCCTCTTACTCTAGTTCTTACTAGATTTTATAATACATTTTACAAGAGTCTCCTCCAACTCTAGACCTTATAGTACATTTTTAGAGATTCCCCTCTTACTCTAGTTCTTACAACACATTTTACAAGAGTCTCCTCTTTTTTTAATTTAGTATTTATTGGATCCGAACTAGACTAACTTGTAATATTTGTATATAGGTTATATTAATTTTACAAGTGTTTCCTCCTACTCTAGATTTTATAATACATTTTACAAGAGTCTCCTCAAACTCTACACTTTATAGTACATTTTTAAAGATTCCCCTCTTACTCTTGTTTTTACAACATACTTTAAAAGAGTCTCCTCCAAATTGTTTAAATTAGTATTTATTGGATCAGAACTATACTATCTTGTAATAGTTGTATATACCTTATATTAATTTTACAAGAGTCTCCTCCTACTCTAGATTTTATAATTCATTTTACAAGGGTCTCCTCCTACTCTACACTTTATAGTACATTTTTAAAGAGTCCGCTCTTACTCTAGTTCTTACAACACATTTCATAGGAATTGTTTGGCTTAGTATTTATGGGATCCTAACTAGACTATCTTGAATAGTTGTATATAGGTTATATTAATTTTACAAGAGTTTCCTCCTACTCTCGATTTTTTAATACATTTTACAAGAGTCTCCTCCAACTCAAGGCTTTATAGTACAATTTTTAAAGAGTCCCCTCTTACTCTAGTTCTTACAACACGTTTTACAAGAGTCTCCTCTTAATTGTTTGATTTAGTATTTATTGGATCCGAACTAGACTATCTTCTAATAGTTGTATATACCTTATATTAATTTTTACGAATTTCCTCCTACTCTAGATTTTATAATACATTTTACAAGAGTCTCCTCAAACTCTACACTTTATAGGACATTTTTAAAGATTCCCCTCTTACTCTAGTTTTAAAAACACATTTTATAGGAATAGTTTAGTTTAGTATTTAATTGATCCGAACTAGACTATCTTGTATTAGTTGTATATACCTTATATTAATTTTAAAAAAGTCTCCTCTTACTCTAGATTTTATAATACATTTTACAAGAGTCTCCTCCTACTCTAGACCTTATAGTACATTTTTAGAGATTCCCCTCTTACTCTAGTTCTTACAAAACATTTTACAAGAGTCTCCTTTTATTTAATTTAGTATTTATTGGATCCGAACTAGACTATCTTGTAATAGTTGTATATAGGTTATATTAATTTTACAAGAGTCTCCTCCTACTCTAGATTCTATAATACATTTTACAAGAGTCTCCTCCAACTCTACACATTATAGTACCTTTTTAAAGAGTCCCCTCTTACTCTAGTTCTTACAACACATTTTATAGGAATTGTTTAGTTTAGTATTTATTGGATCCGAACAAGACTATCTTGTAATAGTTGTATATACCTTATATTAATTTTACAATCGTCTCATCGTACTCTACACTTTATAGTACATTATTAAAGATTCCCTCAATTACACTAGTTCTTAAAACAAATTTTATAGGATTTGATTGGTTTAGTATTTATTGGATCCGAACTAGTCCATCTTGCAATAATTGTATTTACCCTATATTAATTTTACATGAGTCTCCTTCTACTCTAGACTCTATAGTACATTTTTAAAGACTCCCCTCTTAATCTAGTTCTTACAACACATTTTACAAGATCCTCTATTTTTTAATTTAGTATTTATTGGATCCGAACTAGACTATCTTTTAATAGTTGTATATAGGTTATATTAATTTTACAAGAGTTTCCTCCTACTCTAGATTTTATAATACATTTTACAAGAGTCTCCTCCTACTCTACACTTTATAGTACATTTTAAAGAGTCCCCTCTTTCTCTAATTCTTACAACACATTTTACAAGAGTCTCCTCCTCATTGTTAAGTTTAGTATTTATTGGATCCGAACTAGACTATCTTGTAATAGTTGTATATACCTTATATTAATTTTACAAGAGTCTCCTCTTACTCTAGCTTTTGTAATACATTTTACAAGAGTCTCCTCCTCATTGTTAAGTTTAGTATTTATTGGATCCAAACTAGACTATCTTGTAATAGTTGTATATACCTCATATTAATTTTACAAGAGTCTCCTCCTACTCTAGATTTTATCATACTTTTTACAAGGGTCTCCCCCTACTCTACACTTTATAGTAAATTTTTAAAGAGTCCCCTCTTACTCTAGTTCTTACAACACATTTTACAGGAGTCTCCTCCTAATTGTTTAATTTAGTATTTATTGGATCCGAACTAGACTATCTTCTAATAGTTGTATATACCTTATTTTAATTTTACAAGAATTTCCTCCTACTCTAGATTTTATAATACATTTTACAAGAGTCTCCTCCAACTCTACACTTTATAGTACATTTTTAAAGATACCCCAATTACTCTAGTTCTTAAAACACATTTTATAGGAATTGTTTAGTTTAGTATTTATTGGATCCGAACTAGACCATCTTGCAATAGTTGTATTTACCCTATATTAATTTTACAAGAGTCTCCTCCTACTCTAGACACTATAGTACATTTTTAAAGACTCCCGTCTTAATCTAGTTCTTACAACACATTTTATAAGAGTCTCCTCCTACTCGAACCTCTATAGTACATTTTTTAAGAGTCCCCTCTTACTCTTGTTTTTACAACATACTTTACAAGAGACTCCTCCAAATTGTTTAAATTAGTATTTATTGGATCAGAACTATACTACCTTGTAATAGTTGTATATACCTTATATTTTTTTTACAAGAGTCTCCTCCTACTCTAGATTTTATAATGCATTTTACAAGGGTCTCCTCCTACTCTACACTTTATAGTACATTTTTAAAGAGTCCCCTCTTACTCTAGTTCTTACAGCACATTTCATAGGAATTGTTTGGCTTAGTATTTATAGGATCCTAAATAGACTATCTTGTAATAGTTGTATATAACGTATATTAATGTTACAAGAGTCTCCTCCTACTCTAGATTTTATAATACATTTTACAAGAGTCTCCTCCTAATTGTTTAATTTAGTATTTATTGGATCCGAACTAGACTATCTTCTAATAGTTGTATATACCTTATATTAATTTTACAAGAATTTCCTCCTACTCTAGATTTTATAATACATTTTACAAGAGTCTCCTCCAACTCTACACTTTATAGTACATTTTTAAAGATTCCCCAATTACTCTAGTTCTTAAAACACATTTTATAGGAATTGTTTAGTTTAGTATTTATTGGATCCGAACTAGACTATCTTGTAATAGTTGTATATACCTTATATTAATTTTAAAAGTGTCTCATCGTACTCTAGTCTTTATGGTACATTATTAAAGATTCCCTCCATTATCCTAGTTATTAAAACAAATTTTCTAGGATTTGGTTAGTTTAGTATTTATTGGATCCGAACTAGACCATCTTGCAATAGTTGTATTTACCCTATATTAATTTTACAAGAGTCTCCTCCTACTCTAGACTTTAATTACATTTTATAGTACACTTTTAAAGATTCCCCTATTACTCTAGTTCTTAAAACACATTTTATAGGAATTGTTTAGTTTAGTATTTATTGGATCCGAACTACACTATTTTGTAATAGTTGTATATACGTTAAATTAATTTTACAAGAGTCTCCTCCTACTCTAGATTTTATAATACATTTTACAAACGTGTCCTCCAACTCTACACTTTAAAGTACATTTTTAAAGATTCCCCTCTTACTCTAGTTCTTACAACACATTTTATAGGAATTGTTTGGCTTAGTATTTATGGGATCCTAACTAGACTATCTTGTAATAGTTGTATATAACTTATATTAATTTTACAAGAATCTCCTCCTACTCTAGAGTTTATAATACATTTTACAAGAGTCTCCTCCAACTCTAGACTTTATAGTACATTTTTAAAGAGTCCCCTCTTACTCTAGTTCTTACAACACATTTTACAAGAGTCTCCTCCTAATTGTTTAATTTAGTATATATTGGATCCGAACTAGACTATCTTCTAATAGTTGTATATACCTTATATTAATTTTACAAGAATTTCCTCCTACTCTAGATTTTATAATACATTTTACAAGAGTCTCCTCCAACTCTACACTTGTTAGTACATTTTTTAATATTCCCCTCTTACTTTAGGTCTTAAAACACATTTTATAGGAATTGTTTAGTTCAGTATTTATTGGATCCGAACTAGACTATCTTGTAATAGTTGTATATATTAATTTGTTGTTATATTAATTTTACAAGAGTCTTCTCCTACTCTAGATTTTTCAATACATTTTACAAACGTGTCCTCCAACTCTACACTTTAAAGTACATTTTTAAAGATTCCCCTCTTACTCTAGTTCCTACAACACATTCTACAAGAGTCTCCTCAAATTGATTAATTTAGTATTTATTGGATCCGAACTAGACTATCTTGTAATAGTTGTATATACCTTATATTAATTTTACAAGAGTCTCCTCCTACTCTAAATTTTATAATCCATTTTACAAAAGTCTCCTCCAACTCTACTCTTTATAGTACATTTTTAAAGATTCCCCTCTTACTCTAGTTCTTACAACACATTTTATAGGAGTCTCATCCTAATTATTTAGTTTAAAATTTATTGGATACGAACTAGACTATCTTGTAATAGTTGTATATACCTTATATTAATTTTACAAGAGTCTCATCGTACTCTACACTTTATAGTACATTATTAAAGATTCCCTCCATTACTCTAGTTCCTAAAACAAATTTTATAGGATTTGTTTAGTTTAGTATTTATTGGATCTGAACTAGACTATCTTGTAATAGTTGTATATACGTTATATTAATTTTACAAGAGTCTCTCCCTACTCTAGATTTTATAATACATTTTACAAACGTGTCCTCCAACTCTACACTTTAAAGTACATTTTTAAATATTCCCCTCTTACTCTAGTTCTTACAACACATTTCATAGGAATTGTTTGGCTTAGTATTTATAGGATCCTAACTAGACTATCTTGTAATAGTTGTATATAACTTATATTAATTTTACAAGAGTCTCCTCTTACTCTAGATTTTATAATACATTTTTAAAGAGTCCCCTCTTACTCTAGTTCTTACAACAAATTTTACAAGAGTCTCCTCCTAATTGTTTAATTTAGTATATATAGGATCCTAACTAGACTATCTTGTAATAATTGTATATACGTTATATTAATTTAACAAGAGTCTCCTCCTACTCTAGATTTTATAATACATTTAACAAACGTGTCCTCCAACTCTACACTTTAAAGTACATTTTTAAAGATTCCCCTCTTACTCTAGTTCTTACAGCACATTCTACAAGAGTCTCCTCCTGATTGTTTAATTTAGTATTTATTGGATCCGAACTAGACTATCTTGTAATAGTTGTATATACCTTATATTAAATTTAAAAGAATTTCCTCCTCATCTAGATTTTATAATACATTTTACAAGAGTCTCTTCCAACTCTACACTTTATAGTACAATTTTAAAGATTCCCCTCTTACTCTAATTCTTAAAACAAATTTTATAGGAATTGTTTAGTTTAGTATTTATTGGATCCGAACTAGACCATCTTGCAATAGTTGTATTTACCCTATATTAATTTTACAAGAGTCCCCTCCTACTCTAGACTCTATAGTACATTTTTAAAGACTCCCCTCTTAATATAGTTCTTACAACACATTTTACAACAGTCTCCTCTATTTTTTAATTTAGTATTTATTGGATCCGAACTCGACAATCTTGTAATAGTTGTATATACCTTATATTAATTTTAAAAGAGTCCCCTTTATTCTAGATTTTGTAATACATTTTACAAGAGTCTCCTCCTACTCTAGATCTTATAGTACATTTTTAGAAATTCCCCTCTTACTCTAGTTCTTACAACACATTTTACAAGTGTCTCCTCTTTTTTTAATTTAGTATTTATTGGATCCGAACTAGACAATCATGTAATAGTTGTATATACCTTATATTAATTTTAAAAGAGTCTCCTTTTACTCTTTTAAAGACTCCCCTCTTAATCTAGTTCTTACAACACATTTTACAAGAGTCTCCTCTATTTTTTAATTTAGTATTTATTGGATCCGAACTAGACTATCTTGTAATAGTTGTATATACCATATATTAATTTTAAAAGAGTCTCCTTTTACTCTAGATTTTATAATACATTTTACAAGAGTCTCCTCCAACTCTAGACCTTATAGTACATTTTTAGAGATTCCCCTCTTACTCTAGTTCTTACAACACATTTTACAAGTGTCTCCTCTTTTTTTAATTTAGTATTTATTGGATCCGAACTAGACTATCATGTAATAGTTGTGTATAGGTTATATTATTTTTACAAGAGTCTCATCGTACTCTACACTTTATAGTACATTTTTAAAGATTCCCCTCTTACTCTAGTTCTTACAACACATTTCATAGGAATTGTTTAGTTTAGTATTTATTGGATCCGAACTAGACTATCTTGTAAAAGTTGTATATAGGATATATTAATTTTAAAAGAGTCTCCTCTTACTCTAGATTTTATAATACATTATATAAGAGTCTCCTCCTACTCTAGACCTTAAAGTACATTTTTAGAGATTCCCCTCTTACTCTAGTTCTTAAAACACATTTTATTGGAATTGTTTAGTTTAGTATTTATTGGATCCGAACTACACTATCTTGTAATAGTTGTATATACGTTGTATTAATTTTACAAGAGTCTACTCCTACTCCAGATTGTATAATACATTTTACAAACGTGTCCTCCAACTCTACACTCTAAAGTACATTTTTAAAGATTCCCCTCTTACTCTAGTTCTTACAACACATTTTATAGGAGTCTCCTCCTAATTATTTAGTTTAGTATTTATTGGATACGAACTAGACTATCCTATAATAGTTTTATATACCTTATATTAATTTTTAAAGAGTCTCCCTCTTTAGGTCTTATAATAGATTTTACAAGAGTCTCCTCCTACTCTATAGTTTATAGTACATTTTTAAAGATTCCCCTCTTACTCTAGTTCTTACAACATATTTTATAGGAATAATTTTGTTTAATATTTATTGGATCCGAACTAGTCTACCTTGTAATAGTTGTATATACCTTATATTAATTTTACAAGAGTCTCCTCCTACTCTAGACTTTATAGTACATTTTTAAAGATTCCCCTCTTTCTCTAGTTCTTTCACCACATTTTATAAGAGTCTCCTCCTAATTGTTTAGTTAAGTATTTATTGGATCCGAACTAGACTATCTTGTAATAGTTGTATATAGGTTATATTAATTTTACAAGAGTTTCCTCCTACTCTAGACTTTATAATACATTTTACAAGAGTCTCCTCCTACCTTACACTTTATAGTACATTTTTAAGGAGTCCCCTCTTACTCTAGTTCTTACAACACATTTTAGAAGAGTCTCCTCCTCATTGTTTAGTTTAGTATTTATTGGATCCGAACTAGACTATCTTGTAATAGTTGTATATACCTTATATTAATTTTACAAGACTCTCCTCCAACTCTAGACTTTATAGTACATTTTTAAAGATTCCACTCTTACTCTAGTTCTTACAACACATTTCATAGGAATTGTTTAGTTTAATATTTATTGGATCCAAACTAGACTATCTTGTAATAGTTGTATATACCTTATATTAATTTTAAAATAGTCTCCTCTTACTCTATATTTTATAATACATTATACAAGAGTCTCCTCCTACTCTAGACCTTATAGCACATTTTTAGATATTCCCCTCTTACTCTAGTACTTACAACACATTTTACAAGAGTCTCATCTTTTTTTAATTTAGTATTTATTGGTTTCGAACTAGACTATCCTTTAATAGCTGTATATAGGTTATATTAATTTTACAAGAGTTTCCTCCTACTCCAGATTTTATAATACATTTTACAAGAGTCTCCTCCAACTCTAGACTTTATAGTACATTTTAAAAGAGTCCCCTCTTACTCTAGTTCTTACAACACATTTTATAGGAATTGTTTAGTATAGTATTTATTGGATCCGAACAAGACTATCTTTTAATAGTTGTATATACGTTATATTAATTTTACAAGAGTCTCCTCCTACTCTAGATTTTATAATACATTTTACAAACGTGTCCTCCAACTCTACACCTTAAAGTAAATTTTTAAAGAGTCCCCTCTTACTCTAGTTCTTACAACACATTTTACAAGAGTCTCATCCTAATTGTTTAGTTTAGTATTTATTGGATCCGAACTAGACTATCTTGTAATAGTTGTATATACCTTATATTAATTTTACAAGAGTCTCATCGTACTCTAGTCTTTATAGTACATTATTAAAGATTCCCTCCATTACTCTAGTTCTTAAAACAAATTTTATAGGATTTGATTAGTTTAGTATTTATTGGATCCGAACTAGACCATCTTGCAATAGTTGTATTTACCCTATATTAATTTTACAAGAGTCTCCTCTATTTTTTTATTAAGTATTTATTGGTTCTGAACTAGACTATCTTGTAATGGTTGTATATAACTTGTATTAATTTTAAAAGAGTCTCCTCTTACTCTAGATTTTATAATACATTTTACAAGAGTCTCCTTCTACTCTACACTTTATAGTACATTTTTAAAGAGTCCCCTCTTACTCTAGTTCTTACAACACATTTTACAAGAGTCTTCTCCTAATTGTTAAGTTTAGTATTTACTGGATCCTAACTTGACTATCTTGTAATAGTTGTACATAACCTATATTAATTTTACAAGAGTCTCCTCCTACTCTAGATTTTATAATACATTTTACAAGAGTCTTCTCCTACTCTACACTTTATATTACATTTTTTAAGAGTCCCCTCTTACTCTAGTTCTTACAATACTTTTTAAAAGAGTCTCCTCCTAATTGTTAAATTTAGTATATATTGGATCCGAACTAGACTATCTTCTAATAATTGTATATACCTTATATTAATTTTACAAGAATTTCCTCCTACTCTAGATTGTATAATACATTTTACAAGAGTCTCCTCCAACTCTACACTTTATAATACATTTTTAAAGATTCCCCTCTTACTTTAGTTCTTAAAACACATTTTATAGGAATTGTTTAGTTTAGTATTTATTGGATCCGAACTAGACTATCTTGTAATAGTTGTATATACGTTATATTAATTTTACAAGAGTCTCCTCCTACTCTAGATTTTATAATACATTTTACAAGAGTCTCCTCCTACTCTACACTTTAAAGTACATTTTTAAGGAGTCCCCTCTTACTCTAGTTCTTACAACACATTTTACAAGAGTCTCCTCCTAATTGTTTAATTTAGTATTTATTGGATCCGAACTAGACTATCTTGTAATAGTTGTATATAACTTATCTTAATTTTCCAAGAGTCTCCTCCTACTCTAGATTTTATAATACATTTTACAAGAGTCTCCTCCAACTCTAGACTTTATAGTACATTTTTAAAGAGTCCCCTCTTACTCTAGTTCTTACAGCACATTTTAAAAGAGTCTCCTCCTAATTGTTTAATTTAGTATTTATTAGATCCGAACTAGACTATCTTGTAATAGTTGTATTTACCTTATATTAATTTTACAAGAATTTCCTCCTACTCTAGATTTTATAGTACATTTTATAAGAGTCTCCTCCAACTCTACACTTTATAGTACATTTTTAAAGATACCCCTCATACTCTAGTTCTTACAACACATTTTATAGGAATTGTTTAGTTTAGTATTTATTGGATCCAAACTAGACTATCTTGTAATAGTTGTATATACCTTATATTAATTTTAAAAGAGTCTCATCGTACTCTAGTCTTTATAGTACATTATTAAAGATTCCCTCCATTACTCTAGTTCTTAAAACAAATTTTATAGGATTTGATTAGTTTAGTATTTATTGGATCCGAACTACACTATCTTGTAATAGTTGTATATACGTTGTATTAATTTTACAAGAGTCTACTCCTACTCCAGATTGTATAATACATTTTACAAACGTGTCCTCCAACTCTACACTCTAAAGTACATTTTTAAAGATTCCCCTCTTACTCTAGTTCTTACAACACATTTTATAGGAGTCTCCTCCTAATTATTTAGTTTAGTATTTATTGGATACGAACTAGACTATCCTATAATAGTTTTATATACCTTATATTAATTTTTAAAGAGTCTCCCTCTTTAGGTCTTATAATAGATTTTACAAGAGTCTCCTCCTACTCTATAGTTTATAGTACATTTTTAAAGATTCCCCTCTTACTCTAGTTCTTACAACATATTTTATAGGAATAATTTTGTTTAATATTTATTGGATCCGAACTAGTCTACCTTGTAATAGTTGTATATACCTTATATTAATTTTACAAGAGTCTCCTCCTACTCTAGACTTTATAGTACATTTTTAAAGATTCCCCTCTTTCTCTAGTTCTTTCACCACATTTTATAAGAGTCTCCTCCTAATTGTTTAGTTAAGTATTTATTGGATCCGAACTAGACTATCTTGTAATAGTTGTATATAGGTTATATTAATTTTACAAGAGTTTCCTCCTACTCTAGACTTTATAATACATTTTACAAGAGTCTCCTCCTACCTTACACTTTATAGTACATTTTTAAGGAGTCCCCTCTTACTCTAGTTCTTACAACACATTTTAGAAGAGTCTCCTCCTCATTGTTTAGTTTAGTATTTATTGGATCCGAACTAGACTATCTTGTAATAGTTGTATATACCTTATATTAATTTTACAAGACTCTCCTCCAACTCTAGACTTTATAGTACATTTTTAAAGATTCCACTCTTACTCTAGTTCTTACAACACATTTCATAGGAATTGTTTAGTTTAATATTTATTGGATCCAAACTAGACTATCTTGTAATAGTTGTATATACCTTATATTAATTTTAAAATAGTCTCCTCTTACTCTATATTTTATAATACATTATACAAGAGTCTCCTCCTACTCTAGACCTTATAGCACATTTTTAGATATTCCCCTCTTACTCTAGTACTTACAACACATTTTACAAGAGTCTCATCTTTTTTTAATTTAGTATTTATTGGTTTCGAACTAGACTATCCTTTAATAGCTGTATATAGGTTATATTAATTTTACAAGAGTTTCCTCCTACTCCAGACTTTATAATACATTTTACAAGAGTCTCCTCCAACTCTAGACTTTATAGTACATTTTAAAAGAGTCCCCTCTTACTCTAGTTCTTACAACACATTTTATAGGAATTGTTTAGTATAGTATTTATTGGATCCGAACAAGACTATCTTTTAATAGTTGTATATACGTTATATTAATTTTACAAGAGTCTCCTCCTACTCTAGATTTTATAATACATTTTACAAACGTGTCCTCCAACTCTACACCTTAAAGTAAATTTTTAAAGAGTCCCCTCTTACTCTAGTTCTTACAACACATTTTACAAGAGTCTCATCCTAATTGTTTAGTTTAGTATTTATTGGATCCGAACTAGACTATCTTGTAATAGTTGTATATACCTTATATTAATTTTACAAGAGTCTCATCGTACTCTAGTCTTTATAGTACATTATTAAAGATTCCCTCCATTACTCTAGTTCTTAAAACAAATTTTATAGGATTTGATTAGTTTAGTATTTATTGGATCCGAACTAGACCATCTTGCAATAGTTGTATTTACCCTATATTAATTTTACAAGAGTCTCCTCTATTTTTTTATTAAGTATTTATTGGTTCTGAACTAGACTATCTTGTAATAGTTGTATATAACTTGTATTAATTTTAAAAGAGTCTCCTCTTACTCTAGATTTTATAATACATTTTACAAGAGTCTCCTTCTACTCTACACTTTATAGTACATTTTTAAAGAGTCCCCTCTTACTCTAGTTCTTACAACACATTTTACAAGAGTCTTCTCCTAATTGTTAAGTTTAGTATTTACTGGATCCTAACTTGACTATCTTGTAATAGTTGTACATAACCTATATTAATTTTACAAGAGTCTCCTCCTACTCTAGATTTTATAATACATTTTACAAGAGTCTTCTCCTACTCTACACTTTATATTACATTTTTTAAGAGTCCCCTCTTACTCTAGTTCTTACAATACTTTTTAAAAGAGTCTCCTCCTAATTGTTAAATTTAGTATATATTGGATCCGAACTAGACTATCTTCTAATAATTGTATATACCTTATATTAATTTTACAAGAATTTCCTCCTACTCTAGATTGTATAATACATTTTACAAGAGTCTCCTCCAACTCTACACTTTATAATACATTTTTAAAGATTCCCCTCTTACTTTAGTTCTTAAAACACATTTTATAGGAATTGTTTAGTTTAGTATTTATTGGATCCGAACTAGACTATCTTGTAATAGTTGTATATACGTTATATTAATTTTACAAGAGTCTCCTCCTACTCTAGATTTTATAATACATTTTACAAGAGTCTCCTCCTACTCTACACTTTAAAGTACATTTTTAAGGAGTCCCCTCTTACTCTAGTTCTTACAACACATTTTACAAGAGTCTCCTCCTAATTGTTTAATTTAGTATTTATTGGATCCGAACTAGACTATCTTGTAATAGTTGTATATAACTTATCTTAATTTTCCAAGAGTCTCCTCCTACTCTAGATTTTATAATACATTTTACAAGAGTCTCCTCCAACTCTAGACTTTATAGTACATTTTTAAAGAGTCCCCTCTTACTCTAGTTCTTACAGCACATTTTAAAAGAGTCTCCTCCTAATTGTTTAATTTAGTATTTATTAGATCCGAACTAGACTATCTTGTAATAGTTGTATTTACCTTATATTAATTTTACAAGAATTTCCTCCTACTCTAGATTTTATAGTACATTTTATAAGAGTCTCCTCCAACTCTACACTTTATAGTACATTTTTAAAGATACCCCTCATACTCTAGTTCTTACAACACATTTTATAGGAATTGTTTAGTTTAGTATTTATTGGATCCAAACTAGACTATCTTGTAATAGTTGTATATACCTTATATTAATTTTAAAAGAGTCTCATCGTACTCTAGTCTTTATAGTACATTATTAAAGATTCCCTCCATTACTCTAGTTCTTAAAACAAATTTTATAGGATTTGATTAGTTTAGTATTTATTGGATCCGAACTAGACCATCTTGCAATAGTTGTATTTACCCTATATTAATTTCACAAGAGTCTCCTCCTACTCTAGACTCTATATAACATTTTTAAAGACTCCTCTCTTAATCTAGTTCTTACAACACATTTTACAAGAGTCTCCTCTATTTTTTAATTTACTATTTATTGTATCCGAACTAGACTATCTTGTAATAGTTGTATATACTTTGTATTAATTTTAAAATAGCCTCCTCTTACTCTAGATTTTATTATACATTATACAAGAGTCTCCTCCTACTCTAGACCTTATAGCACATTTTTAGAGATTCCTCTCTTACTCTAGTTCTTACAACACATTTTACAAGAGCCTCCTCTTTTTTTAAATTAGTATTTATTGGATCCGAACTAGACTATCTTTTAATAGTTGTATATACCTTATATTAATTTTAAAATAGTCTCCTCTTACTCTAGATGTTATTATACATTATACAAGAGTCTCCTCCTACTCTAGACCTTAGAGCACATTTTTAGAGATTCCCCTCTTACTCTAGTTCTTACAACACATTTTACAAGAGTCTCCTCTTTTTTAATTTAGTATTTATTGGATCCGAACTTGACTATCATTTAATAGTTGTATATAGGTTATATTAATTTTACAAGAGTTTCCTCCTACTCAAGATTTTATAATACATTTTACAAGAGTCTCCTCCTACTCTATACTTTATAGTACATTTTTAAAGAGTCCCCTCTTACTCTAGTTCTTACAACACATTTTACAAGAGTCTCATGCTAATTGTTTAATATAGTATTTATTGGATCCGAACTAGTCTATCTTCTAATAGTTGTATATACGTTATATTACTTTTACAAGAGTCTCCTCCTACTCTAGATTTTATAATACATTTTACAAACGTGTCCTCCAACTCTACACTTTAAAGTACATTTTTAAAGATTCCCCTCTTACTCTAGTTCTTAAAACACAATTTATAGGAATTGTTTAGTTTAGTATTTATTGGATCCGAACTAGACTATCTTAAAATAGTTGTATATTACCTATATTAATTTTACAAGAGTCTCCTCCTACTCTAGACTTTATAGTACATTTTTAAAGGGTCCCCTCTTACTCTAGTTCTTACAGCACATTTTACAAGAGTCTCCTCCTAATTGTTTAATTTAGTATTTATTGAATCCGAACTAGACTATTTTTTAATAGTTGTATTTACCTTATATTAATTTTACAAGAATTTCCTCCTACTCTAGATTTTATAATACATTTTATAAGAGTCTCCTCCTACTCTACACTTTATAGTACATTTTTAAAGATTCCCCTCTTACTCTAGTTCTTACAACCCATTTTATAGGAATTGTTTAGTTTAGTATTTATTGGATCCGAACTAGACTATCTTAAAATAGTTGTATATTACCTATATTAATTTTACAAGAGTCTCCTCCTACTCTTTTAGTACATCTATAGTACATTTTTAAAAATTCCGCTCTTACTCTTGTTCTTACAACATACTTTACAAGAGTCTAATCTTTTTTTTAATTTAGTATTTATTGGTTTCGAACTAGACTATCTTGTAATAGTTGTATATACCTTATATTAATTTTAAAAGAGACTCCTCCTACTCTAGATTTTATAATACATTTTACAAGAGTCTCCTCCTACTCTAGACTTTATAGTACATTTTTAAAGATTCCCCTCTTACTCTAGTTCTTACACACATTTTATAGGAATTGTTTTGATTAATATTTATTGGATCCGAACTAGTCTACCTTGTAATAGTTGTATATACCTTATATTAATTTTACAAGAGTCTCCTCCTACTCTAGACGTTATAGTACATTTTTAAAGATTCCCCTCTTTCTCTAGTTCTTTCAACACATTTTATAAGAGTCTCCTCCTAATTGTTTTGTTAAGTATTTATTGGATCCGAACTATACTATCTTGTAATAGTTGTATATACCTTATATTAATTTTACAATGGTCTCCTCCTAGTCTAGGTTTTATAATACATTTTACAAGAGTCTCCTCCTACGCTACACTTTATAGTACATTTTTAAGGATTCCCTCCATTACTCTAGTTCTTAAAACACATTTTATAGGAATTGTTTAGTTTAGTATTTATTGGATCCGAACTGGACTATCTTGTAATAGTTGTGTATACGTTATATTAATTTTACAAGAGTCTCCTCCTACTCTAGATTTTATGATACATTTTACAAACGTGTCCTCCAACTCTACACTTTAAAGTACATTTTTAAAGATTCCCCTCTTACTCTAGTTCTTACAACACATTTTATAGGAGGCTCCTCTTAATTATTTAGTTTAGTATTAATTGGATACGAACTAGACTATCTTGTAATAGTTGTATATACCTTATATTAATTTTAAAAGAGTCTCCTCCTACTCTAGATTTTATACTACATTTTACAAGAGTCTCCTCCTACTCTAGACTTTATAGTACATTTTTAAAGATTCCCCTCTTACTCTAGTTCTTAAAACACATTTTATAGGAATTGTTTAGTTTAGTATTTATTGGATCCGAACTAGACTATCTTGTAATAGTTGTATATACCTTATATTAATTTTACAATGGTCTCCTCCTAGTCTAGGTTAATAATACATTTTACAAGAGTCTCCTCCTACGCTACAATTTATAGTACATTTTTAAAGATTCCCTCCATTACTCTAGTTCTTAAAACAAATTTTATATGATTTGATTAGTTTAGTATTTATTGGATCCGAACTAGACCATCTTGCAATAGTTGTATTTACCCTATATTAATTTTACAAGAGTCTCCTCCTACTCTAGACTCTAAAGTGCATTTTTAAAGACTCCCCTTTTAATCTAGTTCTTACAACACATTTCACAAGAGTCTCCTCTATTTTTTAATTTAGTATTTATTGGATCCGAATTAGACTATCTTGTAATAGTTGTATATACCTTGTATTAATTTTAAAAGAGTCTCCTCTTACTCTAGATTTTATAATACATTTTACAAGAGTCTCCTCCTACTCTACACTTTATAGTACATTTTAAAGAGTCCCCTCTTACTCTAGTTCTTACAACACTTTACAAGAGTCTCCTCCTAATTGTTAAGTTTAGTATTTATTGGATCCGAACTAGACTATCTTGTAATAGTTGTATATACCCTATATTAATTTTTCAAGATTCTCCTCCTACTCTAGATTTCATAATACATTTTACAAGAGTCTCCTCCTACTCGAACCTCTATAGTACATTTTTTAAGAGTCCCCTCTTACTCTTGTTTTTACAACATACTTTACAAGAGTCTCCTCCAAATTGTTTCAATTAGTATTTATTGGATCAGAACTATGCTATCTTGTAACAGTTGTATATACCTTATATTAATTTTACGAGAGTCTCCTCCTACTCTAGATTTTATCATACTTTTTACAAGGGTCTCCTCCTACTCTACACTTTATAGTACATTTTTAAAGAGTCCCCTCTTACTCTAGTTCTTACAACACATTTTACAAGAGTCTCCTCCTAATTGTTTAATTTAGTATTTATTGGATTCGAACTAGAGTATCTTGTGATAGTTGTATGTACCTCGTATTATTTAACAAGAGTATCCTCCTACTCTAGATGTATAATACATTTTACAAGAGTCTTCTAAAACTCTGAACTTTATAGTACATTTTTAAAGATTCCCCTCTTACTCTAGTTCTTACAACACATTTTATAGGAGTCTCCTCCTTATTATTTAGTTTAGTATTTATTGGATACGAACTAGACTATCTTGTAATAGTTGTATATACGTTATATTAATTTTAAAAGAGTCTCCTCCTACTCTAGATTTTATAATACATTTTACAAGAGTCTCCTCCTACTCTAGACTTTATAGTACATTTTTAAAGAGTCCCCTCTTACTCTAGTTCTTACAACACATTTTATAGGAATTGTTTAGTATAGTATTTATTGGATCCGAACAAGACTATCTTTTAATAGTTGTATATACGTTATATTAATTTTACAAGAGTCTCCTCCTACTCTAGATTTTATAATACATTTTACAAGAGTCTCCTCCAACTCTAGACTTTATAGTACATTTTTAAAGAGTCCCCTCTTACTCTAGTTCTTACAACACAATTTATAGGAATTGTTTAGTTTAGTATTTATTGGATCCGAACTAGACTATCTTAAAATAGTTGTATATTACCTATATTAATTTTACAAGAGTCTCCTCCTACTCTAGACTTTATAGTACATTTTTAAAGAGTCCCCTCTTACTCTAGTTCTTACAGCACATTTTACAAGAGTCTCCTCCTAATTGTTTAATTTAGTATTTATTGAATCCGAACTAGACTATTTTTTAATAGTTGTATTTACCTTATATTAATTTTAAAATAGTCTCCTCTTACTCTAGATGTTATTATACATTATACAAGAGTCTCCTCCTACTCTAGACCTTAGAGCACATTTTTAGAGATTCCCCTCTTACTCTAGTTCTTACAACACATTTTACAAGAGTCTCCTCTTTTTTAATTTAGTATTTATTGGATCCGAACTTGACTATCATTTAATAGTTGTATATAGGTTATATTAATTTTACAAGAGTTTCCTCCTACTCAAGATTTTATAATACATTTTACAAGAGTCTCCTCCTACTCTATACTTTATAGTACATTTTTAAAGAGTCCCCTCTTACTCTAGTTCTTACAACACATTTTACAAGAGTCTCATGCTAATTGTTTAATATAGTATTTATTGGATCCGAACTAGTCTATCTTCTAATAGTTGTATATACGTTATATTACTTTTACAAGAGTCTCCTCCTACTCTAGATTTTATAATACATTTTACAAACGTGTCCTCCAACTCTACACTTTAAAGTACATTTTTAAAGATTCCCCTCTTACTCTAGTTCTTACAACACAATTTATAGGAATTGTTTAGTTTAGTATTTATTGGATCCGAACTAGACTATCTTTAAATAGTTGTATATTACCTATATTAATTTTACAAGAGTCTCCTCCTACTCTAGACTTTATAGTACATTTTTAAAGGGTCCCCTCTTACTCTAGTTCTTACAGCACATTTTACAAGAGTCTCCTCCTAATTGTTTAATTTAGTATTTATTGAATCCGAACTAGACTATTTTTTAATAGTTGTATTTACCTTATATTAATTTTACAAGAATTTCCTCCTACTCTAGATTTTATAATACATTTTATAAGAGTCTCCTCCTACTCTACACTTTATAGTACATTTTTAAAGATTCCCCTCTTACTCTAGTTCTTACAACATACTTTACAAGAGTCTCATCTTTTTTTTAATTTAGTATTTATTGGTTTCGAACTAGACTATCTTGTAATAGTTGTATATACCTTATATTAATTTTAAAAGAGACTCCTCCTACTCTAGATTTTATAATACATTTTACAAGAGTCTCCTCCTACTCTAGACTTTATAGTACATTTTTAAAGATTCCCCTCTTACTCTAGTTCTTACACACATTTTATAGGAATTGTTTTGATTAATATTTATTGGATCCGAACTAGTCTACCTTGTAATAGTTGTATATACCTTATATTAATTTTACAAGAGTCTCCTCCTACTCTAGACTTTACAGTACATTTTTAAAGATTCCCCTCTTACTCTAGTTCTTACACACATTTTATAGGAATTGTTTTGATTAATATTTATTGGATCCGAACTAGTCTACCTTGTAATAGTTGTATATACCTTATATTAATTTTACAAGAGTCTCCTCCTACTCTAGACGTTATAGTACATTTTTAAAGATTCCCCTCTTTCTCTAGTTCTTTCAACACATTTTATAAGAGTCTCCTCCTAATTGTTTTGTTAAGTATTTATTGGATCCGAACTATACTATCTTGTAATAGTTGTATATACCTTATATTAATTTTACAATGGTCTCCTCCTAGTCTAGGTTTTATAATACATTTTACAAGAGTCTCCTCCTACGCTACACTTTATAATACATTTTTAAGGATTCCCTCCATTACTCTAGTTCTTAAAACACATTTTATAGGAATTGTTTAGTTTAGTATTTATTGGATCCGAACTGGACTATCTTGTAATAGTTGTGTATACGTTATATTATTTTTACAAGAGTCTCCTCCTACTCTAGATTTTATGATACATTTTACAAACGTGTCCTCCAACTCTACACTTTAAAGTACATTTTTAAAGATTCCCCTCTTACTCTAGTTCTTACAACACATTTTATAGGAGGCTCCTCTTAATTATTTAGTTTAGTATTAATTGGATACGAACTAGACTATCTTGTAATAGTTGTATATACCTTATATTAATTTTAAAAGAGTCTCCTCCTACTCTAGATTTTATACTACATTTTACAAGAGTCTCCTCCTACTCTAGACTTTATAGTACATTTTTAAAGATTCCCCTCTTACTCTAGTTCTTAAAACACATTTTATAGGAATTGTTTAGTTTAGTATTTATTGGATCCGAACTAGACTATCTTGTAATAGTTGTATATACCTTATATTAATTTTACAATGGTCTCCTCCTAGTCTAGGTTAATAATACATTTTACAAGAGTCTCCTCCTACGCTACAATTTATAGTACATTTTTAAAGATTCCCTCCATTACTCTAGTTCTTAAAACAAATTTTATATGATTTGATTAGTTTAGTATTTATTGGATCCGAACTAGACCATCTTGCAATAGTTGTATTTACCCTATATTAATTTTACTAGAGTCTCCTCCTACTCTAGACTCTAAAGTGCATTTTTAAAGACTCCCCTTTTAATCTAGTTCTTACAACACATTTCACAAGAGTCTCCTCTATTTTTTAATTTAGTATTTATTGGATCCGAATTAGACTATCTTGTAATAGTTGTATATACCTTGTATTAATTTTAAAAGAGTCTCCTCTTACTCTAGATTTTATAATACATTTTACAAGAGTCTCCTCCTACTCTACACTTTATAGTACATTTTAAAGAGTCCCCTCTTACTCTAGTTCTTACAACACTTTACAAGAGTCTCCTCCTAATTGTTAAGTTTAGTATTTATTGGATCCGAACTAGACTATCTTGTAATAGTTGTATATACCCTATATTAATTTTTCAAGATTCTCCTCCTACTCTAGATTTCATAATACATTTTACAAGAGTCTCCTCCTACTCGAACCTCTATAGTACATTTTTTAAGAGTCCCCTCTTACTCTTGTTTTTACAACATACTTTACAAGAGTCTCCTCCAAATTGTTTCAATTAGTATTTATTGGATCAGAACTATGCTATCTTGTAACGGTTGTATATACCTTATATTAATTTTACGAGAGTCTCCTCCTACTCTAGATTTTATCATACTTTTTACAAGGGTCTCCTCCTACTCTACACTTTATAGTACATTTTTAAAGAGTCCCCTCTTACTCTAGTTCTTACAACACATTTTACAAGAGTCTCCTCCTAATTGTTTAATTTAGTATTTATTGGATTCGAACTAGAGTATCTTGTGATAGTTGTATGTACCTCGTATTATTTAACAAGAGTATCCTCCTACTCTAGATGTATAATACATTTTACAAGAGTCTTCTAAAACTCTGAACTTTATAGTACATTTTTAAAGATTCCCCTCTTACTCTAGTTCTTACAACACATTTTATAGGAGTCTCCTCCTTATTATTTAGTTTATTATTTATTGGATACGAACTAGACTATCTTGTAATAGTTGTATATACGTTATATTAATTTTAAAAGAGTCTCCTCCTACTCTAGATTTTATAATACATTTTACAAGAGTCTCCTCCTACTCTAGACTTTATAGTACATTTTTAAAGATTCCCCTCTTACTCTAGTTCTTACACACATTTTATAGGAATTGTTTTGTTTAATATTTATTGGATCCGAACAAGTCTCCCTTGTAATAGTTGTATATACCTTATATTAATTTTACAAGAGTCTTTTCCTACTCTAGACTCTATAAAACATTTTTAAAGACTCCCCTTTTAATCTAGTTCTTACAACACATTTTACAAGAGTCTCCTCTATTTTTTAATTTAGTATTTATTGGATCCGAATTAGACTATCTTGTAATAGTTGTATATACCTTGTATTAATTTTAAAAGAGTCCCCTCTTACTCTAGATTTTAAAATACATTTTACAAGAGTCTCCCACTACTCTAGACCTTATAGTACATTTTTAGAGATTCCCCTCTTACTCAAGTTCTTAAAACACATTTTGCAAGAGTCTCCTCTTTTTTTAGATTAGTATTTATTGGATCCGAACTAGACTATCTTGTTATGGTTGTATATAGGTTATATTAATTTTACATGAGTTTCCTCCTACTCTAGATTTTATAATACATTTTACAAGAGTCTCCTCCTACTCGAACTTCTATAGTACATTTTTTAAGAGTCCCCTCTTACTCTTGTTTTTACATCATACTTTACAAGAGTCTCCTCCAAATTGTTTAAATTAGTATTTATTGGATCAGAACTATGCTATCTTTTAATAGATGTACATACCTTATATTAATTTTACGAGAGTCTCCTCCTACTCTAGATTTTATAATACATTTTACAAGGGTCTCCTCCTACTCTACACTTTATAGTACATTTTTAAAGAGACCCCTCTTACTCTAGTTCTTGCAACACATTTCATAGGAATTGTTTGGCTTAGTATTTATGGGATCCTAACTAGACTATCTTGTAATAGTTGTATATAACTTATATTAATTTTACAAGTGTCTCCTCCTACTCTAGATTTTATAATACATTTTACAAGAGTCTCCTCCAACTCTAGACTTTATAGTACATTTTTAAACAGTCCCCTCTTACTCTAGTTCTTACAACACATTTTACAAGAGTCTCCTCCTAATTGTTAAGTTTAGTATTTATTGGATCCGAACTAGACTATCTTGTAGTAGTTGTATATACCTTATATTAATTTTACAAGATTCTCCTCCTACTCTAGATTTCATAATACATTTTACAAGAGTCTCCTCCTACTCGAACATCTATAGTACATTTTTTAAGAGTCCCCACTTACTCTTGTTTTTACATCATACTTTACAAGAGTCTCCTCCAAATTGTTTAAATTAGTATTTATTGGATCAGAACTATGCTATCTTGTAATAGATGTACATACCTTATATTAATTTTACGAGAGTCTCCTCCTACTCTAGATTTTATAATACATTTTACAAGGGTCTCCTCCTACTCTACACTTTATAGTACATTTTTAAAGAGACCCCTCTTACTCTAGTTCTTGCAACACATTTCATAGGAATTGTTTAGCTTAGTATTTATGGGATCCTAACTAGACTATCTTGTAATAGTTGTATATAACTTATATTAATTTTACAAGTGTCTCCTCCTACTCTAGATTTTATAATACATTTTACAAGAGTCTCCTCCAACTCTAGACTTTATAGTACATTTTTAAACAGTCCCCTCTTACTCTAGTTCTTACAACACATTTTACAAGAGTCTCCTCCTAATTGTTTAATTTAGTATTTATTGGATCCGAACTAGACTATCTTCTAATAGTTGTATATACCTTATATTAATTTTACAAGAATTTCCTCCTACTCTAGATTTTATAGTACATTTTGCAAGAGTCTCCTCCAACTCTACACTTTATAGTACATTTTTAAAGAGTCTCCTCTTACTCTAGTTCTTACAACACATTTTACAAGAGTCTCCTGCTAATTGTTTAATTTAGTATTTATTGGATCCGAACTAGACTATCTTCTAATAGTTGTATATACGTTATATTAATTTTACAAGAGTCTCCTCCTACTCTAGATTTTATAATACATTTTACAAACGTGTCCTCCAACTCTACACTTTAAAGTACATTTTTAAAGATTCCCCTTTTACTCTAGTTCTTACAACACATTTTATAGGAGTCTCCTCCTAATTATTTAGTTTAGTATTTATTGGATACGAACTAGACTATCTTGTAATAGTTGTATATACCTTATATTAATTTTAAAAGAGTCTCCTCCTACTCTAGATTTTATAATACATTTTACAAACGTGCCCTCCAACTCTACACTTTAAAGTACATTTTTAAAGATTCCCCTCTTACTCTAGTTCTTACAACACATTTTATAGGAGTCTCCTCCTAATTATTTAGTTTAGTATTTATTGGATACGAACTAGACTATCTTGTAATAGTTGTATATACCTTATATTAATTTTAAAAGAGTCTCCTTCTACTCTAGGTTTTATAATAGATTTTACAAGATTCTCCTCCTACTCTAGATTTCATAATACATTTTACAAGAGTCTCCCCCCACTCTTACCTCTTTAGTACATTTTTAAAAAGTCCGCTCTTACTCTTGTTCTTACAACATACTTTACAAGAGTCTCCTCCAAATCGTTTAAATTAGTATTTATTAGATCCGAACTAGACTATCTTGTAATAGTTGTATATACCTTATATTAATTTTACAAGATTCTCCTCCTACTCTAGATTTCATAATACATTTTACAAAAGTCTCCTCCCACTCTTACCTCTATAGTACATTTTTAAAAAGTCCGCTCTTACTCTTGTTCTTACAACATACTTTACAAGAGTCTCCTCCTAATTGTTTAATTTAGTATTTATTGGATCCGAACTAGAGTATCTTGTGATAGTTGTATATACCTCGTATTATTATACAAGAGTATCCTCCTACTCTAGATGTATAATACATTTTACAAGAGTCTCCTCCAACTCTGAACTTTATAGTACATTTTTAAAAATTCCCCTCTTACTCTAGTTCTAACAACACATTTCATAGGAATTGTTTGGCTTAGTATTTATTGGATCCTATCTAGACTATCTTGTAATAGTTGTATATAACTTATATTAATTTTACAAGAGTCTCCTCCTACTCTAGATTTTATAATACATTTTACAAGAGTCTCCTCCAACTCTAGACGTTATAGTAAATTTTTAAAGAGTCCCCTCTTACTCTAGTTCTTACAACACATTTTACAAGAGTCTCCTCCTAATTGTTAAGTTTAATATTTATTGGATCCGAAATAGACTATCTTGTAATAGTTGTATATACCTTATATTAATTTTACAAGATACTCCTCCTACTCTAGATTTCATAATACATTTTACAAGAGTCTCCTCCTACTCGAACCTCTATAGTACATTTTTAAAGAGTCCCCTCTTACTCTTTTTTTTACAACATACTTTACAAGAGTCTCCTCCTAATTAATAAGTTTAATATTTATTGGATCCGAACTAGACTATCTTGAAATAGTTGTATATACCTTATATTAATTTTACAAGAGTCTCCTCCTATTCTAGATTTTATAATACATTTTACAAGAGTCTCCTCCTACTCTAGACTTTATAATACATTTTTAAAGATTCCCCTCTTACTCTAGTTCTTAAAACACATTTTATAGGAGACTCCTCTTAATTATTTAGTTTAGTATTAATTGGATACGAACTAGACTATCTTGTAATAGTTGTATATACCTTATATTAATTTTAAAAGAGTCTCCTCCTACTCTAGATTTTATACTACATTTTACAAGAGTCTCCTCCTACTCTAGACCTTATAGTACATTTTTAAAGATTCCCCTCTTACTCTAGTTCTTTAAACACATTTTATAGGAATTGTTTAGTTTAGTATTTATTGGATCTGAACTAGACTATCTTGTAATAGTTGTATATACCTTATATTAATTTTACAATGGTCTCCTCCTAGTCTAGGTTTATAATACATTTTACAAGAGTCTCCTCCTACGCTACACTTTATAGTACATTTTTAAAGATTCCCTCCAATACTCTAGTTCTTAAAACAAATTTTATAGGATTTGGTTAGTTTAGTATTTATTGGATCTGAACTAGACCATCTTGCAATAGTTGTATTTACTCTATATTAATTTTACAAGAGTCTCCTCCTACTCTAGACTCTATAGTGCATTTTTAAAGACTCCCCTTTTAATCTAGTTCTTACAACACATTTCACAAGATTCTCCTCTATTTTTTAATTTAGTATTTATTGGATCCGAATTAGACTATCTTGTAATAATTGTATATACCTTGTATTAATTTTAAAAGAGTCTCCTCTTACTCTAGATTTTATAATACATTTTACAAGAGTCTCCTCCTACTCTAGACCTTATAGTACATTTTTAGAGATTCCCCTCTTACTCAAGTTCTTACAACACATTTTACAAGAGTCTCCTCTTTTTTTAATTTAGTATTTATTGGATCCGAACTAGACTATCTTGTAATAGTTGTATATAGGTTATATTACTTTTACAAGAGTTTCCTCATATTCTAGATTTTATAATACATTTTACAAGAGTCTCCTCCTACTCTATACTTAACAGTACATTTTTAAAGAGTCCCCTCTTACTCTAGTTCCTACAACACATTTTACAATAGTCTCCTCAAACTCTACACTTTATAGTACATTTTTAAAGATTCCCCTCTTACTCTAGTTCTTAAAACACATTTTATAGGAATAGTTTAGTTTAGTATTTATTGGATCCGAACTAGACTATCTTGTAATAGTTGTATATACGTTATATTAATTTTACAAGAGTCTCCTCCTACTCTAGATTTTATAATACATTTTACAAGACTCTCCTAAAACTCAACACTTCATAGTACATTTTTAAAGATTCCCCTCTTACTCTAGTTCTTAAAACACATTTTATAGGAATTGTTTAGTTTAGTATTTATTGGATCCGAACTAGACCATCTTTCAATAGTTGTATTTACCCTATATTTATTTTACAAGAGTCTCCTCCTACTCTAGACTCTATAGTATATTTTTAAAGACTCCCCTCTTAATCTAGTTCTTACAACACATTTTACAAGTGTCTCCTGTATTTTTTAATTTAGTATTTATTTGATCCGAATTAGACTATCTTGTAATAGTTGTATATACCTTGTATTAATTTTAAAAGAGTCTCCTCTTACTCTAGATTTTATAATACATTTTACAAGAGTCTCCTCCTACTCTAGACCTTATAGTACATTTTTAGAGATTCTCCTCTTACTCTAGTTCTTACAACACATTTTACAAGAGTCTCCCCTTTTTTTAATTTAGTATTTATTGGATCCGAACTAGACTATCTTGTAATAGTTGTATATAGGTTATATTAATTTTAAAAGAGTTTCCTCCTACTCTAGATTTTATAATACATTTTACAAGAGTCTCCTCCTACTCTACACTTTATAGTACATTTTTAAAGAGTCCCCTCTTACTCTAGTTCTTACAACACATTTCATAGGAATTGTTTGGCTTAGTATTTATGGGATCCTAACTAGACTATCTTGTAATAGTTGTATATACCTTATATTAATTTTACAAGAGTCTCCTCATACTCTAGACTCTACAGTACATTTTTAAAGACTCCCCTCTTAATCTAGTTCCTACAACACATTTTACAAGAGTCTCCTCTATTTTGTAATTTAGTATTTATTGGATCCAAACTAGACAATCTTGTAATAGTTGATATATCTCTTATATTAATTTTACAAGAGTCTCCTCCTACTCTAGATTTTATAATACATTTTACAAGAGTCTCCTCCAACTTTACACTTTATAGTACATTTTTAAAGATTCCCCTCTTACTCTAGTTCTTACAACACATTTTACAGGAATTGTTTAGTTTAGTATTTATTGGATCCGGACTAGACCATCTTTCAATAGTTGTATTTACCCTATATTAATTTTAAAAGAGTCTCCTCCTACTCTAGACTCTATAGTAAATTTTTAAATACTCCCTTCTTAATCTAGTTCCTACAACACATTTTACAAGAGTCTCCTCTATATTGTAATTTAGTATTTGTTGGATCCGAACTAGACAATCTTGTAATAGTTGTATATAACTTATATTAATTTTACAAGAATTTCCTCCTACTCTAGATTTTATAATACATTTTACGAGAGTCTCCTCCAACTCTACCCTTTATAGTACATTTTTAAAGATCCCCCTCTTACTCTAGTTCTTACAACACATTTTACAGGAATTGTTTAGTTTAGTATTTTTTGGATCCGAACTAGACTATCTTGTAATAGTTGTATATACCTTATATTAATTTTACAAGAGTCTCATCGTACACTAGTCTTTATAGTACATTATTAAAGATTCCCTCCATTACTCTAGTTCTTAAAACAAATTTTATAGGATTTGATTAGTTTAGTATTTATTGGATCCGAACTAGACCATCTTGCAATAGTTGTATTTACCCTATATTTATTTTACAAGAGTCTCCTCCTACTCTAGACCCTATAGTACATTTTTAGAGATTCTCCTCTTACTCTAGTTCCTACAACACATTTTACAAGAGTCTCCCCTTTTTTTAATTTAGTATTTATTGGATCCGAACTAGACTATTTTGTAATAGTAGTATATAAGTTATATTAATTTTACAAAAGTCTCCTCCTACTCTAGATTTTATAATACATTTTACAAGGGTCTCCTCCTACTCTAACCTCTATAGTACATTTTTAAAGAGTCCCCTCTTACTCTTGTTTGTACAACATACTTTACAAGAGTAACCTCCAAATTGTTTAAATTAGTATTAATTGGTTCAGAACTATACTATCTTGTAATAGTTGTATATACCTTATATTAATTTTACAAAAGTCTCCTCCTACTCTAGATTTTATAATACATTTTACAAGGGTCTCCTCCAACTCTACACTTTATAGTACATTTTTAAAGAGTCCCCTCTTACTCTAGTTCTTACAACACATTTTACAAGAGTCTCCTCCTAATTTGTTAAATTTAGTTTTAATTGGATCCGAACTAGACTATCCTGTAATAGTTGTATATAGATTATATTAATTTTACAAAATTCTCCTCCTACTCTAGATTTCATAATACATTTTACAAGAGTCTCCTCCTACTCTAACCTCTATAGTACATTTTTAAAGAGTCCCCTCTTACTCTTGTTTGTACAACATACTTTACAAGAGTAACCTCCAAATTGTTTAAATTAGTATTTATTGGATCAGATTTATACTATCTTGTAATAGTTGAATATACCTTATATTAATTTTACAAGTGTCTCCTCCTATTCTAGATTTTATAATACATTTTACAAGGGTCTCCTCCTACTCTACACCTTATAGTACATTTTAAAAGAGTCCCCTCTTACTCTAGTTCTTACAACACATTTCACAGGAATTGTTTGGCTTAGTATTTATGGGATCCTAACTAGACTATCTTGTAATAGTTGTATATAACCTATATTAATTTTACAAGAGTCTTCTTCTACTCTAGATTTTAAAATACATTTTACATGAGTCTCCTCCAACTCTAGACTTTATAGTACATTTTTAAAGAGCCCCCTCTTACTCTAGTTCTTACAACACATTTTACATTTTACATTCCTAATTGTTTAGATTAGTATTTATTGGATCCGAACAAGACTATTTTCTAATAGTTGTATATACCTTATATTAATTTTACAAGAGTCTCCTCCTACTCTAGATTTTATAATACATTTTACAAGGGTCTCCTCCTACTCTACACTTTATAGTACATTTTTATACAGTCCCCTCTTACTCTAGTTCTTACAACACATTTCATAGGTAATGTTTGGCTTAGTATTTATGGGATCGTAACTAGACTATCTTGTAATAGTTGTATGTACCTTATATTAATTTTACAAGAGTCTCATCGTACTCTAGTCTTTATAGTACTTTATTAAAGATTCCCTCTAAAACTCTAGTTCTTAAAACAAATTTTATAGGATTTCATTAGTTTAGTATTTATTGGATCCGAACTAGACCATCTTGCAATAGTTGTATTTACCCTATATTAATTTTACAAGAGTCTCCTCCTACTCTAGACTCTATAGTACATTTTTAAATACTCCCCTCTTAATCTAGTTCTTATAACGCATTGTACAAGAGTCTCCTCTATTTTTTAATTTAGTATTTATTTGATCCGACCTAGACTATCTTGTAATAGTTGTATATACCTTATATTAATTTTAAAAGAGTTGCCTCTTACTCTAGATTTTATAATACATTTTACAAGAGTCTCCTCCTACTCTAGACCTTATAGTACATTTTTAGAGATTCTACTCTTACTCTAGTTCTTACAACACATTTTACAAGAGTCTCCCCTTTTTATAATTTAGTATTTATTGGATCCGAACTAGACGATCTTGTAATAGTTGTATATACCTTATATTAATTTTACAAGATTCTCCTCCTACTCTAGATTTCATAATACATTTTACAAGGGTCTCCTCCTACTCTAACCTCTATAGTACATTTTTAAAGTGTCCCCTCTTACTCTTGTTTTTACAACATACTTTACAAGAGTCTCCTCCAAATTGTTTAAATTAGTATTTATTGGATCAGAACTATACTATCTTGTAATAGTTGTATATACCTTATATTAATTTTACAAGAGTCTCCTTCTACTCTAGATTTTATAATACATTTTACAAGAGTCTCCTTCAACTCAAGATTTTATTATACATTTTACAAGAGTCTCCTCCAACTCTAGACTTTATAGTACATTTTTAAAGAGTCCCCTCTTAATTTAGTTCCTACAACAAATTTTACAAGAGTCTCCTCTATTTTGTAATTTAGTATTTATTGGATCTGAACTAGACATTCTTGTAATAGTTGTATATAACTTATATTAAATTTACGAGAGTCTCCTCCTACTCTAGATTTTATAATACATTTTACAAGAGTCTCCTCAAACTCTACACGTTATAGTACATTTTTAAAGATTCCCCTCTTACTCTAGTTCTTAAAACACATTTTATAGAAATAGTTTAGTTTAGTATTTATTGGATCCGAACTAGACTATCTTGTAATAGTTGTATATACGTTATATTAATTTTACAAGAGTCTCCTCCTACTCTAGATTTTATAATACATTTTACAAGAGTCTCCTAAAACTCTACACTTTATCGTACATTTTTAAAAATTCCCTCTTACTCTAGTTCTTACAACACATTTTATAGGAATTGTTTAGTTTAGTATTTATTGGATCCGAACTAGACTATCTTGTTATAGTTGTATATAGGCTATATCAATTTTACAGGAGTTTCCTCCTACTCTAGATTTTATAATACATTTTACAAGAGTCTCCTCCTACTCTACAATTTATAGTACATTTTTAAAGAGTCCCCTCTTACTCTAGTTCTTACAACACATTCTACAAGAGTCTCCTCCTAATTGTTTAATTTAGTATTTATTGGATCCGAACTAGACTATCTTGTAATAGTTGTATATACCTTATATTAATTTTACAAGAATTTCCTCCTACTGTAGATTTTATAATACATTTTACAAGAGCCTCCTCCAACTCTACATTTTAAAGTACATTTTTAAAGATTCCCCTCTTACTCTAGTTCTTACAACACATTTTATAGGAATTGTTTAGTTTAGTATTTATTGGATCCGAACTAAACCATCTTGCAATAGTTGTATTTACCCTATATTAATTTTACAAGAGTCTCCTCCTACTCTAGACTCTATAGTACATTTTTAAATACTCCCCTCTTAATCTAGTTCTTACAACACATTGTACAAGAGTCTCCTCTATTTTTTAATTTAGTATTTATTGGATCCGAACTAGACTATCTAGAAATAGTTGTATATACCTTATATTAATTTTAAAAGAGTCTCCTCTTACTCTAGATTTTATAATACATTTTACAAGAGTCTCCTCCTACTCTAACCTCTATAGTACATTTTTAAAGAGTCTCCTCTTACTCTTGTTTTTACAACATACTTTACAAGAGTCTCCTCCAAATTGTTTAAATTAGTATTTATTGGATCAGAACTATACTATTTTGTAATAGTTGTATATACCTTATATTAATTTTACAAGAGTCTCCTCCTACTCTAGATTTTATAATACATTTTACAAGGGTCTCCTCCTACTCTACACTTAATAGTACATTTTTAAAGAGTCCCCTCTTCCTCTAGTTTTTACAACACATTTCATAGGAATTGTTTGGCTTAGTATTTATGGGATCCTAACTAGACTATCTTGTAATAGCTGTATATAACCTATATTAATTTTACAAGAGTCTTTTCCTACTGTAGATTTTATAATACATTTTACAAGAGTCTCCTTCAACTCTAGATTTTATTATACATTTTACAAGAGTCTCCTCCAACTCTAGACTTTATAGTACATTTTTAAAGAGTCCCCTCTTACTCTAGTTCTTACAACACATTTTACAAGAGTCTCCTCCTAATTGTTTAGTTTAGTATTTATTGGATCCGAACTAGACTATCTTCTAATAGTTGTATATACCTTATATTAATGTTACAAGAGTCTCCTCCTACTCTAGACTCTATAGTACATTTTTAAAGACTCCCCTCTTAATCTAGTTCCTACAACACATTTTTCAAGAGTCTCCTTTATATTGTAATTTAGTATTTATTGGATCCGAACTAACAATCTTGTAATAGTTGTATATAACTTATATTAATTTTACAAGAGGCTCCTCCTACTCTAGATTTCATAATACGTTTTACAGGAGTCTTCTCCTACTCGAACCTCTATAGTACATTTTTAAAGAGTCCCCTCTTACTCTTGTTTTTACAACATACTTTACAAGAGTCTCCTCCTAATTGTTAAGTTTAATATTTATTGGATCTGAACTAGACTATCTTGAAATAGTTGTATATACCTTATATTAATTTTACAAGAGTCTCCTCCTACTCTAGATTTTATAATACATTTTACAAGAGTCTCCTCCTACTCTAGACTTTATAGTACATTTTTAAAGATTCCCCTCTTACTCTAGTTCTTAAACACATTTTATAGAAATTGTTTAGTTTAGTATTTATTGGATCCGAACTAGACTATCTTGTAATAGTTGTGTATACGTTATATTAATTTTACAAGAGTCTCCTCCTACTCTAGATTTTATAATACATTTTACAAACGTGTCCTCCAACTCTACACTTTAAAGTACATTTTTAAAGATTCCCCTCTTACTCTAGTTCTTACAACACATTTTATAGGAGTCTCCTCTTAATAATTTAGTTTAGTATTTATTGGATACGAACTAGACTATCTTGTAATAGTTGTATATACCTTATATTAATTTTAAAAGAGTCTCCTCCTACTCTAGATTTTATAATACATTTTACAAGAGTCTCCTCCTACTCTAGACTTTATAGTACATTTTTAAAGATTCCCCTCTTACTCTAGTTCTTACACACATTTTATAGGAATTGTTTTGATTAATATTTATTGGATCCGAACTAGTCTACCTTGTAATAGTTGTATATACCTTATATTAATTTTACAAGAGTCTCCTCCTACTCTAGACGTTATAGTACATTTTTAAAGATTCCCCTCTTTCTCTAGTTCTTTCAACACATTTTATAAGAGTCTCCTCCTAATTGTTTTGTTAAGTATTTATTGGATCCGAACTATACTATCTTGTAATAGTTGTATATACCTAATATTAATTTTACAATGGTCTCCTCCTAGTCTAGGTTTTATAATACATTTTACAAGAGTCTCCTCCAACGCTACACTTTATAGTACATTTTTAAGGATTCCCTCCATTACTCTAGTTCTTAAGGCAAATTTTATAGGATTTGATTAGTTTAGTATTTATTGGATCCGAACTATACCATCTTGCAATAGTTGTATTTATCCTATATTAATTTTACAAGAGGCTCCTCCTACTCTAGACTCTACAGTACATTTTTAAAGATTCCCCTCTTACTCTAGTTCTTAAACACATTTTATAGAAATTGTTTAGTTTAGTATTTATTGGATCCGAACTAGACTATCTTGTAATAGTTGTGTATACCTTATATTAATTTTACAATGGTCTCCTCCTACTCTAGATTTTATAATACATTTTACAAGAGTCTCCTCCTACTCAAGACCTTATAGTACATTTTTAGAGATTCTCCTCTTACTCTAGTTCTTACAACACATTTTACAAGAGTCTCCTTATTTTTTAATTTAGTATTTATTGGATCCGAATTAGACTATCTTGTAATAGTTGTTTATACCTTGTATTAATTATAAAAGAGTCTCATAGGAAGTCTCAAGTTTCATAGGAATTATTTGGCTTAGTATTTATTGGATCCTAACTAGACGATCTTGTAATAGTTGTATATAACCTATATTAATTTTACAAGAGTCTCCTCCTACTCTAGATTTTATAATACATTTTACAAGAGTCTCCTCCAACTCTAGACTTTATAGTACATTTTTAAAGAGTCCCCTTTTACTCGAGTTCTTACAACACATTTCATAGGAATTGTTTGGCTTAGTATTTATTGGATCCTAACTAGACTATCTTGTAATAGTTGTATATAGCTTATATTAATTTTACAAGAGGCTCCTCCTACTTTAGATTTTATAATACATTTTACAAGAGTCTCCTCCAACTCTAGACTTTATAGTACATTTTTAAAGAGTCCCCTCTTACTCTAGTTCCTACAACACATTTTACTAGAGTCTCCTCCTAATTGTTAAGTTTAATATTTATTGGATCCGAAATAGACTATCTTGTAATAGTTGTATATACCTTATATTAATTTTACAAGATACTCCTCCTAATCTAGATTTCATAATACATTTTACAAGAGTCTCCTCCTACTCGAACGTCTATAGTACATTTTTAAAGAGTCCCCTCCTACTCTTGTTTTTACAACATACTTTACAAGAGTCTCCTCCTAATTGTTAAGTTTAATATTTATTGGATCCGAACTAGACTATCTTGTAAAGTTGTATATACCTTATATTAATTTTACAAGAGTCTCCTCCTACTCTAGATTTTATAATACATTTTACAAGAGTCTCCTCCTACTCTAGACTTTATAATACATTTTTAAAGATTCCCCTCTTACTCTAGTTCTTACAACACATTTTATAGGAGTCTCCTCTTAATTATTTAGTTTAGTATTTATTGGATACGAACTAGACTATCTAGTAATAGTTGTATATACCTTATATTAATTTTAAAAGAGACTCCTCCTACTCTAGATTTTATAATACATTTTACAAGAGTCTCATCCTACTCTAGACTTTATAGTACATTTTTAAAGATTCCCCTCTTACTCTAGTTCTTACACACATTTTATAGGAATTGTTTTGATTAATATTTATTGGATCCGAACTAGTCTACCTTGTAATAGTTGTATATACCTTATATTAATTTTACAAGAGTCTCCTCCTACTCTAGACGTTATAGTACATTTTTAAAGATTCCCCTCTTTCTCTAGTTCTTTCAACACACTTTATAAGAGTCTCCTCCTAATTGTTTTGTTAAGTATTTATTGGATCCGAACTATACTATCTTGTAATAGTTGTATATTCCTTATATTAATTTTACAATGGTCTCCTCCTAGTCTAGGTTTTATAATACATTTTACAAGAGTCTCCTCCTACGCTACACTTTATAGTACATTTTTAAGGATTCCCTCCATTTCTCTAGTTCTTAAAACATATTTTATAGGAATTGTTTAGTTTAGTATTTATTGGATCCGAACTGGACTATCTTGTAATAGTTGTGTATACGTTATATTAATTTTACAAGAGTCTCCTCCTACTCTAGATTTTATGATACATTTTACAAACGTGTCCTCCAACTCTACACTTTAAAGTACATTTTTAAAGATTCCCCTCTTACTCTAGTTCTTACAACACATTTTATAGGAGGCTCCTCTTAATTATTTAGTTTACTATTAATTGGATACGAACTAGACTATCTTGTAATAGTTGTATATACCTTATATTAATTTTAAAAGAGTCTCCTCCTACTCTAGATTTTATACTACATTTTACAAGAGTCTCCTCCTACTCTAGACTTTATAGTACATTTTTAAAGATTCCCCTCTTACTCTAGTTCTTAAAACACATTTTATAGGAATTGTTTAGTTTAGTATTTATTGGATCCGAACTAGACTATCTTGTAATAGTTGTATATACCTTATATTAATTTTACAATGGTCTCCTCCTAGTCTAGGTTTATAATACATTTTACAAGAGTCTCCTCCTACGCTACAATTTATAGTACATTTTTAAAGATTCCCTCCATTACTCTAGTTCTTAAAACAAATTTTATATGATTTGATTAGTTTAGTATTTATTGGATCCGAACTAGACCATCTTGCAATAGTTGTATTTACCCTATATTAATTTTACAAGAGTCTCCTCCTACTCTAGACTCTAAAGTGCATTTTTAAAGACTCCCCTTTTAATCTAGTTCTTACAACACATTTCACAAGAGTCTCCTCTATTTTTTAATTTAGTATTTATTGGATCCGAATTAGACTATCTTGTAATAGTTGTATATACCTTGTATTAATTTTAAAAGAGTCTCCTCTTACTCTAGATTTTATAATACATTTTACAAGAGTCTCCTCCTACTCTACACTTTATAGTACATTTTAAAGAGTCCCCTCTTACTCTAGTTCTTACAACACTTTACAAGAGTCTCCTCCTAATTGTTAAGTTTAGTATTTATTGGATCCGAACTAGACTATCTTGTAATAGTTGTATATACCCTATATTAATTTTACAAGATTCTCCTCCTACTCTAGATTTCATAATACATTTTACAAGAGTCTCCTCCTACTCGAACCTCTATAGTACATTTTTTAAGAGTCCCCTCTTACTCTTGTTTTTACAACATACTTTACAAGAGTCTCCTCCAAATTGTTTAAATTAGTATTTATTGGATCAGAACTATGCTATCTTGTAACAGTTGTATATACCTCGTATTATTTAACAAGAGTATCCTCCTACTCTAGATGTATAATACATTTTACAAGAGTCTTCTAAAACTCTGAACTTTATAGTACATTTTTAAAGATTCCCCTCTTACTCTAGTTCTTACAACACATTTTATAGGAGTCTCCTCCTTATTATTTAGTTTAGTATTTATTGGATACGAACTAGACTATCTTGTAATAGTTGTATATACGTTATATTAATTTTAAAAGAGTCTCCTCCTACTCTAGATTTTATAATACATTTTACAAGAGTCTCCTCCTACTCTAGACTTTATAGTACATTTTTAAAGATTCCCCTCTTACTCTAGTTCTTACACACATTTTATAGGAATTGTTTTGTTTAATATTTATTGGATCCGAACAAGTCTACCTTGTAATAGTTGTATATACCTTATATTAATTTTACAAGAGTCTTTTCCTACTCTAGACTCTATAAAACATTTTTAAAGACTCCCCTTTTAATCTAGTTCTTACAACACATTTTACAAGAGTCTCCTCTATTTTTTAATTTAGTATTTATTGGATCCGAATTAGACTATCTTGTAATAGTTGTATATACCTTGTATTAATTTTAAAAGAGTCCCCTCTTACTCTAGATTTTAAAATACATTTTATAAGAGTCTCCCCCTACTCTAGACCTTATAGTACATTTTTAGAGATTCCCCTCTTACTCAAGTTCTTACAACACATTTTGCAAGAGTCTCCTCTTTTTTTAGATTAGTATTTATTGGATCCGAACTAGACTATCTTGTTATGGTTGTATATAGGTTATATTAATTTTACATGAGTTTCCTCCTACTCTAGATTTTATAATACATTTTACAAGAGTCTCCTCCTACTCGAACTTCTATAGTACATTTTTTAAGAGTCCCCTCTTACTCTTGTTTTTACATCATACTTTACAAGAGTCTCCTCCAAATTGTTTAAATTAGTATTTATTGGATCAGAACTATGCTATCTTGTAATAGATATACATACCTTATATTAATTTTACGAGAGTCTCCTCCTACTCTAGATTTTATAATACATTTTACAAGGGTCTCCTCCTACTCTACACTTTATAGTACATTTTTAAAGAGACCCCTCTTACTCTAGTTCTTGCAACACATTTCATAGGAATTGTTTGGCTTAGTATTTATGGGATCCTAACTAGACTATCTTGTAATAATTGTATATAACTTATATTAATTTTACAAGTGTCTCCTCCTACTCTAGATTTTATAATACATTTTACAAGAGTCTCCTCCAACTCTAGACTTTATAGTACATTTTTAAACAGTCCCCTCTTACTCTAGTTCTTACATCACATTTTACAAGAGTCTCCTCCTAATTGTTAAGTTTAGTATTTATTGGATCCGAACTAGACTATCTTGTAGTAGTTGTATATACCTTATATTAATTTTACAAGATTCTCCTCCTACTCTAGATTTCATAATACATTTTACAAGAGTCTCCTCCTACTCGAACCTCTATAGTACATTTTTTAAGAGTCCCCACTTACTCTTGTTTTTACATCATACTTTACAAGAGTCTCCTCCAAATTGTTTAAATTAGTATTTATTGGATCAGAACTATGCTATCTTGTAATAGATGTACATACCTTATATTAATTTTACGAGAGTCTCCTCCTACTCTAGATTTTATAATACATTTTACAAGGGTCTCCTCCTACTCTACACTTTATAGTACATTTTTAAAGAGACCCCTCTTACTCTAGTTCTTGCAACACATTTCATAGGAATTGTTTGGCTTAGTATTTATGGGATCCTAACTAGACTATCTTATAATAGTTGTATATAACTTATATTAATTTTACAAGTGTCTCCTCCTACTCTAGATTTTATAATACATTTTACAAGAGTCTCCTCCAACTCTAGACTTTATAGTACATTTTTAAACAATCCCCTCTTACTCTAGTTCTTACAACACATTTTACAAGAGTCTCCTCCTAATTGTTTAATTTAGTATTTATTGGATCCGAACTAGACTATCTTCTAATAGTTGTATATACCTTATATTAATTTTACAAGAATTTCCTCCTACTCTAGATTTTATAATACATTTTGCAAGAGTCTCCTCCAACTCTACACTTTATAGTACATTTTTAAAGAGTCTCCTCTTACTCTAGTTCTTACAACACATTTTACAAGAGTCTCCTGCTAATTGTTTAATTTAGTATTTATTGGATCCGAACTAGACTATCTTCTAATAGTTGTATATACGTTATATTAATTTTACAAGAGTCTCCTCCTACTCTAGATTTTATAATACATTTTACAAACGTGTCCTCCAACTCTACACTTTAAAGTACATTTTTAAAGATTCCCCTTTTACTCTAGTTCTTACAACACATTTTATAGGAGTCTCCTCCTAATTATTTAGTTTAGTATTTATTGGATACGAACTAGACTATCTTGTAATAGTTGTATATACCTTATATTAATTTTAAAAGAGTCTCCTCCTACTCTAGATTTTATAATACATTTTACAAACGTGTCCTCCAACTCTACACTTTAAAGTACATTTTTAAAGATTCCCCTCTTACTCTAGTTCTTACAACACATTTTATAGGAGTCTCCTCCTAATTATTTATTTTAGTATTTATTGGATACGAACTAGACTATCTTGTAATAGTTGTATATACCTTATATTAATTTTAAAAGAGTCTCCTTCTACTCTAGGTTTTATAATAGATTTTACAAGATTCTCCTCCTACTCTAGATTTTATAATACATTTTACAAGAGTCTCCTCCCACTCTTACCTCTTTAGTACATTTTTAAAAAGTCCGCTCTTACTCTTGTTCTTACAACATACTTTACAAGAGTCTCCTCCAAATCGTTTAAATTAGTATTTATTAGATCCGAACTAGACTATCTTGTAATAGTTGTATATACCTTATATTAATTTTACAAGATTCTCCTCCAACTCTAGATTTCATAATACATTTTACAAAAGTCTCCTCCCACTCTTACCTCTATAGTACATTTTTAAAAAGTCCGCTCTTACTCTTGTTCTTACAACATACTTTACAAGAGTCTCCTCCTAATTGTTTAATTTAGTATTTATTGGATCCGAACTAGAGTATCTTGTGATAGTTGTATATACCTCGTATTATTTTACAAGAGTATCCTCCTACTCTAGATGTATAATACATTTTACAAGAGTCTCCTCCAACTCTGAACTTTATAGTACATTTTTAAAGATTCCCCTCTTACTCTAGTTCTAACAACACATTTCATAGGAATTGTTTGGCTTAGTATTTATTGGATCCTATCTAGACTATCTTGTAATAGTTGTATATAACTTATATTAATTTTACAAGAGTCTCCTCCTACTCTAGATTTTATAATACATTTTACAAGAGTCTCCTCCAACTCTAGACGTTATAGTACATTTTTAAAGAGTCCCCTCTTACTCTAGTTCTTACAACACATTTTACAAGAGTCTCCTCCTAATTGTTAAGTTTAATATTTATTGGATCCGAAATAGACTATCTTGTAATAGTTGTATATACCTTATATTAATTTTACAAGATACTCCTCCTACTCTAGATTTCATAATACATTTTACAAGAGTCTCCTCCTACTCGAACCTCTATAGTACATTTTTAAAGAGTCCCCTCTTACTCTTGTTTTTACAACATACTTTACAAGAGTCTCCTCCTAATTGTTAAGTTTAATATTTATTGGATCCGAACTAGACTATCTTGAAATAGTTGTATATACCTTATATTAATTTTACAAGAGTCTCCTCCTATTCTAGATTTTATAATACATTTTACAAGAGTCTCCTCCTACTCTAGACTTTATAATACATTTTTAAAGATTCCCCTCTTACTCTAGTTCTTAAAACACATTTTATAGGAGACTCCTCTTAATTATTTAGTTTAGTATTAATTGGATATGAACTAGACTATCTTGTAATAGTTGTATATACCTTATATTAATTTTAAAAGAGTCTCCTCCTACTCTAGATTTTATACTACATTTTACAAGAGTCTCCTCCTACTCTAGACTTTATAGTACATTTTTAAAGATTCCCCTCTTACTCTAGTTCTTAAAACACATTTTATAGGAATTGTTTAGTTTAGTATTTATTTGATCTGAACTAGACTATCTTGTAATAGTTGTATATACCTTATATTAATTTTACAATGGTCTCCTCCTAGTCTAGGTTTATAATACATTTTACAAGAGTCTCCTCCTACGCTACACTTTATAGTACATTTTTAAAGATTCCCTCCAATACTCTAGTTCTTAAAACAAATTTTATAGGATTTGATTAGTTTAGTATTTATTGGATCTGAACTAGACCATCTTGCAATAGTTGTATTTACTCTATATTAATTTTACAAGAGTCTCCTCCTACTCTAGACTCTATAGTGCATTTTTAAAGACTCCCCTTTTAATCTAGTTCTTACAACACATTTCATAAGAGTCTCCTCTATTTTTTAATTTAGTATTTATTGGATCCGAATTAGACTATCTTGTAATAATTGTATATACCTTGTATTAATTTTAAAAGAGTCTCCTCTTACTCTAGATTTTATAATACATTTTACAAGAGTCTCCTCCTACTCTAGACCTTATAGTACATTTTTAGAGATTCCCCTCTTACTCAAGTTCTTACAACACATTTTACAAGAGTCTCCTCTTTTTTTAATTTAGTATTTATTGGATCCGAACTAGACTATCTTGTAATAGTTGTATATAGGTTATATTAATTTTACAAGAGTTTCCTCCTACTCTAGATTTTATAATACATTTTACAAGAGTCTCCTCCTACTCTACACTTTATAGTAAATTTTTAAAGAGTCCCCTCTTACTCTTATTCTTATAACAAATTTTATAGGATTTGATTAGTTTGGTATTTATTGGATCCGAACTAGACCATCTTGCAATAGTTGTATTTACCCTATATTAAATTTACAAGAGTCTCCTCCTACTCTAGACTCTATAGTGCATTTTTAAAGACTCCCCTTTTAATCTAGTTCTTACAACACATTTTACAAGAGTCTCCTATATTTTTTAATTTAGTATTTATTGGATCCGAATTAGACTATCTTGTAATAGTTGTATATACCTTGTATTAATTTTAAAAGAGTCTCATCTTACTCTAGATTTTATAATACATTTTACAAGAGTCTCCTATTACTCTAGACCTTATAGTACATTTTTAGAGATTCCCCTCTTACTCAAGTTCTTACAACACATTTTACAAGAGTCTCTTCCTAATTGTTAAGTTTAGTATTTATTAGATCGGAACTAGACTATCTTGTAATAGTTGTATATACCTTATATTAATTTTACAAGATTCTCCTCCTACTCTAAATTTCACAACACACTTTACAAGAGCCTCTTCCTAATTGTTAAGTTTAGTATTTATTGGATCCGAACTAGACTATCTTGTAATAGTTGTATATACGTTATAATAATTTTACAAGAGTTTCCTCCTACTCTAGACTCTATAGAACATTTTTAAAGACTCCCCTCTTAATCTAGTTCTTACATCACATTTTACAAGAGTCTCCTCTATTTTTTAATTTAGTATTTATTGGATCCGAACTAGACTATTTTGTAATAGTTGTATATACCATATATTAATTTTAAAAGAGTCTCCTCTTACTCTAGATTTTATAATACATTTTACAAGAGTCTCCTACTACTCTAGAACTTATAGTACATTTTTAGAGATTCTCCTCTTACTCTAGTTCTTACAACACATTTTACAAGAGTCTCCCCTTTTTTAATTTAGTATTTATTGGATCCGAACTAGACTATCTTGTAATAGTTGTATATAGGCTATATTAATTTTACAAGAGATTCCTCATACTCTAGATTTAATAATACATTTTACAAGAGTCTCCTCCTACTCTACACTTAACAGTACATTTTTAAAGAGTCCCCTCTTACTCTAGTTCTTACAACACATTTTACAAGAGTCTCCTCCTACTCGAACCTCTATAGTACATTTTTAAAGAGTCCCCTCTTACTCTTGTTTTTACAACATACTTTACAAGAGTCTCCTCCTAATTGTTAAGTTTAATATTTATTGGATCCGAACTAGACTATCTTGTAATAGTTGTATATACCTTATATTAATTTTACGAGAGTTTCCTCCTACTCTAGATTTTATAATACATTTTTCAAGGGTCTCCTCCTACTCTACACTTAATAATACATTTTTAAAGAGACCCATCTTACTCTAGTTCTTACAACAAATTTCATAGGAATTGTTTGGCTTAGTATTTATGGGATCCTAACTAGACTATCTTGTAATAGTTGTATATAACTTATATTAATTTTACAAGAGTCTCCTCCTACTCTAGATTTTATAATACATTTTACAAGAGTGTCCACCAACTCTAAACTTTATAGTAAATTTTTTAACAGTCCCCTCTTACTCTAGTTCTTACAACACATTTTACAAAGGTCTCCTCCTACTCGAACCTCTATAGTACATTTTTTAAGAGTCCCCTCATACTCTTGTTTTTACATCATACTTTACAAGAGTCTCCTCCAAATTGTTTAATTTAGTATTTGTTGGATCCGAACTAGACTATCTTGTAATAATTGTATATACGTTATATTAATTTAACAAGAGTCTCCTCCTACTCTAGATTTTATAATACATTTAACAAACGTGTCCTCCAACTCTACACTTTAAAGTACATTTTTAAAGATTCCCCTCTTACTCTAGTTCTTACAGCACATTCTACAAGAGTCTCCTCCTGATTGTTTAATTTAGTATTTATTGGATCCGAACTAGACTATCTTGTAATAGTTGTATATACCTTATATTAATTTTAAAAGAATTTCCTCCTCATCTAGATTTTATAATACATTTTACAAGAGTCTCCTCCAACTCTACACTTTATAGTAAATTTTTAAAGAGTCCCCTCTTACTCTAGTTCTTATAACACATTTTACAAGTCTCCTGCTAATTGTTATGTTTAGTATTTATTGGATCCGAACTAGACTATCTTGTAATAGTTGTATATACGTTATAATAATTTTACAAGAGTCTCCTCCTACTCTAGACTCCTTAGAACATTTTTAAAGACTCCCCTTTTAATCTAGTTCTTACATCACATTTTACAAGAGTCTCCTCTATTTTTTAATTTATTATTTATTGGATCCGAACTAGACTATTTTGTAATAGTTGTATAAACCTTATATTAATTTTAAAAGAGTCTCCTCTTACTCTAGATTTTATAATACATTTTACAAGAGTCTCCTCCTACTCTAGAACTTATAGTACATTTTTAGAGATTCTCCTCTTACTCTAGTTCTTACAACACATTTTACAAGAGTCTCCTCCTACTCGAACCTCTATAGTACATTTTTAAAGAGTCCCCTCTTACTCTTGTTTTTACAACATACTTTACAAGAGTCTCCTCCTAATTGTTAAGTTTAATATTTATTGGATCCGAACTAGACTATCTTGTAATAGTTGTATATACCTTATATTAATTTTACAAGAGTCTCCTCCTACTCTAGATTTTATAATACATTTTCCAAGAGTCTCCTCCTACTCTAGACTTTATAATACATTTTTAAAGATTCCCCTCTTACTCTAGTTCTTAAAACACATTACATAGGAATTGTTTAGTTTAGTATTTATTGGATCCGAAATGGACTATCTTGTAATAGTTGTGTATACGTTATATTAATTTTACAAGAGTCACCTCCTACTCTAGATTTTATGATACATTTTACAAACGTGTCCTCCAACTCTACACTTTAAAGTACATTTTTAAAGATTCCCCTCTTACTCTAGTTCTTACAACACATTTTATAGGAGTCTCCTCTTAATTATATAGTTTAGTATTAATTGGATACGAATTAGACTATCTTGTAATAGTTGTATATACCTTATATTAATTTTAAAAGAGTCTCCTCCTACTCTAGATTTTATACTACATTTTACAAGAGTCTCCTCCTACTCTAGACTTTATAGTACATTTTTAAAGATTCCCCTCTTACTCTAGTTCTTAAAAAACATTTTATAGGAATTGTTTAGTTTAGTATTTATTGGATCCGAACTAGACTATCTTGTAATAGTTGTATATACCTTATATTAATTTTACAATGGGCTCCTCCTAGTCTAGGTTTATAATACATTTTACAAGAGTCTCTTCCTACGCTACACTTTATAGTACATTTTTAAAGATTCCCTCCATTACTCTAGTTCTTAAAACAAATTTTATAGGATTTGATAAGTTTAGTATTTATTGGATCCGAACTAGACCATCTTGCAATAGTTGTATTTACTCTATATTAATTTTACAAGAGTCTCCTCCTACTCTAGACTCTATAGTGCATTTTTATAGACTCCCCTTTTAATCTAGTTCTTATAACACATTTCACAAGAGTCTCCTCTATTTTTTAATTTAGTATTTATTGGATCCGAATTTGACTATCTTGTAATAATTGTATATACCTTGTATTAATTTTAAAAGAGTCTCCTCTTACTCTAGATTTTATAATACATTTTACAAGAGTCTCCTCCTACTCTAGACCTTATAGTACATTTTTAGAGATTCCCCTCTTACTCAAGTTCTTAGAACACATTTTACAAGAGTCTCCTCTTTTTTAAATTTAGTATTTATTGGATCCGAACTAGACTATCTTGTAAAGTTGTATATAGGTTATATTAATTTTACAAGAGTTTCCTCCTACTCTAGATTTTATAATACATTTTACAAGAGTCTCCTCCTACTCTACACTTTATAGTAAATTTTTAAAGAGTCCCCTCTTACTCTAGTTCTTAAAACAAATTTTGTAGGATTTGATTAGTTTGGTATTTATTGGATCCGAACTAGACCATCTTGCAATAGTTGTATTTACCCTATATTAATTTTACAAGAGTCTCCTCCTACTCTAGACTCTATAGTGCATTTTTAAAGACTCCCCTTTTAATCTAGTTCTTACAACACATTTTACTAGAGTCTCCTCTATTTTTTAATTTAGTATTTATTGGATCCGAATTAGACTATCTTGTAATAGTTGTATATACTTTGTATTAATTTTAAAAGAGTCTCCTCTTACTCTAGATTTTATAATACATTTTACAAGAGTCTCCTCTTACTCTAGACCTTATAGTACATTTTTAGAGATTCCCCTCTTATTCAAGTTCTTACAACACATTTTACAAGAGTCTCTTCCTAATTGTTAAGTTTAGTATTTATTGGATCCGAACTAGACTATCTTGTAATAGTTGTATATACCTTATATTAATTTTACAAGATTCTGCTCCTACTCTAGATTTCATAATACATTTTACAAGAGTCTCCTCCTACTCGAACCTCTATAGTACATTTTTTAAGAGTCCCCTCATACTCTTGTTTTTACATCATACTTTACAAGAGTCTCCTCCAAATTGTTTAAATTAGTATTTATTGGATCAGAACTATGCTATCTTGTAATAGTTGTACATATCTTATATTAATTTTACGAGAGTCTCCTCCTACTCTAGATTTTATAATACATTTTTCAAGGGTCTCCTCCTACTCTACACTTTATGGTACATTTTTAAAGAGACCCATCTTACTCTAGTTCTTACAACACATTTCATAGGAATTGTTTGGCTTAGTATTTATGGGATCCTAACTAGACTATCTTGTAATAGTTGTATATAACTCATATTAATTTTACAAGAGTCTCCTCCTACTCTAGATTTTATAATACATTTTACAAGAGTCTCCACCAACTCTAAACCTTATAGTAAATTTTTTAACAGTCCCCTATTACTCTAGTTCTTACAACACATTTTACAAGAGTCTCTTCCTAATTGTTAAGTTTAGTATTTATTGGATCCGAACTAGACTATCTTGTAATAGTTGTAAATACCTTATATTAATTTTACAAGAATTTCCTCCTACTCTAGATTTTATAATACATTTTACAAGAGTCTCCTCCAACTCTACACTTTATAGTAAATTTTTAAAGAGTCTCCTCTTACTCTAGTTCTTATAACACATTTTAGAAGTCTCCTGCTAATTGTTATGTTTAGTATTTATTGGATCCGAACTAGACTATCTTGTAATAGTTGTATATACGTTATAATAATTTTACAAGAGTCTCCTCCTACTCTAGACTCTATAGAACATTTTAAAGACTCCCCTCTTAATCTAGTTCTTACATCACATTTTACAAGAGTCTCCTCTATTTTTTAATTTAGTATTTATTGGATCCGAACTAGACTATCTTGTAATAGTTGTATATACCTTATATTAATTTTAAAAGAGTCTCCTCTTACTCTAGATTTTATAATACATTTTACAAGAGTCTCCTCCTACTCAAGAACTTATAGTACATTTTTAGAGATTCTCCTCTTACTCTAGTTCTTACAACACATTTTACAAGAGTCTCCCCTTTTTTTAATTTAGTATTTATTGGATCCGAACTAGACTATCTTGTAATAGTTGTATATAGGTTATATTAATTTTACAAGAGTTTCCTCATATTCTAGATTTTATAATACATTTTACAAGAGTCTCCTCCTACTCTATACTTAACAGTACATTTTTAAAGAGTCCCCTCTTACTCTAGTTCTTACAACACATTTTACAAGAGTCTCCTCCTAATTGTTAAGTTTTGTATTTATTGGATCCGAACTAGACTATCCTGTAATAGTTGTATATAGGTTATATTAATTTTGCAAGATTCTCCTCCTACTCTAGATTTCATATACATTTTACAAGAGTCTCCTCCTACTCTAACCTCTATAGTACATTTATAAAGAGTCCCCTCTTACTCTAGTTCTTACAACACATTTAACAAGAGTCTCCTCCTAATTGTTAAGTTTAGTATTTATTGGATCCGAACTAGACTATCTTGTAATAGTTGTATATACATCATATTAATTTTACAAGAGTCTCCTCCTACTCTAGACTCTATAGTACATTTTTAAAGACTCCCCTCTTAATCTAGTTCCTACAACACATTTTAAAAGAGTCTCCTCTATTTTGTAATTTAGTATTTATTGGATCCGAACTAGACAATCTTGTAATAGTTGTATGTAACTTATATTAATTCTACAAGAGTCTCCTCCTACTCTAGATTTTATAACACATTTTACAAGAGTCTCCTCCAACTCTAGACTTTATAGTACATTTTTAAAGAGTCCCCTCTTACTCTAGTTCTTACAACACATTTTACAAGAGTCTCCTCAAACTCTACACTTTATAGTACATTTTTAAAGATTCCCCTCTTACTCTAGTTCTTAAAACACATTTTATAGGAATAGTTTAGTTTAGTATTTATTGGATCCGAACTAGACTATCTTGTAATAGTTGTATATACGTTATATTAATTTTACAAGAGTCTCCTCCTACTCTAGATTTTATAATACATTTTACAAGACTCTCCTAAAACTCAACACTTCATAGTACATTTTTAAAGATTCCCCTCTTACTCTAGTTCTTAAAACACATTTTATAGGAATTGTTCAGTTTAGTATTTATTGGATCCGAACTAGACCATCTTTCAATAATTGTATTTACCCTATATTAATTTTACAAGAGTCTCCTCCTACTCTAGACTCTATAGTACATTTTTAAATGATCCCCTCTTAATCTAGTTCTTACAACACATTTTACAAGAGTCTACTCTATTTTTTAATTTAGTATTTATTGGATCCGAACTAGACTATCTTGTAATAGTTGTATATACCTCATATTAATTTTACAAGAGTCTCCTCCTACTCTAGACTCTATAGTACATTTTTAAAGACTCCCCTCTTAATCTAGTTCCTACAACACATTTTAAAAGAGTCTCCTCTATTTTGTAGTTTAGTATTTATTGGATCCGAACTAGACAATCGTGTAATAGTTGTATATAACTTATATTAATTTTACAAGAGTCTCCTCCTACTCTAGATTTTATAACACATTTTACAAGAGTCTCCTCCAACTCTAGACTTTATAGTACATTTTTAAAGAGTCCCCTCTTACTCTAGTTCTTACAACACATTTTACAAGAGTCTCCTCAAACTCTAGACTTTATAGTACATTTTTAAAGAGTCCCCTCTTACTCTAGTTCTTACAACACATTTTACAAGAGTCTCCTCAAACTCTACACTTTATAGTACATTTTTAAAGATTCCCCTCATACTCTAGTTCTTAAAACACATTTTATAGGAATAGTTTAGTTTAGTATTTATTTGATCCGAACTGGACTATCTTGTAATAGTTGTGTATACGTTAAATTAATTTTACAAGAGTCTCCTCCTACTCTAGATGTTATGATACATTTTACAAACGTGTCCTCCAACTCTACACTTTAAAGTACATTTTTAAAGATTCCCCTCTTACTCTAGTTCTTACAACACATTTTATAGGAGTCTCCTCTTAATTATATAGTTTAGTATTAATTGGATACGAATTAGACTATCTTGTAATAGTTGTATATACCTTATATTAATTTTAAAAGAGTCTCCTCCTACTCTAGATTTTATACTACATTTTACAAGAGTCTCCAACTACTCTAGACTTTATAGTACATTTTTAAAGATTCCCCTCTTACTCTAGTTCTTAAAACACATTTTATAGGAATTGTTTAGTTTAGTATTTATTGGATCCGAACTAGACTATCTTGTAATAGTTGTATATACCTTATATTAATTTTACAATGGGCTCCTCCTAGTCTAGGTTTATAATACATTTTACAAGAGTCTCTTCCTACGCTACACTTTATAGTACATTTTTAAAGATTCCCTCCATTACTCTAGTTCTTAAAACAAATTTTATAGGATTTGATTAGTTTAGTATTTATTGGATCCGAACTAGACCATCTTGCAATAGTTGTATTTACTCTATATTAATTTTACAAGAGTCTCCTCCTACTCTAGACTCTATAGTGCATTTTTATAGACTCCCCTTTTAATCTAGTCCTTATAACACATTTCACAAGAGTCTCCTCTATTTTTTAATTTAGTATTTATTGGATCCGAATTTGACTATCTTGTAATAATTGTATATACCTTGTATTAATTTTAAAAGAGTCTCCTCTTACTCTAGATTTTATAATACATTTTACAAGAGTCTCCTCCTACTCTAGACCTTATAGTACATTTTTAGAGATTCCCCTCTTACTCAAGTTCTTACAACACATTTTACAAGAGTCTCCTCTTTTTTAAATTTAGTATTTATTGGATCCGAACTAGACTATCTTGTAAAGTTGTATATAGGTTATATTAATTTTACAAGAGTTTCCTCCTACTCTAGATTTTATAATACATTTTACAAGAGTCTCCTCCTACTCTACACTTTATAGTAAATTTTTAAAGAGTCCCCTCTTACTCTAGTTCTTAAAACAAATTTTATAGGATTTGATTAGTTTGGTATTTATTGGATCCGAACTAGACCATCTTGCAATAGTTGTATTTACCCTATATTAATTTTACAAGAGTCTCCTCCTACTCTAGACTCTATAGTGCATTTTTAAAGACTCCCCTTTTAATCTAGTTCTTACAACACATTTTACTAGAGTCTCCTCTATTTTTTAATTTAGTATTTATTGGATCCGAATTAGACTATCTTGTAATAGTTGTATATACTTTGTATTAATTTTAAAAGAGTCTCCTCTTACTCTAGATTTTATAATACATTTTACAAGAGTCTCCTCTTACTCTAGACCTTATAGTACATTTTTAGAGATTCCCCTCATATTCAAGTTCTTACAACACATTTTACAAGAGTCTCTTCCTAATTGTTAAGTTTAGTATTTATTGGATCCGAACTAGACTATCTTGTAATAGTTGTATATACCTTATATTAATTTTACAAGATTCTCCTCCTACTCTAGATTTCATAATACATTTTACAAGAGTCTCCTCCTACTCGAACCTCTATAGTACATTTTTTAAGAGTCCCCTCATACTCTTGTTTTTACATCATACTTTACAAGAGTCTCCTCCAAATTGTTTAAATTAGTATTTATTGGATCAGAACTATGCTATCTTGTAATAGTTGTACATATCTTATATTAATTTTACGAGAGTCTCCTCCTACTCTAGATTTTATAATACATTTTTCAAGGGTCTCCTCCTACTCTACACTTTATGGTACATTTTTAAAGAGACCCATCTTACTCTAGTTCTTACAACACATTTCATAGGAATTGTTTGGCTTAGTATTTATGGGATCCTAACTAGACTATCTTGTAATAGTTGTATATAACTCATATTAATTTTACCAGAGTCTCCTCCTACTCTAGATTTTATAATACATTTTACAAGAGTCTCCACCAACTCTAAACCTTATAGTAAATTTTTTAACAGTCCCCTATTACTCTAGTTCTTACAACACATTTTACAAGAGTCTCTTCCTAATTGTTAAGTTTAGTATTTATTGGATCCGAACTAGACTATCTTGTAATAGTTGTATATACGTTATAATAATTTTACAAGAGTCTCCTCCTACTCTAGACTCTATAGAACATTTTAAAGACTCCCCTCTTAATCTAGTTCTTACATCACATTTTACAAGAGTCTCCTCTATTTTTTAATTTAGTATTTATTGGATCCGAACTAGACTATCTTGTAATAGTTGTATATACCTTATATTAATTTTAAAAGAGTCTCCTCTTACTCTAGATTTTATAATACATTTTACAAGAGTCTCCTCCTACTCAAGAACTTATAGTACATTTTTAGAGATTCTCCTCTTACTCTAGTTCTTACAACACATTTTACAAGAGTCTCCCCTTTTTTTAATTTAGTATTTATTGGATCCGAACTAGACTATCTTGTAATAGTTTTATATAGGTTATATTAATTTTACAAGAGTTTCCTCATATTCTAGATTTTATAATACATTTTACAAGAGTCTCCTCCTACTCTATACTTAACAGTACATTTTTAAAGAGTCCCCTCTTACTCTAGTTCTTACAACACATTTTACAAGAGTCTCCTCCTAATTGTTAAGTGTTGTATTTATTGGATCCGAACTAGACTATTCTGTAATAGTTGTATATAGGTTATATTAATTTTGCAAGATTCTCCTCCTACTCTAGATTTCATATACATTTTACAAGAGTCTCCTCCTACTCTAACCTCTATAGTACATTTATAAAGAGTCCCCTCTTACTCTAGTTTTTACAACACATTTTACAAGAGTCTCCTCCTAATTGCTAAGTTTAGTATTTATTGGATCCGAACTAGACTATCTTGTAATAGTTGTATATACCTCATATTAATTTTACAAGAGTCTCCTCCTACTCTAGACTCTATAGTACATTTTTAAAGACTCCCCTCTTAATCTAGTTCCTACAACACATTTTAAAAGAGTCTCCTCTATTTTGTAATTTAGTATTTATTGGATCCGAACTAGACAATCTTGTAATAGTTGTATATAACTTATATTAATTCTACAAGAGTCTCCTCCTACTCTAGATTTTATAACACATTTTACAAGAGTCTCCTCCAACTCTAGACTTTATAGTACATTTTTAAAGAGTCCCCTCTTACTCTAGTTCTTACAACACATTTTACAAGAGTCTCCTCAAACTCTACACTTTATAGTACATTTTTAAAGATTCCCCTCTTACTCTAGTTCTTAAAACACATTTTATAGGAATAGTTTAGTTTAGTATTTATTGGATCCGAACTAGACTATCTTGTAATAGTTGTATATACGTTATATTAATTTTACAAGAGTCTCCTCCTACTCTAGATTTTATAATACATTTTACAAGACTCTCCTAAAACTCAACACTTCATAGTACATTTTTAAAGATTCCCCTCTTACTCTAGTTCTTAAAACACATTTTATAGGAATTGTTCAGTTTAGTATTTATTGGATCCGAACTAGACCATCTTTCAATAGTTGTATTTACCCTATATTAATTTTACAAGAGTCTCCTCCTACTCTAGACTCTATAGTACATTTTTAAATGATCCCCTCTTAATCTAGTTCTTACAACACATTTTACAAGAGTCTACTCTATTTTTTAATTTAGTATTTATTGGATCCGAACTAGACTATCTTGTAATAGTTGTATATACCTCATATTAATTTTACAAGAGTCTCCTCCTACTCTAGACTCTATAGTACATTTTTAAAGACTCCCCTCTTAATCTAGTTCCTACAACACATTTTAAAAGAGTCTCCTCTATTTTGTAGTTTAGTATTTATTGGATCCGAACTAGACAATCTTGTAATAGTTGTATATAACTTATATTAATTTTACAAGAGTCTCCTCCTACTCTAGATTTTATAACACATTTTACAAGAGTCTCCTCCAACTCTAGACTTTATAGTACATTTTTAAAGAGTCCCCTCTTACTCTAGTTCTTACAACACATTTTACAAGAGTCTCCTCAAACTCTACACTTTATAGTACATTTTTAAAGATTCCCCTCATACTCTAGTTCTTAAAACACATTTTATAGGAATAGTTTAGTTTAGTATTTATTGGATCCGAACTAGACTATCTTGTAATAGTTGTATATACGTTATATTAATTTTACAAGAGTCTCCTCCTACTCTAGATTTTATAATACATTTTACAAGACTCTCCTAAAACTCAACACTTCATAGTACATTTTTAAAGATTCCCCTCTTACTCTAGTTCTTAAAACACATTTTATAGGAATTGTTTAGTTTAGTATTTATTGGATCCGAACTAGACCATCTTTCAATAGTTGTATTTACCCTATATTAATTTTACAAGAGTCTCCTCCTACTCTAGACTCTATAGTACATTTTTAAATGATCCTCTCTTAATCTAGTTCTTACAACACATTTTACAAGAGTCTCCTCTATTTTTTAATTTAGTATTTATTTGATCCAAATTAGACTATCTTGTAATAGTTGTATATACCTTGTATTAATTTTAAAAGAGTCTCCTCTTACTCTAGATTTTATAATACATTTTACAAGAGTCTCCTCCTACTCTAGACCTTATAGTACTTTTTTAAGATTCTCCTCTTACTCTAGTTCTTACAACACATTTTACAAGAGTCTCCCCTTTTTTAATTTAGTATTTATTGGATCCGAACTAGACTATCTTGTAATAGTTGTATATAGGTTATATTAATTTTACAAGAGTTTCCTCCTACTCTAGATTTTATAATACATTTTACAAGAGTCTCCTCCTACGCTACACTTTATAGTACATTTTTAAAGATTCCCTCCAATACTCTAGTTCTTAAAACAAATTTTATAGGATTTGATTAGTTTAGTATTTATTGGATCTGAACTAGACCATCTTGCAATAGTTGTATTTACTCTATATTAATTTTACAAGAGTCTCCTCCTACTCTAGACTCTATAGTGCATTTTTAAAGACTCCCCTTTTAATCTAGTTCTTACAACACATTTCATAAGAGTCTCCTCTATTTTTTAATTTAGTATTTATTGGATCCGAATTAGACTATCTTGTAATAATTGTATATACCTTGTATTAATTTTAAAAGAGTCTCCTCTTACTCTAGATTTTATAATACATTTTACAAGAGTCTCCTCCTACTCTAGACCTTATAGTACATTTTTAGAGATTCCCCTCTTACTCAAGTTCTTACAACACATTTTACAAGAGTCTCCTCTTTTTTAATTTAGTATTTATTGGATCCGAACTAGACTATCTTGTAATAGTTGTATATAGGTTATATTAATTTTACAAGAGTTTCCTCCTACTCTAGATTTTATAATACATTTTACAAGAGTCTCCTCCTACTCTACACTTTATAGTAAATTTTTAAAGAGTCCCCTCTTACTCTTATTCTTATAACAAATTTTATAGGATTTGATTAGTTTGGTATTTATTGGATCCGAACTAGACCATCTTGCAATAGTTGTATTTACCCTATATTAAATTTACAAGAGTCTCCTCCTACTCTAGACTCTATAGTGCATTTTTAAAGACTCCCCTTTTAATCTAGTTCTTACAACACATTTTACAAGAGTCTCCTATATTTTTTAATTTAGTATTTATTGGATCCGAATTAGACTATCTTGTAATAGTTGTATATACCTTGTATTAATTTTAAAAGAGTCTCATCTTACTCTAGATTTTATAATACATTTTACAAGAGTCTCCTATTACTCTAGACCTTATAGTACATTTATAGAGATTCCCCTCTTACTCAAGTTCTTACAACACATTTTACAAGAGTCTCTTCCTAATTGTTAAGTTTAGTATTTATTAGATCGGAACTAGACTATCTTGTAATAGTTGTATATACCTTATATTAATTTTACAAGATTCTCCTCCTACTCTAGATTTCACAACACACTTTACAAGAGCCTCTTCCTAATTGTTAAGTTTAGTATTTATTGGATCCGAACTAGACTATCTTGTAATAGTTGTATATACCTTATATTAATTTTACAAGATTCTCCTCCTACTCTAGATTTCATAATACATTTTACAAGAGTCTCCTCCTACTCGAACCTCTGTAGTACATTTTTTAAGAGTCCCCTCATACTCTTGTTTTTACATCATACTTTACAAGAGTCTCCTGCTAATTGTTATGTTTAGTATTTATTGGATCCGAACTAGACTATCTTGTAATAGTTGTATATACGTTATAATAATTTTACAAGAGTTTCCTCCTACTCTAGACTCTATAGAACATTTTTAAAGACTCCCCTCTTAATCTAGTTCTTACATCACATTTTACAAGAGTCTCCTCTATTTTTTAATTTAGTATTTATTGGATCCGAACTAGACTATTTTGTAATAGTTGTATATACCATATATTAATTTTAAAAGAGTCTCCTCTTACTCTAGATTTTATAATACATTTTACAAGAGTCTCCTACTACTCTAGAACTTATAGTACATTTTTAGAGATTCTCCTCTTACTCTAGTTCTTACAACACATTTTACAAGAGTCTCCCCTTTTTTAATTTAGTATTTATTGGATCCGAACTAGACTATCTTGTAATAGTTGTATATAGGCTATATTAATTTTACAAGAGATTCCTCATACTCTAGATTTAATAATACATTTTACAAGAGTCTCCTCCTACTCTACACTTAACAGTACATTTTTAAAGAGTCCCCTCTTACTCTAGTTCTTACAACACATTTTACAAGAGTCTCCTCCTACTCGAACCTCTATAGTACATTTTTAAAGAGTCCCCTCTTACTCTTGTTTTTACAACATACTTTACAAGAGTCTCCTCCTAATTGTTAAGTTTAATATTTATTGGATCCGAACTAGACTATCTTGTAATAGTTGTATATACCTTATATTAATTTTACGAGAGTTTCCTCCTACTCTAGATTTTATAATACATTTTTCAAGGGTCTCCTCCTACTCTACACTTAATAATACATTTTTAAAGAGACCCATCTTACTCTAGTTCTTACAACAAATTTCATAGGAATTGTTTGGCTTAGTATTTATGGGATCCTAACTAGACTATCTTGTAATAGTTGTATATAACTTATATTAATTTTACAAGAGTCTCCTCCTACTCTAGATTTTATAATACATTTTACAAGAGTCTCCACCAACTCTAAACTTTATAGTAAATTTTTTAACAGTCCCCTCTTACTCTAGTTCTTACAACACATTTTACAAAGGTCTCCTCCTACTCGAACCTCTATAGTACATTTTTTAAGAGTCCCCTCATACTCTTGTTTTTACATCATACTTTACAAGAGTCTCCTCCAAATTGTTTAATTTAGTATTTGTTGGATCCGAACTAGACTATCTTGTAATAATTGTATATACGTTATATTAATTTAACAAGAGTCTCCTCCTACTCTAGATTTTATAATACATTTAACAAACGTGTCCTCCAACTCTACACTTTAAAGTACATTTTTAAAGATTCCCCTCTTACTCTAGTTCTTACAGCACATTCTACAAGAGTCTCCTCCTGATTGTTTAATTTAGTATTTATTGGATCCGAACTAGACTATCTTGTAATAGTTGTATATACCTTATATTAATTTTAAAAGAATTTCCTCCTCATCTAGATTTTATAATACATTTTACAAGAGTCTCCTCCAACTCTACACTTTATAGTAGATTTTTAAAGAGTCCCCTCTTACTCTAGTTCTTATAACACATTTTACAAGTCTCCTGCTAATTGTTATGTTTAGTATTTATTGGATCCGAACTAGACTATCTTTTAATAGTTGTATATACGTTATAATAATTTTACAAGAGTCTCCTCCTACTCTAGACTCTATAGAACATTTTTAAAGACTCCCCTTTTAATCTAGTTCTTACATCACATTTTACAAGAGTCTCCTCTATTTTTTAATTTATTATTTATTGGATCCGAACTAGACTATTTTGTAATAGTTGTATAAACCTTATATTAATTTTAAAAGAGTCTCCTCTTACTCTAGATTTTATAATACATTTTACAAGAGTCTCCTCCTACTCTAGAACTTATAGTACATTTTTAGAGATTCTCCTCTTACTCTAGTTCTTACAACACATTTTACAAGAGTCTCCTCCTACTCGAACCTCTATAGTACATTTTTAAAGAGTCCCCTCTTACTCTTGTTTTTACAACATACTTTACAAGAGTCTCCTCCTAATTGTTAAGTTTAATATTTATTGGATCCGAACTAGACTATCTTGTAATAGTTGTATATACCTTATATTAATTTTACAAGAGTCTCCTCCTACTCTAGATTTTATAATACATTTTCCAAGAGTCTCCTCCTACTCTAGACTTTATAATACATTTTTAAAGATTCCCCTCTTACTCTAGTTCTTAAAACACATTACATAGGAATTGTTTAGTTTAGTATTTATTGGATCCGAACTGGACTATCTTGTAATAGTTGTGTATACGTTATATTAATTTTACAAGAGTCTCCTCCTACTCTAGATTTTATGATACATTTTACAAACGTGTCCTCCAACTCTACACTTTAAAGTACATTTTTAAAGATTCCCCTCTTACTCTAGTTCTTACAACACATTTTATAGGAGTCTCCTCTTAATTATATAGTTTAGTATTAATTGGATACGAATTAGACTATCTTGTAATAGTTGTATATACCTTATATTAATTTTAAAAGAGTCTCCTCCTACTCTAGATTTTATACTACATTTTACAAGAGTCTCCTCCTACTCTAGACTTTATAGTACATTTTTAAAGATTCCCCTCTTACTCTAGTTCTTAAAAAACATTTTATAGGAATTGTTTAGTTTAGTATTTATTGGATCCGAACTAGACTATCTTGTAATAGTTGTATATACCTTATATTAATTTTACAATGGGCTCCTCCTAGTCTAGGTTTATAATACATTTTACAAGAGTCTCTTCCTACGCTACACTTTATAGTACATTTTTAAAGATTCCCTCCATTACTCTAGTTCTTAAAACAAATTTTATAGGATTTGATTAGTTTGGTATTTATTGGATCCGAACTAGACCATCTTGCTCTAGTTCTTACAACACATTTTACAAGAGTCTCCCCTTTTTTTAATTTAGTATTTATTGGATCCGAACTAGACTATCTTGTAATAGTTGTATATAGGTTATATTAATTTTACAAGAGTTTCCTCATATTCTAGATTTTATAATACATTTTACAAGAGTCTCCTCCTACTCTATACTTAACAGTACATTTTTAAAGAGTCCCCTCTTACTCTAGTTCTTACAACACATTTTACAAGAGTCTCCTCCTAATTGTTAAGTTTTGTATTTATTGGATCCGAACTAGACTATCCTGTAATAGTTGTATATAGGTTATATTAATTTTGCAAGATTCTCCTCCTACTCTAGATTTCATATACATTTTACAAGAGTCTCCTCCTACTCTAACCTCTATAGTACATTTATAAAGAGTCCCCTCTTACTCTAGTTCTTACAACACATTTAACAAGAGTCTCCTCCTAATTGTTAAGTTTAGTATTTATTGGATCCGAACTAGACTATCTTGTAATAGTTGTATATACATCATATTAATTTTACAAGAGTCTCCTCCTACTCTAGACTCTATAGTACATTTTTAAAGACTCCCCTCTTAATCTAGTTCCTACAACACATTTTAAAAGAGTCTCCTCTATTTTGTAATTTAGTATTTATTGGATCCGAACTAGACAATCTTGTAATAGTTGTATGTAACTTATATTAATTCTACAAGAGTCTCCTCCTACTCTAGATTTTATAACACATTTTACAAGAGTCTCCTCCAACTCTAGACTTTATAGTACATTTTTAAAGAGTCCCCTCTTACTCTAGTTCTTACAACACATTTTACAAGAGTCTCCTCAAACTCTACACTTTATAGTACATTTTTAAAGATTCCCCTCTTACTCTAGTTCTTAAAACACATTTTATAGGAATAGTTTAGTTTAGTATTTATTGGATCCGAACTAGACTATCTTGTAATAGTTGTATATACGTTATATTAATTTTACAAGAGTCTCCTCCTACTCTAGATTTTATAATACATTTTACAAGACTCTCCTAAAACTCAACACTTCATAGTACATTTTTAAAGATTCCCCTCTTACTCTAGTTCTTAAAACACATTTTATAGGAATTGTTCAGTTTAGTATTTATTGGATCCGAACTAGACCATCTTTCAATAATTGTATTTACCCTATATTAATTTTACAAGAGTCTCCTCCTACTCTAGACTCTATAGTACATTTTTAAATGATCCCCTCTTAATCTAGTTCTTACAACACATTTTACAAGAGTCTACTCTATTTTTTAATTTAGTATTTATTGGATCCGAACTAGACTATCTTGTAATAGTTGTATATACCTCATATTAATTTTACAAGAGTCTCCTCCTACTCTAGACTCTATAGTACATTTTTAAAGACTCCCCTCTTAATCTAGTTCCTACAACACATTTTAAAAGAGTCTCCTCTATTTTGTAGTTTAGTATTTATTGGATCCGAACTAGACAATCGTGTAATAGTTGTATATAACTTATATTAATTTTACAAGAGTCTCCTCCTACTCTAGATTTTATAACACATTTTACAAGAGTCTCCTCCAACTCTAGACTTTATAGTACATTTTTAAAGAGTCCCCTCTTACTCTAGTTCTTACAACACATTTTACAAGAGTCTCCTCAAACTCTAGACTTTATAGTACATTTTTAAAGAGTCCCCTCTTACTCTAGTTCTTACAACACATTTTACAAGAGTCTCCTCAAACTCTACACTTTATAGTACATTTTTAAAGATTCCCCTCATACTCTAGTTCTTAAAACACATTTTATAGGAATAGTTTAGTTTAGTATTTATTTGATCCGAACTGGACTATCTTGTAATAGTTGTGTATACGTTAAATTAATTTTACAAGAGTCTCCTCCTACTCTAGATGTTATGATACATTTTACAAACGTGTCCTCCAACTCTACACTTTAAAGTACATTTTTAAAGATTCCCCTCTTACTCTAGTTCTTACAACACATTTTATAGGAGTCTCCTCTTAATTATATAGTTTAGTATTAATTGGATACGAATTAGACTATCTTGTAATAGTTGTATATACCTTATATTAATTTTAAAAGAGTCTCCTCCTACTCTAGATTTTATACTACATTTTACAAGAGTCTCCAACTACTCTAGACTTTATAGTACATTTTTAAAGATTCCCCTCTTACTCTAGTTCTTAAAACACATTTTATAGGAATTGTTTAGTTTAGTATTTATTGGATCCGAACTAGACTATCTTGTAATAGTTGTATATACCTTATATTAATTTTACAATGGGCTCCTCCTAGTCTAGGTTTATAATACATTTTACAAGAGTCTCTTCCTACGCTACACTTTATAGTACATTTTTAAAGATTCCCTCCATTACTCTAGTTCTTAAAACAAATTTTATAGGATTTGATTAGTTTAGTATTTATTGGATCCGAACTAGACCATCTTGCAATAGTTGTATTTACTCTATATTAATTTTACAAGAGTCTCCTCCTACTCTAGACTCTATAGTGCATTTTTATAGACTCCCCTTTTAATCTAGTCCTTATAACACATTTCACAAGAGTCTCCTCTATTTTTTAATTTAGTATTTATTGGATCCGAATTTGACTATCTTGTAATAATTGTATATACCTTGTATTAATTTTAAAAGAGTCTCCTCTTACTCTAGATTTTATAATACATTTTACAAGAGTCTCCTCCTACTCTAGACCTTATAGTACATTTTTAGAGATTCCCCTCTTACTCAAGTTCTTACAACACATTTTACAAGAGTCTCCTCTTTTTTAAATTTAGTATTTATTGGATCCGAACTAGACTATCTTGTAAAGTTGTATATAGGTTATATTAATTTTACAAGAGTTTCCTCCTACTCTAGATTTTATAATACATTTTACAAGAGTCTCCTCCTACTCTACACTTTATAGTAAATTTTTAAAGAGTCCCCTCTTACTCTAGTTCTTAAAACAAATTTTATAGGATTTGATTAGTTTGGTATTTATTGGATCCGAACTAGACCATCTTGCAATAGTTGTATTTACCCTATATTAATTTTACAAGAGTCTCCTCCTACTCTAGACTCTATAGTGCATTTTTAAAGACTCCCCTTTTAATCTAGTTCTTACAACACATTTTACTAGAGTCTCCTCTATTTTTTAATTTAGTATTTATTGGATCCGAATTAGACTATCTTGTAATAGTTGTATATACTTTGTATTAATTTTAAAAGAGTCTCCTCTTACTCTAGATTTTATAATACATTTTACAAGAGTCTCCTCTTACTCTAGACCTTATAGTACATTTTTAGAGATTCCCCTCATATTCAAGTTCTTACAACACATTTTACAAGAGTCTCTTCCTAATTGTTAAGTTTAGTATTTATTGGATCCGAACTAGACTATCTTGTAATAGTTGTATATACCTTATATTAATTTTACAAGATTCTCCTCCTACTCTAGATTTCATAATACATTTTACAAGAGTCTCCTCCTACTCGAACCTCTATAGTACATTTTTTAAGAGTCCTCTCATACTCTTGTTTTTACATCATACTTTACAAGAGTCTCCTCCAAATTGTTTAAATTAGTATTTATTGGATCAGAACTATGCTATCTTGTAATAGTTGTACATATCTTATATTAATTTTACGAGAGTCTCCTCCTACTCTAGATTTTATAATACATTTTTCAAGGGTCTCCTCCTACTCTACACTTTATGGTACATTTTTAAAGAGACCCATCTTACTCTAGTTCTTACAACACATTTCATAGGAATTGTTTGGCTTAGTATTTATGGGATCCTAACTAGACTATCTTGTAATAGTTGTATATAACTCATATTAATTTTACAAGAGTCTCCTCCTACTCTAGATTTTATAATACATTTTACAAGAGTCTCCACCAACTCTAAACCTTATAGTAAATTTTTTAACAGTCCCCTATTACTCTAGTTCTTACAACACATTTTACAAGAGTCTCTTCCTAATTGTTAAGTTTAGTATTTATTGGATCCGAACTAGACTATCTTGTAATAGTTGTATATACGTTATAATAATTTTACAAGAGTCTCCTCCTACTCTAGACTCTATAGAACATTTTAAAGACTCCCCTCTTAATCTAGTTCTTACATCACATTTTACAAGAGTCTCCTCTATTTTTTAATTTAGTATTTATTGGATCCGAACTAGACTATCTTGTAATAGTTGTATATACCTTATATTAATTTTAAAAGAGTCTCCTCTTACTCTAGATTTTATAATACATTTTACAAGAGTCTCCTCCTACTCAAGAACTTATAGTACATTTTTAGAGATTCTCCTCTTACTCTAGTTCTTACAACACATTTTACAAGAGTCTCCCCTTTTTTTAATTTAGTATTTATTGGATCCGAACTAGACTATCTTGTAATAGTTTTATATAGGTTATATTAATTTTACAAGAGTTTCCTCATATTCTAGATTTTATAATACATTTTACAAGAGTCTCCTCCTACTCTATACTTAACAGTACATTTTTAAAGAGTCCCCTCTTACTCTAGTTCTTACAACACATTTTACAAGAGTCTCCTCCTAATTGTTAAGTGTTGTATTTATTGGATCCGAACTAGACTATTCTGTAATAGTTGTATATAGGTTATATTAATTTTGCAAGATTCTCCTCCTACTCTAGATTTCATATACATTTTACAAGAGTCTCCTCCTACTCTAACCTCTATAGTACATTTATAAAGAGTCCCCTCTTACTCTAGTTTTTACAACACATTTTACAAGAGTCTCCTCCTAATTGCTAAGTTTAGTATTTATTGGATCCGAACTAGACTATCTTGTAATAGTTGTATATACCTCATATTAATTTTACAAGAGTCTCCTCCTACTCTAGACTCTATAGTACATTTTTAAAGACTCCCCTCTTAATCTAGTTCCTACAACACATTTTAAAAGAGTCTCCTCTATTTTGTAATTTAGTATTTATTGGATCCGAACTAGACAATCTTGTAATAGTTGTATATAACTTATATTAATTCTACAAGAGTCTCCTCCTACTCTAGATTTTATAACACATTTTACAAGAGTCTCCTCCAACTCTAGACTTTATAGTACATTTTTAAAGAGTCCCCTCTTACTCTAGTTCTTACAACACATTTTACAAGAGTCTCCTCAAACTCTACACTTTATAGTACATTTTTAAAGATTCCCCTCTTACTCTAGTTCTTAAAACACATTTTATAGGAATAGTTTAGTTTAGTATTTATTGGATCCGAACTAGACTATCTTGTAATAGTTGTATATACGTTATATTAATTTTACAAGAGTCTCCTCCTACTCTAGATTTTATAATACATTTTACAAGACTCTCCTAAAACTCAACACTTCATAGTACATTTTTAAAGATTCCCCTCTTACTCTAGTTCTTAAAACACATTTTATAGGAATTGTTCAGTTTAGTATTTATTGGATCCGAACTAGACCATCTTTCAATAGTTGTATTTACCCTATATTAATTTTACAAGAGTCTCCTCCTACTCTAGACTCTATAGTACATTTTTAAATGATCCCCTCTTAATCTAGTTCTTACAACACATTTTACAAGAGTCTACTCTATTTTTTAATTTAGTATTTATTGGATCCGAACTAGACTATCTTGTAATAGTTGTATATACCTCATATTAATTTTACAAGAGTCTCCTCCTACTCTAGACTCTATAGTACATTTTTAAAGACTCCCCTCTTAATCTAGTTCCTACAACACATTTTAAAAGAGTCTCCTCTATTTTGTAGTTTAGTATTTATTGGATCCGAACTAGACAATCTTGTAATAGTTGTATATAACTTATATTAATTTTACAAGAGTCTCCTCCTACTCTAGATTTTATAACACATTTTACAAGAGTCTCCTCCAACTCTAGACTTTATAGTACATTTTTAAAGAGTCCCCTCTTACTCTAGTTCTTACAACACATTTTACAAGAGTCTCCTCAAACTCTACACTTTATAGTACATTTTTAAAGATTCCCCTCATACTCTAGTTCTTAAAACACATTTTATAGGAATAGTTTAGTTTAGTATTTATTGGATCCGAACTAGACTATCTTGTAATAGTTGTATATACGTTATATTAATTTTACAAGAGTCTCCTCCTACTCTAGATTTTATAATACATTTTACAAGACTCTCCTAAAACTCAACACTTCATAGTACATTTTTAAAGATTCCCCTCTTACTCTAGTTCTTAAAACACATTTTATAGGAATTGTTTAGTTTAGTATTTATTGGATCCGAACTAGACCATCTTTCAATAGTTGTATTTACCCTATATTAATTTTACAAGAGTCTCCTCCTACTCTAGACTCTATAGTACATTTTTAAATGATCCTCTCTTAATCTAGTTCTTACAACACATTTTACAAGAGTCTCCTCTATTTTTTAATTTAGTATTTATTTGATCCAAATTAGACTATCTTGTAATAGTTGTATATACCTTGTATTAATTTTAAAAGAGTCTCCTCTTACTCTAGATTTTATAATACATTTTACAAGAGTCTCCTCCTACTCTAGACCTTATAGTACTTTTTTAAGATTCTCCTCTTACTCTAGTTCTTACAACACATTTTACAAGAGTCTCCCCTTTTTTAATTTAGTATTTATTGGATCCGAACTAGACTATCTTGTAATAGTTGTATATAGGTTATATTAATTTTACAAGAGTTTCCTCCTACTGTAGATTTTATAATACATTTTACAAGAGTCTCCTCCTACTCTACACTTTATAGTACATTTTTAAAGAGTCCCCTCTTACTCTAGTTCTTAAAACACATTTCATAGGAATTGTTTGGCTTAGTATTTATGGGATCCTAACTAGACTATCTTGTAATAGTTGTATATACCTTATATTAATTTTACAAGAGTCTCCTCCTACTCTAGACTCTACAGTACATTTTTAAAGACTCCCCTCTTAATCTAGTTCCTACAACACATTTTACAAGAGTCTCCTCTATTTTGTAATTTAGTATTTATTGGATCCAAACTAGACAATCTTGTAATAGTTGATATATCTCTTATATTAATTTTACAAGAGTCTCCTCCTACTCTAGATTTTATAATACATTTTACAAGAGTCTCCTCCAACTTTACACTTTATAGTACATTTTTAAAGATTCCCCTCTTACTCTAGTTCTTACAACACATTTTACAGGAATTGTTTAGTTTAGTATTTATTGGATCCGAACTAGACCATCTTTCAATAGTTGTATTTACCCTATATTAATTTTACAAGAGTCTCCTCCTACTCTAGACTCTATAGTACATTTTTAAAGACTCCCCTCTTAATCTAGTTCTTACAACACATTTTACAAGAGTCTCCTGTATTTTTTAATTTAGTATTTATTTGATCCGAATTAGACTATCTTGTAATAGTTGTATATAACTTATATTAATTTTACAAGAGTCTCCTCCTACTCAAGACTTTATAGTACATTTTTAAAGATTCCCCTCTTTCTCTAGTTCTTTCAACACATCTTATAAGAGTCTCCTCCTAATTGTTTAGTTTAGTATTTATTGGATCCGAACTAGACTATCTTTTAATAGTTGTATATACCTTATATTAATTTTAAAAGAGTCTCCTTCTACTCTAGGTTTTATAATAGGTTTTACAAGAGTCTCCTCCTACTCTATAATTTATAGTACATTTTTAAAAATTCCCCTCTTACTCTAGTTCTTACAACACATTTTATAGGAATTGCTTTGTTTATTATTTTATTGGATCCGATCTAGTCTCCCTTGTAATAGTTGTATATACCTTATATTAATTTTACAAGAGTCTCCTCCTACTCAAGACTTTATAGTACATTTTTAAAGATTCCCCTCTTTCTCTAGTTCTTTCAACACATTTTATAAGAGTCTCCTCCTAATTGGTTATATTAGTATTTATTGGATCCGAACTAGACTATCTTGTTATAGTTGTATATAGGCTATATCAATTTTACAGGAGTTTCCTCCTACTCTAGATTTTATAATACATTTTACAAGAGTCTCCTCCTACTCTACACTTTATAGTACATTTTTAAAGAGTCCCCTCTTACTCTTGTTCTTACAACATACTTTACAAGAGTCTCCTCAAATTGTTTAAATTAGTACTTATTGGATCAGAACTATACTATCTTGTAATAGTTGTATATACCTTATATTAATTTTACAAGAGTCTCCTCCTACTCCAGATTTTATCATACTTTTTACAAGGGTCTCCTCCTACTCTAGACTTTATAGTACATTTTTAAAGATTCCCCTCTTACTCTTGTTCTTACAACACATTTTACAAGAGTCTCCTCCTAATTGTTTAATTTAGTATTTATTGGATCCGAACTAGAGTATCTTGTGATAGTTGTATATACCTCGTATTTTTTTACAACAGTATCCTCCTACTCTAGATGTATAATACATTTTACAAGAGTCTACTCCAACTCTAGACTTTATAGTACATTTTTTAAGATTCCCCTTTTACTCTAGTTCTTACAACACATTTCATAGGAATTGTTTGGCTTACTATTTATTGGATCCTAACTAGACTATCTTGTAATAGTTGTATATAACCTATATTAATTTTACAAGAGTCTACTCCTACTCTAGATTTTATAATACATTTTACAACAGTCTCTTCCAACTCTAAACTTTATAGTACATTTTTAAAGAGTCCCCTCTTACTCTAGTTCTTACAACACATTTTACAAGAGTCTCCTCCTAATTGTTTAATTTAGTATTTATTGGATCCGAACTAGACTATCTTGTAATAGTTGTATATACCTTATATTAATTTTACAAGAATTTCCTCCTACTCTAGACTTTATAATACATTTTACAAGAGCCTCCTCCAACTCTACATTTTAAAGTACATTTTTAAAGATTCCCCTCTTACTCTAGTTCTTACAACACATTTTATAGGAATTGTTTAGTTTAGTATTTATTGGATCCGAACTAGACTATCTTTTAATAGTTGTATATACCTTATATTAATTTTACAAGAGTCTCATCGTACTCTAGTCTTTATAGTACATTATTAAAGATTCCCTCCATTACTCTAGTTCTTAAAACAAATTTTCTAGGATTTGATTAGTTTAGTATTTATTGGATCCGAACTAAACCATCTTGCAATAGTTGTATTTACCCTATATTAATTTGACAAGAGTCTCCTCCTATTCTAGACTCTAAAGTACATTTTTAAAGACTCCCCTCTTAATCTAGTTCTTACAACACATTTTACAAGAGTCTCCTCCTACTCGAACCTCTATAGTACATTTTTTAAGAGTCCCCTCTTACTCTAGTTCTTACAACACATTTTACTAGAGTCTCCTCCTAATTGTTTAATTTAGTATTTATTGGATCCGAACTAGACTATCTTCTAATAGTTGTATATAACTTATATTAATTTTAAAAGAATTTCCTCCTCCTCTAGATTTTATAATACATTTTACAATAGTCTCCTCCAACTCTACACTTTATAGTACATATTTAAAGATTCCCCTCTTACTCTAGTTCTTAAAACACATTTTATAGGAATTGTTTAGTTTAGTATTTATTGGATCCGAACTAGACTATCTTGTAATAGTTGTATATACGTTATATTAATTTTACAAGAGTCTCCTCCTACTCTAGATTTTATAATACATTTTACAAGAGTCTCCTCCAACTTTACACTTTATAGTACATTTTTAAAGATTCCCCTCTTACTCTAGTTCTTACAACACATTTTGCAGGAATTGTTTAGTTTAGTATTTATTGGATCCGAACTAGACCATCTTTCAATAGTTGTATTTACCCTATATTAATTTTACAAGAGTCTCCTCCTACTCTAGACTCTATATTAAATTTTTAAATACTCCCTTCTTAATCTAGTTCCTACAACACATTTTACAAGAGTCTCCTCTATATTGTAATTTAGTATTTGTTGGATCCGAACTAGACAATCTTGTAATAGTTGTATATAACTTATATTAATTTTACAAGAATTTCCTCCTACTCTAGATTTTATAATACATTTTACGAGAGTCACCTCCAACTCTACCCTTTATAGTACATTTTTAAAGATCCCCCTCTTACTCTAGTTCTTACAACACATTTTACAGGAATTGTTTAGTTTAGTATTTATTGGATCCGAACTAGACTATCTTGTAATAGTTGTATATACCTTATATTAATTTTACAAGAGTTTCATCGTACACTAGTCTTTATAGTACATTATTAAAGATTCCCTCCATTACTCTAGTTCTTAAAACAAATTTTATAGGATTTGATTAGTTTAGTATTTATTGGATCCGAACTAGACCATCTTGCAATAGTTGTATTTACCCAATATTTATTTTACAAGAGTCTCCTCCTACTCTAGACCCTATAGTACATTTTTAAAGATTCTCCTCTTACTCTAGTTCCTACAACACATTTTACAAGAGTCTCCCCTTTTTTTAATTTAGTATTTATTGGATCCGAACTAGACTATTTTGTAATAGTAGTATATAAGTTATATTAATTTTACAAAAGTCTCCTCCTACTCTAGATTTTATAATACATTTTACAAGGGTCTCCTCCTACTCTAACCTCTATAGTACATTTTTAAAGAGTCCCCTCTTACTCTTGTTTGTACAACATACTTTACAAGAGTAACCTCCAAATTGTTTAAATTAGTATTAATTGGTTCAGAACTATACTATCTTGTAATAGTTGTATATACCTTATATTAATTTTACAAAAGTCTCCTCCTACTCTAGATTTTATAATACATTTTACAAGGGTCTCCTCCAACTCTACACTTTATAGTACGTTTTTAAAGAGTCCCCTCTTACTCTAGTTCTTACAACACATTTTACAAGAGTCTCCTCCTAATTTGTTAAATTTAGTATTAATTGGATCCGAACTAGACTATCCTGTAATAGTTGTATATAGATTATATCAATTTTACAGGCGTTTCCTCCTACTCTAGATTTTATAATACATTTTACAAGAGTCTCCTCCTACTCTACACTTTATAGTACATTTTTAAAGAGTCCCCTCTTACTCTTGTTTGTACAACATACTTTACAAGAGTAACCTCCAAATTGTTTAAATTAGTATTTATTGGATCAGATTTATACTATCTTGTAATAGTTGAATATACCTTATATTAATTTTACAAGTGTCTCCTCCTATTCTAGATTTTATAATACATTTTACAAGGGTCTCCTCCTACTCTACACCTTATAGTACATTTTAAAAGAGTCCCCTCTTACTCTAGTTCTTACAACACATTTCACAGGAATTGTTTGGCTTAGTATTTATGGGATCCTAACTAGACTATCTTGTAATAGTTGTATATAACCTATATTAATTTTACAAGAGTCTTCTTCTACTCTAGATTTTAAAATACATTTTACATGAGTCTCCTCAAACTCTAGACTTTATAGTACATTTTTAAAGAGCCCCCTCTTACTCTAGTTCTTACAACACATTTTACATTTTACATTCCTAATTGTTTAGATTAAAATTTATTGGATCCGAACAAGACTATCTTCTAATAGTTGTATATACCTTATATTAATTTTACAAGAGTCTCCTCCTACTCTAGATTTTATAATACATTTTACAAGGGTCTCCTCCTACTCTACACTTTATAGTACATTTTTATACAGTCCCCTCTTACTCTACTTCTTACAACACATTTCATAGGTAATGTTTGGCTTAGTATTTATGGGATCGTAACTAGACTATCTTGTAATAGTTGTATGTACCTTATATTAATTTTACAAGAGTCTCATCGTACTCTAGTCTTTATAGTACTTTATTAAAGATTCCCTCTAAAACTCTAGTTCTTAAAACAAATTTTATAGGATTTCATTAGTTTAGTATTTATTGGATCCGAACTAGACCATCTTGCAATAGTTGTATTTACCCTATATTAATTTTACAAGAGTCTCCTCCTACTCTAGACTCTATAGTACATTTTTAAATACTCCCCTCTTAATCTAGTTCTTATAACGCATTGTACAAGAGTCTCCTCTATTTTTTAATTTAGTATTTATTTGATCCGACCTAGACTATCTTGAAAAAGTTGTATATACCTTATATTAATTTTAAAAGAGTCTCCTCTTACTCTAGATTTTATAATACATTTTACAAGAGTCTCCTCCTACTCTAGACCTTATAGTACATTTTTAGAGATTCTACTCTTACTCTAGTTCTTACAACACATTTTACAAGAGTCTCCCCTTTTTTTAATTTAGTATTTATTGGACCCGAACTAGACGATCTTGTAATAGTTGTATATACCTTATATTAATTTTACAAGATTCTCCTCCTACTCTAGATTTCATAATACATTTTACAAGGGTCTCCTCCTACTCTAACCTCTATAATACATTTTTAAAGTGTCCCCTCTTACTCTTGTTTTTACAACATACTTTACAAGAGTCTCCTCCAAATTGTTTAAATTAGTATTTATTGGATCAGAACTATACTATCTTGTAATAGTTGTATATACCTTATATTAATTTTACAAGAGTCTCCTTCTACTCTAGATTTTATAATACATTTTACAAGAGTCGCCTTCAACTCAAGATTTTTTTATACATTTTACAAGAGTCTCCTCCAACTCTAGACTTTATAGTACATTTTTAAAGAGTCCCCTCTTAATTTAGTTCCTACAACAAATTTTACAAGAGTCTCCTCTATTTTGTAATTTAGTATTTATTGGATCCGAACTAGACTATCTTCTAATAGTTGTATATACCTTATATTAATTTTACAAGAGTCTCCTCCTACTCTAGACTCTATAGTATATTTTTAAAGACTCCCCTCTTAATTTAGTTCCTACAACACATTTTACAATAGTCTCCTCTATTTTGTAATTTAGTATTTATTGGATCTGAACTAGACATTCTTGTAATAGTTGTATATAACTTATATTAAATTTACGAGAGTCTCCTCCTACTCTAGATTTTATAATACATTTTACAAGAGTCTCCTCAAACTCTACACGTTATAGTACATTTTTAAAGATTCCCCTCTTACTCTAGTTCTTAAAACACATTTTATAGAAATAGTTTAGTTTAGTATTTATTGGATCCGAACTAGACTATTTTGTAATAGTTGTATATACGTTATATTAATTTTACAAGAGTCTCCTCCTACTCTAGATTTTATAATACATTTTACAAGAGTCTCCTAAAACTCTACACTTTATCGTACATTTTTAAAAATTCCCTCTTACTCTAGTTCTTACAACACATTTTATAGGAATTGTTTAGTTTAGTATTTATTGGATCCGAACTAGACTATCTTGTTATAGTTGTATATAGGCTATATCAATTTTACAGGAGTTTCCTCCTACTCTAGATTTTATAATACATTTTACAAGAGTCTCCTCCTACTCTACAATTTATAGTACATTTTTAAAGAGTCCCCTCTTACTCTTTTTCTTACAACATACTTTACAAGAGTCTCCTCAAATTGTTTAAATTAGTACTTATTGGATCAGAACTATACTCTCTTGTAATAGTTGTATATACCTTATATTAATTTTACAAGAGTCTCCTCCTACTCCAGATTTTATCATACTTTTTACAAGGGTCTCCTCCTACTCTAGACTTTATAGTACATTTTTAAAGATTCCCCTCTTACTCTAGTTCTTACAACACATTTTACAAGAGTCTCCTCCTAATTAATTAATTTAGTATTTATTGGATCCGAACTAGAGTATCTTGTGATAGTTGTATATACCTCGTATTTTTTTACAACAGTATCCTCCTACTCTAGATGTATAATACATTTTACAAGAGTCTACTCCAACTCTAGACTTTATAGTACATTTTTAAAGATTCCCCTCTTACTCTAGTTCTTACAACACATTTCATAGGAATTGTTTGGCTTACTATTTATTGGATCCTAACTAGACTATCTTGTAATAGTTGTATATAACCTATATTAATTTTACAAGAGTCTACTCCTACTCTAGATTTTATAATACATTTTACAACAGTCTCTTCCAACTCTAGACTTTATAGTACATTTTTAAAGAGTCCCCTCTTACTCTAGTTCTTACAACACATTCTACAAGAGTCTCCTCCTAATTGTTTAATTTAGTATTTATTGGATCCGAACTAGACTATCTTGTAATAGTTGTATATACCTTATATTAATTTTACAAGAATTTCCTCCTACTCTAGATTTTATAATACATTTTACAAGAGCCTCCTCCAACTCTACATTTTAAAGTACATTTTTAAAGATTCCCCTCTTACTCTAGTTCTTACAACACATTTTATAGGAATTGTTTAGTTTAGTACTTATTGGATCCGAACTAGACTATCTTTTAATAGTTGTATATACCTTATATTAATTTTACAAGAATCTCATCGTACTCTAGTCTTTATAGTACATTATTAAAGATTCCCTCCATTACTCTAGTTCTTAAAACAAATTTTCTAGGATTTGATTAGTTTAGTATTTATTGGATCCGAACTAAACCATCTTGCAATAGTTGTATTTACCCTATATTAATTTTACAAGAGTCTCCTCCTACTCTAGACTCTATAGTACATTTTTAAATACTCCCCTCTTAATCTAGTTCTTACAACACATTGTACAAGAGTCTCCTCTATTTTTTAATTTAGTATTTATTGGATCCGAACTAGACTATCTAGTAATAGTTGTATATACCTTATATTAATTTTAAAAGAGTCTCCTCTTACTCTAGATTTTATAATACATTTTACAAGAGTCTCCTCCTACTCTAACCTCTATAGTACATTTTTAAAGAGTCCCATCTTACTCTTGTTTTTACAACATACTTTACAAGAGCCTCCTCCAAATTGTTTAAATTAGTATTTATTGGATCAGAACTATACTATTTTGTAATAGTTGTATATACCTTATATTAATTTTACAAGAGTCTCCTCCTACTCTAGATTTTATAATACATTTTACAAGGGTCTTCTTCTACTCTACACTTAATAGTATATTTTTAAAGAGTCCTCTCTTCCTCTAGTTTTTACAAAACATTTCATAGGAATTGTTTGGCTTAGTATTTATGGGATCCTAACTAGACTATCTTGTAATAGCTGTATATAACCTATATTAATTTTACAAGAGTCTTTTCCTACTGTAGATTTTATAATACATTTTACAAGAGTCTCCTTCAACTCTAGATTTTATTATACATTTTACAAGAGTCTCCTCCAACTCTAGACTTTATAGTACATTTTTAAAGAGTCCCCTCTTACTCTAGTTCTTACAACACATTTTACAAGAGTCTCCTCCTAATTGTTTAGTTTAGTATTTATTGGATCCGAACTAGACTATCTTCTAATAGTTGTATATACCTTATATTAATGTTACAAGAGTCTCCTCCTACTCTAGACTCTATAGTACATTTTTAAAGACTCCCCTCTTAATCTAGTTCCTACAACACATTTTTCAAGAGTCTCCTCTATATTGTAATTTAGTATTTATTGGATCCGAACTAACAATCTTGTAATAGTTGTATATAACTTATATTAATTTTACAAGAGTCTCCTCCTACTCAAGACTTTATAGTACATTTTTAAAGATTCCCCTCTTTCTCTAGTTCTTTCAACACATCTTATAAGAGTCTCCTCCTAATTGTTTAGTTTAGTATTTATTGGATCCGAACTAGACTATCTTGTAATAGTTGTATATACCTTATATTAATTTTAAAAGAGTCTCCTTCTACTCTAGGTTTTATAATAGGTTTTACAAGAGTCTCCTCCTACTCTATAATTTATAGTACATTTTTAAAAATTCCCCTCTTACTCTAGTTCTTACAACACATTTTATAGGAATTGCTTTGTTTATTATTTTATTGGATCCGATCTAGTCTCCCTTGTAATAGTTGTATATACCTTATATTAATTTTACAAGAGTCTCCTCCTACTCAAGACTTTATAGTACATTTTTAAAGATTCCCCTCTTTCTCTAGTTCTTTCAACACATTTTATAAGAGTCTCCTCCTAATTGGTTATATTAGTATTTATTGGATCCGAACTAGACTATCTTGTTATAGTTGTATATAGGCTATATCAATTTTACAGGAGTTTCCTCCTACTCTAGATTTTATAATACATTTTACAAGAGTCTCCTCCTACTCTACAATTTATAGTACATTTTTAAAGAGTCCCCTCTTACTCTTTTTCTTACAACATACTTTACAAGAGTCTCCTCAAATTGTTTAAATTAGTACTTATTGGATCAGAACTATACTCTCTTGTAATAGTTGTATATACCTTATATTAATTTTACAAGAGTCTCCTCCTACTCCAGATTTTATCATACTTTTTACAAGGGTCTCCTCCTACTCTAGACTTTATAGTACATTTTTAAAGATTCCCCTCTTACTCTTGTTCTTACAACACATTTTACAAGAGTCTCCTCCTAATTGTTTAATTTAGTATTTATTGGATCCGAACTAGAGTATCTTGTGATAGTTGTATATACCTCGTATTTTTTTACAACAGTATCCTCCTACTCTAGATGTATAATACATTTTACAAGAGTCTACTCCAACTCTAGACTTTATAGTACATTTTTAAAGATTCCCCTTTTACTCTAGTTCTTACAACACATTTCATAGGAATTGTTTGGCTTACTATTTATTGGATCCTAACTAGACTATCTTGTAATAGTTGTATATAACCTATATTAATTTTACAAGAGTCTACTCCTACTCTAGATTTTATAATACATTTTACAACAGTCTCTTCCAACTCTAAACTTTATAGTACATTTTTAAAGAGTCCCCTCTTACTCTAGTTCTTACAACACATTCTACAAGAGTCTCCTCCTAATTGTTTAATTTAGTATTTATTGGATCCGAACTAGACTATCTTGTAATAGTTGTATATACCTTATATTAATTTTACAAGAATTTCCTCCTACTCTAGACTTTATAATACATTTTACAAGAGCCTCCTCCAACTCTACATTTTAAAGTACATTTTTAAAGATTCCCCTCTTACTCTAGTTCTTACAACACATTTTATTGGAATTGTTTAGTTTAGTATTTATTGGATCCGAACTAGACTATCTTTTAATAGTTGTATATACCTTATATTAATTTTACAAGAGTCTCATCGTACTCTAGTCTTTATAGTACATTATTAAAGATTCCCTCCATTACTCTAGTTCTTAAAACAAATTTTCTAGGATTTGATTAGTTTAGTATTTATTGGATCCGAACTAAACCATCTTGCAATAGTTGTATTTACCCTATATTAATTTTACAAGAGTCTCCTCCTATTCTAGACTCTAAAGTACATTTTTAAAGACTCCCCTCTTAATCTAGTTCTTACAACACATTTTACAAGAGTCTCCTCCTACTCGAACCTCTATAGTACATTTTTTAAGAGTCCCCTCTTACTCTAGTTCTTACAACACATTTTACTAGAGTCTCCTCCTAATTGTTTAATTTAGTATTTATTGGATCCGAACTAGACTATCTTCTAATAGTTGTATATAACTTATATTAATTTTAAAAGAATTTCCTCCTCCTCTAGATTTTATAATACATTTTACAATAGTCTCCTCCAACTCTACACTTTATAGTACATATTTAAAGATTCCCCTCTTACTCTAGTTCTTAAAACACATTTTATAGGAATTGTTTAGTTTAGTATTTATTGGATCCGAACTAGACTATCTTGTAATAGTTGTATATACGTTATATTAATTTTACAAGAGTCTCCTCCTACTCTAGATTTTATAATACATTTTACAAGAGTCTCCTCCAACTTTACACTTTATAGTACATTTTTAAAGATTCCCCTCTTACTCTAGTTCTTACAACACATTTTGCAGGAATTGTTTAGTTTAGTATTTATTGGATCCGAACTAGACCATCTTTCAATAGTTGTATTTACCCTATATTAATTTTACAAGAGTCTCCTCCTACTCTAGACTCTATAGTAAATTTTTAAATACTCCCTTCTTAATCTAGTTCCTACAACACATTTTACAAGAGTCTCCTCTATATTGTAATTTAGTATTTGTTGGATCCGAACTAGACAATCTTGTAATAGTTGTATATAACTTATATTAATTTTACAAGAATTTCCTCCTACTCTAGATTTTATAATACATTTTACGAGAGTCACCTCCAACTCTACCCTTTATAGTACATTTTTAAAGATCCCCCTCTTACTCTAGTTCTTACAACACATTTTACAGGAATTGTTTAGTTTAGTATTTATTGGATCCGAACTAGACTATCTTGTAATAGTTGTATATACCTTATATTAATTTTACAAGAGTTTCATCGTACACTAGTCTTTATAGTACATTATTAAAGATTCCCTCCATTACTCTAGTTCTTAAAACAAATTTTATAGGATTTGATTAGTTTAGTATTTATTGGATCCGAACTAGACCATCTTGCAATAGTTGTATTTACCCTATATTTATTTTACAAGAGTCTCCTCCTACTCTAGACCCTATAGTACATTTTTAAAGATTCTCCTCTTACTCTAGTTCCTACAACACATTTTACAAGAGTCTCCCCTTTTTTTAATTTAGTATTTATTGGATCCGAACTAGACTATTTTGTAATAGTAGTATATAAGTTATATTAATTTTACAAAAGTCTCCTCCTACTCTAGATTTTATAATACATTTTACAAGGGTCTCCTCCTACTCTAACCTCTATAGTACATTTTTAAAGAGTCCCCTCTTACTCTTGTTTGTACAACATACTTTACAAGAGTAACCTCCAAATTGTTTAAATTAGTATTAATTGGTTCAGAACTATACTATCTTGTAATAGTTGTATATACCTTATATTAATTTTACAAAAGTCTCCTCCTACTCTAGATTTTATAATACATTTTACAAGGGTCTCCTCCAACTCTACACTTTATAGTACATTTTTAAAGAGTCCCCTCTTACTCTAGTTCTTACAACACATTTTACAAGAGTCTCCTCCTAATTTGTTAAATTTAGTATTAATTGGATCCGAACTAGACTATCCTGTAATAGTTGTATATAGATTATATTAATTTTACAAGATTCTCCTCCTACTCTAGATTTCATAATACATTTTACAAGAGTCTCCTCCTACTCTAACCTCTATAGTACATTTTTAAAGAGTCCCCTCTTACTCTTGTTTGTACAACATACTTTACAAGAGTAACCTCCAAATTGTTTAAATTAGTATTTATTGGATCAGATTTATACTATCTTGTAATAGTTGAATATACCTTATATTAATTTTACAAGTGTCTCCTCCTATTCTAGATTTTATAATACATTTTACAAGGGTCTCCTCCTACTCTACACCTTATAGTACATTTTAAAAGAGTCCCCTCTTACTCTAGTTCTTACAACACATTTCACAGGAATTGTTTGGCTTAGTATTTATGGGATCCTAACTAGACTATCTTGTAATAGTTGTATATAACCTATATTAATTTTACAAGAGTCTTCTTCTACTCTAGATTTTAAAATACATTTTACATGAGTCTCCTCAAACTCTAGACTTTATAGTACATTTTTAAAGAGCCCCCTCTTACTCTAGTTCTTACAACACATTTTACATTTTACATTCCTAATTGTTTAGATTAGTATTTATTGGATCCGAACAAGACTATCTTCTAATAGTTGTATATACCTTATATTAATTTTACAAGAGTCTCCTCCTACTCTAGATTTTATAATACATTTTACAAGAGTCTCCTCCAACTTTACACTTTATAGTACATTTTTAAAGATTCCCCTCTTACTCTAGTTCTTACAACACATTTTGCAGGAATTGTTTAGTTTAGTATTTATTGGATCCGAACTAGACCATCTTTCAATAGTTGTATTTACCCTATATTAATTTTACAAGAGTCTCCTCCTACTCTAGACTCTATAGTAAATTTTTAAATACTCCCTTCTTAATCTAGTTCCTACAACACATTTTACAAGAGTCTCCTCTATATTGTAATTTAGTATTTGTTGGATCCGAACTAGACAATCTTGTAATAGTTGTATATAACTTATATTAATTTTACAAGAATTTCCTCCTACTCTAGATTTTATAATACATTTTACGAGAGTCACCTCCAACTCTACCCTTTATAGTACATTTTTAAAGATCCCCCTCTTACTCTAGTTCTTACAACACATTTTACAGGAATTGTTTAGTTTAGTATTTATTGGATCCGAACTAGACTATCTTGTAATAGTTGTATATACCTTATATTAATTTTACAAGAGTTTCATCGTACACTAGTCTTTATAGTACATTATTAAAGATTCCCTCCATTACTCTAGTTCTTAAAACAAATTTTATAGGATTTGATTAGTTTAGTATTTATTGGATCCGAACTAGACCATCTTGCAATAGTTGTATTTACCCTATATTTATTTTACAAGAGTCTCCTCCTACTCTAGACCCTATAGTACATTTTTAAAGATTCTCCTCTTACTCTAGTTCCTACAACACATTTTACAAGAGTCTCCCCTTTTTTTAATTTAGTATTTATTGGATCCGAACTAGACTATTTTGTAATAGTAGTATATAAGTTATATTAATTTTACAAAAGTCTCCTCCTACTCTAGATTTTATAATACATTTTACAAGGGTCTCCTCCTACTCTAACCTCTATAGTACATTTTTAAAGAGTCCCCTCTTACTCTTGTTTGTACAACATACTTTACAAGAGTAACCTCCAAATTGTTTAAATTAGTATTAATTGGTTCAGAACTATACTATCTTGTAATAGTTGTATATACCTTATATTAATTTTACAAAAGTCTCCTCCTACTCTAGATTTTATAATACATTTTACAAGGGTCTCCTCCAACTCTACACTTTATAGTACATTTTTAAAGAGTCCCCTCTTACTCTAGTTCTTACAACACATTTTACAAGAGTCTCCTCCTAATTTGTTAAATTTAGTATTAATTGGATCCGAACTAGACTATCCTGTAATAGTTGTATATAGATTATATTAATTTTACAAGATTCTCCTCCTACTCTAGATTTCATAATACATTTTACAAGAGTCTCCTCCTACTCTAACCTCTATAGTACATTTTTAAAGAGTCCCCTCTTACTCTTGTTTGTACAACATACTTTACAAGAGTAACCTCCAAATTGTTTAAATTAGTATTTATTGGATCAGATTTATACTATCTTGTAATAGTTGAATATACCTTATATTAATTTTACAAGTGTCTCCTCCTATTCTAGATTTTATAATACATTTTACAAGGGTCTCCTCCTACTCTACACCTTATAGTACATTTTAAAAGAGTCCCCTCTTACTCTAGTTCTTACAACACATTTCACAGGAATTGTTTGGCTTAGTATTTATGGGATCCTAACTAGACTATCTTGTAATAGTTGTATATAACCTATATTAATTTTACAAGAGTCTTCTTCTACTCTAGATTTTAAAATACATTTTACATGAGTCTCCTCAAACTCTAGACTTTATAGTACATTTTTAAAGAGCCCCCTCTTACTCTAGTTCTTACAACACATTTTACATTTTACATTCCTAATTGTTTAGATTAGTATTTATTGGATCCGAACAAGACTATCTTCTAATAGTTGTATATACCTTATATTAATTTTACAAGAGTCTCCTCCTACTCTAGATTTTATAATACATTTTACAAGGGTCTCCTCCTACTCTACACTTTATAGTACATTTTTATACAGTCCCCTCTTACTCTACTTCTTACAACACATTTCATAGGTAATGTTTGGCTTAGTATTTATGGGATCGTAACTAGACTATCTTGTAATAGTTGTATGTACCTTATATTAATTTTACAAGAGTCTCATCGTACTCTAGTCTTTATAGTACTTTATTAAAGATTCCCTCTAAAACTCTAGTTCTTAAAACAAATTTTATAGGATTTCATTAGTTTAGTATTTATTGGATCCGATCTAGACCATCTTGCAATAGTTGTATTTACCCTATATTAATTTTACAAGAGTCTCCTCCTACTCTAGACTCTATAGTACATTTTTAAATACTCCCCTCTTAATCTAGTTCTTATAACGCATTGTACAAGAGTCTCCTCTATTTTTTAATTTAGTATTTATTTGATCCGACCTAGACTATCTTGAAAAAGTTGTATATACCTTATATTAATTTTAAAAGAGTCTCCTCTTACTCTAGATTTTATAATACATTTTACAAGAGTCTCCTCCTACTCTAGACCTTATAGTACATTTTTAGAGATTCTACTCTTACTCTAGTTCTTACAACACATTTTACAAGAGTCTCCCCTTTTTTTAATTTAGTATTTATTGGACCCGAACTAGACGATCTTGTAATAGTTGTATATACCTTATATTAATTTTACAAGATTCTCCTCCTACTCTAGATTTCATAATACATTTTACAAGGGTCTCCTCCTACTCTAACCTCTATAGTACATTTTTAAAGTGTCCCCTCTTACTCTTGTTTTTACAACATACTTTACAAGAGTCTCCTCCAAATTGTTTAAATTAGTATTTATTGGATCAGAACTATACTATCTTGTAATAGTTGTATATAACTTATATTAATTTTACAAGAGTCTCCTTCTACTCTAGATTTTATAATACATTTTACAAGAGTCGCCTTCAACTCAAGATTTTATTATACATTTTACAAGAGTCTCCTCCAACCCTAGACTTTATAGTACATTTTTAAAGAGTCCCCTCTTAATTTAGTTCCTACAACAAATTTTACAAGAGTCTCCTCTATTTTGTAATTTAGTATTTATTGGATCCGAACTAGACTATCTTCTAATAGTTGTATATACCTTATATTAATTTTACAAGAGTCTCCTCCTACTCTAGACTCTATAGTATATTTTTAAAGACTCCCCTCTTAATTTAGTTCCTACAACACATTTTACAAGAGTCTCCTCTATTTTGTAATTTAGTATTTATTGGATCTGAACTAGACATTCTTGTAATAGTTGTATATAACTTATATTAAATTTACGAGAGTCTCCTCCTACTCTAGATTTTATAATACATTTTACAAGAGTCTCCTCAAACTCTACACGTTATAGTACATTTTTAAAGATTCCCCTCTTACTCTAGTTCTTAAAACACATTTTATAGAAATAGTTTAGTTTAGTATTTATTGGATCCGAACTAGACTATTTTGTAATAGTTGTATATACGTTATATTAATTTTACAAGAGTCTCCTCCTACTCTAGATTTTATAATACATTTTACAAGAGTCTCCTAAAACTCTACACTTTATCGTACATTTTTAAAAATTCCCTCTTACTCTAGTTCTTACAACACATTTTATAGGAATTGTTTAGTTTAGTATTTATTGGATCCGAACTAGACTATCTTGTTATAGTTGTATATAGGCTATATCAATTTTACAGGAGTTTCCCCCTACTCTAGATTTTATAATACATTTTACAAGAGTCTCCTCCTACTCTACAATTTATAGTACATTTTTAAAGAGTCCCCTCTTACTCTTGTTCTTACAACATACTTTACAAGAGTCTCCTCAAATTGTTTAAATTAGTACTTATTGGATCAGAACTATACTATCTTGTAATAGTTGTATATACCTTATATTAATTTTACAAGAGTCTCCTCCTACTCCAGATTTTATCATACTTTTTACAAGGGTCTCCTCCTACTCTAGACTTTATAGCACATTTTTAAAGATTCCCCTCTTACTCTAGTTCTTACAACACATTTTACAAGAGTCTCCTCCTAATTAATTAATTTAGTATTTATTGGATCCGAACTAGAGTATCTTGTGATAGTTGTATATACCTCGTATTTTTTTACACCAGTATCCTCCTACTCTAGATGTATAATACATTTTACAAGAGTCTACTCCAACTCTAGACTTTATAGTACATTTTTAAAGATTCCCCTCTTACTCTAGTTCTTACAACACATTTCATAGGAATTGTTTGGCTTACTATTTATTGGATCCTAACTAGACTATCTTGTAATAGTTGTATATAACCTATATTAATTTTACAAGAGTCTACTCCTACTCTAGATTTTATAATACATTTTACAACAGTCTCTTCCAACTCTAGACTTTATAGTACATTTTTAAAGAGTCCCCTCTTACTCTAGTTCTTACAACACATTCTACAAGAGTCTCCTCCTAATTGTTTAATTTAGTATTTATTGGATCCGAACTAGACTATCTTGTAATAGTTGTATATACCTTATATTAATTTTACAAGAATTTCCTCCTACTCTAGATTTTATAATACATTTTACAAGAGCCTCCTCCAACTCTACATTTTAAAGTACATTTTTAAAGATTCCCCTCTTACTCTAGTTCTTACAACACATTTTATAGGAATTGTTTAGTTTAGTATTTATTGGATCCGAACTAGACTATCTTTTAATAGTTGTATATACCTTATATTAATTTTACAAGAATCTCATCGTACTCTAGTCTTTATAGTACATTATTAAAGATTCCCTCCATTACTCTAGTTCTTAAAAGAAATTTTCTAGGATTTGATTAGTTTAGTATTTATTGGATCCGAACTAAACCATCTTGCAATAGTTGTATTTACCCTATATTAATTTTACAAGAGTCTCCTCCTACTCTAGACTCTATAGTACATTTTTAAATACTCCCCTCTTAATCTAGTTCTTACAACACATTGTACAAGAGTCTCCTCTATTTTTTAATTTAGTATTTATTGGATCCGAACTAGACTATCTAGTAATAGTTGTATATACCTTATATTAATTTTAAAAGAGTCTCCTCTTACTCTAGATTTTATAATACATTTTACAAGAGTCTCCTCCTACTCTAATCTCTATAGTACATTTTTAAAGAGTCCCATCTTACTCTTGTTTTTACAACATACTTTACAAGAGCCTCCTCCAAATTGTTTAAATTAGTATTTATTGGATCAGAACTATACTATTTTGTAATAGTTGTATATACCTTATATTAATTTTACAAGAGTCTCCTCCTACTCTAGATTTTATAATACATTTTACAAGGGTCTTCTTCTACTCTACACTTAATAGTACATTTTTAAAGAGTCCTCTCTTCCTCTAGTTTTTACAAAACATTTCATAGGAATTGTTTGGCTTAGTATTTATGGGATCCTAACTAGACTATCTTGTAATAGCTGTATATAACCTATATTAATTTTACAAGAGTCTTTTCCTACTGTAGATTTTATAATACATTTTACAAGAGTCTCCTTCAACTCTAGATTTTATTATACATTTTACAAGAGTCTCCTCCAACTCTAGACTTTATAGTACATTTTTAAAGAGTCCCCTCTTACTCTAGTTCTTACAACACATTTTACAAGAGTCTCCTCCTAATTGTTTAGTTTAGTATTTATTGGATCCGAACTAGACTATCTTCTAATAGTTGTATGTACCTTATATTAATGTTACAAGAGTCTCCTCCTACTCTAGACTCTATAGTACATTTTTAAAGACTCCCCTCTTAATCTAGTTCCTACAACACATTTTTCAAGAGTCTCCTCTATATTGTAATTTAGTATTTATTGGATCCGAACTAACAATCTTGTAATAGTTGTATATAACTTATATTAATTTTGCAAGAGTCTCCTCCTACTCTAGATTTTAAGATACATTTTACAAGAGTCTCCTCCAACTCTAGACTTTATAGTACATTTTTAAAGATTCCCCTCCTACTCTGGTTCTTAAAACACATTTTATAGGAATAGTTTAGTTTAGTATTTATTGGATCCGAACTAGACTATCTTGTAATAGTTGTATATACCTTATATTAATTTTACAAGAGTCTCCTCCTACTCAAGACTTTATAGTACATTTTTAAAGATTGCCCTCTTTCTCTAGTTCTTTCAACACATCTTATAAGAGTCTCCTCCTAATTGTTTAGTTTGGTATTTATTGGATCCGAACTAGACTATCTTGTAATAGTTGTATATACCTTATATTAATTTTAAAAGAGTCTCCTTCTACTCTAGGTTTTATAATAGGTTTTACAAGAGTCTCCTCCTACTCTATAATTTATAGTACATTTTTAAAAATTCCCCTCTAACTCTAGTTCTTACAACACATTTTATAGGAATTGCTTTGTTTATTATTTTATTGGATCCGATCTAGTCTCCCTTGTAATAGTTGTATATACCTTATATTAATTTTACAAGAGTCTCCTCCTACTCAAGACTTTATAGTACATTTTTAAAGATTCCCCTCTTTCTCTAGTTCTTTCAACACATTTTATAAGAGTCTCCTCCTAATTGGTTATATTAGTATTTATTGGATCCGAACTAGACTATCTTGTTATAGTTGTATATAGGCTATATCAATTTTACAGGAGTTTCCTCCTACTCTAGATTTTATAATACATTTTACAAGAGTCTCCTCCTACTCTACACTTTATAGTACATTTTTAAAGAGTCCCCTCTTACTCTTGTTCTTACAACATACTTTACAAGAGTCTCCTCAAATTGTTTAAATTAGTACTTATTGGATCAGAACTATACTATCTTGTAATAGTTGTATATACCTTATATTAATTTTACAAGAGTCTCCTCCTACTCCAGATTTTATCATACTTTTTACAAGGGTCTCCTCCTACTCTAGACTTTATAGTACATTTTTAAAGATTCCCCTCTTACTCTTGTTCTTACAACACATTTTACAAGAGTCTCCTCCTAATTGTTTAATTTAGTATTTATTGGATCCGAACTAGAGTATCTTGTGATAGTTGTATATACCTCGTATTTTTTTACAACAGTATCCTCCTACTCTAGATGTATAATACATTTTACAAGAGTCTACTCCAACTCTAGACTTTATAGTACATTTTTAAAGATTCCCCTTTTACTCTAGTTCTTACAACACATTTCATAGGAATTGTTTGGCTTACTATTTATTGGATCCTAACTAGACTATCTTGTAATAGTTGTATATAACCTATATTAATTTTACAAGAGTCTACTCCTACTCTAGATTTTATAATACATTTTACAACAGTCTCTTCCAACTCTAAACTTTATAGTACATTTTTAAAGAGTCCCCTCTTACTCTAGTTCTTACAACACATTCTACAAGAGTCTCCTCCTAATTGTTTAATTTAGTATTTATTGGATCCGAACTAGACTATCTTGTAATAGTTGTATATACCTTATATTAATTTTACAAGAATTTCCTCCTACTCTAGACTTTATAATACATTTTACAAGAGCCTCCTCCAACTCTACATTTTAAAGTACATTTTTAAAGATTCCCCTCTTACTCTAGTTCTTACAACACATTTTATAGGAATTGTTTAGTTTAGTATTTATTGGATCCGAACTAGACTATCTTTTAATAGTTGTATATACCTTATATTAATTTTACAAGAGTCTCATCGTACTCTAGTCTTTATAGTACATTATTAAAGATTCCCTCCATTACTCTAGTTCTTAAAACAAATTTTCTAGGATTTGATTAGTTTAGTATTTATTGGATCCGAACTAAACCATCTTGCAATAGTTGTATTTACCCTATATTAATTTTACAAGAGTCTCCTCCTATTCTAGACTCTAAAGTACATTTTTAAAGACTCCCCTCTTAATCTAGTTCTTACAACACATTTTACAAGAGTCTCCTCCTACTCGAACCTCTATAGTACATTTTTTAAGAGTCCCCTCTTACTCTAGTTCTTACAACACATTTTACTAGAGTCTCCTCCTAATTGTTTAATTTAGTATTTATTGGATCCGAACTAGACTATCTTCTAATAGTTGTTTATAACTTATATTAATTTTAAAAGAATTTCCTCCTCCTCTAGATTTTATAATACATTTTACAATAGTCTCCTCCAACTCTACACTTTATAGTACATATTTAAAGATTCCCCTCTTACTCTAGTTCTTAAAACACATTTTATAGGAATTGTTTAGTTTAGTATTTATTGGATCCGAACTAGACTATCTTGTAATAGTTGTATATACGTTATATTAATTTTACAAGAGTCTCCTCCTACTCTAGATTTTATAATACATTTTACAAGAGTCTCCTCCAACTTTACACTTTATAGTACATTTTTAAAGATTCCCCTCTTACTCTAGTTCTTACAACACATTTTGCAGGAATTGTTTAGTTTAGTATTTATTGGATCCGAACTAGACCATCTTTCAATAGTTGTATTTACCCTATATTAATTTTACAAGAGTCTCCTCCTACTCTAGACTCTATAGTAAATTTTTAAATACTCCCTTCTTAATCTAGTTCCTACAACACATTTTACAAGAGTCTCCTCTATATTGTAATTTAGTATTTGTTGGATCCGAACTAGACAATCTTGTAATAGTTGTATATAACTTATATTAATTTTACAAGAATTTCCTCCTACTCTAGATTTTATAATACATTTTACGAGAGTCACCTCCAACTCTACCCTTTATAGTACATTTTTAAAGATCCCCCTCTTACTCTAGTTCTTACAACACATTTTACAGGAATTGTTTAGTTTAGTATTTATTGGATCCGAACTAGACTATCTTGTAATAGTTGTATATACCTTATATTAATTTTACAAGAGTTTCATCGTACACTAGTCTTTATAGTACATTATTAAAGATTCCCTCCATTACTCTAGTTCTTAAAACAAATTTTATAGGATTTGATTAGTTTAGTATTTATTGGATCCGAACTAGACCATCTTGCAATAGTTGTATTTACCCTATATTTATTTTACAAGAGTCTCCTCCTACTCTAGACCCTATAGTACATTTTTAAAGATTCTCCTCTTACTCTAGTTCCTACAACACATTTTACAAGAGTCTCCCCTTTTTTTAATTTAGTATTTATTGGATCCGAACTAGACTATTTTGTAATAGTAGTATATAAGTTATATTAATTTTACAAAAGTCTCCTCCTACTCTAGATTTTATAATACATTTTACAAGGGTCTCCTCCTACTCTAACCTCTATAGTACATTTTTAAAGAGTCCCCTCTTACTCTTGTTTGTACAACATACTTTACAAGAGTAACCTCCAAATTGTTTAAATTAGTATTAATTGGTTCAGAACTATACTATCTTGTAATAGTTGTATATACCTTATATTAATTTTACAAAAGTCTCCTCCTACTCTAGATTTTATAATACATTTTACAAGGGTCTCCTCCAACTCTACACTTTATAGTACATTTTTAAAGAGTCCCCTCTTACTCTAGTTCTTACAACACATTTTACAAGAGTCTCCTCCTAATTTGTTAAATTTAGTATTAATTGGATCCGAACTAGACTATCCTGTAATAGTTGTATATAGATTATATTAATTTTACAAGATTCTCCTCCTACTCTAGATTTCATAATACATTTTACAAGAGTCTCCTCCTACTCTAACCTCTATAGTACATTTTTAAAGAGTCCCCTCTTACTCTTGTTTGTACAACATACTTTACAAGAGTAACCTCCAAATTGTTTAAATTAGTATTTATTGGATCAGATTTATACTATCTTGTAATAGTTGAATATACCTTATATTAATTTTACAAGTGTCTCCTCCTATTCTAGATTTTATAATACATTTTACAAGGGTCTCCTCCTACTCTACACCTTATAGTACATTTTAAAAGAGTCCCCTCTTACTCTAGTTCTTACAACACATTTCACAGGAATTGTTTGGCTTAGTATTTATGGGATCCTAACTAGACTATCTTGTAATAGTTGTATATAACCTATATTAATTTTACAAGAGTCTTCTTCTACTCTAGATTTTAAAATACATTTTACATGAGTCTCCTCAAACTCTAGACTTTATAGTACATTTTTAAAGAGCCCCCTCTTACTCTAGTTCTTACAACACATTTTACATTTTACATTCCTAATTGTTTAGATTAATATTTATTGGATCCGAACAAGACTATCTTCTAATAGTTGTATATACCTTATATTAATTTTACAAGAGTCTCCTCCTACTCTAGATTTTATAATACATTTTACAAGGGTCTCCTCCTACTCTACACTTTATAGTACATTTTTATACAGTCCCCTCTTACTCTACTTCTTACAACACATTTCATAGGTAATGTTTGGCTTAGTATTTATGGGATCGTAACTAGACTATCTTGTAATAGTTGTATGTACCTTATATTAATTTTACAAGAGTCTCATCGTACTCTAGTCTTTATAGTACTTTATTAAAGATTCCCTCTAAAACTCTAGTTCTTAAAACAAATTTTATAGGATTTCATTAGTTTAGTATTTATTGGATCCGATCTAGACCATCTTGCAATAGTTGTATTTACCCTATATTAATTTTACAAGAGTCTCCTCCTACTCTAGACTCTATAGTACATTTTTAAATACTCCCCTCTTAATCTAGTTCTTATAACGCATTGTACAAGAGTCTCCTCTATTTTTTAATTTAGTATTTATTTGATCCGACCTAGACTATCTTGAAAAAGTTGTATATACCTTATATTAATTTTAAAAGAGTCTCCTCTTACTCTAGATTTTATAATACATTTTACAAGAGTCTCCTCCTACTCTAGACCTTATAGTACATTTTTAGAGATTCTACTCTTACTCTAGTTCTTACAACACATTTTACAAGAGTCTCCCCTTTTTTTAATTTAGTATTTATTGGACCCGAACTAGACGATCTTGTAATAGTTGTATATACCTTATATTAATTTTACAAGATTCTCCTCCTACTCTAGATTTCATAATACATTTTACAAGGGTCTCCTCCTACTCTAACCTCTATAGTACATTTTTAAAGTGTCCCCTCTTACTCTTGTTTTTACAACATACTTTACAAGAGTCTCCTCCAAATTGTTTAAATTAGTATTTATTGGATCAGAACTATACTATCTTGTAATAGTTGTATATAACTTATATTAATTTTACAAGAGTCTCCTTCTACTCTAGATTTTATAATACATTTTACAAGAGTCGCCTTCAACTCAAGATTTTATTATACATTTTACAAGAGTCTCCTCCAACCCTAGACTTTATAGTACATTTTTAAAGAGTCCCCTCTTAATTTAGTTCCTACAACAAATTTTACAAGAGTCTCCTCTATTTTGTAATTTAGTATTTATTGGATCCGAACTAGACTATCTTCTAATAGTTGTATATACCTTATATTAATTTTACAAGAGTCTCCTCCTACTCTAGACTCTATAGTATATTTTTAAAGACTCCCCTCTTAATTTAGTTCCTACAACACATTTTACAAGAGTCTCCTCTATTTTGTAATATAGTATTTATTGGATCTGAACTAGACATTCTTGTAATAGTTGTATATAACTTATATTAAATTTACGAGAGTCTCCTCCTACTCTAGATTTTATAATACATTTTACAAGAGTCTCCTCAAACTCTACACGTTATAGTACATTTTTAAAGATTCCCCTCTTACTCTAGTTCTTAAAACACATTTTATAGAAATAGTTTAGTTTAGTATTTATTGGATCCGAACTAGACTATTTTGTAATAGTTGTATATACGTTATATTAATTTTACAAGAGTCTCCTCCTACTCTAGATTTTATAATACATTTTACAAGAGTCTCCTAAAACTCTACACTTTATCGTACATTTTTAAAAATTCCCTCTTACTCTAGTTCTTACAACACATTTTATAGGAATTGTTTAGTTTAGTATTTATTGGATCCGAACTAGACTATCTTGTTATAGTTGTATATAGGCTATATCAATTTTACAGGAGTTTCCTCCTACTCTAGATTTTATAATACATTTTACAAGAGTCTCCTCCTACTCTACAATTTATAGTACATTTTTAAAGAGTCCCCTCTTACTCTTGTTCTTACAACATACTTTACAAGAGTCTCCTCAAATTGTTTAAATTAGTACTTATTGGATCAGAACTATACTATCTTGTAATAGTTGTATATACCTTATATTAATTTTACAAGAGTCTCCTCCTACTCCAGATTTTATCATACTTTTTACAAGGGTCTCCTCCTACTCTAGACTTTATAGCACATTTTTAAAGATTCCCCTCTTACTCTAGTTCTTACAACACATTTTACAAGAGTCTCCTCCTAATTAATTAATTTAGTATTTATTGGATCCGAACTAGAGTATCTTGTGATAGTTGTATATACCTCGTATTTTTTTACACCAGTATCCTCCTACTCTAGATGTATAATACATTTTACAAGAGTCTCCTCCAACTCTAGACTTTATAGTACATTTTTAAAGATTCCCCTCTTACTCTAGTTCTTACAACACATTTCATAGGAATTGTTTGGCTTACTATTTATTGGATCCTAACTAGACTATCTTGTAATAGTTGTATATAACCTATATTAATTTTACAAGAGTCTACTCCTACTCTAGATTTTATAATACATTTTACAACAGTCTCTTCCAACTCTAGACTTTATAGTACATTTTTAAAGAGTCCCCTCTTACTCTAGTTCTTACAACACATTCTACAAGAGTCTCCTCCTAATTGTTTAATTTAGTATTTATTGGATCCGAACTAGACTATCTTGTAATAGTTGTATATACCTTATATTAATTTTACAAGAATTTCCTCCTACTCTAGATTTTATAATACATTTTACAAGAGCCTCCTCCAACTCTACATTTTAAAGTACATTTTTAAAGATTCCCCTCTTACTCTAGTTCTTACAACACATTTTATAGGAATTGTTTAGTTTAGTATTTATTGGATCCGAACTAGACTATCTTTTAATAGTTGTATATACCTTATATTAATTTTACAAGAATCTCATCGTACTCTAGTCTTTATAGTACATTATTAAAGATTCCCTCCATTACTCTAGTTCTTAAAAGAAATTTTCTAGGATTTGATTAGTTTAGTATTTATTGGATCCGAACTAAACCATCTTGCAATAGTTGTATTTACCCTATATTAATTTTACAAGAGTCTCCTCCTACTCTAGACTCTATAGTACATTTTTAAATACTCCCCTCTTAATCTAGTTCTTACAACACATTGTACAAGAGTCTCCTCTATTTTTTAATTTAGTATTTATTGGATCCGAACTAGACTATCTAGTAATAGTTGTATATACCTTATATTAATTTTAAAAGAGTCTCCTCTTACTCTAGATTTTATAATACATTTTACAAGAGTCTCCTCCTACTCTAATCTCTATAGTACATTTTTAAAGAGTCCCATCTTACTCTTGTTTTTACAACATACTTTACAAGAGCCTCCTCCAAATTGTTTAAATTAGTATTTATTGGATCAGAACTATACTATTTTGTAATAGTTGTATATACCTTATATTAATTTTACAAGAGTCTCCTCCTACTCTAGATTTTATAATACATTTTACAAGGGTCTTCTTCTACTCTACACTTAATAGTACATTTTTAAAGAGTCCTCTCTTCCTCTAGTTTTTACAAAACATTTCATAGGAATTGTTTGGCTTAGTATTTATGGGATCCTAACTAGACTATCTTGTAATAGCTGTATATAACCTATATTAATTTTACAAGAGTCTTTTCCTACTGTAGATTTTATAATACATTTTACAAGAGTCTCCTTCAACTCTAGATTTTATTATACATTTTACAAGAGTCTCCTCCAACTCTAGACTTTATAGTACATTTTTAAAGAGTCCCCTCTTACTCTAGTTCTTACAACACATTTTACAAGAGTCTCCTCCTAATTGTTTAGTTTAGTATTTATTGGATCCGAACTAGACTATCTTCTAATAGTTGTATGTACCTTATATTAATGTTACAAGAGTCTCCTCCTACTCTAGACTCTATAGTACATTTTTAAAGACTCCCCTCTTAATCTAGTTCCTACAACACATTTTTCAAGAGTCTCCTCTATATTGTAATTTAGTATTTATTGGATCCGAACTAACAATCTTGTAATAGTTGTATATAACTTATATTAATTTTGCAAGAGTCTCCTCCTACTCTAGATTTTAAGATACATTTTACAAGAGTCTCCTCCAACTCTAGACTTTATAGTACATTTTTAAAGATTCCCCTCCTACTCTAGTTCTTAAAACACATTTTATAGGAATAGTTTAGTTTAGTATTTATTGGATCCGAACTAGACTATCTTGTAATAGTTGTATATACCTTATATTAATTTTACAAGAGTCTCCTCCTACTCAAGACTTTATAGTACATTTTTAAAGATTGCCCTCTTTCTCTAGTTCTTTCAACACATCTTATAAGAGTCTCCTCCTAATTGTTTAGTTTGGTATTTATTGGATCCGAACTAGACTATCTTGTAATAGTTGTATATACCTTATATTAATTTTAAAAGAGTCTCCTTCTACTCTAGGTTTTATAATAGGTTTTACAAGAGTCTCCTCCTACTCTATAATTTATAGTACATTTTTAAAAATTCCCCTCTTACTCTAGTTCTTACAACACATTTTATAGGAATTGCTTTGTTTATTATTTTATTGGATCCGATCTAGTCTCCCTTGTAATAGTTGTATATACCTTATATTAATTTTACAAGAGTCTCCTCCTACTCAAGACTTTATAGTACATTTTTAAAGATTCCCCTCTTTCTCTAGTTCTTTCAACACATTTTATAAGAGTCTCCTCCTAATTGGTTATATTAGTATTTATTGGATCAGAACTAGACTATCTTGTTATAGTTGTATATAGGCTATATCAATTTTACAGGAGTTTCCTCCTACTCTAGATTTTATAATACATTTTACAAGAGTCTCCTCCTACTCTACACTTTATAGTACATTTTTAAAGAGTCCCCTCTTACTCTTGTTCTTACAACATACTTTACAAGAGTCTCCTCAAATTGTTTAAATTAGTACTTATTGGATCAGAACTATACTATCTTGTAATAGTTGTATATACCTTATATTAATTTTACAAGAGTCTCCTCCTACTCCAGATTTTATCATACTTTTTACAAGGGTCTTCTCCTACTCTAGACTTTATAGTACATTTTTAAAGATTCCCCTCTTACTCTTGTTCTTACAACACATTTTACAAGAGTCTCCTCCTAATTGTTTAATTTAGTATTTATTGGATCCGAACTAGAGTATCTTGTGATAGTTGTATATACCTCGTATTTTTTTACAACAGTATCCTCCTACTCTAGATGTATAATACATTTTACAAGAGTCTACTCCAACTCTAGACTTTATAGTACATTTTTAAAGATTCCCCTTTTACTCTAGTTCTTACAACACATTTCATAGGAATTGTTTGGCTTACTATTTATTGGATCCTAACTAGACTATCTTGTAATAGTTGTATATAACCTATATTAATTTTACAAGTGTCTACTCCTACTCTAGATTTTATAATACATTTTACAACAGTCTCTTCCAACTCTAGACTTTATAGTACATTTTTAAAGAGTCCCCTCTTACTCTAGTTCTTACAACACATTCTACAAGAGTCTCCTCCTAATTGTTTAATTTAGTATTTATTGGATCCGAACTAGACTATCTTGTAATAGTTGTATATACCTTATATTAATTTTACAAGAATTTCCTCCTACTCTACATTTTATAATACATTTTACAAGAGCCTCCTCCAACTCTACATTTTAAAGTACATTTTTAAAGATTCCCCTCTTACTCTAGTTCTTACAACACATTTTATAGGAATTGTTTAGTTTAGTATTTATTGGATCCGAACTAGACTATCTTTTAATAGTTGTATATACCTTATATTAATTTTACAAGAGTCTCATCGTACTCTAGTCTTTATAGTACATTATTAAAGATTCCCTCCATTACTCTAGTTCTTAAAACAAATTTTCTAGGATTTGATTAGTTTAGTATTTATTGGATCCGAACTAAACCATCTTGCAATAGTTGTATTTACCCTATATTAATTTTACAAGAGTCTCCTCCTATTCTAGACTCTAAAGTACATTTTTAAAGACTCCCCTCTTAATCTAGTTCTTACAACACATTTTACAAGAGTCTCCTCCTACTCGAACCTCTATAGTACATTTTTTAAGAGTCCCCTCTTACTCTTGTTTTTACAACATACTTTACAAGAGTCTCCTCCAAATTGTTTAAATTAGTATTTATTGAATCAGGACTATACTACCTTGTAATAGTTGTATATACCTTATATTAATTTTACAAGAGTCTCCTCCTACTCTAGATTTTATAATACATTTTACAAGGGTCTCCTCCTACTCTACACTTTATAGTACATTTTTAAAGAGTCCCCTCGTACTCTAGTTCTTACAACACATTTCATAGGAATTGTTTGGCTTAGTATTTATGGGATCCTAACTAGACTATCTTGTAATAGTTGTATATAACTTATATTAATTTTACAAGAATTTCCTCCTACTCTAGATTTTATAATACATTTTACAAGAGTCTCCTCCAACTCTACACTTTAAAGTACATTTTTAAAGATTCCCCTCCTACTCTAGTTCTTACAACACATTTCATAGGAATTGTTTGGCTTATTATTTATGGGATCCTAACTAGACTATCTTGTAATAGTTGTATATAACTTATATTAATTTTACAAGAGTCTCCTTCTACTCTAGATTTTATAATACATTTTACAAGAGTCTCCTCAAACTCTAGACTTTATAGTACATTTTTAAAGAGTCCCCTCTTACTCTAGTTCTTACAACACATTTTACTAGAGTCTCCTCCTAATTGTTTAATTTAGTATTTATTGGATCCGAACTAGACTATCTTCTAATAGTTGTATATAACTTATATTAATTTTAAAAGAATTTCCTCCTGCTCTAGATTTTATAATACATTTTACAATAGTCTCCTCCAACTCTACACTTTATAGTACATATTTAAAGATTCCCCTCTTACTCTAGTTCTTAAAACACATTTTATAGGAATTGTTTAGTTTAGTATTTATTGGATCCGAACTAGACTATCTTGTAATAGTTGTATATACGTTATATTAATTTTACAAGAGTCTCCTCCTACTCTAGATTTTATAATACATTTTACAAGAGTCTCCTCCAACTCTACACTTTATAGTACATATTTAAAGATTCCCCTCTTACTCTAGTTCTTAAAACACATTTTATAGGAATTGTTTAGTTTAGTATTTATTGGATCCGAACTAGACTATCTTGTAATAGTTGTATATACGTTATATTAATTTTACAAGAGTCTCCTCCTACTCTAGATTTTATAATACATTTTACAAGAGTCTCCTCCAACTCTACACTTTAAAGTACATTTTTAAAGATTCCCCCCTTACTCTAGTACTTACAACACATTCTCCAAGAGTTTCCTCCTAATTGTTTGATTTAGTATTTATTGGATCCGAACTAGACTATCTTGTAATAGTTGTATATACCTTATATTAATTTTACAAGAATTTCCTCCTGCTCTAGATTTTATAATACATTTTACAAGAGTCTCCTCCAACTCTACACTTTATAGTACATTTTTAAAGATTCCCCTCTTACTCTAGTTCTTACAACACATTTTATAGGAATTGTTTAGTTTAGTATTTATTGGATCCGAACTAGACTATCTTGTAATAGTTGTATATACAAACTTAAAAAAGTCATCAATTTCCTTTACAATATTTTCTTCAAAATGTTTATCATCATTTTCCAATAAAGGTGCTGTTTCGGAAACGTCTTGTACAACTGATAAAGAACTCATTTTGTTTATAATGCTGTAGACGATGTTACCCATACAACTGTAGACAGTAAACTAAACAATTTTCGTTCCCGCTTCTGCTTTTATAACCGAGTGGTGGGGGTATTTTTTTTTCCTTTTCATTTTACAAAACTGCTTTTACAATTCCTGTTAAAGGTGTATATGTAACAATTTTTTCATGTAAAATTAAACAATAAGCAGATGTATCTTTGGGTACATTTTGTTCAAATTCCATTTCTATTTTTATATCTACACTGGAAGATTTTACAGATTCGTTTGTTTTGAACAATCAACTACAACAATCGGATAGTTAGATTTAAATTGGTTTGGCGTTAATAAAGGTGTGTTTGTTTTTCCATAATATGAATTTTGGAATCTTGCGTACATATCGTACAAAACGCTAAACCTGTCTTTTGTAAAGTTTATGTTGAAGTTGTCGTATGGAAAGAATTGAGTGTTTAGAAACACCTTAAAATTTGTAAGTTTGCAATGATCAAATTCACCAGCATGTTTAGTTATTTCGTTTCTTCTTTTTGTTTGTAATCCAAATATTACATATCTTGCCTTTTCCAAATGAGTAGAAGTTTTTACAGTCCATGTATGACGTTGTGTTTCCGGTAAAACCGGATATTCATGAAACTCCCAACTTCTAAATGGTATTACGATATCACGATCTGATTTTAAAGTTCTTAATAATGAAATTCTATTCTGATCGTTTAATCGTACATGCGGTACTCTCCAAACAATTTTGTCTAATTGCATTTTCCATTCTAAAGTAGCTTCCGTTGTTCCATCAGTTGCTTGAATAATATCTTTGTCGTTTGATGATCTTAACAAAACTAATTCTTGTTTTACGTTTATTATTATTTTTCGGTAATCTTCGGCAAAGCCTAAAAGTAATCTTAAAGGAATGTAAAAGTCAAAATTGCCTGAAGTGTTTGGAGTGATTGTACTGGAATCGGGTGCTACCCATCCAGCGGCGGCCAGCATATTTTTTTCACTCGGTGTTAAAGATGCTAATCCTTTTAATGTACTTGTAATTCCCACCTTTTTTGTTGAATCTACTGTAACTCCGGAAATTTCATATCTTATTTCATCAAACAAATATGCCATGGGGTTATTTATGAACGGAACAGTACTTGCAGTGCTTCCATCTTTTTTTGTTACTCTTCCTTCGATATACAAATAACTTTCACATGGAAGTGTATAAATATCCTGTTGTTGTATGGGAATTCTAATTTCATCATTATTATTTAATTTTGATGAAGCGTAAGGGTTGTGCGTATGATATTCCTTTTCCCATAAGGTTTCGTCGAATGTCGGACCCTGCGCTATATCCAATATTTCCATTATTAATAAGTTTTAATCCAATTTCTTCTAGAAAACGAATGTTATCACTTGTTAATCCTTCTATAGCTGAAGTGCTACTGACTTGTTTACCAGTCAGCTCTTTCTTTTTAAATGATAACCCCATTGTTATACGGTTGATTTTATATGTATTCGTATAGTTATAGGTTCGTCTCTAAAATCAATATGATTTCCGTCTTGATCTAGTATGTTCACCACAATGTCTGAAATAAAACTGGTGTTTAACGGTAGGTACACCAAGTTTTGTGGCTTTTCCACAATTTTAAAACCCGGAGCGACCGTTGGATAGAATGTGTGCAATATATGAGTATTTTCACCATCTCTATAAGAACCATGTATAATATTACATGTAATATCTATACTGTTAACTTTCATTATTGTTACAGTTCTAGCACCTGAATGGTTAATATTAGGTTCTAAAATTTTTGTTGTTTTAGGAAATCCTAATAAACTACCAATTGAATGTTCTTTGCTAAAATCTATATAATATTTAGATTTAATTTCAGCTTTCATAGTATTGTTATTTCCTTTTATTGTTATATTATCTTTTCCCATATGATTTTGTATCGCTTCATTTATATCATCAATTTCATATGCTCCAGTGGGTAAACTAAATACTTGTATATCTGAATATTTGTTTGTATTTTTATCTTTTGTTTTGTAATAATGTATTTTGTCATTAACATTTTCAGTAACGTTGGGAATAGAATTATAAGTTGTTATATCTAATAATGCGGCTTCCCATAATTTATCTTTTTCCAAACGTAACGCAGGGAAAAGAACACTTCGCAAAGTAGATGAAGTTCCAGTTAATGATACTGTATAGGAAGACATCTTAAAGTTGACTAACGCTTTTTGTTAAAAAATCTAAACATAAATGTCCACAGATTACCGTATCATCAGGTTGCTCTCTTTTATAATTGTATAGTACATTTTTAGCTGTTTTAAAGTAATATTGTAGTTCTTTTGGTGGTGGGAGATTACCAAAACTATCAAAGTAGTAAATAGTTGATCCTAGTTTCTTATAACATACCCAATGAGTGCCTGATCCTTTACTATTATCTAAATTTACTATTCCGGTTTCATTTTTCCATATTTTAACAGGTAATGCATCTTTCATAAACACTCCTCTAAAAAATGGAATTTTTAAACAAGAAACATGAGTAATTAATTCTTTATCTGTTAATTCTTTATTTGGAATTAGTAATTGTTTTTTTCTGTTTAATACACACGATACGGTCTTAGGTATAATCCTCCTCCTTTTTTTATCATTGACTATATTGTTTGTTTCTTTTTATTTTTACCTGCGGTGGATCGTCGTTTTCTTCTTATATTTCCTCCACGTTTCTTTGCAGGTTTTCTTCTCCTTTTTCCACCTCCTTTCTTCTTTCCACCTCCAAACATCGTTTTACCCTTCATTGCTGCTGATACCGCTAAAGCTGCTGCTTTTTCACCGATACTAGCGTCACTGGATGTTACTCTTTGCCAAGCTTTTTCAGCAAGTGCTCTATCCGCTATTGATCTATTTTTAGTATCTGCAAACTTTGAATATGCTATATCGTGTTGTTTGCAGGCTTGATCAAGTTTATTTATTCCAAGATCTCCTCTAGCGAGTCTTTTTTTCAATTTTGTTCCAGGACCACAATATTGATAACCTCCTGGTAAATGTAGTTCTACAGGTAATAAATCGATAGCTTTATTAACTACAGCTCCAACCGGCTTAGTAATAAGAGAAAGTGCTGTTGATGCTATTCCTCTTCCTCTCTTTATAACGTGTCGATTATGACTGATGCGTTGAACTTTCAACATGGTCTTTTATAGTGAAAGGAAATGTCGATACTTGTTTATTTTATAAATGCTTTATAATGAATGATGCACTTATCCTTTGACATTGTTTATTTATAAGTATGTTTGTTTATGGGTAAAACATTTTTTTCCAGTTTTGTGGAAGGATTGTATCTTCTTCATCATCATCATCTTTAGAAGTTCTTAAAGTATCAGTTTCCTTATTTAAAAAATATTTTTCCATAACATTCTTTTTAACCCAATTTAATTTTTGATCAGATTTTATGGGCTTTATTGTGTTATAAATATCATATAATACTACACTTAAGAGTCTTACAATGTAATTTACATTAACAGCATCAGTAAAATTAATAGGGTCTTTTAAGCTAGTCAATCGCAAGTCTTCACAAAAAAAAGACTGCTTATTAAAATCTTTTCTTAGAAAAAGATTATAGTATATGTGTCCCTTCTGATGCATTTGTGCTACTGTAACTACATCATTGTCTCTTATTCCTTCTGCAACATTGACTAGTGGTTTCCCTTTGCAATCAAACTGTTGACTACCGTCTTCATATACTTTTAATACAGGAACTTGTCCAATTGTTGCAACATCAATTTCATCCGACCCTTTTTTAACATTAGTAATTATTTTTGCATCCGCATTCCATTTGTTATCTTTTAATTTCATTATTTGACTTATTGTAGCTGCATGTGATTTTGCAGTTCCTTCCTTAACGTTAGTTAACACTTTATTTTTGCAATCAATTGTATTAATATCATGCGTAATACAATGATCTGTAAGATATTGAAGGTTTACAGCATCTTTCATATCTTTAGGGTCTCCAATATCATGTATTACAAAGTTGTAAAAGGAAAATTTATCTGTTTTTCAGGGATGACTGAATGTAAATACTTTTTTGTAACTGAATCTTGATCATTAATAGGATCTGCTATATTGGCTATTCTAAGATCTTTTGCATCGTATACTTTATTATTACTCCTAGGATCATATCGTAAGGTTTGGTTTATGTACCACATTAAATATTCTTTATTTACCGAATCATTCTTATCTATTGGTTTTGGAAGATTTACAATTCTATAAAAATTAGCGTTATACACTTCATTTTGAAGCTTTAAGCTAGGTAATGTTTCACTTCTTAAAGTTTTAAAATTTACCGCATCATTATCATCTTTTGGATCATTTACAAACTTTAACCGTTTGTTATTTATATCATAATCTCCATCGGATGTTAGTGGTAAACCACCTCTTTTTCCATAAGATCCTGATTTGCTTCCAGTTTCGGAATACCGTCCAAACTTATCCACACTCATGGTTATACTGAATATTTAATCAGTTATACTTGTATTATATATACTCATATTTTTTTTATGCAATTACTCCTCGATTTCGCAGTTCGCCGACCAAAGCTACCCATTCATTTTCTAAACCACTATGTCCGGCTTGTTTAGCTTCATATATCAACTTCATTCTGTCAACCAATTTGTTTATATCGTTGAAGTATATTATATTAGTATCATACAAGTTTTTTAATAATCCTTTTCCTGATAAACTTGATTGATTTGTTTTTCTTCTTTTATGTAAAATATTTATTTCAGCAGAAGATAATGATTTTCTTTTTATGGGTTCCCTTCTTTTTGGTGGGAAAAGTTTAGCAATAATAGTTTTATATTTTTCTGATGCATTTCTATGAACATTGAAATTTTTAGAATAATTTTTCTTATGCGCATTTGTATCCTCCAATATTTGTTTAAAAATGTTTAAATCCTTTTTAGTATATTTATTAGGTTTCGGCTTAAAAATAAGTTCAAACAATCCTTTTGTACCCTTGTATTGTTTATTATTTATAATAATATTGTCATGTTCGTCTACATTAAGTTTGCTATCTCCAATCATTAGCCCATTTTCTTCTATTCTAGCACCAAAAGTATGATATTTTCGAGTTGGTTGTGCAGAATGTAACATTTTTAATACAAATTGTCTTGCAAGCGGCCCTTTATACGCAATATCCGAGCCCAATTTGCTCAAGTTGGATGGATTAATAGGCTCTTCTTCTTCTTGTTGTTCTTCGCTTGTAGAAAGACCTTCTTTTTCTGTTAAAACATCCGTTTCTTCACCTAGTTCGCTTTCTTCTTCAGTTGTTTCTCCTTGTTGTGTAAAACTTATATCACTTTCATATTCTTCTTTTTGTTCAAATTTTGAAATGGGTAAAATAGCCTCTCCGGAAAAATTAAATGTTGAATGTTTAACATTTTGTCCTAATTGTTTTAATGGCTCAGTAATAGGTTTAAATGTTGATTCCAGAAATTTCTCTCTTTCACTTATTCCTAATCTTAACGCTCTGTTTTTATGTCTAATAGAATCACTAAGTGATTTTATTTCTTTTAATAGCTTTTCCTGATTAACCATGTTTACACCATGAAGACTTGTACGATAATGTTGTTAATTAATGTATTAAAACAAATTTTTCAAAACCTATGCTGTAACGACCATCTGTTATAGCTTTATCTTTCATAATTACCAAAAATCCATATTTTTCCGCCCAAGCTTTTCCACAAAGCTCTTTGAATTTATCAAATGACATATCAGCATTTACATGATCGTTGTATATATGTTTTAGGTTTGTATCGTCTTGTTTAAATAAAACTAAAATATTTGCATTGTCTCTAATTAGTTGTTTTGGAATTTTGCTATATGTTTGTCCGATATATATGCTATCAATATTATTATGTCTTCCCATGGCAAAATAGTTTCTAATAGTATCATGATTTTCACTAGATACATCATCAAATACAAATACAGAATACGGCTTAGCCTGGTCTGGTTGCATAACACTGTCACTAGCATTAAATCTGTAATAGTTAACATCGGGCACATCAGTCAGGATCTTTTCCAACAATTGATACTTTGGTTGATGTAAGGACTTTGAAAAAATATATAGGTTATTAAATCGCAATCCTTTTGTGTTTGTAATTAAGTTAAACACAACGTTAGTTTTGCCACAGTTTGAAGGACCGCTGACTATACATCGTACAGTGTTTGGAAATAAACTGCCGTGTTTACCATTGTTGATTTTAACGTTATCTACGGTTAAATCATCAATGTTATTAATATTAAATTTATCTTTATGGTGAACAATCTCCATCTTATTCAAAGGCAGAAGAGTAAATAAGTTGATTTAAAACTAAATCAAATCTTTTATAGGTATCCACGAGTCTTCAGTTTTATCAAACCCCAACCAACGTACTTTAACTTGGTCTTTTTTCCTTTGCAACACCTTTTCAACAAGATAAACATCGCCTACTGTTGACTTTAACAATTCATGTCCGTAAAAACCGCCTTGTAACAAATTTCCTTTGTTATCTTTTAAAATATAAGTTTCCGGTACAGTAGGTTGTACTTTATACACTGTAAAAACTTCGTTTGTCCAATTGGGCAGGTATTTTTTAGTAAACACTCCTTTGTATTTACTAATTCGAACTTTATCATTTACATTAAATTTTCTTGGTTTTCTTTGTTCCGCTTTTGGCTGTGTATTCTTTTTAATTCGTTGTAAAACTAGTTTAGCGTTTTTCTTATTCACTTTGTTAGGTGCCATACCGATAGTTCTATGAAACTTGTTGTTGTAATCGCTTATTAATTTTGGTAAGATATCAACCCATACGTAAGAACCTCTTTTCGAAAACATTTTATACATTGCACCTTTTAAGGTTCTATTAAATCTTTCAATTATAGCTGCCTTTTTCTCAGAATTTGTGGAATAATGATTTATGTTATATTTTTTCATTAACAAGGCAAAATGTTTATTAAAAAATTCTTTCCCATCATCAGTTTGTAAATGTTTAATTTTATTTTTATCTCTTTTTATAGCTACTTCCATAGCTTTTGTTATGCTGTTACCAGTTTTGTCTTTTAATGGCAAAGCATCTGCAACTTTAGTAAAACAATTAATAATCGTAAGTATGTATTTAAATCCTTTATTTATTTTACTATGCGGTTGCATTTCAATTAAATCTGCTTGATATAAATCATTTATTCCTTTTACAACAGTATTTCGTCGTGGAAACTTTATTCTTGCAGGTTTATGAAGTTCATTAACAATCTTTTCCTTTAAGTCTGTCATGATGATTTTACTAACAAAGTCAAGTTAGTATTGAGTGTTTCTTTTTCTGCATCCGCTTTTATAGTTCAAGGTCATTTCAACATATTTTAAAAAAAGGGGAAATCACAGCGAGCATGCTGTGATTTCCCCTTTTTTTCTTTTTTATTTTTTAATTTTTTTTCTTTTTTTTCTTTTTTTCTTTTTCTTTTTACTCATTGATAGGATTGAGAGAGTAGTGGCCAAATGGTAGAGTGTGAATTTTGTCTGGAAGAATGTGTCGTTTGTCATCATTGGAGCAGAGTGCTTTTTTCACTTCTGTTACGCTGTACAGTTGATGGTTGAAACTTCTGATGGTGTTGAATTTTGCAGTTATAGTCGTTTCTTCAAATAAGCATTGCTTGTAGTGTTCAAAATTTACATTCTTCTTAAGATACAAACTTTTTACTCCCTTAGCTTTTTTAATAATATTGTTTTCTTCTTTATGCAATTGTAGTGAATACAATTTTGACATTAGTGCAATAAGTTCTTTCAGTAAAATTCCATTTGCTTCGTCTTTAAATTTTCCAAGTTTCTTTTTGTTCCGATCATTGTCATAATTTAAATGATCTTTTGGATAGTCACTAAAATCAAATTCATTTTTGTGAACAAATGTTCGAAGATCCAAATACATATCTTCAGTAAGAATCCAGTAGATGAAAGCGTCCGTGTCCATGTAGGCGATTCCGATGTTATCTCTACCGTAGAAGGCGACCATTTTGTTGTAGTGGAAATCGTACATGTGGGTTTTGGAAATATCCAAGATTGACATTCCAACGTACAACGGACGATCCATTTTCACGTTTGTCTTCTTCATAGATACTGCCACAAGGTTTTCATTGATGATAACGGATGTTTCAAAGTTTGGTTTTTGTACAAGTTTTTCTAGTTTTATAGGATCTGTAATTAATTTAACATTTTTGTGTTTTCTTTTATTTTCCAATGTTTTTCCAAATATCGCATTATTCATTAATTTAAAAAAGTCCTTTTGAAATGTTGATGTTGCAGCTGCTCTTCTTCTGGTGTTTGAATCAATGTACGGTTTTAACCAGCAAGATTGGGAAAATTTTAAAACTCTATGAATTTTGGTTATACGTAAACCCAATTGGAGTGCTTGTTGAACAACCCAAAAGTGAGCTACGTATCTTTGTTTATTTTCAAGAGTCATCATTAATTTTGGATGTTTGCCAATTGGTGAAACTTCTGTTTTTGCAAGGAGCGGAAGATCGTAATGAAAATCATGCAAGTGTTCTGGATATTCAAAGTCACAGTCCAATATGTATCCGGTGTCTCCGTCTTTTGAAATTTGCGAAATATCACCAATAGAGTCTGGATTAACCCATTCAAAGTTTCCAAAAGGAAGTGGATTAGACATGTATATACATACATGCATTAGACATGCATTGTTCGTCGCCGAACAAGAGCATGTATATATTGTACTGGATCATAGTTAATTGTTACAACATGTGTTAACGGTGTTTCTTCGCCTATTGCTACTGGTACTTCCAAAATATTTTCTTCATCACTTGTAGCATCAGACGTAGCATCGGATGTAGCATCGGATGTAGCATCAGATGTATCTTCTACTGGAATCAAACTATTTTCAAAAATACTTTCGTCATCCGTTAAGTCTTCTGGTTCAACTATTTTATATATATTTTTCACAAATTGTACATCCAAAAGGAAAATTGTTGTCTGTTGGAGGCATTATGAAAGAAACTTGATATTGTAAAATAAATGTTGAAGCAAATGTTTGAAAATTTTTCTAAGTCCAAAAGTATTAATTATTAGGAAGTTTTACAAGTCCAATGTAAAGTAAAAATAAAGAAAGAAGTGTTGTTGCCTGTTTAAACAGTTGCAAAAGAATGATAGGTTTGAAAATTTTTCAAAGTCCTAAAATATTAAATATTGAGAAGTTTTAACACTTAAAATATTTACAAATCCAATGTAAAGTAAAGAAAGAAATGTTGTTGCCTGTTGGAACAATGGCAAAAGAATGATGGAAACCAAACCCGCAGTAAGGGTCCTGTGGTTTGGGAGGGGGTAAGCGAGGAGGGGGGATGACCTCAAGCCGAGTTGGGGTCCGGGATCTGCGCGTGTGGTTCGGCATCAGTTGCTCGCTAGACAGTGAGGTGGTAACATGTTCAGAAGGCGCCCTGAACATTTTATCATTTTTGCTGTTTGGTGAAAATATCTTGGTGTTATTTGTATAATAACATCTTGACGTAGGACTGATTAATTTTAAGGCATGGTAGTTGTTTGTGCTTGTAGATACCCTAGGGTTTGTAGTTTGTTTTTAATTTGCTGGTTTGGTAGTTAGTATTATTTTAAAATTTTTCTTTTACTTACAATATATTTCTGCCTGGAATGTTTAAATTTAAAGTAAAATTTTTGTTTTTAGGAATGTTATATGATATGTTTTTAATACCTTTCTATTCCAATTTCCTTTTTCCAACAAGCTTGTTGAGGGCATTCCCTCTCTTGTCTTGTACTCCTTTTTAGTTAGGGACACCTTTCAATTCCAATTTCCTTTCCTTTTTTCCTTCCATCTTTTGCATGGTAAAACCAATAATGGTAAAACCGGCTACCGCTTTTGTAGTGATTACGCTCACCAAAGCGGGTCACTTACAACCTCTATACGTGCTGGATGGGTAGTTCGCCTACCTCCGGAGTTTCGCTAGACCTCAGTTGTTCTGCGTCGCTAATGGCGAGACACTGGCTCCTTTAGTGTTAGGAAATAAAAAACATATTTGTATAACATTTTTTCCTAAATTTAATTAAGCAACTTGCTATTTCAAAATAACATTTTTGTTTTAGCTTAGCGTTGTGCGCTTATGGTGAGGTGTGTGAGTTCGCTTACGTGATGATCACACTGTAATCATGATGTGCAGCGCTGGGCTGTCTAGCTATTTTTTTAACTAAATTTTATTTCTTTATTTTTTTATTTTTATTAATTCTTAAACTCTAGGCAGATTGTATTGTAAATTAGCTTTTCTTCTTTTAGGTTTCCGGGGGTGTACGGTTCTGTAAAACCGTACACCCCCATTTTCTTTTTAGTTATCGAATGACCTTGACCTACTTATTTTCAAGGTCAACAAAAAGACTTAGCGAAAATTTCTAAGTCTCAAGGTCATTTATATATATAGGTAGATTTAGCTTTTCTTCTATTAGGTTTCTGAGAAGTACGGTTCTGTAAAACCGTACACCTCCATTTTCTTTTTAATTATTGAATGACCTTGACCTATTTATTTTCAAGGTCAATAGCAGTTAGCGAAAATTTATAAGTGTAAAAAGTAGGTCAAGGTCACCAAAAAACACCCTATGAACGGGGGAATAGACCGCTAAGTAATTCTTTTAGAATTACAAAGTGGTCTATTCCCCCGCTCCTATTTTTTTTTTATTTCATTTTTACACTAACCTCTCAGTTTTAACAAAAGGAGGTATTTGTTGTGCGCACTGCATAATGTTTGATTTACACAACACATCTTTTACCCTTTTTTAATAATATACGAACATTGTTCTTTTTAGGACTAGATTGTAAAAAGTAAAAAGTCATTTTGTTATCCCGCTTTTATAAGAAATTAACCCTCCATTGTAAATTTTGAAAATAGGTCAAGGTCATTCAAAAATACCCTATGAGCGGGGGAATAGACCGCTAAGTAATTCTCTTGGAATTACAAAGTGGTCTATTCCCCCGCTCCATTTTTTTGTCTTGTGTTTAATTTGACCATTTAACTTTATCAGATGGAGATTTTCTTACTAAATAATAATGAACATTACTGATATTTGGAATTTGAAGATTTACTGGTAATTTGAGCAAGTAGAGTTCATCACAACATCTAAGAACAACATCCCTGTTACTGATCTTTTTTACAAAAACATATTTGTGGTTTAATTTCAATCTGTTGATTTTAATTCTTTTATAGTTTTCAATTTTTTCTGGCAATTCACTTTTGGAAGGTTCAATTTTGACTTTTTTAGAAGGTTGAATTTTGACTTTTTCGGAAGGTTCACGTTTGTTATGCAAATTACACAATTTTTCACCTACACTACACAACTTCACACACCTTTCACCTTTGTTCGCTCCTTTTTTTAAAATATGAGCACATTGTTCTTTCTTAAAACAGGATTTTCTTAATTTTTTGAACATTTAACTTTATCAGATGGAGATTTTCTTACTAAATAATAATGAACATTACTGATATTTGGAATTTGAAGATTTACTGGTAATTTGAGCAAGTAGAGTTCATCACAACATCTAAGAACAACATCCCTGTTACTGATCTTTTTTACAAAAACATATTTGTGGTTTAATTTCAATCTGTTGATTTTAATTCTTTTATAGTTTTCAATTTTTTCTGGCAATTCACTTTTGGAAGGTTCAATTTTGACTTTTTTAGAAGGTTGAATTTTGACTTTTTCGGAAGGTTCACGTTTGTTATGCAAATTACACAATTTTTCACCTACACTACACAACTTCACACACCTTTCACCTTTGTTCGCTCCTTTTTTTAAAATATGAGCACATTGTTCTTTCTTAAAACAGGATTTTCTTAATTTTTGAAGTTTTTGAAGTTTTTCAGAAATTTTCTTAGGAGATTTTTTTGGTGAAGATTTTTTTGGAGAAGGAGATTTTTTCGGTGAAGATTTTTTTGGAGAAGGAGATTTTTGTTTCACAATAGAAACAACAGATGATGATGATGATGTTCTTGATGACGAGGAAGAAGACCTGGACGAAGACGAAGTGCCTGCCATAGCGCTGGATCCGAAGAAAGTAAAGATTACTCTGTTTACCCTGCCTTTATAACAGCTCCCCACCCATTTACCCCCTCTACTTTTCGACGTCAAAAAAATATTCATCCAAGCTTTCTAACACTGGCAAGGAAACAGTTTCAAAAGGTTGATACAAAATTTCATAAATGTCTTGGTTTAAATTTTGCGAAGTTTGAAGATATTCTTCTATTTCCTGTACAAATTTCTGTTCGAATTGTTGGAATTCTTCTATATCCTGTAAAAATGTCTGTTCGGATTGTTCAAATTCTTGTTGTTCTAAGTTAAATGTTGGTGATTTCAAGTCTTCTTCCAATTTTTTAATGTAATCTATTGCATTTTGAAATATAGATTGTCTGTTAATTTTTTTTGTTTTTGACTTTCCGGTACAACTAATTTTAATTTTTCAAAAGCTTTTTTTAATCTGTGTTGTCTTCTTTGTTCCCTTCGGTTTCTACTTAATCTTTGATCAATCAGGTATTTTTGGAAAGATTCAATAACGTTTTGTTGATTCAAAATGTAGCAAACTATTAATTCTATCCGCTCAATATATAGTGGAAACCCGGGGGAGGGGGAATCACCTTCGCCATCAAGGTGATTGGTACGTATTTAAAGCTTTGAGGTTTGCATAGCCAGACCATAACTATGAGCTCCTTGTACGAGTTGTGTTTGCAGCGTATCTGCTCAGACAACCCTATGCTTCGGCAAATTAGGGAGGTGTCAGAGCCGCTGCCGCAAATCTTGCAAGGCGAGCTCATTTATGAGCACAAAAAAACGGTGTGTTTCTAAAACTAAAATTTGGTGGGAAATGCCAAATGCTGGCAAAAAAATATGCGGCCTATGTCACATGGTACGTTTTCATTAACTGAATTGTTTTTTCTATTTACAATATATTATTTTATTAATTTTCTTTAAATTAATATTTTTTAGCGGCTTCCTGGTGCGAATCCGGATCAAGAACTGTACAGATACCTGAAACATGCATCTGAAAATGTAGGATACAAATTGAAGACGCCAATAACGCAAGAATATTGTCATCTTTGTGGTTGGTTTCCTCTGGAGCAATATGATATTAAATGTATGTGTTTATAAACACATATCAATAGAAGAAATTAAATAGGAGCGGGGAACAGAGCAGCTTGTGGTTTAACCACTTACTGCTCTGTTCCCCGTTCATAGGGTATGTTCAGATGACCTTGACCTAGTTATTTTGAAGGTTTATTGTAACTTAACAAAAATTTTCTAAGTCCATAACGAGGTCAAGGTCATTTAAATCTTAGCGGAAGAATGAAAAGAATAGCTACCAACATGCATTGTTGGTATCTATTCTTTTCTTTCCTCCTAGAAAACCCCCTTAGTCCGTGTCAACTTTGATGTAAAGTTTTGTACAAAATTGTACATAATAAAGGACCCATGATTCAAGTCCTTCGTAATCCATAGAATCCGAAGTGCAACAGATTTTTGTACCGTCTGCTTTAACAGCTTCAAGTACTCCACTGATGCAATTCAGATTGCTATGATAAGTTTTTATGTACCATAGTACTCTTTTGGCTTCAACAAAGTTGTGCACAGCACCAAAGATCATGAGGGATTCCACGGCAAATATAACCACAAGACTGCAGCACACCTTATATATACTGTCGGTCCAAGGCGGCGGCCTCCTATGGCGACCTGGTTAACCCAATGGAGGGCGTTGTCCTTTGCCATCAAGGTGATTGGTACGTATTTAAGGCTGTGAGGTGAGCATAGTCAGCCCATAACAATGAGCTCCTTGTACGAGTTATGTTTGCAGCGGATCTGCTCAGACAACCCTATGCTTCGGCAAATTAGGGAGGTGTCAGAGCCGCTGCCGCAAATCTTGCAAAGCGAGCTCATTACTGAGCACAAGAAACGTTGTATATTTAAAACCAAAATTTGGTTTCAATTGGCAGATGGCGAGAAAATATGTGCCCTATGTGACTGGGTACGTTTTCATTAACAGTATTGTTCTTTTCTATTTACAATATATTATTTTATTAAATATCATTAAACTATTTTTTTTTTAGGCTCTTCCTTCAGCCGAAGAGGGAGAACCGTTGCATAGGCAAATGATATACCGATTTGGAATCATAGGATACAAACTGGAAACACCAAGACCACAAGAATTGTGCCAGCTGTGTGGATTCTTCCCATTTGCTAAATATGAAGTTAAATGTATGTGTTTATAAACATATATTATATGTTTATAAAGACATATCAATAAAAGAAATTAAATAGGGACGGGGAACAGAGCAGTTTGTGGTTTAACCACTTACTGCTCTGTTCCCCGTTCATAGGGTATCTTCAGATGACCTTGACCCACTTTTTAAGAACTCTATGGTGGGGGGAAATGCATATATATAAACCGTGGATTAAGTAAAAGACAACATTTCCCTCATCAGCATGGAAACTTTCCGGATGTCTTACAATGTTCATTGCACTCCTGTACAACATGTTCATTTTATGTTAAATTTAATCCATTTTCTTCAAAATGTAAATTTTTTTGCAATTTCTGTTACTGGAGAAAGATGGGTAAATTTAACATTAGAAACTGTCATGGTTACAATCAACCCTTTAATAGATCCTAATTGGTTTTCAACAGTGGAATCATATATTGATACTATGGCTTTCGAACAAGGATATCATTATCTTTGGGTTGATGTTAGTTACATCAACTTTCAAAACGAAACAGATGATGATGATGGATATGATTCTGCCACATAAAAAATAGACATTAACGGAACTTCTTTCCCTGCCTTTTAGGAAAAAAGAGAGGAACAGTGTTAATTAATAACACTGTTCCTCTCTTTTTTCCGCTTAAAGTTAAATGACCTTGACCTAATTTTTATAGTTAAGAAATATACGAAGTAAAAAATAATAGAAAATGTACATTTTTTTAAAGTTTTTGCGTTATAACTTTTACACCGTTGGTTATATCGAAAAATGTTACTGGACCTTTTTTGTTTGTCTTTTAATTCCGCTTAATTTGACTACCCGCACGATGGATTTGGAGCATTTTTGTTATATCCACTGCCATCGTGTACGGCGACGCAGTTCTAAAGTTGAACGGCGACGAAATCAAGTAACCGGTTTTGCCGGAGGGGGGGGGGGGTTTCCGCGGGGGGGGTGGGGGGAGGGGGGGGAGGGGGGAGGGGGGAGGGTGGGTAGGGGGTGGAGGGGGGGAGGGGGGGTTTCGCGGGGGGGAGGGGGGGAGGGGGGAGGGGGGAGGGGGGGTTTCGCGGGGGGGGGGATATAACAAAAAATGCTCCAAATCTATCGTGCGGGTAGTCAAATTAAGCGGAATTAAAAGACAAACAAAAAAGGTCCAGTAACATTTTTTGATTAAACCAACGGTATAAAAGTTATGACGCAAAAACTCAAAAATATTAATAACCAACGCGAAAACTAAACTCACCATCAACAGAAATTAAAACATTTACAAAAACCCAAATGTTAAAAATAATAATTATTTAATAAAAGATACAACACAAAACTAAAATCTTAGGTTATTTAAAACTTTAACAAAATATTTAAGTCTCAAAAGTAGAGTTTTAAAATCAATCAATATATAAGTCAAACAAGTAAGTCTTTTGAAATTAAAATATCTAAGTCTAAAAAATAGGTCATTTAAAATAATACTAAGTCCGAAAGTAGAACAATCATAACTAGGTCAAGGTCATTTAAAAATTATAAAAAAAGGGGGTGGGGAAGCGTGGGGTCCCTACCTTATTCTACTACTTTATTTCTATACTACTTTATTATAACTTATGCTACCCCTTAAATGCTATCATGCATGCGGTTACGGTGTGATCATCACGTAAGCGAACTCACACACCTCACCACCCTATCATATCTTAACCCCTACCTAACGTTCCCCCTATTCTATCTTATACTATGTAATATTACAGTTACGGTGTGATCATCACGTAAGCGAACTCACACACCTCCCTATAATATTACACCTAACTTAATATTACAGTTACGGTGTGATCATCACGTAAGCGAACTCACACACCTCACCGTAATATTAACCCTGACAATTAAACCACGCAGGATATGGAAAGGTAGGTGGATTGCCATTGCGACCGACTATTATAGGAGGGCGCCTCTTTCACAATAGCCGAACGCAGTGTGTGCTTGACATAAGCCATCCCACACACCATGGCGAACATTACGTTACAGCATAACCCTCCACGTAAGCGGACCAGTTACACCTTCACCGTAATGCCAAAGAGAAACGTTGCGCGCTTGCTTATATCAGCGAGCTCGAGACTCGACCTCGCTAGCGAGCCTTGACTAGTAGGTCAACGTGTCGCTCTGCCGGGGCCGGTAGCCTTGGCCGGGTCGCTAGCCACCGCTCTCACAACTTCGTCTGGCCTACTTGGACCTGGTCGCTAGCCTCAGCTTTCACTACCTTGACTACAAGGTTGTTGTGTCTGCTGCCTATAAGAACCCCATTCGCCCGCCTTGTGTTATTCTGCCACTCGCCACCATCGCTGTTACTATCCATTCCCACGTTTTTTAACCATTTTTCCTATTTCATTATATTATCCATTTTATTATTCTTTTTATATCAACATGAACTCCTCTGCATCTTCTTCATCTACCCCCATTCTCCTGAGTCTGCTGCAGAAACCTCTGCAGCAGAAACCAACTACAATTCCGGTATCTATTGACCTTTCTTCTATTTCGACTGATTTTCTTCAAAAAAAACAAACTTCTCCCGTCCTCTCCTCCTCCATTAACGAAATAATAGCTGATGCTCTTAATGAAGATCAACCCCAATTATTTCAGAATCCCACACCAGTTACAGAAACATCAACGCCGCAAATTGAAGAGATTCCGATCGCTCCAATTTGTGACGACATTTTAACTGAAGACTGGATGGAGTTGTGCGGACTGCACCCTTCTTCTACCCCCCAACAAATTCAACCCGCACCAATCAAAGAAACCCCCACCCCCCAAACAATTCATCCCGCACCAGTAAAGAACATTAGACTGAAACAGTTCAAGAAAAACCAAAAATATACAATCTACAAAATTGAAGAAAACAAAATTTATGTTTACAATGAGGAGAGGACGAAAATTTATGTACTTACTACACCAAAAACAAAAAGAATCAACATCCCATTAAATCCAAAATTCCTGATTGTAACAGCGCAGGGTGAACGATTAAAAATAAACATCACAAATTAAACCCTTTTCTTCCTTCCCCTCCACATACAAAGTCCACCCTGGTGGCAAAATCGGCCCTTCTAAGGGCCACCTAAGACTTTCAAATTTAGGCTTAAGTTAGGGCCTCAACCCTTGGTGACTACAAGCGGTTCATATACCTCTAAGTCCCAAAGGTTGAGTCAATAGCGGGGGGCTTTCGCTAAAGCCTCAACCCTTGGTGACTAACAAGTGGTCTGTGTACCACTAAGTCACAAAGGGTTGGACGCTAAAGCCTCAACCCTTGGTGACTAACAAGCGGTTCACATAACTCTAAGTCCCAAAGGTTGAGTCAATAGCGGGGAGCTTTCGCTAAAGCCTTAACCTTTGGTGACTAACAAGAGGTCCGTGTACCTCTAAGTCCCATAGGGGCTTTCGCAAACCACCCCTTGTTAGTCACCAAGGGTTGAGGCTTAAACTTAAGCCTAAATTTGAAAGTCTTAGGTCGGCCCTTAGAAGGGCCTTTTTTTTGCCACCAGGGTGGACTTTGGAGGTGGGAAAAGGTTTTACTCGGTAATATTTATGTTTAACTTGGCACCTTTTTTATTTATTATCAAGTGTCGAGGGTTAAGGGGAATAGGAATTTTTTTGGGAATGTCAATGACATAAATTTTGGTTTTTTCAGAATTAAAAATGAAAATAGAAGAAGATAAATGTCTTAGGATTTCATATTTTCGGTTAAGTTTCAGTTTTTTTAGATGAAATTTTTGCTGGGGTACGTTTGAAGATACAGGTGATAGAGGTGGTTTGGTGCGAATTTTGGGTGGTTCGGTGCGAATTTTGGTGCCGGTAAGAATGTTTTTCCAAACTTGCTGAAAAGGTTTTCGAGCAATAGTGGTTGTAACATCATACCAATCACGATTGTTGTTCGATTGAATAATTCGTACCCCAAGCAGTTGAAGATAGGAAAACCAGTTATACCAAATCTCGGTATACTCGGAGCGGTTCATTGTGAAATTAAAGTAGGTGTAGTTAGGACGGTGGCAAAGGAAAGAATAACTTGTCGAGTGTAGAGTGTAGAGTGTGTTAAGCAATCAAGGACAGGTGTGCCGGGTGATGCAACAAGGACGACGACCTGTATTCGCCGGCCGGCCGCAAGCGAAAGTGCGGCGCAAGGTCAACCAGTTGTATTGCTAACTGGTCGGCAACAAGCGAAAGCATGCGAGGTCAAACCCGGCCCACTCGGTCTCGTTTATCTTTTAAAACTCGCATGATAGGGTTTGCAAACATATTAATTCAAATATGTTGTAAAAATTTTCTTACGATATTTTGTTACAAATCTTTTTAAGGCAAATGTTAAGAAACCATGTTTCTATTTTAATCGCAACTACAGTTTCGATTTCTTTAACTAAATATTATAACTAAGTATTAAGGTAATATAATAAAGTAGCATCTTTAAAAATATTGTAACTTGTACAAAGTTAAATAAGTATTTTAAGCCAAATATTAAAAACAATTGTTTAGTACTGAGATGTTCACCCTACAATCCCTACGTTAGAACTAACACTACAAATCCAAAAATTGCGAGGAGTCTCTCATGGTGGTGGGGGGAGGGCAGATGTTCCGAGCTGCACATGTCAAGGGAGGTTGCAGCGCCACTACTGACACATCAGTTTGCAAGTAGAACTGGCAGAGTAAACATCTAAATAAACATGAGTTCTGTTTTATATGTTTCTTTTATTAAAGATGGACTTTGCATTGAAACGCAAAGTTTTCCTATTGATGCAGATCCTATACAACAAATTTTAGTACATCCTCCAGAAAGTTATGATTCCATCTACATTTCAGTGCAAGAAACAAACGACCCCCCACCACCAACAACTCCTGATGCACAGTAGGACACGGCTACCACACGTCATTAAAGCTTCAGCTCTTTACCCGAGCACACAGGGACTCTGAGCTTCAAGATAATACTGTTTCTTCTACATCTACACCAACTTCCGAACAATTACCTACTACAAATGAAACTACTACAAGTCTACAAGTAAATGAAATTTCATCAACTGTTAGTTCTGATGCGCAAGCAATAATGTTATCATTAATTGGTTTCGACTAAAAATTCAACAATGGAAGAAGAAAGAAATTCGCTACTTTACAACTTGGTTTTTGTGAACACGTCGAAATTTATTATTTGCCTACTTTCATTTTTATGTGGTTACAATTTTGGTTACCTTGTTCAGGAAATGCTAACAGATAAAAAGGAAGAACATTCGCTATATTTTAAAGTTTATGTTTATGTAATTGCATCTTTATTTGGATACTTTGTAGCAGGATATTTTCTTGTTAATTTGTCAATTCCATTTTTTACATGGTATTTTAACAGACGTGAAAATCTACAAAACAACAGTTTGTAAAAAGAAACAAAAATTATCTTGCATTTTCGGGTTTTCCGAAAATGCAAGATCTTTTTTAAAAACATCCCCAAAAGACCTTGACACACTTCCGGACATTTAAAATTTAAATACCCAGCACAGCAGGGCATTTAAACTTTAAATACCCACCAACAACACGTCACAGCTGATGACGTCACTTCCGGTCACGTGACCGGAAGTAGCTGTCAAAAAATTGACTGCCTGTCAAAGTTTGATTGGGCCAGCAGCCCCAAGTTCCCACTACTTCCCCTCATACTCTAGTTCTTACAACACATTTTACAAAGTCTCCTCTTAATTGTTTGATTTAGTATTTATTGGATCCGAACTAAACTATCTTCTAATAGTTGTATATACCTTATATTAATTTTACAAGAATTTCCTCCTACTCTAGATTTTATAATACATTTTACAAGAGTCTCCTCAAACTCTACACTTTATAGTACATTTTTAAAGATTCCCCTCTTACTCTAGTTCTTAAAATTTTATAGGAATAGTTTAGTTTAGTATTTATTGGATCCGAACTAGACTATCTTGTAATAGTTGTATATACGTTATATTAATTTTACAAGAGTATCCTCCTACTCTAGATTTTATCATACATTTTACAAACGTGTCCTCCAACTCTACACTTTAAAGTACAATTTTAAAGATTCCCCTCTTACTCTAGTTCTTACAACACATTTTATAGGAGTCTCCTCCTAATTATTAAGTTTAGTAATTATTGGATACGAACTAGACTATCTTGTAATAGTTGTATATACCTTATATTAATTTTAAAAGAGCCTCCTCCTACTCTAGGTTTTATAATGGATTTTACAAGAGTCTCATCCTACTCTATAGTTTATAGTAGATTTTTAAAAATTCCCCTCTTACTCTAGTTCTTACAACACATTTTATAGGAATTGTTTTGTTTAATATTTATTGGATCCGAACTAGTCTACCTTGTAATAGTTGTATATACCTTATATTAATTTTACAAGAGTCTCCTCCTACCTTACACTTTAAAGTACATTTTTAAAGATTCCCCTCTTACTCTAGTTCTTACAACACATTTTATAGGAGTCTCCTCCTAATTATTTAGTTTAGTATATATTGGATACGAACTAAACTATCTTGTAATAGTTGCATATACCTTATACTAATTTTACAAGGGTCTCCTCCTAGTCTAGGTTTTATAATACATTTTTCAAAAGTCTCCTCCTACGCTACACTTTATAGTACATTTTTAAATATTCCCTCCATTACTATAGTTCTTACAACACATTTTATAGGATTTGTTTTGTTTAGTATTTATGGGATCCGAACTAGACCATCTTGTAATAGTTGTATATACCTTATATTAATTTTACAAGAGTCTCCTCCTTCTCTAAATTTTATAATCCATTTTACAAAAGTCTCCTCCAACTCTACTCTTTATAGTAAATTTTTAAATATTCCCCTATTACTCTAGTTCTTACAACACATTTTATAGGAGTCTCCTCCTAATTATTTAGTTAAAAATTGATTGGATACGAACTAGACTATCTTGTAATAGTTGTATATACCTTATATTAATTTTACAAGAGTCTCATCGTACTTTACACTTTATAATACATTATTAAAGTTTCCCTCCATTACTCTAGTTCTTAAAACAAATTTTATAGGATTTGTTTAGTTTAGTATTTATTGGATCCGAACTAGACCATCATGCAATAGTTGTATTTACCCTATATTAATTTTACAAGTGTCTCCTCCTACTCTAGACTCTATAGTACATTTTTAAAGACTCCCCTCTTAATCTAGTTCTTACAACACATTTTACAAGAGTCTCCTCTATTTTTTAATTTAGTATTTATTGGATCCGATCTAGACTATCTTGTAATAGTTGTATATACCTTATATTAATTTTAAAAGAGTCTCCTTTTACTCTAGATTTTATAATACATTTTACAAGAGTCTCCTCCTACTCTAGACCTTATAGTACATTTTTAGAGATTCCCCTCTTACTCTAGTTCTTACAACACCTTTTACAAGAGTCCCCTCTTTTTTTAAATTAGTATTTATTGGATCCGAACTAGACTATCTTGTAATAGTTGTATATAGGTTATAATAATTTTACAAGAGTTTCCTCCTACTCTAGATTTTATAATACATTTTACAAGAGTCTCCTCCTACTCTAGACCTTATAGTACATTTTTAGAGATTCCCCTCTTACTCTAGTTCTTACAACACATTTTACAAGAGTCTCCTCTTTTTTTAAATTAGTATTTATTGGATCCGAACTAGACTATCTTGTAATAGTTGTATATACGTTATATTAATTTTACAAGAGTCTCCTACTACTCTATATTTTATAATACATTTTACAAACGTGTCCTCGAACTCTACACTTTATAGTATATTTTTAAAGATTCCCTTCATAATAACTCTAGTTCTTAAAACAAATTTTATAGGATTTTTTTAGTTTAGTATTTATTGGATCCGTACTAGACCATCTTGCAATAGTTGTATTTACCCTATATTATTTTTAAAAGAGTCTCCTCCTACTCTAGACTCTATAGTACATTTTTAAAGACTCCCGTCTTAATCTACAACACATTTTACAAGAGTCTCCTCTATTTTTTAATTTAGTATTAATTGGATCCGAACTAGACATTCTTGTAATAGTTGTATATACCTTATATTAATTTTACAAGAGTCTCCTCCTACTCTGGATTTTATAATACATTTTACAAGAGTCTCCTCCAACTCTAGATTTTATAGTACATTTTTAAAGATTCCCCTCTTACTCTAGTTCTTACAACACATTTCATAGGAATTGTTTTGCTTAATATTTATTGGATCTTAACTAGACTATCTTGTAATAGTTGTATATAACTTATATTAATTTTACAAGAGTCTCCTCCTACTCTAGATTTTATAATACATTTTACAAGAGTCTCCTCCAACTCTAGACTTTATAGTACATTTTTAAAGATTCCCCTCTTACTCTAGTTCTTACAACACATTTTATAGGAATTGTTTAGTTTAGTATTTATTGGATCCGAACTAGACTATCTTGTAATAGTTGTATATACCTTATATTAATTTTACAAGTGTCTCATCGTTCTCTACACTTTATAGTACATTATTAAAAATTCCCTCCATTACTCTAGTTCTTAAAACAAATTTTATAGGATTTGATTAGTTTAGTATTAATTTGATCCGAACTAGACCATCTTGCAATAGTTGTATTTACCCTATATTAATTTTACAAGAGTCTCCTCCTACTCTAGATTTTATAATACATTTTACAAGAGTCTCCTCCAACTCTAGAATTTATAGTACAATTTTAAAGAGTCCCCTTTTACTCTAGTTCTTACAACACATTTTACAAGAGTCTCCTGCTAATTGTTTAATTTAGTATTTATTGGATCCGAACTAGACTATCTTCTAATAGTTGTATATACCTTATATTAATTTTACAAGAATTTCCTCCTACTCTAGATTTTATAATACCTTTTACAAGAGTCTCCTCCAACTCTACACTTTATAGTACATTTTTTTAAGATTCCCCTCTTACTCTAGTTCTTAAAACACATTATATAAGAATTGTTAAGTTTAGTATTTATTGGATCCGAACTTGACTATCTTGTAATAGTTGTATATACCATATATTAATTTTACAAGAGTCTCATCGTACTCTAGTCTTTATAGTACATTATTAAAAATTCCCTCCATTACTCTAGTTGTTAAAACAAATTTTATAGGATTTGATTAGTTTAGTATTTATTATATCCAAACTAGACCATCTTGCAATAGTTTTATTTACCCTATATTAATTTTACAACAGTCTCCTCCTACTCTAGAATCTATAGTACATTTTTAAAGACTCCCCTCTTAATCTAGTTCTTACAACACATTTTTCAAGAGTCTCCTCTATTTTTTAATTTAGTATTTATTGGATCCGAACTAGACTATCTTGTAATAGTTGTATATACCTTGTATTATTTTAAAAGGGTATCCTCTTACTCTAGATTTTATAATACATTTTACAAGAGTCTCCTCCTACTCTAGACCTTATAGTACATTTTTAGAGATTCCCCTCTTACTCTAGTACTTACTACACATTTTACAAAAGTCTCCTCTTTTTTTAATTTAGTATTTATTGGATCCTAACTAGACTATCTTCTAATAGTTGTATATACCTTATATTAATTTTACAAGAATTTCCTCCTACTCTAGATTTTATAATACCTTTTACAAGAGTCTCCTCCAACTCTACACTTTATAGTACATTTTTTTAAGATTCCCCTCTTACTCTAGTTCTTAAAACACATTTTATAAGAATTGTTTAGTTTAGTATTTATTGGATCCGAACTTGACTATCTTGCAATAGTTGTATTTACCCTATAGTAATTTTACAAGAGTCTCCTCCTACTCTAGACTCTATAGTACATTTTTAAAGACTCCCCTCTTAATCTAGTTCTTACAACACATTTTAGAAGATCCTCTATTTTTTAATATAGTATTTATTGGATCTGAACTAGACTATCTTGTAATAGTTGTATATACCTTATATTAATTTTAAAAGAGTCTCCTCTTACTCTAGATTTTATAATACATTATACAAGAGTCTCCTCCTACTCTAGACCTTATAGTACATTTTTAGAGATTCCCCTCTTACTCTAGTTCTTACAACACATTTTACAAGAGTCTCCTCCTAATTGTTAAGTTTAGTATTTATTGGATCCGAACTAGACTATCTTGTAATAATTGTATAAACCTTATATTAATTTTACAAGAGTCTCCTCCTACTCTAGATTTTATAATACATTTTACAAGAGTCTCCTCCTACTCTACACTTTATAGTAAATTTTTAAAGAGTCCCCTCTTACTCTAGTTCTTACAACACATTTTACAAGAGTCTCCTCCTAATTGTTAAGTTTAGTATTTATTGGATCCGAACTAGACTATCTTGTAATAGTTGTATAAACCTTATATTAATTATACAAGAGTCTCCTCCTACTCTAGATTTTATAATACATTTTACAAGGGTCTCCTGCTACTCTACACTTTATAGTACATTTTTAAAGAGCCCCGCTTACTCTAGTTCTTAAAACACATTTTATAGGAATTGTTTAGTTTAGTATTTATTGGATCCGAACTAGACTATCTTGTAATAGTTGTATATACCTTATATTAATTTTACAAGAGTCTCATCGTACTCTAGTCTTTATAGTACATTATTAAAGATTCCCTCCATTACTCTAGTTCTTAAAACACATTTTATAGGAATTGTTTAGTTTAGTATTTATTGGATCCGAACTAGACTATCTTGTAATAGTTGTATATAACTTATATTAATTTTACAAGAGTCTCCTCCTACTCTAGATTTTATAATACATTTTACAAGAGTCTCCTCCAACTCTACACTTTATGGTACATTTGTTAAGATTCCCCTCTTACTCTAGTTCTTAAAAGACATTTTATTAGAATTGTTTAGTTTAGTATGTATTGGATCCTAACTAGACTATCTTGTAATAGTTGTATATAACTGATATTAATTTTACAAGAGTCTCCACCTACTCTAGATTTTATAATACATTTTAAAAGAGTCTTCTCCAACTCTAGACTGTATAGTAAATTTTTAAAGAGTCCCCTCTTACTCTAGTTCTTACAACACATTTTACAAGAGTCTCCTCCTAATTGTTAAGTTTAGTATTTATTGGATCCGAACTAGACTATCTTGTAATAGTTGTATATACGTTATATTAATTTTACAAGAGTTTCCCCCTACTCTAGATTTTATAATACATTTTACAAACGTGTCCTCCAACTTTACACATTAAAGTACATTTTTAAAGATTCTCCTCTTTCTCTAGTTCTTTCAACACATTTTTAAGAGTATCCTCCTAATTGTTTAGTTAATTATTTATGGGATCCGAACTAGACTATCTTGGATTAGTTGTATATAACTTATATTAATTTTACAAGAGTCTCCTTCTACTCTAGGTTTTATAATACATTTTACAAGAGTCTCCTCATACTCTACACTTTATAGTACATTTTTAAGGAGTCCCCTCTTACTCTAGTTCTTACAACACATTTTACAAGAGTCTCTTCTAATTGTTAAGTTTAGAATTTATTGGATCCGACCTAGACTATCTTTTAATAGTTGTATATAACTTATATTAATTTTACAAGAGTCTCCTCCTACTCTAGAATTTATAATACATTTTACAAGGGTCTCCTCCTACTCTACACTTTATAGTACATTTTTAAAGAGTCCCCTCTTACTCTAGTTCTTACAACACATTTCATAGGAATTGTTTGGCTTAGTATTTATGGGATCCTAACTAGACTATCTTGTAATAGTTGTATATAACTTATATTAATTTTACAAGAGTCTCCTCCAACTCTAGATTTTATAGTACATTTTTAAAGAGTCCCCTCTTACTCTAGTTCTTACAACACATTTTACAAGAGTCTCCTCCTAATTGTTAAGTTTAGAATTTATTGGATCCGACCTAGACTATCTTCTAATAGTTGTATATACCTTATATTAATTTTACAAGAATTTCCTCCTACTCTAGATTTTATAATACCTTTTACAAGAGTCTCCTCCAACTCTTAACTTTATAGTACATTTTTTAAAGATTCCCCTCTTACTCTAGTTCTTAAAACACATTTTATAAGAATTGTTTAGTTTAGTATTTATTGGATCCGAACTAGACTATCTTGTAATAGTTGTATATACCTTATATTAATTTTACAAGAGTCTCATCGTACACTAGTCTTTATAGTACATTATTAAAGATTCCCTCCATTACTCTAGTTGTTAAAACAAATTTTATAGGATTTGATTAGTTTAGTATTTATTATATCCAAACTAGACCATCTTGCAATAGTTTTATTTACCCTATATTAATTTTACATCAGTCTCCTCCTACTCTAGAATCTATAGTACATTTTTAAAGACTCCCCTCTTAACCTAGTTCTTACAACACATTTTTCAAGAGTCTCCTCTATTTTTTTATTTAGTATTTATTGGATCCGAACTAGACTATCTTGTAATAGTTGTATATACCTTGTATTAATTTTAAAAGGGTCTCCTCTTACTCTAGATTTTATAATACATTTTACAAGAGTCTCCTCCTACTCTAGACCTTATAGTACATTTTTAGAGATTCCCCTCTTACTCTAGTACTTACTACACATTTTACAAAAGTCTCCTCTTTTTTTAATTTAGTATTTATTGGATCCTAACTAGACTATCTTGTAATAGTTGTATATAACTTATATTAATTTTACAAGAGTCTCATCGTACTCTACACTTTATAGTACATTGTTAAAGATTCCCTCCATTACTCTAGTTCTTAAAACAAATTTCATAGGATTTGATTAGTTTAGTATTTATTGGATCCGAACTAGACCATCTTGCAATAGTTGTATTTACCCTATAGTAATTTTACAAGAGTCTCCTCCTACTCTAGACTCTATAATACATTTTTAAAGACTCCACTCTTAATCTAGTTCTTACAACACATTTTAGAAGATCCTCTATTTTTTAATATAGTATTTATTGGATCTGAACTAGACTATCTTGTAATAGTTGTATATAGCTTATATTAATTTTAAAAGAGTCTCCTCTTACTCTAGATTTTATAATACATTATACAAGAGTCTCCTCCTACTCTAGACCTTATAGTACATTTTTAGAGATTCCCCTCTTACTCTAGTTCTTACAACACATTTTACAAGAGTCTCCTCCTAATTGTTAAGTTTAGTATTTATTGGATCCGAACTAGACTATCTTGTAATAATTGTATAAACCTTATATTAATTTTACAAGAGTCTCCTCCTACTCTAGATTTTATAATACATTTTACAAGAGTCTCCTCCTACTCTACACTTTATAGTAAATTTTTAAAGAGTCCCCTCTTACTCTAGTTCTTACAACACATTTTACAAGAGTCTCCTCCTAATTGTTAAGTTTAGTATTTATTGGATCCGAACTAGACTATCTTGTAATAGTTGTATAAACCTTATATTAATTTTACAAGAGTCTCCTCCTACTCTAGATTTTATAATACATTTTACAAGGGTCTCCTCCTACTCTACACTTTATAGTACATTTTTAAAGAGCCCCGCTTACTCTAGTTCTTAAAACACATTTTATAGGAATTGTTTAGTTTAGTATTTATTGGATCCGAACTAGACTATCTTGTAATAGTTGTATATACGTTATATTAATTTTACAAGAGTCTCATCGTACTCTAGTCTTTATAGTACATTATTAAAGATTCCCTCCATTACTCTAGTTCTTAAAACACATTTTATAATAATTGTTTAGTTTAGTATTTATTGGATCCGAACTAGACTATCTTGTAATAGTTGTATATAACTTATATTAATTTTACAAGAGTCTCCTCCTACTCTAGATTTTATAATACATTTTACAAGAGTCTCCTCCAACTCTACACTTTATAGTACATTTGTTAAGATTCCCCTCTTACTCTAGTTCTTAAAAGACATTTTATTAGAATTGTTTAGTTTAGTATGTATTGGATCCTAACTAGACTATCTTGTAATAGTTGTATATACGTTATATTAATTTTACAAGAGTTTCCCCCTACTCTAGATTTTATAATACATTTTACAAACGTGTCCTCCAACTCTACACATTAAAGTACATTTTTAAAGATTCTCCTCTTTCTCTAGTTCTTTCAACACATTTTTAAGAGTATCCTCCTAATTGTTTAGTTAATTATTTATTGGATCCGAACTAGACTATCTTGTAATAGTTGTATATAACTTATATTAATTTTACAAGAGTCTCCTTCTACTCTAGGTTTTATAATACATTTTACAAGAGTCTCCTCATACTCTACACTTTATAGTACATTTTTAAGGAGTCCCCTCTTACTCTAGTTCCTACAACACATTTTATAGGAATTATTTTGTTTAATATTTATTGGATCCGAACTAGTCTACCTTGTAATAGTTGTATATACCTCATATTAATTTTACAAGAGTCTCCTCCTACTCTAGACTTTATAGTACATTTTTAAAGATTCCACTCTTTCTCTAGTTCTTTCAACACATTTTTTACGAGTCTCCTCCTAATTGTTTAGTAAATTATTTATTGGATCCGAACTAGACTATCTTTTAATAGTTGAATAAAGGTTATATTAATTTTACAAGAGTTTCCTCCTACTCTAGATTTTATAATACATTTTACAAAGGTCTCCTCCTACTCTACACTTTATAGTACATTTTTAAGGAGTCCCCTCTTACTCTAGTTCTTACAACACATTTTACAAGAGTCTCCTACTAATTGTTTAGTTTAGTATTTATTAGATCCGTACTAGTCTATCTTGTAATAGTTGAATATACCTTATATTAATTTTACAAGAGTCTCCTCCTACTCTAGATTTGATCATACTTTTTACAAGGGTCTCCTCCTACTCTAGACTTTATAGTACATTTTAAAGAGTCCCCTCTTACTCTAGTTCTTACAACACATTTTACAAGAGTCTCCTCCTAATTGTTAAGTTTAGAATTTATTGGATCCGACCTAGACTATCTTGTAATAGTTGTATATAACTTATATTAATTTTACAAGAGTCTCCTCCTACTCTAGAATTTATAATACATTTTACAAGGGTCTCCTCCTACTCTACACTTTATAGTACATTTTTAAAGAGTCCCCTCTTACTCTAGTTCTTACAACACATTTCATAGGAATTGTTTGGCTTAGTATATATGGGATCCTAACTAGACTATCTTGTAATAGTTGTATATAACTTATATTAATTTTACAAGAGTCTCCTCCAACTCTACACTTTATAGTACATTTTTAAAAATACCCCTCTTACTCTAGTTCTTAAAACACATTTTATAGGAATTGTTTAGTATAGTATTTATTGGATCCGAACTAGACTATCTTGTAATAGTTGTATATACGTTATATTTTACAAGAGTCTCCTCCTACTTTAGATTTTATAATACATTTTACAAACGTGTCCTCCAACTCTACACTTTAAAGTACATTTTTAAAGATTCCCCTCTTACTCTAGTTCTTAAAACACATTTTATAGGAGTCTCCTCCTAATTATTTAGTTCAGTATTTATTGGATACGAACTAGACTATCTTGTAATAGTTGTATATACCTTATATTAATTTTACAAGAATTTCCTCCTACTCTAGATTTTATAATACATTTTATAAGAGTCTCCTCCAACTCTACACTTTATAGTACATTTTTAAAGAGTCCCCTCTTACTCTAGTTCTTACAAAACATTTCATAGGAATTGTTTGGCTTAGTATTTATGGGATCCTACCTAGACTATCATGTAATAGTTATATTTAACTTATATTAATTTTTACAGGAGTCTCCTCCTACTCTAGATTTTTTAATACATTTTACAAGAGTCTCCTCCTACTCTAGATTTTATAGTACATTTTTAAAGATTCCCCTCCTACTCTAGTTCTTAAAACACATTTTATAGGAATTGTTTATTTTAGTATTTATTGGATCCGAACTAGACTATCTTGTAATAGTTGTATATACGTTATATTAATTTTACAAGAGTCTCCTCCTACTCTAGATTTTATAATACATTTTACAAGAGTCTCCTCCTACTCTAGACCTTATAGTACATTTTTAGAGATTCCCCTCTTACTCTAGTTCTTACAACACATTTTACAAGAGTCTCCTCTTTTTTTAAATTAGTATTTATTGGATCCGAACTAGACTATCTTGTAATAGTTGTATATACGTTATATTAATTTTACAAGAGTCTCCTACTACTCTAGATTTTATAATACATTTTACAAACGTGTCCTCCAACTCTACACATTAAAGTACATTTTTTAAGATTCCCCTCTTACTCTAGTTCTTACAACACATTTCATAGGAATTGTTTGGCTTAGTATTTATGGGAACCTAACTAGACTATCTTGTAATAGTTGTATATAACTTATATTAATTTCACAAGAGTCTCCTCCAACTCTAGATTTTAAAGTACATTTTTAAAAAGTCCCCTCTTACTCTAGTTCTTACAACACATTTTACAAGAGTCTCCTGCTAATTGTTAAATTTAGTATTTATTGGATCCGAACTAGACTATCTTGTAATAGTTGTATATACGTTATATTAATTTTACAAGAGTCTCCCCCTACTCTAGATTCTATAATACATTTTACAAACGTGTCCTCCAACTCTACACATTAAAGTACATTTTTAAAGTTTCTCCTCTTTCTCTAGTTCTTTCAACACATTTTTAAGAGTATCCTCCTAATTGTTTAGTTAATTATTTATTGGATCCGAACTAGACTATCTTGTAATAGTTGTATATAACTTATATTAATTTTACAAGAGTCTCCTTCTACTCTAGGTTTTATAATACATTTTACAAGAGTCTCCTCATACTCTACACTTTATAGTACATTTTTAAGGAGTCCCCTCTTACTCTAGTTCCTACAACACATTTTATAGGAATTATTTTGTTTAATATTTATTGGATCCGAACTAGTCTACCTTGTAATAGTTGTATATACCTCATATTAATTTTACAAGAGTCTCCTCCTACTCTAGACTTTATAGTACATTTTTAAAGATTCCACTCTTTCTCTAGTTCTTTCAACACATTTTTTAAGAGTCTCCTCCTAATTGTTTAGTTAATTATTTATTGGATCCGAACTAGACTATCTTTTAATAGTTGAATAAAGGTTATATTAATTTTACAAGAGTTTCCTCCTACTCTAGATTTTATAATACATTTTACAAAGGTCTCCTCTTACTCTACACTTTATAGTAAATTTTTAAAGATTGCCTCCATAATAACTCTAGTTCTTAAAATAAATTATATAGGATTTTTTTTAGTTTAGTATTTATTGGATCCGAACTAGACCATCTTGCAATAGTTGTATTTACCCTATATTAATTTTAAAAGAGTCTCTTCCTACTCTAGACTCTATAGTACATTTTTAAAGACTCCCGTCTTAATCTAGTTCCTACAACACATTTTACAAGAGTCTCCTCTATTTTTTAATTTAGTATTAATTGGATCCGAACTAGACATTCTTGTAATAGTTGTATATACCTTATATTAATTTTACAAGAGTCTCCTCCTACTCTGGATTTTATAATACATTTTACAAGAGTCTCCTCCAACTCTAGACTTTATAGTACATTTTTAAAGATTCCCCTCTTACTCTAGTTCTTACAACACATTTCATAGGAATTGTTTTGCTTAATATTTATTGGATCTTAACTAGACTATCTTGTAATAGTTGTATATAACTTATATTAATTTTACAAGAGTCTCCTCCTACTCTAGATTTTATAATACATTTTACAAGAGTCTCCTCCAACTCTAGACTTTATAGTACATTTTTAAAGATTCCCCTCTTACTCTAGTTCTTACAACACATTTTATAGGAATTGTTTATTTTAGTATTTATTGGATCCGAACTAGACTATCTTGTAATAGTTGTATATACCTTATATTAATTTTACAAGTGTCTCATCGTTCTCTACACTTTATAGTACATTATTAAAGATTCCCTCCATTACTCTAGTTCTTAAAACAAATTTTATAGGATTTGATTAGTTTAGTATTAATTGGATCCGAACTAGACCATCTTGCAATAGTTGTATTTACCCTATATTAATTTTACAAGAGTCTCCTCCTACTCTAGACTCTATAGTACATTTTTAAAGACTCCCCTCTTAATCTAGTTCTTACAACACATTTTAGAAGATCCTCTACTTTTTAATTTAGTATTTATTGGATCCGAACTAGACTATCTTATAATAGTTGTATATAACTTATATTAATTTTACAAGAGTCTCCTCCTACTCTAGATTTTATAATACATTTTACAAGAGTCTCCTCCAACTCTAGACTTTATAGTACAATTTTAAAGAGTCCCCTTTTACTCTAGTTCTTACAACACATTTTACAACAGTCTCCTGCTAATTGTTTAATTTAGTATTTATTGGATCCGAACTAGACTATCTTCTAATAGTTGTATATACCTTATATTAATTTTACAAGAATTTCCTCCTACTCTAGATTTTATAATACCTTTTACAAGAGTCTCCTCCAACTCTACACTTTATAGTGCATTTTTTAAGATTCCCCTCTTACTCTAGTTCTTAAAACACATTTTATAGGAATTGTTTAGTTTAGTATTTATTGGATCCGAACTAGACTATCTTGTAATAGTTGTATATACCTTATATTAATTTTACAAGAGTCTCATCGTACTCTAGTCTTTATAGTACATTATTAAAGATTCCCTCCATTACTCTAGTTGTTAAAACAAATTTTATAGGATTTGATTAGTTTAGTATTTATTATATCCAAACTAGACCATCTTGCAATAGTTTTATTTACCCTATATTAATTTTACAACAGTCTCCTCCTACTCTAGAATCTATAGTACATTTATAAAGACTCCCCTCTTAATCTAGTTCTTACAACACATTTTTCAAGAGTCTCCTCTATTTTTTAATATAGTATTTATTGGATCCGAACTAGACTATCTTGTAATAGTTGTATATACCTTGTATTAATTTTAAAAGAGTCTCCTCTTACTCTAGATTTTATAATACATTTTACAAGAGTCTCCTCCTACTCTAGACCTTATAGTACATTTTTAGAGATTCCCCTCTTACTCTAGTACTTACTACACATTTTACAAAAGTCTCCTCTTTTTTAATTTAGTATTTATTGGATCCTAACTAGACTATCTTGTAATAGTTGTATATAACTTATATTAATTTTACAAGAGTCTCATCGTACTCTACACTTTATAGTACATTATTAAAGATTCCCTCCATTACTCTAGTTCTTAAAACAAATTTTATAGGATTTGATTAGTTTAGTATTTATTGGATCCGAACTAGACCATCTTGCAATAGTTGTATTTACCCTATAGTAATTTTACAAGAGTCTCCTCCTAATCTAGACTCTATAGTACATTTTTAAAGACTCCCCTCTTAATCTAGTTCTTACAACACATTTTAGAAGATCCTCTATTTTTTAATTTAGTATTTATTGGATCTGAACTAGACTATCTTGTAATAGTTGTATATACCTTATATTAATTTTAAAAGAGTCTCCTCTTACTCTAGATTTTATAATACATTATACAAGAGTCTCCTCCTACTCTAGACCTTATAGTACATTTTTAGAGATTCCCCTCTTACTCTAGTTCTTACAACACATTTTACAAGAGTCTCCTCCTAATTGTTAAGTTTAGTATTTATTGGATCCGAACTAGACTATCTTGTATAAGTTGTATAAACCCTATATTAATTTTACAAGAGTCTCCTCCTACTCTAGATTTTATAATACATTTTACAAGAGTCTCCACCTACTCTACACTTTATAGTAAATTTTTAAAGAGTCCCCTCTTACTCTAGTTCTTACAACACATTTTACAAGAGTCTCCTCCTAATTGTTTAGTTTAGTATTTATTGGATCCGAACTAGACTATCTTGTAATAGTTGTATATACCTTATATTAATTTTACAACAGTCTCATCGTACTCTAGTCTTTATAGTACATTATTAAAGATTCCCTCCATTACTCTAGTTCTTAAAACACATTTTATTGGAATTGTTTAGTTTAGTATTTATTGGATCCGAACTAGACTATCTTGTAATAGTTGTATATAACTTATATTAATTTTACAAGAGTCTCCTCCTACTCTAGATTTTATAATACATTTTACAAGAGTCTCCTCCAACTCTACACTTTATAGTACATTTGTTAAGATTCCCCTCTTACTCTAGTTCTTACAACACATTTTACAAGAGTCTCCTGCTAATTGTTAAATTTAGTATTTTTTGGATCCGAACTAGACTATCTTGTAATAGTTGTATATGTTATATTAATTTTACAAGAGTCTCCCCCTACTCTAGATTTTATAATACATTTTACAAACGTGTCCTCCAACTCTACACATTAAAGTACATTTTTTAAGATTCTCCTCTTTCTGTAGTTCTTTCAACACATTTTTAAGAGTATCCTCTTAATTGTTTAGTTAATTATTTATTGGATCCGAAATAGACTATCTTGTAATAGTTGTATATACCTTATATTAACTTTACAACAGTCTCATCGTACTCTAGTCTTTATAGTACATTATTAAAGATTCCCTCCATTACTCTTGTTCTTAAAACACATTTTATTGGAATTGTTTAGTTTAGTATTTATTGGATCCGAACTAGACTATCTTGTAATAGTTGTATATAACTTATATTAATTTTACAAGGGTCTCCTCCTACTCTAGATTTTATAATACATTTTACAAGAGTCTCCTCCAACTCTACACTTTATAGTACATTTGTTAAGATTCCCCTCTTACTCTAGTTCTTACAACACATTTTACAAGAGTCTCATGCTAATTGTTAAATTTAGTATTTATTGGATCCGAACTAGACTATCTTGTAATAGTTGTATATACGTTATATTAATTTTACAAGAGTCTCCCCCTACTCTAGATTTTATAATACATTTTACAAACGTGTCCTCCAACTCTAAACATTAAAGTACATTTTTTAAGATTCTCCTCTTTCTGTAGTTCTTTCAACACATTTTTAAGAGTATCCTCTTAATTGTTTAGTTAATTATTTATTGGATCCGAACTAGACTATCTTGTAATAATTGTATATAACTTATATTAATTTTACAAGAGTCTCCTTCTACTCTAGGTTTTATAATACATTTTACAAGAGTCTCCTCATACTCTACACTTTATAGTACATTTTTAAGGAGTCCCCTCTTACTCTAGTTCCTACAACACATTTTATAGGAATTATTTTGTTTAATATTTATTGGATCCGAACTAGTCTACCTTGTAATAGTTGTATATACCTCATATTAATTTTACAAGAGTCTCCTCCTACTCTAGACTTTATAGTACATTTTTAAAGATTCCACTCTTTCTCTAGTTCTTTCAACACATTTTTTAAGAGTCTCCTCCTAATTGTTTAGTAAATTATTTATTAGATCCGAACTAGACTATCTTTTAATAGTTGAATAAGGGTTATATTAATTTTACAAGAGTTTCCTCCTACTCTAGATTTTATAATACATTTTACAAAGGTCTCCTCCTACTCTACACTTTATAGTACATTTTTAAGGAGTCCCCTCTTACTCTAGTTCTTACAACACATTTTACAAGAGTCTCCTACTAATTGTTTAGTTTAGTATTTATTAGATCCGTACTAGTCTATCTTGTAATAGTTGAATATACCTTATATTAATTTTACAAGAGTCTCCTCCTACTCTAGATTTGATCATACTTTTTACAAGGGTCTCCTCCTACTCTAGACTTTATAGTACATTTTTAAAGAGTCCCCTCTTACTCTAGTTCTTACAACACATTTTACAAGAGTCTCCTCCTAATTGTTAAGTTTAGAATTTATTGGATCCGACCTAGACTATCTTGTAATAGTTGTATATAACTTATATTAATTTTACAAGAGTCTCCTCCTACTCTAGAATTTATAATACATTTTACAAGGGTCTCCTCCTACTCTACACTTTATAGTACATTTTTAAAGAGTCCCCTCTTACTCTAGTTCTTACAACACATTTCATAGGAATTGTTTGGCTTAGTATATATGGGATCCTAACTAGACTATCTTGTAATAGTTGTATATAACTTATATTAATTTTACAAGAGTCTCCTCCAACTCTAGATTTTATAGTACATTTTTAAAAAGTCCCCTCTTACTCTAGTTCTTACAACACATTTTACAAGAGTCTCCTGCTAATTGTTTCATTTAGTATTTATTGGATCCGAACTAGACTATCTTCTAATAGTTGTATATACCTTATATTAATTTTACAAGAATTTCTTTTTACTCTAGATTTTATAATAAATTTTACAAGAGTCTCCTCCAACTCTACACTTTATAGTACATTTTTAAAAATACCCCTCTTACTCTAGTTCTTAAAACACATTTTATAGGAATTGTTTAGTATAGTATTTATTGGATCCGAACTAGACTATCTTGTAATAGTTGTATATACGTTATATTTTACAAGAGTCTCCTCCTACTTTAGATTTTATAATACATTTTACAAACGTGTCCTCCAACTCTACACTTTAAAGTACATTTTTAAAGATTCCCCTCTTACTCTAGTTCTTAAAACACATTTTATAGGAGTCTCCTCCTAATTATTTAGTTCAGTATTTATTGGATACGAACTAGACTATCTTGTAATAGTTGTATATACCTTATATTAATTTTACAAGAATTTCCTACTACTCTAGATTTTATAATACATTTTATAAGAGTCTCCTCCAACTCTACACTTTATAGTACATTTTTAAAGAGTCCCCTCTTACTCTAGTTCTTACAAAACATTTCATAGGAATTGTTTGGCTTAGTATTTATGGGATCCTACCTAGACTATCTTGTAATAGTTATATTTAACTTATATTAATTTTTACAGGAGTCTCCTCCTACTCTAGATGTTTTAATACATTTTACAAGAGTCTCCTCCTACTCTAGATTTTATAGTACATTTTTAAAGATTCCCCTCTTTCTCTAGTTCTTAAAACACATTTTATAGGAATTGTTTATTTTAGTATTTATTGGATCCGAACTAGACTATCTTGTAATAGTTGTATATACGTTATATTAATTTTACAAGAGTCTCCTCCTACTCTAGATTTTATAATACATTTTACAAGAGTCTCCTCCTACTCTAGACGTTATAGTACATTTTTAGAGATTCCCCTCTTACTCTAGTTCTTACAACACATTTTACAAGAGTCTCCTCTTTTTTTAAATTAGTATTTATTGGATCCGAACTAGACTATCTTGTAATAGTTGTATATACGTTATATTAATTTTACAAGAGTGTCCTACTACTCTAGATTTTATAATACATTTTACAAACGTGTCCTCGAACTCTACACTTTATAGTACATTTTTTAAGATTCCCCTCTTACTCTAGTTCTTACAACACATTTCATAGGAATTGTTTGGCTTAGTATTTATGGGAACCTAACTAGACTATCTTGTAATAGTTGTATATAACTTATATTAATTTTACAAGAGTCTCCTCCAACTCTAGATTTTATAGTACATTTTTAAAAAGTCCCCTCTTACTCTAGTTCTTACAACACATTTTACAAGAGTCTCCTGCTAATTGTTAAATTTAGTATTTATTGGATCCGAACTAGACTATCTTGTAATAGTTGTATATACGTTATATTAATTTTACAAGAGTCTCCCCCTACTCTAGATTTTATAATACATTTTACAAACGTGTCCTCCAACTCTACACATTAAAGTACATTTTTAAAGATTCTCCTCTTTCTCTAGTTCTTTCAACACATTTTTAAGAGTATCCTCCTAATTGTTTAGTTAATTATTTATTAGATCCGAACTAGACTATCTTGTAATAGTTGTATATAACTTATATTAATTTTACAAAGGTCTCCTTCTACTCTAGGTTTTATAATACATTTTACAAGAGTCTCCTCATACTCTACACTTTATAGTACATTTTTAAGGAGTCCCCTCTTACTCTAGTTCCTACAACACATTTTATAGGAATTATTTTGTTTAATATTTATTGGATCCGAACTAGTCTACCTTGTAATAGTTGTATATACCTCATATTAATTTTACAAGAGTCTCCTCCTACTCTAGACTTTATAGTACATTTTTAAAGATTCCACTCTTTCTCTAGTTCTTTCAACACATTTTTTAAGAGTCTCCTCCTAATTGTTTAGTTAATTATTTATTGGATCCGAACTAGACTATCTTTTAATAGTTGAATAAAGGTTATATTAATTTTACAAGAGTTTCCTCCTACTCTAGATTTTATAATACATTTTACAAAGGTCTCCTCTTACTCTACACTTTATAGTAAATTTTTAAAGATTGCCTCCATAATAACTCTAGTTCTTAAAATAAATTATATAGGATTTTTTTTAGTTTAGTATTTATTGGATCCTAACTAGACCATCTTGCAATAGTTGTATTTACCCTATATTAATTTTAAAAGAGTCTCCTCCTACTCTAGACTCTATAGTACATTTTTAAAGACTCCCCTCTTAATCTAGTTCTTACAACACATTTTAGAAGATCCTCTACTTTTTAATTTAGTATTTATTGGATCCGAACTAGACTATCTTGTAATAGTTGTATATAACTTATATTAATTTTACAAGAGTCTCCTCCTACTCTAGATTTTATAATACATTTTACAAGAGTCTCCTCCAACTCTAGACTTTATAGTACAATTTTAAAGAGTCTCCTTTTACTCTAGTTCTTACAACATATTTTACAACAGTCTCCTGCTAATTGTTTAATTTAGTATTTATTGGATCCGAACTAGACTATCTTCTAATAGTTGTATGTACCTTATATTAATTTTACAAGAATTTCCTCCTACTCTAGATTTTATAATACCTTTTACAAGAGTCTCCTCCAACTCTACACTTTATAGTACATTTTTTAAGATTCCCCTCTTACTCTAGTTCTTAAAACACATTTTATAGGAATTGTTTAGTTTAGTATTTATTGGATCCGAACTAGACTATCTTGTAATAGTTGTATATACCTTATATTAATTTTACAAGAGTCTCATCGTACTCTAGTCTTTATAGTACATTATTAAAGATTCCCTCCATTACTCTAGTTTTTAAAACAAATTTTATAGGATTTGATTAGTTTAGTATTTATTATATCCAAACTAGACCATCTTGCAATAGTTTTTTTTACCCTATATTAATTTTACAACAGTCTCCTCCTACTCTAGAATCTATAGTACATTTATAAAGACTCCCCTCTTAATCTAGTTCTTACAACACATTTTTCAAGAGTCTCCTCTATTTTTTAATATAGTATTTATTGGATCCGAACTAGACTATCTTGTAATAGTTGTATATACCTTGTATTAATTTTAAAAGAGTCTCCTCTTACTCTAGATTTTATAATACATTTTACAAGAGTCTCCTCCTACTCTAGACCTTATAGTACATTTTTAGAGATTCCCCTCTTACTCTAGTACTTACTACACATTTTACAAAAGTCTCCTCTTTTTTAATTTAGTATTTATTGGATCCTAACTAGACTATCTTGTAATAGTTGTATATAACTTATATTAATTTTACAAGAGTCTCATCGTACTCTACACTTTATAGTACATTATTAAAGATTCCCTCCATTACTCTAGTTCTGAAAACAAATTTTATAGGATTTGATTAGTTTAGTATTTATTGGATCCGAACTAGACCATCTTGCAATAGTTGTATTTACCCTATAGTAATTTTACAAGAGTCTCCTCCTACTCTAGACTCTATAGTACATTTTTAAAGACTCCCCTCTTAATCTAGTTCTTACAACACATTTTAGAAGATCCTCTATTTTTTTATTTAGTATTTATTGGATCTGAACTAGACTATCTTGTAATAGTTGTATATACCTTATATTAATTTTAAAAGAGTCTCCTCTTACTCTAGATTTTATAATACATTATACAAGAGTCTCCTCCTACTCTAGACCTTATAGTACATTTTTAGAGATTCCCCTCTTACTCTAGTTCTTACAACACATTTTACAAGAGTCTCCTCCTAATTGTTAAGTTTAGTATTTATTGGATCCGAACTAGACTATCTTGTAATAGTTGTATAAACCCTATATTAATTTTACAAGAGTCTCCTCCTACTCTAGATTTTATAATACATTTTACAAGAGTCTCCACCTACTCTACACTTTATAGTAAATTTTTAAAGAGTCCCCTCTTACTCTAGTTCTTACAACACATTTTACAAGAGTCTCCTCCTAATTGTTAAGTTTAGTATTTATTGGATCCGAACTAGACTATCTTGTAATAGTTGTATAAACCTTATATTAATTTTACAAGAGTCTCCTCCTACTCTAGATTTTATAATACATTTTACAAGGGTCTCCTCCTACTCTACACTTTATAGTACATTTTTAAAGAGCCCCGCTTACTCTAGTTCTTAAAACACATTTTATAGGAATTGTTTAGTTTAGTATTTATTGGATCCGAACTAGACTATCTTGTAATAGTTGTATATACCTTATATTAATTTTACAACAGTCTCATCGTACTCTAGTCTTTATAGTACATTATTAAAGATTCCCTCCATTACTCTAGTTCTTAAAACACATTTTATTGGAATTGTTTAGTTTAGTATTTATTGGATCCGAACTAGACTATCTTGTAATAGTTGTATATAACTTATATTAATTTTACAAGAGTCTCCTCCTACTCTAGATTTTATAATACATTTTACAAGAGTCTCCTCCAACTCTACACTTTATAGTACATTTGTTAAGATTCCCCTCTTACTCTAGTTCTTACAACACATTTTACAAGAGTCTCCTGCTAATTGTTAAATTTAGTATTTATTGGATCCGAACTAGACTATCTTGTAATAGTTGTATATACGTTATATTAATTTTACAAGAGTCTCCCCCTACTCTAGATTTTATAATACATTTTACAAACGTGTCCTCCAACTCTACACATTAAAGTACATTTTTTAAGATTCTCCTCTTTCTGTAGTTCTTTCAACACATTTTTAAGAGTATCCTCTTAATTGTTTAGTTAATTATTTATTGGATCCGAACTAGACTATCTTGTAATAATTGTATATAACTTATATTAATTTTACAAGAGTCTCCTTCTACTCTAGGTTTTATAATACATTTTACAAGAGTCTCCTCATACTCTACACTTTATAGTACATTTTTAAGGAGTCCCCTCTTACTCTAGTTCCTACAACACATTTTATAGGAATTATTTTGTTTAATATTTATTGGATCCGAACTAGTCTACCTTGTAATAGTTGTATATACCTCATATTAATTTTACAAGTGTCTCCTCCTACTCTAGACTTTATAGTACATTTTTAAAGATTCCCCTCTTTTTCTAGTTCTTAAAACACATTTTATAGGAGTCTCCTCCTAATTATTTAGTTCAGTATTTATTGGATACGAACTAGACTATCTTGTAATAGTTGTATATACCTTATATTAATTTTACAAGAATTTCCTCCTAATCTAGATTTTATAATACATTTTATAAGAGTCTCCTCCAACTCTACACTTTATAGTACATTTTTAAAGATTCCCCTCTTACTCTAGTTCTTACAACACATTTTACAAGAGTATCCTCTTTTTTTAATTTAGTATTTATTGGATCCTAACTAGACTATCTTGTAATAGTTGTATATAGGTTATATTAATTTTACAAGAGTTTCCTCCTACTCTAGATTTCATAATACATTTTACAAGAGTCTCCTCCTACTCGAACCTCTATAGTACATTTTCAAAGAGTCCCCGCTTACTCATGTTTTTACAACATACTTTACAATAGTCTCCTCCAAATTGTTTAAATTAGTATTTATTGGATCAGAACTATACTATCTTGTAATAGTTGTATATACCTTATATTAATTTTACAAGAGTCTCCTCCTACTCTAGATTTTATAATTCATTTTACAAGGGTCTCCTCCTACTCTACACCTTATAGTACATTTTTAAAGAGTCCCCTCTTACTCTAGTTCTTACAAAACATTTCATAGGAATTGTTTGGCTTAATATTTATGGGATCCTAACTAGACTATCTTGTAATAGTTATATTTAACTTATATTAATTTTTACAGGAGTCTCCTCCTACTCTAGATTTTTTAATACATTTTACAAGAGTCTCCTCCTACTCTAGATTTTATAGTACATTTACGGTTTTTGTAACTTGTAAGTTTTACGGTAAACTTGTAAGTTTTTACGGTAACTTGTTTGGTTTAATATTAAAGTTCTGCTTCTATTCTATCATCCTATGTGTACGTAATGTTGGCACACTTCTTTATTTATTTTATATTTCATGTCAAACTTAGACGTATCGCTGTCCGCACATCGCTAAGCGACTACTTTTGTCAACCATATTTCAAAAACCTAAAGTTTTACGGTTACTTCGGTGGTATAATACTATATTTCTGGTCCTATTCTATCACCCTATGTCTACGTCATGTATCCTCAATTCCGTATTTATTTTGTATTTCATGAAAAAATAAGACAAATCGCTGACCGCACATCGCAAAGCGGCTACTTTAACCACCCATATTTCCAAAACCTAAGTTTTTACGGTAACTTCGGTGGTATAATACTATATTTCTGGTACTATTCTATCACCCTATGTGTACGTCATGTATCCACACATCCGTATTTATTTTTATATTTCATGTTAAACTTAGACAAATCGCTGTCCGCACATCGCAAAGCGACTACTTTAATCACCCATATTTCCAAAACCTAAGTTTTTACGGTAACTTCGGTGGTATAATACTATATTTCTGGTACTATTCTATCACTTATTTTGAAAGTCATGTATCCAGAATTCCGTATTTATTATTATATTTCATGTCAAACTTAGACAAATTGCTGTCCGCACATCGCAAAGCGACTACTTTAATCACCCATATTTCCATAACCTAAGTTTTTATGGTAACTTGGGTGGTAAAGTACAAAGGTTTTGGTCCTATTCTATCATCCTATGTGTACGTCATGTTGACACACTTCCGTATTTATTTTATATTTCATGTCAAACTAAGAGAAATCGCTGACCGCACATCGCAAAGCGGCTACTATAACCACCCATATTTCCAAAACCTAAGTTTTTACGGTAACTTCCGTGGTATAATACTATATTTCTGGTCCTATTCTATCACCTTATGTCTACGACATGTATCCCCAATTCCGTATTTATTTTGTATTTCATGTCAAACTAAGAGAAATCGCTGACCGCACATCGCAAAGCGGCTACTATAACCACCCATATTTCCAAAACCTAAGTTTTTACGGTAACTTGGGTGGTATAATACTAAAGTTCTGGTTCTATTCTATCACCCTATGTGTACCTAATTTTGGCACACTTCCGTATTTATTTTATATATTATGTCAAACTTAGACAAATCGCTGACCGCACATCGCAAAGCGGCTACTATAACCACCCATATTTCCAAAACCTAAGTTTTTACGGTTACTTCGGTGGTATAATACTATATTTCTGGTCCTATTCTATCACCCTATGTCTTCGTCATGTATCCCCAATTCCGTATTTATTTTTTATTTCATGTCAAACTAAGACAAATCGCTGACCGCACATCGCAAAGCGGCTACATTAACCACCCATATTTCCAAAACCTAAGCTTTTACGGTAACTTGATTGGTATAATACTGAAGTTCTGGTTCTATTCTATCACCCTATGTGTACGTAATGTTAGCACACTTCCGTATTTATTTTATATTTCATGTCAAACTTAGACAAATCGCTGACCGCATATCGCAAAGCGGCTAATTTAATCACCCATATTTCCAAAACCTAAGTTTTTACGGTAACTTGGGTGGTATAGTCCTACAGTTCTTGTTCTATTTTATCATCCTTTGTATACGTAATGTTTGCACACTTCCGTATTTATTTTATATTTTATGTCAAACTTAGACAAATCGCTGTCCGCACATCGCAAAGCGACTACTTTAACCACTCATATTTCCAAAACCTAAGTTTTTACGGTAACTTCGGTGGTATAATACAATATTTCTGGTCCTATTCTATTACCTTATGTCTACGTCATGTATCCCCAATTCCGGATTTATTTTGTATTTCAGGTCAAACTAAGAGAAATCGCTGATCGCACATCGCAAAGCGGCTACTATAACCACCCATATATCCAAAACCTAAGTTTTTACGGTAACCTGTTTGGTTTAATATTAAAGTTCTGGTTCTATTCTATCATCCTATGTGTACGTAATGTTAGCACACTTCCGTATTTATTTTATATTTCATGTCAAACTTAGACAAATCGCTGACCGCACATCGCAAAGTGGCTCATTTAATCACCCATATTTCCAAAACCAAAGTTTTTACGGTAACTTGGTTGGTATAATACTAAAGTTCTGGTTCTATTCTATCACCCTATGTGTACCTAATGTTGGCACACTTCCGTATTTATTTTATATTTCATGTCAAACCTAGACAAATCGCTGACCCCACATCGCAAAGCGGCTAATTTATTTACCCATATTTGCAAAACCTAAGTTTTTACGGTAAATTCGGTGGTATAATACTATATTTCTGGTTCTATTCTATCACCCTATGTGTACGTCATGTATCCACACATCCGTATTTATTTTTATATTTCATTTTAAACTTAGACAAATCGCTGTCCGCACATCGCAAAACGACTACTTTAATCACCCATATTTCCAAAACCTAAGTTTTTACGGTAACTTCGGTGGTATAATACTATATTTCTGGTACTATTCTATCACCCTATTTGTACGTCATGTATCCAGAATTCCATATTTATTTTTATATTTCATGTCAAACCTAGACAAATTGCTGTCCGCACATTGCAAAGCGACTACTTTAATCACCCATACTACCAAAACCTAAGTTTTTATGGTAACTTGGGTGGTAAAGTACAAAGTAAAGTACAAAGGTTCTGGTCCTATTCTATCATCCTATGTGTACGTCATGTTGGCACACTTCCGTATTTATTTAATATTTCATGTCAAACTAAGACAAATCGCTGTCCGCACATCGCAAAGCGACTACTTTAACTACCCATATTTCCAAAACCTAAGTTTTTACGGTACTTGGTTGGTATAATACTACAGTTCTGGTTCTATTCTATCACCCTATGTGTAAGTAATGTTAGCACACTTCCATATTTATTTTATATTTCATGTCGAACTTAGACAAATCGCTGACCGGACATCGCAAAGCGGCTAATTTAATTACACATATTTCCAAAACCTAAGTTTTTACGGTAACTTGGGTCGTATAGTCCTACAGTTCTTGTCCTATTCTATCATCGTATGTGTACTTAATGTTGGCACACTTCCGTAATTATTTTATATTTCATGTTAAACTTCGACAAATCGCTGTCCGCACTTCACAAAGCGACTACTTTAACTACCCATATTTCCAAAACCTAAGTTTTTACGGAAACTTGGTTGGTATAATACTAAAGTTGTGGTTCTAATCTATCACCCTATGTGTATGTAATGTTAGCACACTTCCATATTTATTTTATATTTCATGTCAAACTTAGACAAATCGTCAACCGCATATCGCAAAGCGGCTAATTTAATCACCCATATTTCCAAAACCAAAGTTTTTACGGTAACTTGGGTGGTATAGTCCCACAGTTCTTGTCCTATTCTATCATCCTAAGTGTACGTAATGTTGGCACACTTCTTTATTTATTTATATTTCATGTCAAACTTAGACAAATCGCTGTCCGCACATCGCTAAGCGACTACTTTAGTCAACCATATTTCCAAAACCTAACGTTTTACGGTTACTTCGGTGGTATAATACTATATTTCTTTTCCTATTCTATCACCCTATGTCTACGTCATGTATCCTCAATTCCGTATTTATTTTGTATTTCATGTAAACATAAGACAAATCGCTGACCGCACATCGCAAAGCGGCTAATTTAATCACCCATATTTCCAAAACCAAAGTTTTTACGGTAACTTAGGTGGTATAGTCCTACAGTTCTTGTCCTATTCTATCATCCTAAGTGTACGTAATGTTGGCACACTTCTTTATTTATTTATATTTCATGTCAAACTTAGACAAATCGCTGTCCGCACATCGCTAAGCGACTACTTTAGTCAACCATATTTCCAAAACCTAACGTTTTACGGTTACTTCGGTGGTATAATACTATATTTCTTTTCCTATTCTATCACCCTATGTCTACGTCATGTATCCTCAATTCCGTATTTATTTTGTATTTCATGTAAACATAAGACAAATCGCTGACCGCACATCGCAAAGCGGCTACTTTAACCACCCATATTTCCAAAACCTAAGTTTTTACGGTAACTTAGGTGGTATAATACTATATTTCTGGTACTATTCTATCACCCTATGTGTACGTCATGTATCCACACATCCGTATTTATTTTTATATTTCATGTTAAACTTAGACAAATCGCAGTCCGCACATCGCAAAGCGACTACTTTAATCACCCATATTTCCAAAACCTAAGTTTTTACGGTAACTTCGGTGGTATAATACTATAATTCTGGTACTATTCTATCACTTATTTTGTAAGTCATGTATCCAGAATTCCGTATTTATTATTATATTTTATGTCAAACTTAGACAAATTACTGTCCGCACATCGCAAAGCGACTACTTTCATCACCCATATTTCAAAAACCTAAGTTTTTACGGTAACTTCCGTGGTATAATACTATATTTCTGGTACTATTCTATCACCCTATGGGTACGTCATGTATCCACAATTCCGTATTTATTTTTATATTTCATGTCAAACTTAGACAAATCGCTGACCGCACATCGCAAAGCGGCTACTTTAACCACCCATATTTCCAAAACCTAAGTTTTTACGGTTACTTCGGTGGTATAATACTATATTTCTGGTCCTATGCTATCACCCTATGTCTACGTCATGTATCCCCAATACCGTATTTATTTTGTATTTCATGTCAACCTAAGACAAATCGCTGACCGCACATCGCAAAGTGGCTAATTTAATCACCCATATTTCCAAAACCTAAGTTTTTACGGTAACTTGGGTGGTATAGTCCTACAGTTCTTGTCCTATTCTATCATCCTATGTTTACGTAATGTTGGCTCACTTCCGTATTTATTTAATATTTCATGTCAAACTTAGACAAATCGCTGTCCGCACTTCGCAAAGCGACTACTTTAACTACCCATATTTCCAAAACCTAAGATTTTACGGAAACTTGGTTGGTATAATACTGAAGTTCTGGTTCTATTTTATCACCCTATGTGTATGTAATGTTAGCACACTTCCATATTTATTTTATATTTCATGCCAAACCTATACAAATCGTTAACCGCACATCGCAAAGCGGCTAATTTAATCACCCGTATTTCCAAACCCTAAGTTTTTACGGTAACTTGGGTGGTATAGTCCTACAGTTCTTGTCCTATTCTATCATCCTATGTGTACGTTATGTTGGCACACTTCCGTATTTTTTTATATTTCATGTCAAACTTAGACAAGTCGCTGTCCGCACATCGCAAAGCGACTACTTTAACTACCCATATTTACAAAACCTAAGTTTTTACGATAACTTCGGTGGTATAATACTATATTTCTGGTACTATTCTATCACCCTATGTGTACGTCATGTATCCACACATCCGTATTTATTTTTATATTCATGTTAAACTTAGTCAAATCGCCGTCCGCAAATCGCAAAGCGACTACTTTAATCACCCATATTTCCAAAACCTAAGTTCTTACGGTATCTTGGTTGGAATAATACTAAAGTTCTGGTTCTATTCTATCACCCTATGTGTATCTAATGTTAGCACACTTCCACATTTATTTTATAATTCATGTCAAACTTAGACAAATCGTTGACCGCACATCGCAAAGCGACTACTTTATTCACCCATATTTCCAAAACCTAAGTTTTTATAGTAACTTGGGTGGTAAATTACAAAGGTTCTGGTCCTTTTCTATCATCCTATGTGTACGTCATGTTGGCACACTTCCGTATTTATTTTATATTTCATGTCAAACTAAGACAAATCGTTGACCGCACATCGCAAAGCGGCTACTTTAACCACCCATATTTCCAAAACCTACGTTTTTACGGTAACTTGTTTGGTATAGTACTAAAGTTCTGGTTCTATTCTATCACTCTATGTGTACCTAATGTTGGCACACTTCCGTATTTATTTTATATTTCATGTCAAACTAAGACAAATCGTTGACCGAACATCGCAAAGCGGCTAATTTAATCACCCATATTTCCAAAACCTAAATTTTTACGGTAACTTGGGTGGTATAACACTAAATTTTTGGTCCTTTTCTATCACCCTATGTGCACGTCATGTATCCACAATTCATTATTGATTTTTATAATTCATATAAAACTTAGACAAATCGCTGTCCGGACATCGCAAAGCGACCTCCTTTATCAGCCATATTTCCAAAACCTAAGTTTTTCAGGTAACTTGGGTGGTATAGTACTAAAGTTCTAGTACAATTCTATCATCCTATGGGTACGTCATGTTGGCACACTTCTGTATTTATTTTATATTTCTTGTAAAACTTAGACAAGTCGCTGACCGCACATCGCAAAGCGGCTAATTTAATCACCCATATTTCCAAAACCTAAGTTTTTACGGTAACTTGGGTGGTATAGTCCTACAGTTCTTCTCCTATTCTATCATCCTATGTGTACGTAATGTTGGCACACTTCCGTATTTTTTTTATATTTCATGTCAAACTTAGACAAATCGCTGTCCGCACATCGCAAAGCGACTACTTTAACCACCCATATTTACAAAACCTAAGTTTTTACGGTAACTTCGGTGGTTTAATACTATATTTCTGGTACTATTCTATCACCCTATGTGTACGTCATGTTTCCACACATCCGTATTTATTTTTATATTTCATGTTAAACTTAGACAAATCGCTGTCCGCACATCGCAAAGCAACTACTTTAATCACCCATATTTCCAAAACCTAAGTTTTTACGGTAACTTGGGTGGTATAGTCCTACAGTTCTTGTCCTATTCTATCATCCTATGTGTACGTAATGTTGGCACACTTCCGTATTTTTTTTATATTTCATGTCAAACTTAGACAAATCGCTGTCCGCACATCGCAAAGCGACTACTTTAACCACCCATATTTCCAAAACCTAATTTTTTACGGCAACTTGGGTGGTATAGTCCTACAGTTCTGGTCCTAATCTATCATCCTATGTGTTATGTTGGCACACTTCCGTATTTTTTATATTTAATTCAAACTTAGGCAAATCGCTGACCGCATATCGCAAAGCGGCTACTTTTATCACCCATATTTCCAAAACCTAAATTTTTACGGTAACTTGGGTGGTATAGTCCTACTGTTCTTGTCCTATTCTATCATCGTATGTATACTTAATGTTGGCACACTTCCGTAATTATTTTATATTTCATGTTAAACTTCGACAAATCGCTGTCCGCACTTCACAAAGCGACTACTTTAACTACCCATATTTCCAAAACCTAAGTTTTTACGGAAACTTGGTTGGTATAATACTAAAGTTGTGGTTCTAATCTATCACCCTATGTGTATGTAATGTTAGCACACTTCCATATTTATTTTATATTTCATGTCAAACTTAGACAAATCGTCAACCGCATATCGCAAAGCGGCTAATTTAATCACCCATATTTCCAAAACCAAAGTTTTTACGGTAACTTGGGTGGTATAGTCCCACAGTTCTTGTCCTATTCTATCATCCTAAGTGTACGTAATGTTGGCACACTTCTTTATTTATTTATATTTCATGTCAAACTTAGACAAATCGCTGTCCGCACATCGCTAAGCGACTACTTTAGTCAACCATATTTCCAAAACCTAACGTTTTACGGTTACTTCGGTGGTATAATACTATATTTCTTTTCCTATTCTATCACCCTATGTCTACGTCATGTATCCTCAATTCCGTATTTATTTTGTATTTCATGTAAACATAAGACAAATCGCTGACCGCACATCGCAAAGCGGCTACTTTAACCACCCATATTTCCAAAACCTAAGTTTTTACGGTAACTTCGGTGGTATAATACTATATTTCTGGTACTATTCTATCACCCTATGTGTACGTCATGTATCCACACATCCGTATTTATTTTTATATTTCATGTTAAACTTAGACAAATCGCTGTCCGCACATCGCAAAGCGACTACTTTAATCACCCATATTTCCAAAACCTAAGTTTTTACGGTAACTTCGGTGGTATAATACTATATTTCTAGTACTATTCTATCACTTATTTTGTAAGTCATGTATCCAGAATTCCGTATTTATTATTATATTTCATGTCAAACTTAGACAAATCGCTGACCGCACATCGCAAAGCGGCTACTTTAATCGACCATATTTCCAAAACCTAAGTTTTTACGGTAACTTCCGTGGTATAATACTATATTTCTGGTACTATTCTATCACCCTATGGGTACGTCATGTATCCACAATTACGTATTTATTTTTATATTTCATGTCAAACTTAGACAAATCGCTGACCGCACATCGCAAAGCGGCTACTTTAACCACCCATATTTCCAAAACCTAAGTTTTTACGGTTACTTCGGTGGTATAATACTATATTTCTGGTCCTATGCTATCACCCTATGTCTACGTAATGTATCCCCAATACCGTATTTATTTTGTATTTCATGTCAACCTAAGACAAATCGCTGACCGCACATCGCAAAGTGGCTAATTTAATCACCCATATTTCCAAAACATAAGTTTTTACGGTAACTTGGGTGGTATAGTCCTACAGTTCTTGTCCTATTCTATCATCCTATGTTTACGTAATGTTGGCTCACTTCCGTATTTATTTAATATTTCATGTCCAACTTAGTCAAATCGCTGTCCGCACTTCGCAAAGCGACTACTTTAACTACCCATATTTCCAAAACCTAAGATTTTACGGAAACTTGGTTGGTATAATACTGAAGTTCTGGTTCTATTTTATCACACTTTGTGTATGTAATGTTAGCACACTTCCATATTTATTTTATATTTCATGCCAAACCTATACAAATCGTTAACCGCACATCGCAAAGCGGCTAATTTAATCACCCGTATTTCCAAACCCTAAGTTTTTATGGTAACTTGGGTGGTAAATTACAAAGGTTCTGGTCCTATTCTATCATCCTATGTGTACGTCATGTTGGCACACTTCCGTATTTATTTTTTATTTCATGTCAAACTAAGACAAATCGTTGACCGCACATCGCAAAGTGGCTAATTTAATCACCCATATTTACAAAACCTAAGTTTTTACGATAACTTCGGTGGTATAATACTATATTTCTGGTACTATTCTATCACCCTATGTGTACGTCATGTATCCACACATCCGTATTTATTTTTATATTCATGTTAAACTTAGTCAAATCGCCGTCCGCAAATCGCAAAGCGACTACTTTAATCACCCATATTTCCAAAACCTAAGTTCTTACGGTATCTTGGTTGGAATAATACTAAAGTTCTGGTTCTATTCTATCACCCTATGTGTATCTAATGTTAGCACACTTCCATATTTATTTTATAATTCATGTCAAACTTAGACAAATCATTGACCGCACATCGCAAAGCGACTACTTTATTCACCCATATTTCCAAAACCTAAGTTTTTATGGTAACTTGGGTGGTAAATTACAAAGATTCTGGTCCTATTCTATCATCCTATGTGTACGTCATGTTGGCACACTTCCGTATTTATTTTTTATTTCATGTCAAACTAAGACAAATCGTTGACCGCACATCGCAAAGCGGCTACTTTAACCACCCCATATTTCCAAAACCTACGTTTTTTACGGTAACTTGTTTTGGTATAGTACTAAAGTTCTGGTTCTATTCTATCACTCTATGTGTACCTAATGTTGGCACACTTCCGTATTTATTTTATATTTCATGTCAAACTAAGACAAATCGTTGACCGAACATCGCAAAGCGGCTAATTTAATCACCCATATTTCCAAAACCTAAATTTTTACGGTAACTTGGGTGGTATAACACTACGTTTTTGGTCGTTTTCTATCACCCTATGTGCACGTCATGTATCCACAATTCATTATTGATGTTTATAATTCATATCAAACTTAGACAAATCGCTGTCCGGACATCGCAAAGCGACCTCCTTTATCAGCCATATTTCCAAAACCTAAGTTTTTCAGGTAACTTTGGTGGTATAGTACTTAAGTTCTAGTACAATTCTATCATCCTATGGGTACGTCATGTTGGCACACTTCTGTATTTATTTTATATTTCTTGTAAAACTTAGACAAGTCGCTGACCGCACATCGCAAAGCGGCTTATTTAATCACCCATATTTCCAAAACCTAAGTTTTTACCGTAACTTGGGTGGTATAGTCCTACAGTTCTTCTCCTATTCTATCAACCTATGTGTACGTAATATTGGCACACTTCCGTATTTTTTTATATTTCATTTCAAACTTAGGCAAATCGCTGACCGCATATCGCAAAGCGGCTACTTTTATCACCCATATTTCCAAAACCTAAATTTTTACGGTAACTTGGGTGGTATAATACTAAAGTTCTGGTTCTATTCTATCACCCTATGTGTACCTAATTTTGGCACACTTCCGTATTTATTTTATATATTATGTTAAACTTCGACAAATCGCTGTCCGCATTTCACAAAGCGACTACTTTAACTACCCATATTTCCAAAACCTAAGTTTTTACGGAAACTTGGTTGGTATAATACTAAAGTTGTGGTTCGAATCTATCACCCTATGTGTATGTAATGTTAGCACACTTCCATATTTATTTTATATTTCATGTCAAACTTAGACAAATCGTCAACCGCATATCGCAAAGCGGCTAATTTAATCACCCATATTTCCAAAACCAAAGTTTTTACGGTAACTTGGGTGGTATAGTCCTACAGTTCTTGTCCTATTCTATCATCCTAAGTGTACGTAATGTTGGCACACTTCTTTATTTATTTATATTTCATGTCAAACTTAGACAAATCGCTGTCCGCACAACGCTAAGCGACTACTTTAGTCAACCATATTTCCAAAACCTAACGTTTTACGGTTACTTCTGTGGTATAATACTATATTTCTTTTCCTATTCTATCACCCTATGTCTACGTCATGTATCCTCAATTCCGTATTTATTTTGTATTTCATGTAAACATAAGACAAATCGCTGACCGCACATCGCAAAGCGGCTACTTTAACCACCCATATTTCCAAAACCTAAGTTTTTACGGTAACTTCGGTGGTATAATACTATATTTCTGGTACTATTCTATCACCCTATGTGTACGTCATGTATCCACACATCCGTATTTATTTTTATATTTCATGTTAAACTTAGACAAATCGCTGTCCGCACATCGCAAAGCGACTACTTTAATCACCCATATTTCCAAAACCTAAGTTTTTACGGTAACTTCGGTGGTATAATACTATATTTCTGGTACTATTCTATCACTTATTTTGTAAGTCATGTATCCAGAATTCCGTATTTATTATTATATTTCATGTCAAACTTAGACAAATTACTGTCCGCACATCGCAAAGCGACTACTTTCATCACCCATATTTCAAAAACCTAAGTTTTTATGGTAACTTGGGTGGTAAAGTACAAAGGTTCTGGTCCTATTCTATCATCCTATGTGTACGTCATGTTGGCACACTTCCGTATTTATTTTATATTTCATGTCAAACTAAGACAAATCGCTGACCGCACATCGCAAAGCGGCTACTTTAATCACCCATATTTCCAAAACCTAAGTTTTTACGGTAAATTCCGTGGTATAATACTATATTTCTGGTACTATTCTATCACCCTATGGGTACGTCATGTATCCACAATTCCGTATTTATCTTTATATTTCATGTCAAACTTAGACAAATCGCTGACCGCACATCGCAAAGCGGCTACTTTAACCACCCATATTTCCAAAACCTAAGTTTTTACGGTTACTTCGGTGGTATAATACTATATTTCTGGTCCTATGCTATCACCCTATGTCTACGTCATGTATCCCCAATACCGTATTTATTTTGTATTTCATGTCAACCTAAGACAAATCGCTGACCGCACATCGCAAAGTGGCTAATTTAATCACCCATATTTCCAAAACCTAAGTTTTTACGGTAACTTGGGTGGTATAGTCCTACAGTTCTTGTCCTATTCTATCATCCTATGTTTACGTAATGTTGGCTCACTTCCGTATTTATTTAATATTTCATGTCAAACTTAGACAAATCGCTGTCCGCACTTCGCAAAGCGACTACTTTAACTACCCATATTTCCAAAACCTAAGATTTTACGGAAACTTGGTTGGTATAATACTGAAGTTCTGGTTCTATTTTATCACCCTATGTGTATGTAATGTTAGCACACTTCCATATTTATTTTATATTTCATGCCAAACCTATACAAATCGTTAACCGCACATCGCAAAGCGGCTAATTTAATCACCCGTATTTCCAAACCCTTAGTTTTTACGGTAACTTGGGTGGTATAGTCCTACAGATCTTGTCCTATTCTATCATCCTATGTGTACGTTATGTTGGCACACTTCCGTATTTTTTTATATTTCATGTCAAACCTAGACAAGTCGCTGTCCGCACATCGCAAAGCGACTACTTTAATCAACCATATTTACAAAACCTAAGTTTTTACGATAACTTCGGTGGTATAATACTATATTTCTGGTACTATTCTATCACCCTATGTGTACGTCATGTATCCACACATCCGTATTTATTTTTATATTCATGTTAAACTTAGTCAAATCGCCGTCCGCAAATCGCAAAGCGACTACTTTAATCACCCATATTTCCAAAACCTAAGTTCTTACGGTATCTTGGTTGGAATAATACTAAAGTTCTGGTTCTATTCTATCACCCAATGTGTATCTAATGTTAGCACACTTCCATATTTATTTTATAATTCATGTCAAACTTAGACAAATCGTTGACCGCACATCGCAAAGCGACTACTTTATTCACCCATATTTCCAAAACCTAAGTTTTTATGGTAACTTGGGTGGTAAATTAAAAAAGGTTCTGGTCCTATTCTATCATCCTAAGTGTACGTCATGTTGGCACACTTCCGTATTTATTTTATATTTCATGTCAAACTAAGACAAATCGTTGACCGCACATCGCAAAGCGGCTACTTTAACCACCCATATTTCCAAAACCTACGTTTTTACGGTAACTTGTTTGGTATAGTACTAAAGTTCTGGTTCTATTCTATCACTCTATGTGTACCTAATGTTGGCACACTTCCGTATTTATTTTATATTTCATGTCAAACTAAGACAAATCGTTGACCGAACATCGCAAAGCGGCTAATTTAATCACCCATATTTCCAAAACCTAAATTTTTACGGTAACTTGGGTGGTATAACACTAAATTTTTGGTCCTTTTCTATCACCCTATGTGCACGTCATGTATCCACAATTCATTATTGATTTTTTATAATTCATATCAAACTTAGACAAATCGCTGTCCGGACATCGCAAAGCGACCTCCTTTATCAGCCCATATTTCCAAAACCTAAGTTTTTCAGGTAACTTGGGTGGTATAGTACTAAAGTTCTAGTACAATTCTATCATCCTATGGGTACGTCATGTTGGCACACTTCTGTATTTATTTTATATTTCTTGTAAAACTTAGACAAGTCGCTGACCGCACATCGCAAAGCGGCTAATTTAATCACCCATATTTCCAAAACCTAAGTTTTTACGGTAAACTTGGGTGGTATAGTCCTACAGTTCTTCTCCTATTCTATCATCCTATGTGTACGTAATGTTGGCACACTTCCGTATTTTTTTTTATATTTCATGTCAAACTTAGACAAATCGCTGTCCGCACATCGCAAAGCGACTACTTTAACCACCCATATTTACAAAACCTAAGTTTTTTATGGTAACTTCGGTGGTTTAATACTATATTTCTGGTACTATTCTATCACCCTATGTGTACGTCATGTTTCCACACATCCGTATTTATTTTTTATATTTCATGTTAAACTTAGACAAATCGCTGTCCGCACATCGCAAAAGCAACTACTTTAATCACCCATATTTCCAAAACCTAAGTTTTTACGGCAACTTGGGTGGTATAGTCCTACAGTTCTTGTCCTATTCTATCATCCTATGTGTACATAATGTTGGCACACTTCCGTATTTTTTTTATATTTCATGTCAAACTTAGACAAATCGCTGTCCGCACATCGCAAAGCGACTACTTTAACCACCCATATTTCCAAAACCTAATTTTTTTACGGCAACTTGGGTGGTATAGTCCTACAGTTCTGGTCCTAATCTATCATCCTATGTGTTATGTTGGCACACTTCCGTATTTTTTATATTTAATTCAAACTTAGGCAAATCGCTGACCGCATATCGCAAAGCGGCTACTTTTATCACCCATATTTCCAAAACCTAAATTTTTTACGGTAACTTGGGTGGTATAACACTAAATTTCTGGTCCTTTTCTATCACCCTATGTGCACGTCATGTATCCACAATTCATTCTTGATTTTTATAATTCATATCAAACTTAAGCAAATCGCTGTCCGGGCATCGCAAAGCGACCTACTTTATCAGCCATATTTCCAAAACCTAAGTTTTTCAGGTAACTTGGGTGGTATAGTACTAAAGTTCTAGTCCTATTCTATCATCCTATGGGTACGTTATGTTGGCACACATCTGTATTTATTTTATATTTCATGTAAAACTTAGACAAGTCGCTGACCCGCACATCGCAAAGCGGCCAATTAATCACCCATATTTCCAAAACCTAAGTTTTTACGGTAATTTGGGTGGTATAACACTAAATTTCTGGTCCTATTCTATCATCCTATAAGTACGTCATGTTGGCACACTTCCGTATTTATTTTATATTTCATGTAAAATTTAGACAAATCGCTGTCCGCATATCGCAAAGCAATTACTTTAATCACCCATATTTCCTAAACCTAAGTTTTTAAGGTAACTTGGTGGTATAGTACTAAAGTTCTAGTCCTATTCTATCATCTTATGGGTAAGTCATGTTGGCACACTTCCGTATTTTATTTTATATTTCATGTCAAACTAAGACAAATCGCTGACCCGCACATCGCAAAGCGGCTACTTTAATCGACCATATTTCCAAAACCTAAGTTTTTTACGGTAACTTCCGTGGTATAATACTATATTTCTGGTACTATTCTATCACCCTATGGGTACGTCATGTATCCACAATTCCGTATTTATTTTTATATTTCATGTCAAACTTAGACAAATCGCTGACCGCACATCGCAAAGCGGCTACTTTAACCACCCATATTTCCAAAACCTAAGTTTTTACGGTTACTTCGGTGGTATAATACTATATTTCTTGGTCCTATGCTATCACCCTATGTCTACGTCATGTATCCCCAATACCGTATTTATTTTGTATTTCATGTCAACCTAAGACAAATCGCTGACCGCACATCGCAAAGTGGCTAATTTAATCACCCATATTTCCAAAACCTAAGTTTTTACGGTAACTTGTGTGGTATAGTCCTACAGTTCTTGTCCTATTCTATCATCCTATGTTTACGTAATGTTGGCTCACTTCCGTATTTATTTAATATTTCATGTCAAACTTAGACAAATCGCTGTCCGCACTTCGCAAAGCGACTACTTTAACTACCCATATTTCCAAAACCTAAGATTTTACGGAAACTTGGTTGGTATAATACTGAAGTTCTGGTTCTATTTTATCACCCTATGTGTATGTAATGTTAGCACACTTCCATATTTATTTTATATTTCATGCCAAACCTATACAAATCGTTAACCGCACATCGCAAAGCGGCTAATTTAATCACCAGTATTTCCAAACCCCTAAGTTTTTACGGTAACTTGGGTGGTATAGTCCTACAGTTCTTGTCCTATTCTATCATCCTATGTGTACGTTATGTTGGCACACTTCCGTATTTTTTTATATTTCATGTCAAACTTAGACAAGTCGCTGTCCGCACATCGCAAAGCGACTACTTTAACTACTCATATTTACAAAACCTAAGTTTTTTACGATAACTTCGGTGGTATAATACTATATTTCTGGTACTATTCTATCACCCTATGTGTACGTCATGTATCCACACATCCGTATTTATTTTTATATTCATGTTAAACTTAGTCAAATCGCCGTCCGCAAATCGCAAAAGCGACTACTTTAATCACCCATATTTCCAAAAACCTAAGTTCTTACGGGTATCTTGGTTGGAATAATACTAAAGTTCTGGTTCTATTCTATCACCCTATGTGTATCTAATGTTAGCACACTTCCATATTTATTTTATAATTCATGTCAAACTTAGAAAAATCGTTGACCGCACATCGCAAAGCGACTACTTTATTCACCCATATTTCCAAAACCTAAGTTTTTATGGTAACTTGGGTGGTAAATTACAAAGGTTCTGGTCCTATTCTATCATCCTATGTGTACGTCATGTTGGCACACTTCCGTATTTATTTTATATTTCATGTCAAACTAAGACAAATCGTTGACCGCACATCGCAAAGCGGCTACTTTAACCACCCATATTTCCAAAACCTACGTTTTTACGGTAACTTGTTTGGTATAGTACTAAAGTTCTGGTTCTATTCTATCACTCCTATCACTCTATGTGTACCTAATGTTGGCACACTTCCGTATTTATTTTATATTTCATGTCAAACTAAGACAAATCGTTGACCGAACATCGCAAAGCGGCTAATTTAATCACCCATATTTCCAAAACCTAAATTTTTACGGTAACTTGGGTGGTATAACACTAAGTTTTTGGTCGTTTTCTATCACCCTATGTGCACGTCATGTATCCACAATTCATTATTGATGTTTATAATTCATATCAAACTTAGACAAATCGCTGTCCGGACATCGCAAAGCGACCTCCTTTATCAGCCATATTTCCAAAACCTAAGTTTTTCAGGTAACTTGGGTGGTATAGTACTAAAGTTCTAGTACAATTCTATCATCCTATGGGTACGTCATGTTGGCACACTTCTGTATTTATTTTATATTTCTTGTAAAACTTAGACAAGTCGCTGACCACACATCGCAAAGCGGCTAATTTAATCACCCATATTTCCAAAACCTAAGTTTTTACGGTAACTTGGGTGGTATAGTCCTACAGTTCTTCTCCTATTCTATCATCCTATGTGTACGTAATGTTGGCACACTTCCGTATTTTTTTTATATTTCATGTCAAACTTAGACAAATCGCTGTCCGCACATCGCAAAGCGACTACTTTAACCACCCATATTTACAAAACCTAAGTTTTTAAGGTAACTTCGGTGGTTTAATACTATATTTCTGGTACTATTCTATCACCCTATGTGTACGTCATGTTTCCACACATCCGTATTTTTTTTTATATTTCATGTTAAACTTAGACAAATCGCTGTCCGCACATCGCAAAGCAACTACTTTAATCACCCATATTTCCAAAACCTAAGTTTTTACGGTAACTTGGGTGGTATAGTCCTACAGTTCTTGTCCTATTCTATCATCCTATGTGTACGTAATGTTGGCACACTTCCGTATTTTTTTTATATTTCATGTCAAACTTAGACAAATCGCTGTCCGCACATCGCAAAGCGACTACTTTAACCAACCATATTTCCAAAACCTAATTTTTTACGGCAACTTGGGTGGTATAGTCCTACAGTTCTGGTCCTAATCTATCATCCTATGTGTTATGTTGGCACACTTCCGTATTTTTTATATTTAATTCAAACTTAGGCAAATCGCTGACCGCATATCGCAAAGCGGCTACTTTTATCACCCATATTTCCAAAACCTAAATTTTTACGGTAACTTGGGTGGTATAATACTAAAGTTCTGGTTCTATTCTATCACCCTATGTGTACCTAATTTTGGCACACTTCCGTATTTATTTTATATATTATGTCAAACTTAGACAAATCGCTGACCGCACATCGCAAAGCGGCTACTATAACCACCCATATTTCCAAAACCTAAGTTTTTACGGTTACTTCGGTGGTATAATACTATATTTCTGGTCCTATTCTATCACCCTATGTCTTCGTCATGTATCCCCAATTCCGTATTTATTTTTTATTTCATGTCAAACTAAGACAAATCGCTGACCGCACATCGCAAAGCGGCTACATTAACCACCCATATTTCCAAAACCTAAGCTTTTACGGTAACTTGTTTGGTATAATACTGAAGTTCTGGTTCTATTCTATCACCCTATGTGTACGTAATGTTAGCACACTTCCGTATTTATTTTATATTTCATGTCAAACTTAGACAAATCGCTGACCGCATATCGCAAAGCGGCTAATTTAATCACCCATATTTCCAAAACCTAAGTTTTTACGGTAACTTGGGTGGTATAGTCCTACAGTTCTTGTTCTATTTTATCATCCTTTGTGTACGTAATGTTAGCACACTTCCGTATTTATTTTATATTTCATGTCAAACTTAGACAAATCGCTGACCGCATATCGCAAAGCGGCTAATTTAATCACCCATATTTCCAAAACCTAAGTTTTTACGGTAACTTCGGTGGTATAATACAATATTTCTGGTCCTATTCCATCACCTTATGTCTACGTCATGTATCCCCAATTCCGGATTTATTTTGTATTTCAGGTCAAACTAAGAGAAAACGCTGATCGCACATCGCAAAGCGGCTACTACAACCACCCATATATCCAAAACCTAAGTTTTTACGGTAACCTGTTTGGTTTAATATTAAAGTTCTGGTTCTATTCTATCATCCTATGTGTACGTAATGTTAGCACACTTCCGTATTTATTTTATATTTCATGTCAAACTTAGACAAATCGCTGACCGCACATCGCAAAGTGGCTCATTTAATCACCCATATTTCCAAAACCAAAGTTTTTACGGTAACTTGGTTGGTATAATACTAAAGTTCTGGTTCTATTCTATCACCCTATGTGTACCTAATGTTGGCACACTTCCGTATTTATTTTATATTTCATGTCAAAACTAGACAAATCGCTGACCCCACATCGCAAAGCGGCTAATTTATTTACCCATATTTGCAAAACCTAAGTTTTTACGGTAAATTCGGTGGTATAATACTATATTTCTGGTTCTATTCTATCACCCTATGTGTACGTCATGTATCCACACATCCGTATTTATTTTTATATTTCATGTTAAACTTAGACAAATCGCTGTCCGCACATCGCAAAACGACTACTTTAATCACCCATATTTCCAAAACCTAAGTTTTTACGGTAACTTCGGTGGTATAATACTATATTTCTGGTACTATTCTATCACCCTATTTGTACGTCATGTATCCAGAATTCCATATTTATTTTTATATTTCATGTCAAACCTAGACAAATTGCTGTCCGCACATTGCAAAGCGACTACTTTAATCACCTATACTTCCAAAACCTAAGTTTTTATGGTAACTTGGGTGGTAAAGTACAAAGTAAAGTACAAAGGTTCTGGTCCTATTCTATCATCCTATGTGTACGTCATGTTGGCACACTTCCGTATTTATTTAATATTTCATGTCAAACTAAGACAAATCGCTGTCCGCACATCGCAAAGCGACTACTTTAACTACCCATATTTCCAAAACCTAAGTTTTTACGGTACTTGGTTGGTATAATACTACAGTTCTGGTTCTATTCTATCACCCTATGTGTAAGTAATGTTTGCACACTTCCATATTTATTTTATATTTCATGTCGAACTTAGACAAATCGCTGACCGGACATCGCAAAGCGGCTAATTTAATTACCCATATTTCCAAAACCTAAGTTTTTACGGTAACTTGGGTCGTATAGTCCTACAGTTCTTGTCCTATTCTATCATCGTATGTGTACTTAATGTTGGCACACTTCCGTAATTATTTTATATTTCATGTTAAACTTCGACAAATCGCTGTCCGCACTTCACAAAGCGACTACTTTAACTACCCATATTTCCAAAACCTAAGTTTTTACGGAAACTTGGTTGGTATAATACTAAAGTTGTGGTTCTAATCTATCACCCTATGTGTATGTAATGTTAGCACACTTCCATATTTATTTTATATTTCATGTCAAACTTAGACAAATCGTCAACCGCATATCGCAAAGCTGCTAATTTAATCACCCATATTTCCAAAACCAAAGTTTTTACGGTAACTTGGGTGGTATAGTCCTACAGTTCTTGTCCTATTCTATCATCCTAAGTGTACGTAATGTTGGCACACTTCTTTATTTATTTATATTTCATGTTAAACTTAGACAAATCGCTGTCCGCACATCGCAAAGCGACTACTTTAATCACCCATATTTCCAAAACCTAAGTTTTTACGGTAACTTCGGTGGTATAATACTATATTTCTGGTACTATTCTATCACTTATTTTGTAAGTCATGTATCCAGAATTCCGTATTTATTATTATATTTCATGTCAAACTTAGACAAATTACTGTCCGCACATCGCAAAGCGACTACTTTCATCACCCATATTTCAAAAACCTAAGTTTTTATGGTAACTTGGGTGGTAAAGTACAAAGGTTCTGGTCCTATTTTATCATCCTATGTGTACGTCATGTTGGCACACTTCCGTATTTATTTTATATTTCATGTCAAACTAAGACAAATCGCTGACCGCACATCGCAAAGCGGCTACTTTAATCACCCATATTTCCAAAACCTAAGTTTTTACGGTAACTTCCGTGGTATAATACTATATTTCTGGTACTATTCTATCACCCTATGGGTACGTCATGTATCCACAATTCCGTATTTATTTTTATATTTCATGTCAAACTTAGACAAATCGCTGACCGCACATCGCAAAGCGGCTACTTTAACCACCCATATTTCCAAAACCTAAGTTTTTACGGTTACTTCGGTGGTATAATACTATATTTCTGGTCCTATGCTATCACCCTATGTTTACGTCATGTATCCCCAATACCGTATTTATTTTGTATTTCATGTCAACCTAAGACAAATCGCTGACCGCACATCGCAAAGTGGCTAATTTAATCACCCATATTTTCAAAACCTAAGTTTTTACGGTAACTTGGGTGGTATAGTCCTACAGTTCTTGTCCTATTCTATCATCCTATGTTTACGTAATGTTGGCTCACTTCCGTATTTATTTAATATTTCATGTCAAACTTAGACAAATCGCTGTCCGCACTTCGCAAAGCGACTACTTTAACTACCCATATTTCCAAAACCTAAGATTTTACGGAAACTTGGTTGGTATAATACTGAAGTTCTGGTTCTATTTTATCATCGTATGTGTACTTAATGTTGGCACACTTCCGTAATTATTTTATATTTCATGTTAAACTTCGACAAATCGCTGTCCGCACTTCACAAAGCGACTACTTTAACTACCCATATTTCCAAAACCTAAGTTTTTACGGAAACTTGGTTGGTATAATACTAAAGTTGTGGTTCTAATCTATCACCCTATGTGTACGTCATGTATCCACACATCCGTATTTATTTTTATATTTCATGTTAAACCTAGACAAATCGCTGTCCGCACATCGCAAAGCGACTACTTTAATCACCCATATTTCCAAAACCTAAGTTTTTACGGTAACTTCGGTGGTATAATACTATATTTCTGGTACTATTCTATCACTTATTTTGTAAGTCATGTATCCAGAATTCCGTATTTATTATTATATTTCATGTCAAACTTAGACAAATTACTGTCCGCACATCGCAAAGCGACTACTTTCATCACCCATATTTCAAAAACCTAAGTTTTTATGGTAACTTGGGTGGTAAAGTACAAAGGTTCTGGTCCTATTCTATCATCCTATGTGTACGTCATGTTGGCACACTTCCGTATTTATTTTATATTTCATGTCAAACTAAGACAAATCGCTGACCGCACATCGCAAAGCGGCTACTTTAATCACCCATATTTCCAAAACCTAAGTTTTTACGGTAACTTCCGTGGTATAATACTATATTTCTGGTACTATTCTATCACCCTATGCGTACGTCATGTATCCACAATTCCGTATTTATTTTTATATTTCATGTCAAACTTAGACAAATCGCTGACCGCACATCGCAAAGCGGCTACTTTAACCACCCATATTTCCAAAACCTAAGTTTTTACGGTTACTTCGGTGGTATAATACTATATTTCTGGTCCTATGCTATCACCCTATGTCTACGTCATGTATCCCCAATACCGTATTTATTTTGTATTTCATGTCAACCTAAGACAAATCGCTGACCGCACATCGCAAAGTGGCTAATTTAATCACCCATATTTTCAAAACCTAAGTTTTTACGGTAACTTGGGTGGTATAGTCCTACAGTTCTTGTCCTATTCTATCATCCTATGTTTACGTAATGTTGGCTCACTTCCGTATTTATTTAATATTTCATGTCAAACTTAGACAAATCGCTGTCCGCACTTCGCAAAGCGACTACTTTAACTACCCATATTTCCAAAACCTAAGATTTTACGGAAACTTGGTTGGTATAATACTGAAGTTCTGGTTCTATTTTATCACCCTATGTGTATGTAATGTTAGCACACTTCCATATTTATTTTATATTTCATGCCAAACCTATACAAATCGTTAACCGCACATCGCAAAGCGGCTAATTTAATCACCCTTATTTCCAAACCCTAAGTTTTTACGGTAACTTGGGTGGTATAGTCCTACAGTTCTTGTCCTATTCTATCATCCTATGTGTACGTTATGTTGGCACACTTCCGTATTTTTTTATATTTCATGTCAAACTTAGACAAGTCGCTGTCCGCACATCGCAAAGCGACTACTTTAACTACCCATATTTACAAAACCTAAGTTTTTACGATAACTTCGGTGGTATAATACTATATTTCTGGTACTATTCTATCACCCTATGTGTACGTCATGTATCCACACATCTGTATTTATTTTTATATTCATGTTAAACTAAGACAAATCGTTGACCGCACATCGCAAAGCGGCTACTTTAACCACCCATATTTCCAAAACCTACGTTTTTACGGTAACTTGTTTGGTATAGTACTAAAGTTCTGGTTCCATTCTATCACTCTATGTGTACCTAATGTTGGCACACTTCCGTATTTATTTTATATTTCATGTCAAACTAAGACAAATCGTTGACCGAACATCGCAAAGCGGCTAATTTAATCACCCATATTTCCAAAACCTAAATTTTTACGGTAACTTGGGTGGTATAACACTAAATTTTTGGTCCTTTTCTATCACCCTATGTGCACGTCATGTATCCACAATTCATTATTGATTTTTATAATTCATATCAAACTTAGACAAATCGCTGTCCGGACATCGCAAAGCGACCTCCTTTATCAGCCATATTTCCAAAACCTAAGTTTTTCAGGTAACTTGGGTGGTACAGTACTAAAGTTCTAGTACAATTCTATCATCCTATGGGTACGTCATGTTGGCACACTTCTGTATTTATTTTATATTTCTTGTAAAACTTAGACAAGTCGCTGACCGCACATCGCAAAGCGGCTAATTTAATCACCCATATTTCCAAAACCTAAATTTTTACGGTAACTTCGGTGGTATAATATTATATTTCTGGTACTATTCTATCACTCTATTTGTACGTCATGTATCCAGAACTCCGTATTTATTTTAATATTTCATGTCAAAACTAGACAAATTGCTGTCCGCACATCGCAAGCGACTACTTTATCACCCATATTTCCAAAACCTAGGTTTTTACGGTAACTTGGTTGGAATAATACTAAAGTTCTGGTTATATTCTATCACCCTATGTGTATGTAATGTTAGCACACCTTCGTATTTATTTTATATTTCATGTCAAACTTAGATAAGTCGCTGACCGCACATCGCAAAGCGACTACTTTAACCACCTATATTTACAAAACCTAAGTTTTTACGGTAACTTGGGTGGTATAGTCCTACAGTTCTTCTCCTATTCTATCATCCTATGTGTACGTAATGTTGGCACACTTCCGTATTTTTTTATATTTCATGTCAAACTTAGACAAATCGCTGTCCGCACATCGCAAAGCGACTACTTTAACCACCCATATTTACAAAACCTAAGTTTTTACGGTAACATCGGTGGTTTAATACTATATTTCTGGTACTATTCTATCACCCTATGTGTACGTCATGTTTCCACACATCCGTATTTATTTTTATATTTCATGTTAAACTTAGACAAATCGCTGTCCGCACATCGCAAAGCAACTACTTTAATCACCCATATTTCCAAAACCTAAGTTTTTACGGTAACTTGGGTGGTATAGTCCTACAGTTCTTGTCCTATTCTATCAACCTATGTGTACGTAATGTTGGCACACTTCCGTATTTTTTTTATATTTCATGTCAAACTTAGACAAATCGCTGTCCGCACATCGCAAAGCGACTACTTTAACCACCCATATTTCCAAAACCTAATTTTTTACGGCAACTTGGGTGGTATAGTCCTACAGTTCTGGTCCTAATCTATCATCCTATGTGTTATGTTGGCACACTTCCGTATTTTTTATATTTAATTCAAACTTAGGCAAATCGCTGACCGCATATCGCAAAGCGGCTACTTTTATCACCCATATTTCCAAAACCTAAATTTTTACGGTAACTTGGGTGGTATAACACTAAATTTCTGGTCCTTTTCTATCACCCTATGTGCACGTCATGTATCCACAATTCATTCTTGATTTTTATAATTCATATCAAACTTAAGCAAATCGCTGTCCGGACATCGCAAAGCGACCTCCTTTATCAGCCATATTTCCAAAACCTAAGTTTTTCAGGTAACTTGGGTGGTATAGTACTAAAGTTCTAGTCCTATTCTATCATCCTATGGGTACGTCATGTTGGCACACATCTGTATTTATTTTATATTTCATGTAAAACTTAGACAAGTCGCTGACCGCATATCGCAAAGCGGCTAATTTAATCACCCATATTTCCAAAACCTAAGTTTTTACGGTAATTTGGGTGGTATAACACTAAATTTCTGGTCCTATTCTATCATCCTATAAGTACGTCATGTTGGCACACTTCCGTATTTATTTTATATTTCATGTAAAATTTAGACAAATTGCTGTCCGCATATCGCAAAGCAATTACTTTAATCACCCATATTTCCTAAACCTAAGTTTTTAAGGTAACTTGGGTGGTATAGTACTAAAGTTCTAGTCCTATTCTATCATCTTATGGGTAAGTCATGTTGGCACACTTCTGTATTTATTTTATAATTCATGTCAAACTTAGACAAATCGCTGACCGCACATCGCAAAGCGACTACTTTAACTACCCATATTTCCAAAACCTAAGTTTTTACAGAAACTTGGATGGTATAATACTAAAGTTCTGGTTCTATTATATCACCCTATGTGTATGTAATGTTAGCACACCTCCATATTTATTTTATATTTCGCACATCGCAAGGCGGCTAATTTAATCACCCATATTTCCAAAACCTATGTTTTTACGGTAACTTAGGGGGTATAGTCCTAGAGTTCTTGTCCTATTCTATCATCCTAAGTGTACGTAATGTTGGCACACTTCTTTATTTATTTTATATTTCATGTCAAACTTAGACAAATCGCTGACCGCACATCGCAAAGCGGCTAATTTAATCACCCATATGTCCAAAACCTTAGTTTTTACGGTAACTTGGGTGGTATAGTCCTACAGTCCTTGTTCTATTCTATCATCCTAAGTGTACGTAATGTTGGCACATTTCCGTATTTATTTATATTTCATGTCAAACTTAGACAAATCGCTGTCCGCACATCGCAAAGCGACTACTTTAGTCAACCATATTTCGAAAACCTAAGTTTTTACGGTTACTTCGGTGGTATAATACTATATTTCTGGTCCTATTCTATCACCCTATGTCTACGTCATGTATCCCCAATTCCGTATTTATTTTGTATTTCATGTCAAAATAAGACAAATCGCTGTCCGCACATCGCAAAGCGACTACCTTAATCACCATATTTCCAAAACCTAAGTTTTTCAGGTAACTTGGGTGGTATAGTACTGAAGTTCTAGTCCTATTCTATCTTCCTATGGGTACGTCATGTTGGCACACTACTGTATTTATTTTATATTTCATGTAAAATTTAGACAAATCGCTGTCCGCATATCGCAAAGCAATTACTTTAATCACCCATATTTCCTAAACCTAAGTTTTTAAGGTAACTTGGGTGATATAGTACTAAAGTTCGAGTCCTATTCTATCATCTTATGGGTAAGTCATGTTGGCACACTTCTGTATTTATTTTATATTTCATGTCAAACTTAGACAAATCGCTAAACGCACATCGCAAAGCGCCTAATTTAATCACCCATATTTCCAAAACCTAAGTTTTTACGGTAACTTGGGTGGTATAGTCCTACAGTTCTTGTCCTATTCTATCATCCTATGTGTACGTCATGTTGGCACACTTCCGTATTTATTTTATATTTCATGTCAAACTTAGACAAATCGCTGTCCGCACATCGCAAAGCGACTAATTTAACTACCCATATTTCCAAAACCTACGTTTTTAAGGAAACTTGGTTGGTATAATACTAAAGTTCTGGTTCGATTCTATCACCCTATGTGTATGTAATGTTAGCACACATCCATATTTATTTTATATTTCATGTCAAACTTAGACAAATCGCTGACCGCACATCGCAAAGCGACTACTTTAACTACCCATATTTCCAAAACATAAGTTTTTACGGAAACTTGGTTGGTATAATACTAAAGTTCTGGTTCTATTCTATCACTCTATGTGTACCTAATGTTGGCACACTTCCGTATTTATTTTATATTTCATGTCAAACTAAGACAAATCGCTAACCGCACATCGCAAAGCGGCTAATTCAATCGCCCATATTTCCAAAACCTAAGTTTTTACGGTAACTTGGGTGGTATAGTCCTACAGTTCTTGTCCTATTCTATCATCCTATGTGTACGTAATGTTGGCACACTTCCGTATGTTTTTATATTTCATGTCAAACTTAGACGAATCGCTGTCCGCACATCGCAAAGCGACTACTTTAACCACCCATATTTACAAAACCTAAGTTTTTACGGTTACTTCGGTGGTATAATAATATATTTCTGGTACTATTATATCACCCTATGTGTACGTCATGTATCCACACATCCGTATTTATTTTTTATTTTTGTGTTAAACTTAGACAAATCGCTGTCCGCACATCGCAAAGCGACTACTTTAGTCACCCATATTTCCAAAACCTAAGTTTTTATGGTAACTTGTGTGGTAAAGTACAAAGGTTCTGGTCCTATTCTATCATCCTATGTGTACGTCATGTTGGCATACTTCCGTATTTATTTAATATTTCATGTCAAACTAAGACAAATCGCTGACCGCACATCACAAAGCGGCTACTTTAACCACCCATATTTCCAAATCCTAAGTTTTTACGGTAACTTGTTTGGTATAATACTAAAGTTCTGGTTCTATTCTGTCACTCTATGTGTACCTAATGTTGGCACACTTCCGTATTTATTTTATATTTCATGGCAAAATTAGATAAGTCGCTGACTGCACATCGCAAAGCGGCTAATTTAATCACCCATATTTCCAAAACCTACGTTTTTACGGTAACTTGGGTGGTATAGTCGTACAGTTCTTGTCCTATTCTATCATCCTATGTGTACGTAATGTTGGCACACTTCCGTATTTATTCAATATTTCCTGTCAAACTTAGACAAATCGCTGACCGCACATCGCAAAGCGGCTAATTTAATCACCCATATTTCCAAAACCTAAGTTTTTACGGTAACTTGGATTGTATAGTCCTACAGTTCTTGTCCTATTCTATCATCCTATGTGTACGTAATGTTGGCACACTTCCGTATTTATTTTATATTTCATGTCAAACTTAGACAAATAGCTGTCCGCAAATCGCAAAGCGAATACTATAACTACCCATATTTCCATAACCTAAGTTTTTACGGAAACTTGGTAGGTATAATACTAAAGTTCTGGTTCTATTCTATCACCCTATGTGTATGTAATGTTAGCACACTTCCATATTTATTTTATATTTCATGTCAAACTTAGACAAATCTTTAACCGCACATCGCAAAGCGGCTAATTTAATCACCCATATTTCCAAAACCTAAGTTTTTACTGTAACTTGGGTGGTATAGTACTGAAGTTCTAGTCCTATTCTATCATCCTATGGGTACGTCATGTTGGCACACTTCTGTATTTATTTTATATTTCATGTAAAATTTAGACAAATCGCTGTCCGCATATCGCAAAGCAATTACTTTAATCACCCATATTTCCTAAACCTAAGTTTTTAAGGAAACTTGGGTGGTATAGTACTAAAGTTCTAGTCCTATTCTATCATCTTATGGGTAAAACATGTTGGCACACTTCTGTTTTTATTTTATAATTCATGTCAAACTTAGACAAATCGCTGACCGCACATCGCAAAGCGACTACTTTAACTACCCATATTTCCAAAACCTAGGTTTTTACGGAAACTTGGTTGGTATAATACTAAAGTTCTGGTTCTATTCTCTCACCCTATGTGTATGTAATGTGAGCACACATCCATATTTATTTTATATTTCATGTCAAACTTAGACAAATCGCTAAACGCACATCGCAAAGCGGCTAATTTAATCACCCATATTTCCAAAACCTATGTTCTTACGGAAACTTGGTTGGTATAATACTAAAGTTCTGGTTCTATTCTATCACCCTATGTGTCTGTAATGTTAGCACACTTCCATATTTATTTTATATGTAATTTCAAACTTAGACAAATCGTTAACCGCACATCGCAAAGCGGCTAATTTAATCACCCATATTTCCAAAACCTAAGTTTTTACAGTAACTTGGGTGGTATAGTCCTACAGTCCTTGTTCTATTCTATCATCCTAAGTGTACGTAATGTTGGCACACTTCCGTATTTATTTATATTTCATGACAAACTTAGACAAATCGCTGTCCGCACATCGCAAAACGACTACTTTAACCACCCATATTTCCAAAACCTAAGTTTTTACGGTAACTTCGGTGGTATAATACTATATTTCTGGTACTATTCTATCACCCTATGTGTACGTCATGTATCCACATATCCGTATTTATTTTTATATTTCATGTTAAACTTAGACAAATCGCTGTCCGCACATCGCAAAGCGACTAATTTAATCACCTGTATTTCCAAAATCTAAGTTTTACGGTAACTTGGGTGGTATAGTCCTACAGTCCTTGTTCTATTCTATCACCCTATGTGTACGTCATGTATCCACATATCCGTATTTATTTTTATATTTCATGTCAAACTTAGACAAATCGCTGTCCGCACATCGCAAAGCGACTACTTTAATCACCCATATTTCCAAAACCTAAGTTTTTATGGTAACTTGGGTCGTATAGTCCTACAGTTCTTGTCCTATTCTATCATCCTATGTGTACGTAATGTTGGCACACTTCCGAATTTATTTTATATTTCAAGTCAAACTTAGACAAATCGCTGTCCGCACTTCGCAAAGGGACTACTTTAACTACCCATATATGCAAAACCTAGGTTTTTACGGTAACTTGGTTTGTATAATACTAAAATTCTGGTTCTATTCTATCACGCTATGTGTATGTAATGTTAGCAGACTTCCATATTTATTTTATATTTCATGTCAAACTTAGACAAATCGTTAACCCCACATCGCAAAGCGGCTAATTTAATCACCCATATTTCCAAAACCTAAGTTTTTACGGTAACTTTTTTGGAACAATACTGAAGTTCTGGTTCTATTCTATCACCCTAATTGTAAGTAATGTTAGCACACTTCCGTATTTATTTTATATTTCATGTCAAACTTAGACAAATCGCTGACCGCACATCGCAAAGCGGCTAATTTAATCACCCATATTTCCAAAACCTAAGTTTTTACGGTAACTTCGGTGGTATAATACTATATTTCTGGTACTATTCTATCACCCTATGTGTACGTCATGTATCCACATATCCGTATTTATTTTTATTTTTCATGTCAAACCTAGACAAATTGCTGTCCGCACATCGCAAAGCGACTACTTTAATCACCCATATTTCCAAAACCTAAGTTTTTACGGTAACTTGGTTGGAATAATACTAAAGTTCTGGTTCTATTCTATCACCCTATGTGTATGTAATGTTAGCACACCTCCATATTTATTTTATAATTCATGTCAAACTTAGACAAATTGCTGTCCGCACATCGCGAAGCGACTAATTTAGTCACCCATATTTCCAAAACCTAAATTTTTACGGTAAATTCGGTGGTATAATACTATATTTCTGGTACTATCCTATCACTCTATTTGTACGTCATGTATCCAGAACTCCGTATTTATTTTAATATTTCATGTCAAAACTAGACAAATTGCTGTCCGCACATCGCAAAGCGACTACTTTAATCACCCATATTTCCAAAACCTAAGTTTTTACGGAAACTTGGTTGGTATGATACTAAAGTTCTGGTTCTATTCTATCACCCTATGTGTATGTAATGTTAGCACACTTCCATATTTATTTTATATTTCATGTCAAACTTAGATAAGTCGCTGACCGCACATCGCAAAGCGGCTAATTTAATCACCCATATTTCCAAAACCTACGTTTTTACGGTAACTTGGGTGGTATAGTCCTACAGTTCTTGTCCTATTCTATCATCCTATGTGTACGTAATGTTGGCACACTTGCGTATTTATTCAATATTTCATGTCAAACTAAGACAAATCGCTGTCCGCACATCGCAAAGCGACTACTTTAACTACTCATATTTCAAAAACCTAGGTTTTTACGGTAACTTGGTTTGTATAATACTAAAGTTCTGGTTCTATTCTATCACGCTATGTGTATGTAATGTTAGCACACTTCCCTATTTATTTTATATTTCATGTCAAACTTAGACAAATCGCTAACCGCACATCGCAAGGCGGCTAATTTAATCACCCATATTTCCAAAACCTAAGTTTTTACGGTAACTTGGGGGGTATAGTCCTACAGTTCTTGTCCCATTCTACATCCTAAGTGTACGTAATGTTGGCATACTTCTTTATTTATTTTATATTTCATGTCAAACCTACACAAATCGCTGACCGCACATCGCAAAGCGGCTAATTTAATGACCCATATTTCCAAAACCTAAGTTTTTACGGTAACTTGGGTGGTATAGTCCTACAGGTCTTGTCCTATTCTATTATCCTATGTTTACGTAATGTTGGCACACTTCCGTATTTATTTTATATTTCATGTCAAACTTAGACAAATCCCTGTCGGCAATTCGCAAAGCGACTACTTCAACTACCCATATTTCCAAATCCTAAGTTTTTACGGTAACTTGGTTGGTATAATACTAAAGTTCTGGTTCTATTCTATCACGCTATGTGTATGTAATGTTAGCACACTTCCATATTTATTTTATATTTCATGTCAAACTTAGACAAATCGTTAACCGCACATCGCAAAGCGGCTAATTTAATCACCCATATTTCCAAAACCTAAGTTTTTACGGTAACTTGGGTGGTATAGTCCTACAGTCCTTGTTCTATTCTATCATCCTAAGTGTACGTAATGTTGGCACACTTCCGTATTTATTTATATTTCATGTCAAACTTAGACAAATCGTTAACCGCACATCGCAAAGCGGCTAATTTAACCACCCATATTTCTAAAAACCTAAGTTTTTACGGTAACTTTTTTGGAATAATACTGAAGTTCTGGTTCTATTCTATCACCCTATGTGCACGTAATGTTAGCAAACTTCCGTATTTATTTTATATTTCATGTCAAACTTAGACAAATCGCTGACCGCAAATCGCAAAGCGGCTAATTTAATCACCCATATTTCCAAAACCTAAGTTTTTACGGTAACATGGTTGGAATAATACTAAAGTTCTGGTTCTATTCTATCACCCTATGTGTATGTAATGTTAGCACACTTCCATATTTATTCTATAATTCATGTCAAACTTAGACAAATCGCTGACCGCACATCGCAAAGCGACTACTTTAATCACCCATATTTCCAAAACCTGAGTTTTCATGGTAACTTGGGTGGTAAAGTACAAAGGTTCTGGTCCTATTCTATCATCCGATGTGTACGTCATGTTGGCATACGTCCGTATTTATTTTATATTTCATGTCAAACTAAGACAAATCGCTGACCGCACATCGCAAAGCGGCTACTTTAACCACCCATGTTTCCAAATCCTAAGTTTTTACGGTAACTTGGTTGGTATAATACTAAAGTTCTGGTTCCATTCTATCACGTTATGTGTATGTAATGTTAGCATACTTCCATATTTATTTTATATTTCATGTCAAACTTAGACAAATCGCAAAGCGGCTAATTTATTCACCCATATTTCCAAAACCTAAGTTTTTACGGTAACTTGGGTGGTATAGTCCTACAGTTCTTGTCCTATTCTATCATCCTATGTGTACGTAATGTTGGCACACTTCCGTATTTATTTTATATTTCATGTCAAACTTAGACAAATCGCTGTCCGTACTTCGCAAAGCGACTACATTAACTACCCATATTTCCATAACCTAAGTTTTTACGGAAACTTGGTTGGTATAATACTAAAGTTCTGGTTCTATTCTATCACCCTATGTGTCTGTAATGTTAGCACACTTCCATATTTATTTTGTATTTCATGTCAAAATAAGACAAATCGCTGACCGCAAATAGCAAAGCGGCTACTTTAACCACCCATATTTCCAAAACCTAAGTTTTTACGGTAACTTGGGTGGTATAGTCCTACAGTTCTTGTCCTATTTTATCATCCTATGTATACGTCATGTTGGCACACTTCCGTATTTATTTTATATTTCATGTCAAACTAAGACAAATCGCTAACCGCACATCGCAAAGCGACTAATTTAATCACCCATATTTTCAAAACCTAAGTTTTTACGGTAACTTGGGAGGTATAGTCCTACAGTTCTTGTCCTATTCTATCATCCTATGTGTACGTAATGTTGGCACACTTCCGTATTTATTTTATATTTCATGTCAAACTTAGACAAATCGCTGTCCGCACTTCGCAAAGCGACTACTTTAACTACCCATATTTCCATAACCTAAGTTCTTACGGAAACTTTGTTGGTATAATACTAAAGTTCTGGTTCTATTCTATCACCCTATGTGAATGTAATGTTAGCACACTTCCATATTTATTCTATAATTCATGTCAAACTTAGACAAATCGCAAAGCGGCTAATTTAATCACCCATATTTCCAAAACCTAAGTTTTTACGGTAACTTAGGTGGTATAGTCCTACAGTCCTTGTTCTATTCTATCATCCTAAGTGTACGTAATGTTGGCACACTTCCGTATTTATTTATATTTCATGACAAACCTAGACAAATCGCTGTCCGCACATCGCAAAGCGACTACTTTAACCACCCATATTTCCAAAACCTAAGTTTTTACGGTAACTTCGGTGGTATAATACTATATTTCTGGTACTATTCTATCAACCTATGTGTACGTCATGTATCCACACATCCGTATTTAGTTTTATATTTCATGTTAAACTTAGACAAATCGCTGTCCGCACATCGCAAAGCGACTACTTTAATCACCCATATTTCCAAAACCAAAGTTTTTAAGGAAACTTGGTTGGTATAATACTAAAGTTCTGGTTCTATTCTATCACGCTATGTGTATGTAATGTTAGCACACATCCATATTTATTTTATATTTCATGTCAAACTTAGACAAATCGCTAACCGCACATCGCAAAGCGGCTAATTTAATCACCCATATTTCCAAAACCTAAGTTTTTACGGTAACTTGGTTGAAATAATACTAAAGTTCTGGTTTTATTCTATCACCTTATGTGTATGTAATGTTAGCACACTTCCATATTTATTCTATAATTCATGTCAAACTTAGACAAATCGCTGACCGCACATCGCAACGCGACTACTTTAATCACCCATATTTCCAAAACCTGAGTTTTCATGATAACTTGGGTGGTAAAGTACAAAGGTTCTGGTCCTATTCTATCATCCTATGTGTACGTCATGTTGGCATACGTCCGTATTTATTTTATATTTCATGTCAAACTAAGACAAATCGCTAACCGCACATCGCAAAGCGGCTAATTTAATCACCCATATTCCCAAAACATAAGTTTTTACGGTAACTTGGTTGGAATAATACTAAAGTTCTGGTTCTATTCTATCACCCTATGTGTATGTAATGTTAGCACACTTCCATATTTATTCTATAATTCATGTCAAACTTAGACAAATCGCAAAGCGTCTAATTTAATCACCCATATTTCCAAAACCTAAGTTTTTACGGTAACTTCGGTGGTATAATACTATATTTCTGGTACTATTCTATCACCCTATGTGTACGTCATGTATCCACACATCCGTATTTAGTTATATATTTCATGTTAAACTTAGACAAATCGCTGTCCGCACATCGCAAAGCGACTACTTTAATCACCCGTGTTTCCAAAACCTAAGTTTTACGGTAAATTCGGTTGTATAATACTATATTTCTCGTACTATTCTATCACCCTGTTTGTACGTCATGTATCCATAATTCCGTATTTATCTTTATATTTCATGTCAAACCTAGACAAATTGCTGTCCGCACATCGCAAAGCGACTACTTTAATCACCCATATTTCCAAAACCTAAGATTTTATGGTAACTTGGGTGGTAAAGTCCTACAGTTCTTGTCCTATTCTATCATCCTATGTGTACGTCATGTTGGCATACTTCCGTATTAATTTTAAATTTCATGTCAAACTTAGACAAATCGATGTCCGCACATCGCAAAGCGGCTAATTTAATCACCCATATTTCAAAATCCTAAGTTTTTACGGTAATTTGGGTGGTATAACACTAAATTTCTGGTACTATTCTATCATCCTATGGGTACGTCATGTTGGCACACTTCCGTATTTATTTTATCTTTCATGTAAAATTTAGACAAATCGCTGTCCGCATATCGCAAAGCAATTACTTTAATCACCCATATTTCCTAAACCTAAGATTTTATGGTAACTTGGGTGGTTTAGTATTAAAGTTCTAGTCCTATTCTATCATCTTATGGGTAAGTCATGTTGGCACATTTCTGTATTTATTTTATAATTCATGTCAAACAGACAAATCGCTGACCGCACATCGCAAAGCGACTACTTTAACTACCCATATTTCCAAAACCTAAGTTTTTACGGAAACTTGGTTGGTATGATACTAAAGTTCTGGTTCTATTCTATCACCCTATGTGTATGTAATGTTAGCACACTTCCATATTTATTTTATATTTCATGTCAAACTTAGACAAATCGCTAACCGCACATCGCAATGCGGCTAATTTAATCGCCAATATTTCCAAAACCTAAGTTTTTACGGTAACTTGGGTGGTATAGTCCTACAGTTCTTGTCCTATTCTATCATCCTATGTGTACGTAATGTTGGCACACTTCGTATTTATTTATATTTCATGACAAACCTAGACAAATCGCTGTCCGCACATCGCAAAGCGACTACTTTAACCACCCATATTTCCAAAACCTAAGTTTTTACGGTAACTTCGGTGGTATAATACTATATTTCTGGTACTATTCTATCAACCTATGTGTACGTCATGTATCCACACATCCGTATTTAGTTTTATATTTCATGTTAAACTTAGACAAATCGCTGTCCGCACATCGCAAAGCGACTACTTTAATCACCCATATTTCCAAAACCAAAGTTTTTAAGGAAACTTGGTTGGTATAATACTAAAGTTCTGGTTCTATTCTATCACGCTATGTGTATGTAATGTTAGCACACATCCATATTTATTTTATATTTCATGTCAAACTTAGACAAATCGCTAACCGCACATCGCAAAGCGGCTAATTTAATCACCCATATTTCCAAAACCTAAGTTTTTACGGTAACTTGGTTGAAATAATACTAAAGTTCTGGTTTTATTCTATCACCTTATGTGTATGTAATGTTAGCACACTTCCATATTTATTCTATAATTCATGTCAAACTTAGACAAATCGCTGACCGCACATCGCAAAGCGACTACTTTAATCACCCATATATCAAAAACCTGAGTTTTCATGATAACTTGGGTGGTAAAGTACAAAGGTTCTGGTCCTATTCTATCATCCTATGTGTACGTCATGTTGGCATACGTCCGTATTTATTTTATATTTCATGTCAAACTAAGACAAATCGCTAACCGCACATCGCAAAGCGGCTAATTTAATCACCCATATTCCCAAAACATAAGTTTTTACGGTAACTTGGTTGGAATAATACTAAAGTTCTGGTTCTATTCTATCACCCTATGTGTATGTAATGTTAGCACACTTCCATATTTATTCTATAATTCATGTCAAACTTAGACAAATCGCAAAGCGTCTAATTTAATCACCCATATTTACAAAACCTAAGTTTTTACGGTAACTTAGGTGGTATAGTCCTACAGTCCTTGTTCTATTCTATCATCCTAAGTGTACGTAATGTTAGCACACTTCCGTATTTATTTATTTTTCATGACAAACCTAGACAATTCGGTGTCCGCACATCGCAAAGCGACTACTTTAACCACCCATATTTCCAAAACCTAAGTTTTTACGGTAACTTCGGTGGTATAATACTATATTTCTGGTACTATTCTATCACCCTATGTGTACGTCATGTATCCACACATTTGTATTTAGTTTTATATTTCATGTTAAACTTAGACAAATCGCTGTCCGCACATCGCAAAGCGACTACTTTAATCACCCGTATTTCCAAAACCTAAGTTTTACGGTAAATTCGGTTGTATAATACTATATTTCTCGTACTATTCTATCACCCTGTTTGTACGTCATGTATCCATAATTCCGTATTTATCTTTATATTTCATGTCAAACCTAGACAAATTGCTGTCCGCACATCGCAAAGCGACTACTTTAATCACCCATATTTCCAAAACCTAAGATTTTATGGTAACTTGGGTGGTAAAGTCCTACAGTTCTTGTCCTATTCTATCATCCTATGTGTACGTCATGTTGGCATACTTCCGTATTAATTTTAAATTTCATGTCAAACTTAGACAAATCGATGTCCGCACATCGCAAAGCGGCTAATTTAATCACCCATATTTCCAAATCCTAAGTTTTTACGGTAATTTGGGTGGTATAACACTAAATTTCTGGTACTATTCTATCATCCTATGGGTACGTCATGTTGGCACACTTCCGTATTTATTTTATATTTCATGTCAAACCTAGACAAATTGCTGTCCGCACATCGCAAAGCGACTACTTTAATCACGCATATTTCCAAAACCTAAGTTTTTATGGTAACTTGGGTGGTAAAGTACAAAGGTTCTGGTCCTATTATATCATCCTATGTGTACGTCATGTTAGCAAACTTCCGTATTTATTTTATATTTCATGTCAAACTAAGACAAATCGCTGACCGCACATCGCAAAGCGGCTACTTTAACCACCCATGTTTCCAAATCCTAAGTTTTAACGGTAACTTGATTGGTATAATACTAAAGTTCTGGTTCTATTCTATCACTCTATTTGTACCTAATGTTGGCACACTTCCGTATTTATTTTATATTTCATGTCAAACTTAGACAAATCGCTAACCGCACATCGCAAAGCGGCTAACATAATCGCCCATATTTCCAAAACCTAAGTTTTTACGGTAACTTGGGTGGTATAGTCCTACAGTTCTTGTCCTATTCTATCACCCTATGTCTACGTCATGTATCCCCAATTCCGTATTTATTTTGTATTTCATGTCAAAATAAGACAAATCGATGACCGCAAATCGCAAAGCGGCTACTTTAACCACCCATATTTCCAAAACCTAAGTTTTTACGGTAACTTGTTTGGTATAATACTGAAGTTCTGGTTCTATTCTATCACCCTATGTGTACTTAATGTTAGCACACATCCGTATTTATTTTTATATTTCATGTTAAACTTCGACAAATCGCTGTCCGCACATCGCAAAACGACTACTTTAATCACCAATATTTCCAAAACCTAAGTTTTTACGGTAACTTCGGTGGTATAATACTATATTTCTGGTCCTATTCTATCACCCTATGTCTACGTCATGTATCCCCAATTCCGTATTTATTTTGTATTTCATGTCAAAATGAGACAAATCGCTGACCGCAAATCGCAAAGCGGCTACTTTAACCAACCATATTTCCAAAACCTAAGTTTTACGGTAACTTTTTTGGAATAATACTGAAGTTCTGGTTCTATTCTATCACCCTATGTGTACGTAATGTTAGCACACTTCCGTATTTATTTTATATTTCATGTCAAACTTAGACAAATCGCTGACCGCACATCGCAAAGCGGCTAATTTAATCACCCATATTTCCAAAACCTAAGTTTTTACGGTAACTTGCGTGGTATAGTCCTACAGTTCTTGTCCTATTCGATCATCCTATGTGTACGTCATGTTGGCACTCTTCCGTATTTATTTTATATTTCATGTCAAACTTAGACAAATCGCTGTCCGCACATCGCAAAGCGACTACTTTAACTACCCATATTTCCAAAACCTAAGTTTTTACGGTAACTTGGTTGGAATAATACTAAAGTTCTGGTTCTATTCTATCACCCTATGTGTATGTAATGTTAGCACATTTCCATATTTATTTTATAATTCATGTCAAACTTAGACAAATCGCTGACCGCATATCGCAAAGCGACTACTTTAATCACCCATATTTCCAAAACCTGAGTTTTCATGGTAACTTGGGTGGTAAAGTACAAAGGTTCTGGTCCTATTCTATCATTCTATGTGTACGTCATGTTGGCATACGTCAGTATTTATTTTATATTTCATGTCAAACTAAGACAAATCGCTGACCGCACATCGCAAAGCGGCTACTTTAACCACCCATGTTTCCAAATCCTAAGTTTTTACGGTAACTTGGTTGGTATAATACTAAAGTTCTGGTTCTATTCTATCACGCTATGTGTATGTAATGTTAGCACACTTCCATATTTATTTTATATTTCATGTCAAACTTAGACAAATCGTTAACCGCACATCGCAAAGCGACTACTTTAATCACCCGTATTTCCAAAACCTAAGTTTTACGGTAAATTCGGTTGTATAATACTATATTTCTGGTACTATTCTATCACCCTGTTTGTACGTCATGTATCCAGAATTCCGTATTTATTTTTATATTTCATGTCAAACCTAGACAAATTGCTGTCCGCACATCGCAAAGCGACTACTTTAATCACGCATATTTCCAAAACCTAAGTTTTTATGGTAACTTGGGTGGTAAAGTACAAAGGTTCTGGTCCTTTTTTATCATCCTATGTGTACGTCATGTTGGCACACTTCCGTATTTATTTTATATTTCATGTCAAACTAAGACAAATCTCTGACCGCACATCGCAAAGCGGCTACTTTAACCACCCATATTTCCAAATCCTAAGTTTTAACGGTAACTTGATTGGTATAATACTAAAGTTCTGGTTCTATTCTATCACTCTATGTGTACCTAATGTTGGCACACTTCCGTATTTATTTTATATTTCATGTCGAACTTAAACAAGTCGCTGACCGCACATCGCAAAGCGGCTAATTTATTCACCCATATTTCCAAAACCTTCGTTTTTACGGTAACTTGGGTGGTATGGTCCTACAGTTCTTGTCCTCTTCTATCATCCTATGTGTACGTAATGTTGGCACACTTCCGTATTTATTCAATATTTCATGTCAAACTAAGACAAATCGCTGTCCACATCGCAAAGCGGCTACTTTAACTACCCATATTTCCAAAACATAGGTTTTTACGGTAACTTGGTTTGTATAGTACTAAAGTTCTGGTTCTATTCCATCACGCTATGTGTATGTAATGTTAGCACACTTCCATATTTATTTTATATTTCATGTCAAACACATCCGTATTTATTTTTATATTTCATGTTAAACTTAGACAAATCGCTGTCCGCACATCGCAAAACGACTACTTTAATCACCAATATTTCCAAAACCTAAGTTTTTACGGTAACTTCGGTGGTATAATACTATATTTCTGGTCCTATTCTATCACCCTATGTCTACGTCATGTATCCCCAATTCCGTATTTATTTTGTATTTCACGTCAAAATGAGACAAATCGCTGACCGCAAATCGCAAAGCGGCTACTTTCACTACCCATATTTCCAAAACCTAAGTTTTTATGGTAACTTGGTTGGAATAATACTAAAGTTCTGGTTCTATTCTATCACCCTATGTGTATGTAATTTAGCACACTTCCGTATTTATTTTATATTTCATGTCAAACTTAGACAAATCGCTGACCGCACATCGCAAAGCAGCTAATTTAATCACCCATATTTCCAAAACCTAAGTTTTTACGGTAACTTGGGTGGTATAGTCCTACAGTTCTTGTCCTATTCGATCATCCTATGTGTACGTCATGTTGGCACACTTCCGTATTTATTTTATATTTCATGTCAAACTTAGACAAATCGCTGTCCGCACATCGCAAAGCGACTACTTTAACTACCCATATTTCCAAAACCTAAGTTTTTACGGTAACTTGGTTGGAATAATACTAAAGTTCTGGTTCTATTCTATCACCCTATGTGTATGTAATGTTAGCACATTTCCATATTTATTTTATAATTCATGTCAAACTTAGACAAATCGCTGACCGCATATCGCAAAGCGACTATTTTAATCACCATATTTCCAAAACCTGAGTTTTTATGGTAACTTGGGTGGTAAAGTACAAAGGTTCTGGTCCTATTCTATCATCCTATGTGTACGTCATGTTGGCATACGTCCGTATTTATTTTATATTTCATGTCAAACTAAGACAAATCGCTGACCGCACATCGCAAAGCGGCTACTTTAACCACCCATGTTTCCAAATACTAAGTTTTTACGGTAACTTGGTTGGTATAATACTAAAGTTCTGGTTCTATTCTATCACCCTATGTGTATGTAATGTTAGCACACTTCCATATTTATTTTATATTTCATGTCAAACTTAGACAAATCGCTAACCGCACATCGCAAAGCGGCTAATTTAATCACACATATTTCCAAAACCTAAGTTTTTACGGTAACTTGGGTGGTATAACACTAAATTTCTGGTCCTATTCTATCATCTTATGGGTACGTCATGTTGGCACACTTCCGTATTTATTTTATATTTCATGTAAAATTTAGACAAATCGCTGTCCGCATATCGCAAAGCGACTACTTTAACTACCCATATTTCCTAAACCTAAGTTTTTAAGGTAACTTAGGTGGTATAGTACTAAAGTTCTAGTCCTATTCTATCATCTTATGGGTAAGTCATGTTGGCACATTTCTGTATTTATTTTATAATTCATGTCAAACAGACAAATCGCTGACCGCACTTCGCAAAGCGACTACTTTAACTACCCATATTTCCTAAACCTAAGTTTTTACGGAAACTTGGTTGGTATAATACTAAAGTTCTGGTTCTATTCTATCACCCTATGTGTATGTAATGTTAGCACACTTCCATATTTATTTTATATTTCATGTCAAACTTAGACAAATCGCTAACCGCACATCGCAAAGCGGCTAATTTAATCGCCCATATTTCCAAAACCTAAGTTTTTACGGTAACTTGGGTGGTATAGTCCTACAGTTCTTGTCCTATTCTCTCATCCTATGTGTATGTAATGTTGGCACACTTCCGTATTTTTTTATATTTCATGTCAAACTTAGACGAATCGCTGTCCGCACATCGCAAAGCGACTACTTAAACCACCCATATTTACAAAACCTAAGTTTTTACGGTAACTTCGTTGGTATAATACTATATTTCTGGTACTATTCTATCACCCTATGTGTACGTCATGTATCCACACATCCGTATTTATTTTTATATTTCATGTTAAACTTAGACAAATCGCTGTCCGCACATCGCAAAGCGACTACTTTAGTCACCCATATTTCCAAAACCTAAATTTTTACGGTAACTTCGGTGGTATAATACTATATTTCTGGTACTATTCTATCACTCTATTTGTACGTCATGTATCCAGAACTCCGTATTTATTTTTATATTTCATGTCAAATTAAGACAAATCGCTGACCGCACATCGCAAAGCGGCTACTTTAACCACCCATATTTCCAAAACCTAAGTTTTTACGGTAACTTGTTTGGTATAATACTGAAGTTCTGGTTCTATTCTATCACCCTATTTATACGTAATGTTAGCACACTTCCATATTTATTTTATAATTCATGTCAAACTTAGACAAATCGCTGACCGCAAATCGCAAAGCGACTACATTAATCAGCCATATTTCCAAAAACTAAGTTTTTAATGTAACTTAGTTGGTATAGTACTAAAGTTCTTGTCCTATTCTATCATCCTAAGTGTACGTCATGTATCCACACATCCGTATTTATTTATATTTAATGTCAAACTTAGACAAATCGCTGTCCGCACATCGCAAAGCGACTACTTTAGTCAACCATATTTTCAAAACCTAAGTTTCTACGGTTACTTCGGTGGTATAATACTATATTTCTGGTCCTATTATATCACCCTATGTCTACGTCATGTATCCCCAATTCCGTATTTATTTTGTATTTCATGTCAAAATAAGACAAATCGCTGACCGCAAATCGCAAAGCGGCTACTTTAACCACCCATATTTCCAAAACCTAAGTTTTTACGGTAACTTGGTTTGTATAATACTAAAGTTCTGGTTCTATTCTATCACGCTATGTGTATGTAATGTTAGCACACTTCCATATTTATTTTATATTTCATGTCAAACTTAGACAAATCGTTAACCGCACATCGCAAAGCGGCTAATTTAATCACCCATATTTCCAAAACCTAAGTTTTTACGGTAACTTCGGTAATAAAGTCCTACAGTTCTTGTCCTTTTCGATCATCCTGTGTGTACGTCATGTTGGCATACGTCCGTATTTATTTTATATTTCATGTCAAACTTAGACAAATCGCTGTCGGCACATCGCAAAGCGACTATTTTAACTACCCATATTTCCAAAACCTAAGTTTTTACGGTAACTTGGTTGGAATAATACTAAAGTTCAGGTTCTATTCTATCACGCTATGTGTATGTAATGTAAGCACACTTCCATATTTATTTTATATTTCATGTCAAACTTAGACAAATCGTTAACCGCACATCGCAAAGCGACTACTTTAATCACCCGTATTTCCAAAACCTAAGTTTTACGGTAAATTCGGTTTTATAATACTATATTTCTGGTACTTTTCTATCACCCTGTTTGTACGTTATGTATCCAGAATTCCGTATTTATTTTTATATTTCATGTCAAACCTAGACAAATTGCTGTCCGCACATCGCAAAGCGACTACTTTAATCTCGCATATTTCCAAAACCTAAGTTTTTATGGTAACTTGGGTGGTAAAGTACAAAGGTTCTGGTCCTATTCTATCATCCTATGTGTACGTCATGTTGGCACAATTCCGTATTTATTTTATATTTCATGTCAAACTAAGACAAATCGCTGACCGCACATCGCAAAGCGGCTACTTTAACCACCCATATTTCCAAATCCTAAGTTTTAACGGTAACTTGATTGGTATAATACTAAAGTTCTGGTTCTATTCTATCACTCTGTGTGTACCTAATGTTGGCACACTTCCGTATTTATTTTATATTTCATGTCAAAATTAAACAAGTCGCTGACCGCTCATCGCAAAGCGGCTAATTTATTCACCCATATTTCCAAAACCTAAGTTTCTACGGTTACTTCGGTGGTGTAATACTATATTTCTGGTCCTATTATATCACCCTATGTCTACGTCATGTATCCCCAATTCCGTATTTATTTTGTATTCCATGTCAAAATAAGACAAATCGCTGACCGCAAATCGCAAAGCGGCTACTTTAACCACCCATATTTCCAAAACCTAAGTTTTTACGGTAACTTGGTTTGTATAATAATAAAGTTCTGGTTCTATTCTATCACGCTATGTGTATGTAATGTTAGCACACTTCCATATTTATTTTATATTTCATGTCAAACTTAGACAAATCGTTAACCGCACATCGCAAAGCGGCTACTTTAACCACCCATATTTCCAAACCTGAGTTTTCATGGTAACTTGGGTGGTAAAGTACAAAGGTTCTGGTCCTATTCTATCATCCTTTGTGTACGTCATGTTGGCATACGTCCGTATTTATTTTATATTTCATGTCAAACTAAGACAAATCGCTGACCGCACATCGCAAAGCGGCTACTTTAACCACCCATGTTTCCAAATCCTAAGTTTTTACGGTAACTTGGTTGGTATAATACTAAAGTTCTGGTTCTATTCTATCACGCTATGTGTATGTAATGTAAGCACACTTCCATATTTATTTTATATTTCATGTCAAACTTAGACAAATCGTTAACCGCACATCGCAAAACGACTACTTTAATCACCCGTATTTCCAAAACCTAAGTTTTACGGTAAATTCGGTTTTATAATATTATATTTCTGGTACTATTCTATCACCCTGTTTGTACGTTATGTATCCAGAATTCCGTATTTATTTTTATATTTCATGTCAAACCTAGACAAATTGCTGTCCGCACATCGCAAAGCGACTACTTTAGTCAACCATATTTTCAAAACCTAAGTTTCTACGGTTACTTCGGTGGTATAATACTATATTTCTGGTCCTATTATATCACCCTATGTCTACGTCATGTATCCCCAATTCCGTATTTATTTTGTATTTCATGTCAAAATAAGACAAATCGCTGACCGCAAATCGCAAAGCGGCTACTTTAACCACCCATATTTCCAAAACCTAAGTTTTTACGGTAACTTGGTTTGTATAATACTAAAGTTCTGGTTCTATTCTATCACGCTATGTGTATGTAATGTTAGCACACTTCCATATTTATTTTATATTTCATGTCAAACTTAGACAAATCGTTAACCGCACATCGCAAAGCGGCTAATTTAATCACCCATATTTCCAAAACCTAAGTTTTTACGGTAACTTCGGTAATAAAGTCCTACAGTTCTTGTCCTTTTCGATCATCCTGTGTGTACGTCATGTTGGCATACGTCCGTATTTATTTTATATTTCATGTCAAACTTAGACAAATCGCTGTCGGCACATCGCAAAGCGACTATTTTAACTACCCATATTTCCAAAACCTAAGTTTTTACGGTAACTTGGTTGGAATAATACTAAAGTTCAGGTTCTATTCTATCACCCTATGTGTATGTAATGTTAGCACATTTCCATATTTATTTTATAATTCATGTCAAACTTAGACAAATCGCTGACCGCATATCGCAAAGCGACTACTTTAATCACCCATATTTCCAAACCTGAGTTTTCATGGTAACTTGGGTGGTAAAGTACAAAGGTTCTGGTCCTATTCTATCATCCTTTGTGTACGTCATGTTGGCATACGTCCGTATTTATTTTATATTTCATGTCAAACTAAGACAAATCGCTGACCGCACATCGCAAAGCGGCTACTTTAACCAACCATGTTTCCAAATCCTAAGTTTTTACGGTAACTTGGTTGGTATAATACTAAAGTTCTGGTTCTATTCTATCACGCTATGTGTATGTAATGTAAGCACACTTCCATATTTATTTTATATTTCATGTCAAACTTAGACAAATCGTTAACCGCACATCGCAAAGCGACTACTTTAATCACCCGTATTTCCAAAACCTAAGTTTTACGGTAAATTCGGTTTTATAATACTATATTTCTGGTACTTTTCTATCACCCTGTTTGTACGTTATGTATCCAGAATTCCGTATTTATTTTTATATTTCATGTCAAACCTAGACAAATTGCTGTCCGCACATCGCAAAGCGACTACTTTAATCTCGCATTTTTCCAAAACCTAAGTTTTTATGGTAACTTGGGTGGTAAAGTACAAAGGTTCTGGTCCTATTCTATCATCCTATGTGTACGTCATGTTGGCACAATTCCGTATTTATTTTATATTTCATGTCAAACTAAGACAAATCGCTGACCGCACATCGCAAAGCGGCTACTTTAACCACCCATATTTCCAAATCCTAAGTTTTAACGGTAACTTGATTGGTATAATACTAAAGTTCTGGTTCTATTCTATCACTCTATGTGTACCTAATGTTGGCACACTTCCGTATTTATTTTATATTTCATGTCAAAATTAAACAAGTCGCTGACCGCTCATCGCAAAGCGGCTAATTTATTCACCCATATTTCCAAAACCTAAGTTTCTACGGTTACTTCGGTGGTATAATACTATATTTCTGGTCCTATTATATCACCCTATGTCTACGTCATGTATCCCCAATTCCGTATTTATTTTTTATTCCATGTCAAAATAAGACAAATCGCTGACCGCAAATCGCAAAGCGGCTACTTTAACCACCCATATTTCCAAAACCTAAGTTTTTACGGTAACTTGGGTGGTATAGTCCTACAGTTCTTGTCCTATTCTATCATCCTATGTGTACGTAATGTTGGCACACTTCCGTATTTATTCAATATTTCATGTCAAACTAAGACAAATCGCTGTCCGCACATCGCAAAGCGACTACTTTAACTACCCATATTTCCAAAACATAGGTTTTTACGGTAACTTGGTTTGTATAATACTAAAGTTCTGGTTCTATTCTATCACGCTATGTGTATGTAATGTTAGCACACTTCCATATTTATTTTATATTTCATGTCAAACTTAGACAAATCGTTAACCGCACATCGCAAAGCGGCTAATTTAATCACCCATATTTCCAAAACCTAAGTTTTTACAGTAACTTCGGCAATAAAGTCCTACAGTTCTTGTCCTTTTCGATCATCCTGTGTGTACGTCATGTTGGCATACGTCCGTATTTATTTTATATTTCATGTCAAACTTAGACAAATCGCTGTCCGCACATCGCAAAGCGACTATTTTAACTACCCATATTTCCAAAACCTAAGTTTTTACGGTAACTTGGTTGGAATAATACTAAAGTTCTGGTTCTATTCTATCACCCTATGTGTATGTAATGTTAGCACATTTCCATATTTATTTTATAATTCATGTCAAACTTAGACAAATCGCTGACCGCATATCGCAAAGCGACTACTTTAATCACCCATATTTCCAAACCTGAGTTTTCATGGTAACTTGGGTGGTAAAGTACAAAGGTTCTGGTCCTATTCTATCATCCTTTGTGTACGTCATGTTGGCATACGTCCGTATTTATTTTATATTTCATGTCAAACTAAGACAAATCGCTGACCGCACATCGCAAAGCGGCTACTTTAACCACCCATGTTTCCAAATCCTAAGTTTTTACGGTAACTTGGTTGGTATAATACTAAAGTTCTGGTTCTATTCTATCACGCTATGTGTATGTAATGTAAGCACACTTCCATATTTATTTTATATTTCATGTCAAACTTAGACAAATCGTTAACCGCACATCGCAAAACGACTACTTTAATCACCCGTATTTCCAAAACCTAAGTTTTACGGTAAATTCGGTTTTATAATATTATATTTCTGGTACTATTCTATCACCCTGTTTGTACGTTATGTATCCAGAATTCCGTATTTATTTTTATATTTCATGTCAAACCTAGACAAATTGCTGTCCGCACATCGCAAAGCGACTACTTTAATCACGCATATTTCCAAAACCTAAGTTTTTATGGTAACTTGGGTGGTAAAGTACAAAGGTTCTGGTCCTATTCTATCATCCTATGTGTACGTCATGTTGGCACAATTCCGTATTTATTTTATATTTCATGTCAAACTAAGACAAATCGCTGACCGCACATCGCAAAGCGGCTACTTTAACCACCCATATTTCCAAAACCTAAGTTTTAACGGTAACTTGATTGGTATAATACTAAAGTTCTGGTTCTATTCTATCACTCTATGTGTACCTAATGTTGGCACACTTCCGTATTTATTTTATATTTCATGTCAAAATTAAACAAGTCGCTGACCGCACATCGCAAAGCGGCTAATTTATTCACCCATATTTCCAAAACCTAAGTTTCTACGGTTACTTCGGTGGTATAATACTATATTTCTGGTCCTATTATATCACCCTATGTCTACGTCATGTATCCCCAATTCCGTATTTATTTTGTATTTCATGTCAAAATAAGACAAATCGCTGACCGCAAATCGCAAAGCAGCTACTTTAACCACCCATATTTCCAAAACCTAAGTTTTTACGGTAACTTGGTTTGTATAATACTAAAGTTCTGGTTCTATTCTATCACGCTATGTGTATGTAATGTTAGCACACTTCCATATTTATTTTATATTTCATGTCAAACTTAGACAAATCGTTAACCGCACATCGCAAAGCGGCTAATTTAATCACCCATATTTCCAAAACCTAAGTTTTTACAGTAACTTCGGTAATAAAGTCCTACAGTTCTTGTCCTTTTCGATCATCCTGTGTGTACGTCATGTTGGCATACGTCCGTATTTATTTTATATTTCATGTCAAACTTAGACAAATCGCTGTCCGCACATCGCAAAGCGACTATTTTAACTACCCATATTTCCAAAACCTAAGTTTTTACGGTAACTTGGTTGGAATAATACTAAAGTTCTGGTTCTATTCTATCACCCTATGTGTATGTAATGTTAGCACATTTCCATATTTATTTTATAATTCATGTCAAACTTAGACAAATCGCTGACCGCATATCGCAAAGCGACTACTTTAATCACCCATATTTCCAAACCTGAGTTTTCATGGTAACTTGGGTGGTAAAGTACAAAGGTTCTGGTCCTATTCTATCATCCTTTGTGTACGTCATGTTGGCATACGTCCGTATTTATTTTATATTTCATGTCAAACTAAGACAAATCGCTGACCGCACATCGCAAAGCGGCTACTTTAACCACCCATGTTTCCAAATCCTAATTTTTTACGGTAACTTGGTTGGTATAATACTAAAGTTCTGGTTCTATTCTATCACGCTATGTGTATGTAATGTAAGCACACTTCCATATTTATTTTATATTTCATGTCAAACTTAGACAAATCGTTAACCGCACATCGCAAAGCGACTACTTTAATCACCCGTATTTCCAAAACCTAAGTTTTACGGTAAATTCGGTTTTATAATACTATATTTCTGGTACTATTCTATCACCCTGTTTGTACGTTATGTATCCAGAATTCCGTATTTATTTTTATATTTCATGTCAAACCTAGACAAATTGCTGTCCGCACATCGCAAAGCGACTACTTTAATCACGCATATTTCCAAAACCTAAGTTTTTATGGTAACTTGGGTGGTAAAGTACAAAGGTTCTGGTCCTATTCTATCATCCTATGTGTACGTCATGTTGGCACAATTCCGTATTTATTTTATATTTCATGTCAAACTAAGACAAATCGCTGACCGCACATCGCAAAGCGGCTACTTTAACCACCCATATTTCCAAATCCTAAGTTTTAACGGTAACTTGATTGGTATAATACTAAAGTTCTGGTTCTATTCTATCACTCTATGTGTACCTAATGTTGGCACACTTCCGTATTTATTTTATATTTCATGTCAAAATTAAACAAGTCGCTGACCGCACATCGCAAAGCGGCTAATTTATTCACCCATATTTCCAAAACCTACGTTTATACGGTAACTTGGGTGGTATGGTCCTACAGTTCTTGTCCTATTATATCATCCTATGTGTACGTAATGTTGGCACACTTCCGTATTTATTCAATATTTCATGTCAAACTAAGACAAATCGCTGTCCGCACATCGCAAAGCGACTACTTTAACTACCCATATTTCCAAAACATAGGTTTTTACGGTAACTTGGTTTGTATAATACTAAAGTTCTGGTTCTATTCCATCACCCTATGTGTACGTCATGTATCCACACATCCGTATTTATTTTTATATTTCATGTCAAACTAAGACAAATCGCTGACCGCATATCGCAAAGCGGCTACTTTAACCACCCATATTTCCAAAACCTAAGTTTTTACGGTAACTTGGGTGGTATAGTCCTACAGTTTTTGTCCTATTCTATCATCCTAAGTGTTACGTAATGTTGGCACACTTCTTTATTTATTTTATATTTGATGTCAAACTTAGATAAATCGCTGACCGCACATCGCAAAGCGGCTAATTTAATCACCCATATTTCCAAAACCTAAGTTTCTACGGTAACTTGGGTGGTATAGTCCTACAGTTCTTGTCCTATTCTATCATCCTATGTGTACGTAATGTTGGCACACTTCCGAATTAATTTTATATTTCATGTCAAACTTAGACAAATCGCTGTCCGCACTTCGCAAAGCGACTACTTTAACTACCCATATTTCTATAACCTAAGTTTTTACGGAAATTTGGTCGGTATAATACTAAAGTTCTGGTTCTATTCTATCACCCGATGTGTATGTAATGTTAGCACACTTCCATATTTATTTTATAATTCATGTCAAACTTAGACAAATCGCTGACCGCAAATCGCAAAGCGACTACATTAATCAGCCATATTTCCAAAACCTAAGTTTCTACGGTTACTTTGGTGGTATAATACTATATTTCTGGTCCTATTCTATCACCCTATGTCTACGTCATGTATCCCCAATTCCGTATTTATTTTGTATTTCATGTCAAAATAAGACAAATCGCTGATCGCAATTCGCAAAGTGGCTACTTTAACCACCCATATTTCCAAAACCTATGTTTTTACGGTAGCTTGTTTGGTATAATACTGAAAATCTGTTTCTATTCTATCACCCTATGTGTACGTAATGTTAGCACACTCCCGTATTTATTTTATATTTCATGTCAAACCTAGACAAATCGCTGTCCGCACATCGCAAAGCGACTACTTTAACTACCCATATTTCCAAAACCTAAGTTTTTACGGTAACTTGGGTGGAATAATACTAAAGTTCTTGTTCTATTTTATCACCCTATTTGTACGTCTTGTATCCAGAATTCCGTATTTATTTTTATATTTCATGTCAAACCTAGACAAATTGCTGTCCGCACATCGCAAAGCGACTACTTTAACTACCCATATTTCCAAAACCTAAGTTTTTACGGTAACTTGGGTGGAATAATACTAAAGTTCTGGTTCTATTTTATCACCCTATATGTATGTAGTGTTAGCACACTTCCAATTTTTATTTTATAATTCATGTCAAACTTAGACAAATCGCTGACCACACATCGCAAAGCGACTATTTTAATCACCCATATTTCCAAAACCTAAGTTTTTATGGTAACTTGGATGGTAAAGTACAAAGGTTCTGGTCCTATTCTATCATCCTATGTTACGTTATGTTGGCAAACTTCCGTATTTATTTTATATTTCATGTCAAACTAAGACAAATCGCTGACCGCACATCGCAAAGCGGCTAATTTAATCACCCATATTTCCAAAACCTACGTTTCTACGGTAACTTGGGTGGTATAGTCCTACAGTTCTTGTCCTATTCTATCATCCTATGTGTACGTAATGTTGGCACACTTCCGAATTTATTTTATATTTCATGTCAAACTTAGACAAATCGCTGTCCGCACTTCGCAAAGCGACTACTTTAACTACCCATATTTCCATAACCTAAGTTTTTACGGAAACTTGGTTGGTATAATACTAAAGTTCTGGTTCTAATCTATCACCCTATGTGTAAGTAATGTTAGCACACTTCCATATTAATTTTATAATTCATGTCAAAACTTAGACAAATCGCTGACCGCAAATCGCAAAGCGACTACATTAATCAGCTATATTTCCAAAACCTAAGTTTTTAAGGTAACTTAGGTGGTTTAGTACTAAAATTCTTGTCCTATTCTATCATCCTAAGTGTACGTAATGTTGGCACACATCCGTATTTATTTATATTTCATGTCAAACTTAGACAAATCGCTGACCGCAAATCGCAAAGCGGCTACTTTAACCACCCATATTTCCAAAACCTAAGTTTTTACGGTAACTTGTTTGGTATAATACTGAAGTTCTGTTTCTATTCTATCACCCTATGTGTACGTAATGTTAGCACACCCGTATTTATTTCATATTTCATGTCAAACTTAGACAAATCGCTGTCCGCACATCGCAAAGCGACTACTTTAACCACCTATATTTCCAAAACCTAGGTTTTTACGGAAACTTGGTTGGTATAATACTAAAGTTCTGGTTCTATTCTATCACCCTATGTGTATGTAATGTTAGCACACATCCATATTTATTTTATATTTCATGTCAAACCTAGACAAATCGCTAACCGCACATCGCAAAGCGGCTAATTTAATCACCCATATTTACAAAACCTAAGTTTTAACGGTAACTTGTTTGGTATAATACTGAAGTTCTGGTTCTGTTCTATCACCCTATGTGTACGTAATGTTAGCAAACTTCCGTATTTATTTTATATTTCATGTCAAACTTAGACAAATCGCTGTCCGCACTTTGCAAAGCGACTACTTTAACCACCCATTTTTCCAAAACCTAAGTTTTTACGAAAACCTGGTTGGTATAATACTAAAGTTCTGGTTCTATTTCATCAACCTATGTGTATGAAATTTAGCACACTTCCATATTTATTTTATATTTCATGTAAAACTTAGACAAATCGTTAACCGCACATCGCAAAGCGGCTAATTTAATCACCCATATTTCCAAAACCTAAGTTTTTACGGTAACTTCGGTGGTATAGTCCTACAGTTCTTGACCTGTTCTATCATCCTATGTGTACGTAATGTTGGCACACTTCTGTATTTATTTTATATTTCATGTCAAACTTAGACAAATCGCTGTCCGCACATCGCAAAGCGACTACTTTAACTACCCATATTTCCAAAACCAAAGTTTTTACGGAAACTTGGTTGGTATAATACTAAAGTTCTGGTTCTATTCTATCACCCTATGTGTATGTAATGTTAGCACACATCCATATTTATTTTATATTTCATGTCAAACTTAGACAAATCGCTAACCGCACATCGCAAAGCGGCTAATTTAATCACCCATATTTACAAAACCTAAGTTTTTACGGTAACTTCGGTGGTATAGTCCTACAGTTCTTGTCCTATTCTATCATCCTATGTGTACGTAATGTTTGCACACTTCCATATTTATTTTATAATTCATGTCAAACTTAGACAAATCGCTGACCGCACATCGCAAAGCGGCTACTTTAACCACCCATATTTCCAAAACCTAAGTTTTTACGGTAACTTGTTTGGTATAATACTAAAGTTCTGGTTCTATTCTATCACCCTATGTGTATGTAATTTAGCACACTTCCATATTTATTGTATATTTCATGTAAAACTTAGACAAATCGTTAACCGCACATCGCAAAGCGGCTTATTTAATCAACCATATTTCCAAAACCTAAGTTTTTACGGTAACTTCGATGGTATAGTCCTACAGTTCTTGTCCTATTCTCTCATCCTATGTGTACGTAATGTTGGCACACTTCTGTATTTATTTTATATTTCATGTCAAACTTAGACAAATCGCTGTCCGCACATCGCAAAGCGACTACTTTAACTACCCATATTTCCAAAACCTAAGTTTTTACGGTAACTTCGGTGGTATAATACTATATTTCTGGTACTATTCTATCACCCTATTTGTACGTCTTGTATCCAGAATTCCGTATTTATTTTTATATTTCATATCAAACCTAAACAAATTGGTGTCCGCACATCGCAAAGCGACTACTTTAACTACCCATATTTCCAAAACCAAAGTTTTTACGGTAACTTGGTTAGAATAATACTAAAGTTCTGGTTCTATTTTATCACCCTATGTGTATGTAGTGTTAGCACACTTCCATATTTATTTTATAATTCATGTCAAACTTAGACAAATCGCTGACCGCACATCGCAAAGCGGCTACTTTAACCACCCATATTTCCAAAACCTAAGTTTTAACGGTAACTTGTTTGGTATAATACTAAAGTTCTGGTTCTATTCTATCACTCTATGTGTACCTAATGTTGGCACACTTTTCCGTATTTATTTTATATTTCATGTCAAACTTAGACAAGTCACTGACCGCACATCGCAAAGCGGCTAATTTAATCACCCATATTTCTAAAACCTAAGTTTTTACGGAAACTTGGTTGGTATAATACTAAAGTTCTGGTTCTATTCTATCACCCTATGTGTATGTAATTTAGCACACCGCCATATTTATTTTATATTTCATGTCAAACTTAGACAAATCGTTAACCGCACATCGCAAAGCGGTTAATTTAATCACCCATATTTCCATAACCTAAGTTTTTACGGTAACTTCGGTGGTATAATACTATATTTCTGGTCCTATTCTATCACCCCATGTCTACGTTATGTATCCCCAATTCCGTATTTATTTTGTATTTCATGTCAAAATAAGACAAATCGCTGACCGCAAATCGCAAAGCGGCTACTTAAACCACCCATATTTCCAAAACCTAAGTTTTTACGGTAACTTGGTTGGTATAATACTAAAGTTCTGGTTCTATTCTATCACCCTATGTGTATGTAATGTTAGCACACTTCCATATTTATTTTATATTTCATGTCAAACTTAGACAAATCGTTAACCGCACATCGCAAAGCGGTTAATTTAATCACCCATATTTCCAAAACCTAAGTTTTTACGGTAACTTGGGGGTTATAGTCCTACAGTTCTTGTCCTATTCTATCATCCTAATGTACTTAATGTTAGCACACTTCCGTATTTATTTTATATTTCATGTCAATTTTAGACAAATCGCTAACCTCACATCGCAAAGCGACTACTTTAATCAACCATATTTCCAAAACCTAAGTTTTTACGGTAACTTCGGTGGTAAAATACTATATTTCTAGTCCAATTCTATCACCCTATGTCTACGTCATGTATCCCCAATTCCGTATTTATTTTGTATTTCATGTCAAACTAAGACAAATCGCTGACCGCACATCGCAAAGCGGCTATTTTAACCTCCCAAATTTCCAAAACCTAAGTTTTTACGGTAACTTGTTTGGTATAATACTGAAGTTCTGGTTCTGTTCTATCACCCTATGTGTACGTAATGTTGGCAAACTTCAGTATTTATTTTATATTTCATGTCAAACTTAGACAAATCGCTGTCCGCACTTTGCAAAGCGGCTAATTTAATCACACATATTTCCAAAACCTAAGTTTTTACGGAAACCTGGTTGGTATAATACTAAAAATCTGGTTCTATTTCATCAACCTATGTGTATGAAATTTAGCACACTTCCATATTTATTTTATATTTCATGTAAAACTTAGACAAATCGTTAACCGCACATCGCAAAGCGGCTAATTTAATCACCCATATTTCCAAAACCTAAGTTTTTACGGTAACTTCGTTGGTATAGTCCTACAGTTTTTGTCCTGTTCTATCATCCTATGTGTACGTAATGTTGGCAGACTTCTGTATTTATTTTATATTTCATGTCAAACTTAGACAAATCGCTGTCCGCACATCGCAAAGCGACTACTTTAACTACCCATATTTCCAAAACCTAAGTTTTTACGGTAACTTCGGTGGTATAATACTATATTTCTGGTACTATTCTATCACCCTATTTGTACGTCTTGTATCCAGAATTCCGTATTTATTTTTATATTTCATGTCAAACCTAAACAAATTGCTGTCCGCACATCGCAAAGCGTCTACTTTAACTACCCATATTTCCAAAACCTAAGTTTTTACGGTAACTTGGTTGGAATAATACTAAAGTTCTGGTTCTATTTTATCACCCTATGTGTATGTAGTGTTAGCACACTTCCATATTTATTTTATAATTCATGTCAAACTTAGACAAATCGCTGACCGCACATCGCAAAGCGGCTACTTTAACCATCCATATTTCCAAAACCTAAGTTTTTACGGTAACTTGTTTGGTAAAATACTAAAGTTCTGGTTCTATTCTATCACTCTATGTGTACCTAATGTTGGCACACTTTTCCGTATTTATTTTATATTTCATGTCAAACTTTGACAAGTCGCTGACCGCACATCGCAAAGCGGCTAATTTAATCACCCATATTTCTAAAACCTAAGTTTTTACGGTAACTTGGGTGGTATAATGCTTAAGATCTGGTCCTATTTTTCGCCCTATGTGTTTGTCATGTTGCCACACTTCCGGATTTATTTTATATTTCATGTCAAACCTAGACAAATCGCTGTCCGCACATCGCAAAGCGACTTTTTTAGTCAACCATATTTCCAAAACCTAAGTTTTTACGGTAACTTCGGTGTTATAATACTATATTTCTGGTCCTATTCTATCACCCTATGTCTACGTTATGTATCCCCAATTCCGTATTTATTTTGTATTTCATGTCAAAATAAGACAAATCGCTGACCGCAAATCGCAAAGCGGCTACTTAAACCACCCATATTTCCAAAACCTAAGATTTTACGGTAACTTGGTTGGTATAATACTAAAGTTCTGGTTCTATTCTATCACCCTATGTGTATGTAATGTTAGCACACTTCCATATTTATTTTATATTTCATTTCAAACTTAGACAAATCGTTAACCGCACATCGCAAAGCGGCTAATTTAATTACCCATATTTCCAAAACCTAAGTTTTTACGGTAACTTGGGGGGTATAGTCCTACAGTTCTTGTCCTATTCTATCATCCTAATGTACTTAATGTTAGCACACTTCCGTATTTATTTTATATTTCATGTCAATTTTAGGCAAATCGCTAACCTCACATCGCAAAACGACTACTTTAATCAACCATATTTCCAAAACCTAAGTTTTTACGGTAACTTCGGTGGTAAAATACGATATTTCTAGTCCAATTCTATCACCCTATGTCTACGTCATGTATCCCCAATTTCGTATTTATTTTGTATTTCATGTCAAACTAAGACAAATCGCTGACCGCACATCGCAAAGCGGCTACTTTAACCACCCATATTTCCAAAACCTAAGTTTTTACTTTAACTTGTTTGGTATAATACTGAAGTTCTGGTTCTGTTCTATCACCCTATGTGTACGTAATGTTAGCAAACTTCCGTATTTATTTTATATTTCATGTCAAACTTAGACAAATCGCTGTCCGCACATCGCAAAGCGACTACTTTAACCACCCATATTTCTAAAACCTAAGTTTTTACGGAAACCTGGTTGGTATAATACTAAGGTTCTGGTTCTATTCTATCACCCTATGTGTATGAAATTTAGCACACTTCCATATTTATTTTATATTTCATGTAAAACTTAGACAAATCGTTAACCGCACATCGCAAAGCGGCTAATTTAATCACCCATATTTCTAAAACCTAAGTTTTTACGGTAACTTCGGTGGTATAGTCCTACAGTTCTTGTCCTATTCTATCATCCTATGTGTACGTAATGTTGGCACACTTCTGTATTTATTTTATATTTCATGTCAAACTTAGACAAATCGCTGTCCGCACATCGCAAAGCGACTACTTTAACTACCCATATTTCCAAAACCTAAGTTTTTACGGAAACTTGGTTGGTATAATACTAAAGTTCTGGTTCTATTCTATCACCCTATGTGTATGTAATGTTAGCACACATCCATATTTATTTTATATTTCATGTCAAACTTAGACAAATCGCTAACCGCACATCGCAAAGCGGCTAATTTAATCACCCATATTTACAAAACCTACGTTTTTACGGTAACTTCGGTGGTATAGTCCTACAGTTCTGGTCCTATTCTATCATCCTATGTTACGTCATGTTGGCACACTTCCGTATTTATTTTATATTTCATGTCAAACTTAGACAAATCGCTGACCGCACATCGCAAAGCGACTACTTTAATCACCCATATTTCCAAAACCTAAGTTTTTACGGTAAATTCGGTGGTATAATACTATATTTTTGGTGCTATTCTATCTCCCTATTTGTACGTCTTGTATCCAGAATTCCGTATTTATTTTTATATATCATGTCAAACCTAGACAAATTGCTGTCCGCACATCGCAAAGCGACTACTTTAACTACCCATATTTCCAAAACCTAAGTTTTTACGGTAACTTGGTTGGAATAATACTAAAGTTCTGGTTCTATTTTATCACCCTATGTGTATGTAGTGTTAGCACACTTCCACATTTATTTTATAATTCATGTCAAACTTAGACAAATCGCTGACCGCACATCGCAAAGCGACTACTTTAATCACCCATATTTCCAAAACCTAAGTTTTTACGGTAACTTGGGTGGAATAATACTAAAGTTATGGTTCTATTTTATCACCCTATGTGTATGTAGTGTTAGCACACTTCCATATTTATTTTATAATTCATGTCAAATTTAGACAAATCGCTGACCGCACATCGCAAAACGACTACTTTAATCACCCATATATCCAAAACCTAAGTTTTATGGTAACTTGGGTGGTAAAGTACAAACGTTCTGGTCCTATTCTATAATCCTATGTTACGTCATGTTGGCACACTTCCGTATTTATTTTATATTTCATGTCAAACTTAGACAAATCGCTGACCGCACATCGCAAAGCGGCTACTTTAACCACCCATATTTCCAAAACCTAAGTTTTTACGGTAACTTGTTTTGTATAATACTAAAGTTCTGGTTCTATTCTATCACTCTATGTGTACCTAATGTTGGCACACTTTTCCGTATTTATTTTATATTTCTTGTCAAACTTAGACAAGTCGCTGACCGCACATCGCAAAGCGGCTAATTTAATCACCCATATTTTCAAAACCTAAGTTTTTACGGAAACTTGGTTGGTATAATACTCAAGTTCTGATTCTATTCTATCACCCTATGTGTATGTAATTTAGCACACTTCCATATTTATTTTACATTTCATGTCAAACTAAGACAAATCGTTAACCGCACATCGAAAAGCGGCTAATTTAATCACCCATATTTCCAAAACTTAAGTTTTTACGGTAACTCGGGTGGTATAATACTTAAGTTCTGGTCCTATTTTATCGCCCTATGTGTTCGTCATGTTGGCACAGTTCCGTATTTATTTTATATTTATTGTCAAACTTAGACAAATCGCTGTCCGCACATCGCAAAGCGACTACTTTAACCACCCATATTTCCAAAACCTAAGTTTTTACGGAAACTTGGTTGGTATAATACTAAAGTTCTCGTTCTATTCTATTATCCTATGTGTATGTAATTTAGCACACTTCCATATTTATTTTATATTTCATGTCAAACCTAGACAAATCGTTAACCACACATCGCAAAGCGGCTAATTTAATCACCCATATTTCCAAAACCTAAGTTTTTACGGTAACTTCGGTGGTATAGTCCTACAGTTCTTGTCCTATTCTATCATCCTATGTGTACGTAATTTTGGCACACTTCTGTATTTATTTTATATTTCATGTCAAACTTAGACAAATCGCTGTCCGCACATCGCAAAGCGACTACTTTAACTACCCATATTTTCAAAACCTACGTTTTTACGGAAACTTGGTTGGTATAATACTAAAGTTCTGGTTCTATTCTATCACCCTATGTGTATGTAATTTTATCACACATCCATATTTATTTTATATTTCATGTCAAACTTAGACAAATCGCTAACCGCACATCGCAAAGCGGCTAATTTAATCACCCATATTAACAAAACCTAAGTTTTTACGGTAACTTGGGTGGAATAGTCCAACAGTTCTTGTCCTATTCTATCATCCTATGTGTACGTAATGTTGGCACACTTCCGTATTTTTTTTATATCTCATGTCAAACTTAGACAAATCGCTGTCCGCACATCGCAAAGCGACTACTTTAACCACCCATATTTACAAAACCTAAGTTTTTACGGTAATTTCGGTGGTATAATAATATATTTCTGGTACTATTATATCACCCTATGTGTACGTCATGTATCCACACATCCGTATTTATTTTTATATTTCATGTTAAACTTAGACAAATCGCTGTCCGCACATCGCAAAGCGACTACTTTAATCACCCATATTTCAAACCTAAGTTTTTACGGTAACTTCGGTGGTATAATACTATATTTCTGGTACTATTCTATCACCCTATTTGTACGTCTTGTATCCAGGATTCCGTATTTATTTTTATATTTCATGTCAAACCTAGACAAATCGCTGACCGCACATCGCAAAACGACTACTTTAATCACCCATATTTCCAAAACCTAAGTTTTTATGGTAACTTGGGTGGTAAAGTACAAAGGTTCTGGTCCTATTCTATCATCCTATGTTACGTCATGTTGGCACACTTCCGTATTTATTTTATATTTCATGTCAAACTAAGACAAATCGCTGTCCGCACATCGCAAAGCGGCTACTTTAACCACCCATATTTCCAAAACCTAAGTTTTTACGGTAACTTGTTTGGTATAATACTAAAGTTCTGGTTCTATTCTATCACTCTATTTGTACCTAATGTTGACACACTTTTCCGTATTTATTTTATATTTCATGTCAAACTTAGACAAGTCGCTGACCGCACATCGCAAAGCGGCTAATTTAATCACCCATATTTCAAAAACCTAAGTTTTTACGGAAACTTCGTTGGTATAATACTAAAGTTCTGGTTCTATTCTATCACCCTATTTGTATGTAATTTAGCACACTTCCATATTTATTTTATATTTCATGTCAAACTTAGACAAATCGTTAACCGCACATCGCAAAGCGGCTAATTTAATCATCCATATTTCCAAAACCTAAGTTTTTACGGTAACTTGGGTGGTATAATACTTAAGTTCTGGTCCTATTTTATCGCCCTATGTGTTCGTCATGTTGCCACACTTCCGGATTTATTTTATATTTCATGTCAAACTTAGACAAATCGTTAACGGCACATCGCAAAGCGGCTAATTTAATCACCCATATTTCCAAAACCTAAGTTTTTACGGTAACTTGGGGGGTATAGTCCTACAGTTCTTCTCCTATTCTATCATCCTAATGTACGTAATGTTGGCACACTTCCGTATTTATTTTATATTTCATGTCAAACTTAGACAAATCGCTGACCGCACATCGCAAAGCGGCTAATTTAATCACCCATATTTCCAATACCTAAGTTTTTACGGTAACTTGTTTGGTAAAATACTAAAGTTCTGGTTCTATTCTATCACTCTATGTGTACCTAATGTTGGCACACTTCCGTATTTATTTTATATTTCATGTCAAACCTAGACAAATCGCTGTCCGCACATCGCAAAGCGACTACTTTAGTCAATCATATTTCCAAAACCTAAGTTTTTACGGTAACTTCGGTGGTATAATACTATATTTCTGGTCCTATTCTATCACCCTATGTCTACGTTATGTATCCCCAATTCCGTATTTATTTTGTATTTCATGTCAAAATAAGACAAATCGCTGACCGCAAATCGCAAAGCGGCTACTTTAACCACCCATATTTCCAAAACTTAAGTTTTTACGGTAACTTGTTTGGTATAATACTGAAGTTCTGGTTCTATTCTATCACCCTATGTGTACGTAATGTTAGCACACTTCCGTATTTACTTTATATTTCATCGCAAAGCGGCTAATTTAATCAGCCATATTTCCAAAACCTAAGTTTTTACGGTAACTTGGGTGGTATAATGCTTAAGTTCTGGTCCTATTTTATCACCCTATGTGTTCGTCATGTTGCCACACTTCCGGATTTATTTTATATTTCATGTCAAACTTAGACAAATCGTTAACCGCACATCGCAAAGCGGCTAATTTAATCACCCATATTTCTAAAACCTAAGTTTTTACGGTAACTTGGGGGGTATAGCCCTACAGTTCTTGTCCTATTCTATCATCCTAATGTGCGTAATGTTGGCACACTTCCGTATTTATTTTATATTTCATGTTAATTTTAGACAAATCGCTAACCGCACATCGCAAAGCGACTACTTTAATCAACCATATTTCCAAAACCTAAGTTTTTACGGTAACTTGGGTGGTATAGTCCTACAGTTCTTGTCCTATTCTATCATCCTATGTGTACGTCATGTTAGCACACTTCCGTATTTATTTTATATTTCATGTCAAACTTAGACAAATCGCTGTCCGCACATCGCAAAGCGACTACTTTAACCACCTATATTTCCAAAACCTAAGTTTTTACGGAAACTTGGTTGGTATTATACTAAAGTTCTGGTTCTATTCTATCACCCTATGTGTATGTGATGTTAGCACACTTCCGTATTTACTTTATATTTCATGTCAAACTTAGACAAGTCGCTGACCGCACATCGCAAAGCGGCTAATTTAATCACCCATATTTCCAAAACCTAAGTTTTTACGGTAACTTGGGTGGTATAGTCCTACAGTTCTTGTCCTATTCTATCATCCTATGTGTACGTCATGTTAGCACACTTCCGTATTTATTTTATATTTCATGTCAAACTTAGACAAATCGCTGTCCGCACATCGCAAAGCGACTACTTTAACCACCTATATTTCCAAAACCTAAGTTTTTACGGAAACTTGGTTGGTATTATACTAAAGTTCTGGTTCTATTCTATCACCCTATGTGTATGTGATGTTAGCACACATCCATATTTATTTTATATTTCATGTCAAACTTAGACAAATCGCTAACCGCACATCGCAAAGCGGTTAATTTAATCACCCATATTTCCAAAACCTAAGTTTTTACGGTAACTTCGGTGGTATAGTCCTACAGTTCTTGTCCTATTCTATCATCCTATGTGTACGTCATGTTAGCACACTTCCGTATTTATTTTATATTTCATGTCAAACTTAGACAAATCGCTGTCCGCACATCGCAAAGCGACTACTTTAATCACCCATATTTCCAAAACCTAAGTTTTTACGGTAACTTCGGTGGTATAATACTATACTTCTGGTACTATTCTAAAACCCTATTTGTACGTCTTGTATCCAGAATACCGTATTTATTTTTATATTTCATGTCAAACCTAGACAAATTGCTGTCCGCACATCGCAAAGCGACTACTTTAACTACCCATATTTCCAAAACCTAAGTTTTTACGGTAACATGGTTGGAATAATACTAAAGTTCTGGTTCTATTTTATCACCCTATGTGTATGTAATTTAGCACACTTCCATATATATTTTATATTTCATGTCAAACTTAGACAAATCGTTAACCGCACATCGCAAAGCGGCTAATTTAATCAGCCATATTTCCAAAACCTAAGTTTTTACGGTAACTTGGGTGGTATAATGCTTAAGTTCTGGTCCTGTTTTATCACCCTATGTGTTCGTCATGTTGCCACACTTCCGGATTTATTTTATATTTCATGTCAAACCTAGACAAATCGCTGTCCGCACATCGCAAAGCGACTATTTTATTCAACCATATTTCCAAAACCTAAGTTTTTACGGTAACTTCGGTGGTATAATACTATATTTCTGGTCCTATTCTATCACCCTATGTCTACGTTATGTATCCCAAATTCCGTATTTATTTTTTATTTCATGTCAAAATAAGACAAATCGCTGACCGCAAATCGCAAAGCGGCTACTTTAACCACCCATATTTCCAAAACCTAAGTTTTTACGGTAACTTGGTTGGTATAATACTAAAGTTCTGGTTCTATTCTATCACACTATGTGTATGTAATGTTAGCACACTTCCATATTTATTTTATATTTCATGTCAAACTTAGACAAATCGTTAACCGCACATCGCAAAGCGGCTAATTTAATCACCTATATTTCCAAAACCTAAGTTTTTACGGTAACTTGGGTGGAATAATACTAAGGTTCTGGTTCTATTTTATCACCCTAAGTGTATGTAGTGTTAGCACACTTCCATATTTATTTTATAATTCATGTCAAACTTAGACAAATCGCTGACCGCACATCGCAAAGCGACTACTTTAATCACCCATATTTCCAAAACCTAAGTTTTTATGGTAACTTGGGTGGTAAAGACCAAAGGTTCTGGTCCTATTCTATCATCCTATGTGTACGTCATGTTGGCACACTTCCGTATTTATTTTATATTTTATGTCAAACTTAGACAAATCGCTGACCGCACATCGCAAAGCGGCTACTTTAACCACCCATATTTCCAAAACCTAGGTTTTTACGGTAACTTGTTTGGTATAATACTAAAGTTCTGGTTCTATTCTATCATTCTATGTGTATGTAATTTAGCACACTTCCATATTTATTTTATATATCATGTCAAACTTAGACAAATCGTTAACCGCACATCGCAAAGCGGCTAATTTAATCACCCATATTTCTAAAACCTAAGTTTTTACGGTAACTTGGGGGGTATAGCCCTACAGTTCTTGTCCTATTCTATCATCCTAATGTGCGTAATGTTGGCACACTTCCGTATTTATTTTATATTTCATGTTAATTTTAGACAAATCGCTAACCGCACATCGCAAAGCGACTACTTTAATCAACCATATTTCCAAAACCTAAGTTTTTACGGTAACTTCGGTGGTAAAATACTAATTTCTAGTCCAATTCTATCACCCTATGTCTACGTCATGTATCCCCAATTCCGTATTTATTTTGTATTTCATGTCAAACTTGTGACGTACTTTACGTGGAGGTGATTCGTTTCAATATTAAATATATCAGCAAGCCACAGTAAAAATATAATTTTTCCTGGACACTCAGTATTTGAGCGCGGTTTATTTCCAGGGGTCGTAATATCACCTCAATCGATTTTAGTTCTATTTTACCCGTTGGTTTTCCACCCACTGTAGCCTAAATCCTTTTTCTTTGGTATTTTGGTTTTACACCCACGTAAATTAACAAAATATGGGGCGTGATCGTTAATTAACTTAAATGCCGACTAGTCTTACTTAGACGCAACTAATAATATATCAACTGTCAAAATATCGGACTAAAATGAGTAAAAATAAAATTCATACCTCGACAGATCACCCCACTTCAACGCGGTATATTGTCGTTGTTTAGGGTTAACTCACCCCCTTCGTAATATTTCGACTATTTTTGTCTGCCCCGGGAGCTACGCTGTTTCCACCACAGCGCTGACAGATCGACTGCCGGAGCGGCTGGGGCCTCGGCGGTCACCGACTGACCAGCCTCCCCTACTTCCCCTCCAGAGTGGGGAGAGTCCGTGCCGGGTGCAGCGGCGAGCACGACTGTCTGCCGCGCCCACAAAATGCAGGCGTTACACCCCCCCGATACTTTGGAAAAAAAGAAAACAAGAAAAGAAAAAAAATCGATCACTTACCCATAGGAACCTGCGACCTCGCTTTTCCTGGCATTCCTCACCTTCGTCGGGTCTCCTGGCACGATGGGTGGGTGCCAACGACTCTTCGCCCAAACGAAACGTCGTCCGGTGGTTTTCCGCCCACAACCAAAAGAAACTTGTAACGGCTCCCCGCCCGAACTCAAAAGATTACATGGTGGCTCTCCGCCCACCACGAATAAAATGATACTGGCCCCCGGCCTAGATCGAAGATAACTTGCGGTGTCCTGCCGCTTGAAACAAACGTAAGTAACTCGGCCATAAGCCCAAACAAAAAAAACTACGACGACTTCTTGTCGTCCAAGACAAGATATGGTGAAGGTTGGCTTTACGCCCAACCATCAAATAGAGGGATAGGGCTTCTTGCCCAAAATGAAAATTTCTACTGGGGTCCCTTGCCCTCACACAGGTCATCAATGACTGGCTTTCCGCCCAGTCGGATTCTCTTCGATGAAAGAAAATAAGCCCTACACTCGGGGCCTGACACAGAATCAATAAAAGGGTCTTCTTGACCAAAATAAAAGTAAACCAAAGTGATGATTGTCAGTTGAGCCTTAATGCCTCCGTGTAACGAGGTCATACAGCCTCTTGCTGCGGATTCGGTAGTATGTACCATCTGACCGGCATATGCGCCAGCGTTGGTTGCGCGTCTGACGTCTTGTCCAATTGGACCCTCGTCCGTTTAATCGCTGCCAGACGTATTCTGGGAGTTCCATGTTCGGAGGTCTCGGTAGCTGCCTTGCTGGGGTACGAGATGGTCGTGGTTCAGCCGATGGGGCAGGAGACATAGCCGTCTCTAGCGGCCTAATATAGACCGTCCTAATGGGGAGTTGCGGACGTCGTACTTCAATAGAAGCAACGGGGGGTCTGGCCCCTGGCCGGATATACACCGTCCTTGACGGTCCAGAAAAGACTGTAGGGGTCGGTGGTCGGTCTGGCTCATGGTTGTCAGGGATTTCCCCCTCTTCCAGCTCCCTGTCCAATTCCTCCTCAAGGTGTAGGTCATCGAGGACGAGGCATGGAGATTCACCACTTGGCACACCGCCTTCGGGTTCTGTGTCGAGGTCCATGGCCTCCTCGTTCGAGGCTGGTGGTGATTTGTCAACCGCTGGAGGGTCATCTGGGCCGATCGGTACATCGTCCTTCGAGGTTTGAGGGACTTCGACTGGGTCGAAAAGGGATACTTTCCCTTCTGAGGTGCCAAGACCGCCTTCGATGGCGTCCGTCAATTGCCTCAGCAGGATGTCGTCTGGGGTTGGGGAAAGTGTTAAGTTTCCCAACGCCTTGTACGTCGCGTCAATGGTGGGCTCCTCCAGGGGAAAACTCTCGGCGTCAAAGCGGCCTCGGCGGAGGATAGCAACGACCGTTCTACGGAGCAAGTTTGGTTCAATCGGTTTGTAGTCGACACGCTGTCTCCTGGTGATGCGGTCGGCGAAGGCACAGATGTACGCTCCGGCTGACACCCTATCGCATTTTGGCGTGAAGGATGGGGTAGCCGACATCGTCCATCTTTTTGGGAAGAACTTCCTTCCTTGGAATCGGGAATACCCTTTTAAGTATTCAAACACCATTTTCAATTCTTCTTCTCGCTTGCGATGACGAGGATCGTAAACGGTAATCTTGAAATCACGTGGTTCTGCCACGATGAGATCCACTGGCCGGCTGGATCACCTCCCTGCACGGCCATGGGGAACAACAGCATGTCTTTGTCCAGGACGTTAAGGCCCGAAGCGCGGTACCTTTCGTGGTTCCATTTTCCTTCATTCCAACTCAGTGGGAATGATGAGTCGAAGGCCCAGACTCGAGGCAATTTTTGGGAGTAGTATACGCTTCGGCGCTCAATAATACGAAAGAAGGCGTCAACTACTCTGTTCCGCACCGGTAGAGTAGGAAACAAAGACGAGATGTTCTCAAGGCAGCACGGCAAAAGAGGTCGAACACTCATGCTGAGGAACATGCAAAGCGCATACACAATCAAGGCAAAGCAGGGTACAAAGGGCGGTGAAGGCACCTGCAAAGCAAAATGACAGGGGGTTAGTTACGTGACTGTAAAAAAATATGTTAGACTACAAAGCATGCATATGTCTGGTAACTCATGGCAGAACTTAGCTACAATCGTTCGAAAAAGGGTTTTAGATCCTTTACATGGACCACTTGTGCTTGTTTCCCCTTCGGGTCCCTAACTTCGTAAAGGTTCGCACCCTTTCGCCTCAGAACCTCGCACGGTCCTTGAAATTTAGGGGCCAGTTTGCCCACCACGGCGTCGGCGCTCGAAGACAAAAAGTGAAGTCGTCTCATTACTCTATCCCCAGGCCTAAATATCGGATCTCGTCTCCGAAGATTGTAATACTTTGACTGACGCGCAAAAGCCTTCCTCAAGTTGGACTGGCACTTCTCGTAAAGTCGTTTGAATTCTCGTTCGCGTTCGTTGAGGATCTCATCGGTCGTCGGTTCACCCGGCTCCGCAGTAACCTCAAACTCTGGCCCTCGGAGGGCTTTCGGTAACCGTAACTCCCTACCTAAACACAGCTTTGCGGGGGAAAACCCGGTTGATTCGTGAACCGCAGTGTTCATGACGAATTGGAATTCTGGTAGAAGAGCATCCCACGCTCGGTGATTATCATGTACGAACTGAGCTATCATCGTCTTCAGGACTCGATTTTGTCTTTCGACCGGATTCGATTGAGGGCTGTAGGGCGCAGTATTTTGGCACACTATTCCCCACTCTTCTGCTACACCTCGGAAAATTGCAGACGTAAACTGCGTGCCGTTGTCTGTCAAGATGACTTCGGGTGCTCCGTACCGTAATAAAACTGACTCTCGGAAACGGTTCGATACAGCTTTGGCTGTCGCCGCTGTCAGCGGGGCTAGCTCGGTCCATTTACTAAACAGATCTTGGAAAACGATGACGAACCTAAAGCCACGACTGGAACGAGGGAACGGTCCTATTAGGTCGGACGATATCGTGGACCAAGGTCGTACGGGGGTGCGAAAGTGCATTTTACCAGCCGGTTTCGTCTGCAGGACCTTATGTTCTTGGCAAACCGGACAGGAGCGTACGTATTTTGTAACGTCGCGGTACCACCCAGGCCAGTAGTAATTCTGTGCCACCCGGTGTAAAGTCTTTCGGACTCCAAGATGGCCCGCGGTCGCCAAGTCGTGGTTCTCGACCAAGACTTTCTCCCTGAGGTCAGGGGAAACGCAGAGTTTCCACTCCATCTTATCATTGACTCTCGTACGGAACCCTTTATAGAGGTTGTTTCCCCTAACGACGAAACGTGGGTACTTATGCGGCGTGCGAGATACCCGATCTATCAGCCTCTCATACCAACTGTTGGCTTTCTTTCTCGTGCTCTCGATATTCAACTCAACAGTCGCGTCTCGTGGTCTTTCTCTTTCGAGCGGTTGTGCACCCGCCTTATCAATCGCGGTCACATCGTTCCGTTCATCGTCCTGGCTCTCAACTGGTTGCCGCGATAGCGCGTCCGCCAACCGGTTGAGTGAGCCACGGCGATAGCGTATCTCGAAGTCGAATTGCTGTAACTCCATCACCCAACGCGCTAGTCGTCCCGTGGGTTCTCGGAGCTTCATTAACCATTTAAGGGCACTATGATCGGTCACCGCTATGAACTTGTACCCTTCAAGGTACCCTCGGAACTTACGTACACCGAATATCAACGCCAAACACTCTTTCTCTGTAGTCGTATACTTTTTTTTTCTGTTCACTTAGAAGCCTACTAGCGTACGCGATAACGACTTCTTTGCCATCATGGCTCTGCGAAAGCACCGCGCCGAGGCCTTCGTTAGAGGCGTCGACCTGCAAGACAAAAGGTTGATCGAACTCGGGACACGCTAAGATAGGGGTTGAGCACAATAGCTCCTTGAGCTTCGCGAAAGCCTCCTGTTGGGCAGTTTGCCACTCCCATCGTTTATTTTTCCTCAAAAGGGTCGTCAGAGGACGTGTCACCTCGGCAAAGTTTGGGATGAAGCGTCGGTACCAGCTTGCTAATCCCAAAAAACTCCTAACCGTCTTAACGTTATGCGGGGTTGGAAAGTCACGTATCGCCTTCACTTTGTCAGGATCGGTTCCCACACCGTCACTGCTAATCATATGACCAAAGTACTTAAGCCGGGTTTTACAGAAATCACATTTATCTGGGTTAATGCGAAGTCCCGCGTCACGCAATCGCGTAAAAACTGTGCATAAGAGCTTCAAATGATCTTCGAACGATTTTGACACGAGGATTATATCGTCTAAGTATGCGAATGCGTGTGGTTCGAGGTCTGGACCTATCACGCGGTCGAGTAGCCTCTGGAAGGTCGAACCAGCACTATGGAGGCCGAAGGGCATGACCCTAAATTGGTAAAGTCCCATCCCAGGTACTGTGAATGCCGTGATAGGCCTCGATTCCGCCTTTAAGGGGACTTGCCAATAACCACGGTAGAGGTCGATCGTGCTTATAAACTTGGCGGCTCTTAACTTGCCAAGAATGGCCCCGATTTGCGGAAGGGGGTAGCTATCCACGTGGCTAGATTCGTTTACCTTCCTCATGTCGATACAGAAACGATAAGTACCGTTAGGCTTTTTAGTCATTACTATTGGGGACGACCAACTCGAAGAGGAAGGTTCAATGACACCATCCTTTAACATCCCTTCAACTTCGTGGTTTATTATGGCCTGCATCGCCGGATTTCGCGGATAGTAGCGTTGTTTAACAGGCACTGCGTCCTCCTTGAGGCGTATTTTGTGCTCGATAAGGTGGGTCTTACCAGGGACATCGTCGAATTGGGGTAGTTCAATTTCCAAAAATTCTTTCAACTTTCGAGTTTGGTCCTCCGAAAGAGCCGTCAGCGCATTTACCGGGTTACTAAGGTTTCCACCCTCGAACGGTGGACTAGAAACGTCTGAACTAACGCGCATCAGGTCCAATTTCTTAATGGTTTCGACACCAAAGATTAAGTCCGAAGTGAGCGTAGGAAGGTACAGGGCGTTCCAATGATATGGGGTGCTGGGATTGCCGATATTTCCGGTAATGTAGTATACCTTACTCGAGGAGCACTCGGAGCCGTCAGCTAATCTCAACACCAATGCCTTATCCTCGGCTTCCACGCCCAAGGATTCGATGTGCGAAACTACTTTGTCACTCAATAAATCTAAAACGCTACCTGTGTCTAATAGCGCTCTAAAAGTTTTGCCCTCAATCTCAACTCGCACGTGTGGTCGTATATCTCGAACTGGAGTATCTTCCCCTACGCCCCCAACGCATTTATTTATGTTTAGGAGCCATTCATTCCATCGGTCGGAGGCCCTTGCCTTTGCTCCAGACTCGACAGGCCTCTCGTATGTCGAGCCGGATTCTCGTTTTCCGCGCGGCAATCGCATCTCGTCGTTGCGACTCCTTCTCGCTTACAGTGATAGCAGCGTAACACCTTAGGTCGCCTACAATCGCGGAACAGATGTCCTCGTTTATCGCAGTTCCAACAGTGGAAGTCTGCTTGCCGCTCCCTCGGTCTCGAGCCGACATTATTGCGACCCCCACGGGGCGAGGAACGCCTATCAGCGCGCACCTCAGTTTCGACACCCGAGGTGTTATTGGCCGGGGTATCTCGACGAGCGCGGGTTTCAAGCGGTGCTTCACCCACTTGAGTCCCTAGACTGCGTGTTGAGCGGCGCTCAGGCCTACGTTCGGGTTCCCGCGTCTGTGGTTGTTCAACTGCGGCATTATCGTACCGGCTATCGTATTTCTTTTTATGAAAATAGGCTGTTTCACGCACCAAAGCCGTACCGGGCGGTGGAGGCGGTCTAAAACTCTTTCGTTCGCGTAGGTATGACTCATAGTCTTCAGCCCGGTCTATTAATTCCGAAAGTGAGGTAAAATCGCTCCGTCGTACCATGATCTTATATTCGGGCCTCATGTTTGTGTAAAGAAGATCTAATTTTTGATTGTTCGGAAAAATTGCCACTCCTTCTCATCAGAGTGGTCACAGCGGTCACAAAGTCGCGGAATTGCTCGAATTCTCCCTGGGTCCTTTTCCGTATTTCCTCATCAATATTGCGATAATAGGCGGGTGGGAAAAACTGTTTTTCAAACGCTCGCTTAAACTCAGCAAACGAGTGCCATGATTCTCTGTTGTTTCGGTACCATAGCAAAGCTGAACTTTGTAATAATTCCGGTAACGCCTTCAATATATCATCAAATCGCACTGAGTAAGCTCCGATGAGCTCCTCAAGTCTTTCTAAAAACGAGACAGGATCTTTGCGACCGTCAAACCGCAGGTTCCATTTGCGAACTATATTGCAGAGTCCGGCTACGTCACCGTATTTGTAAGCTGTTTATCAACGGCTTGACTAGAAGTGTACAACATCTCACGTGGTTCACTCGGCTGAAACGCAATGACAGGACGCGCGCCTAAGTTCAGCTGCGAATAAGTCACCCTCGTGTTATCGGGGGTTTCGCCGCGTCTCAAAAAATCATAATCAAGTCCTCGGCTGTCCGGGTTAGGCACCCCGCTGACGTTTCCGCGTACTAGCTCGGAGAGCTTACGTCTGACTGTCGCGGAATCCGCTTCTGGGGAAAGTCCTAAAATCTCCCGATAACTCGCCAACTCGTCTCCTGAACTAGCAAAGACTCTATCTTGTACCTGCTTCTGAGGGGTAACGCTAAACAAATCGGGCCCTATCAAGGGTAGGGTATTCGGACGCGCTGCGACGCTAAGTGTGGCCGTAGGCGCCGAGGTCACGAGGTGGTATGCCGAGTTATCAAAATTGCGCCAAAAATCAACGAATCTCTGCCTAAGCTCGTGGGAAGTCCCTGAGATTCTAAGTCCGTACTTAGTCATTTCTGTTTTTAAATCGCTCTTACTCAAGTCGTAAATCCAACCTACTCTCGGGTCGGTAAGGGGTGTTCTCTCCCCTTTCAACGCGGTAGTCGTGGTCGGCACGCTCAAAGTCGCCGGGGCCGTGCTAACTATCGAGGCGCTGGTTGTAACACCCGCCGCGGATGTTGGACACACCGCCTGGCTATAAAGAGTCGTGGTTACGTTTGTTCTCTGAGTGGTTGTCGTCACCACTTGCTGTACGACGTCAGTCTTTTTAGCTTCACCTTTACGGCCCTTCGACTCATCAGGGTCGACAATATAGAAAAATCCCAAAAGCCGATACCAGATCCTGAAAAATAGTTTTAAAATATCCATCGTAGATACAAACACCGAGTACAGTCGAATTTATCAAATAAATCAAATAAACGAAGAACCTAATCCAATGATTGACAATCAAACTTGAAAGCAAAATAGTTTGTTGCTATTCTCGGCTAAATAGAGCAAAACACAACAATGCCAGTACTTTGGTATCTAGGCATATATTCGAGGAAAATCCCGGAAGGTGATAACAAAGGCCTCGACAACAATGCGATTTTTATCAACCGCTCGGTCTAGGTTTATCACCAGTAAACTACCTAATTGTGCGAGCATTCAATTTACACAATTTCAAGGTAGTTTTCCAGTCACAACTATTTTTTTTTAATAGTGTTTCGTGCGAATAAAACGTAAAATGACACGCTACGTGTCCCTGTTCACGGGCGCCATTTACTGTGACGTACTTTACGTGGAGGTGATTCGTTTCAATATTAAATATATCAGCAAGCCACAGTAAAAATATAATTTTGCCTGGACACTCAGTATTTGAGCGCGGTTTATTTCCAGGGGTTTACCCTCAATCAGGGGATATCACCTCAATCGATTTTAGTTCTATTTTACCCGTTGGTTTTCCACCCACTGTAGCCTAAATCCTTTTTCTTTGGTATTTTGGTTTTACACCCACGTAAATTAACAAAATATGGGGCGTGATCGTTAATTAACTTAAATGCCGACTAGTCTTACTTAGACGCAACTAATAATATATCAACTGTCAAAATATCGGACTAAAATGAGTAAAAATAAAATTCATACCTCGACAGATCACCCCAATTCAACGCGGTATATTGTCGTTGGTTAGGGTTAACTCACCCCCTTCGTAATATTTCGACTATTTTTGTCTGCCCCGGGAGCTACGCTGTTTCCACCACAGCGCTGACAGATCGACTGCCGGAGCGGCTGGGGCCTCGGCGGTCACCGACTGACCAGCCTCCCCTACTTCCCCTCCAGAGTGGGGAGAGTCCGTGCCGGGTGCAGCGGCGAGCACGACTGTCTGCCGCGCCCACAAAATGCAGGCGTTAAAAACTAAGACAAATCGCTGACCGCACATCGCAAAGCGGCTACTTTAACCACCCATATTTCCAAAACCTAGGTTTTTACGGTAACTTGTTTGGTATAATACTAAAGTTATGGTTCTATTCTATCACTCTATGTGTACCTAATGTTGGCACACTTCGGTATTTATTTTATATTTCATGTCAAACTTAGACAAGTCGCTGACCGCATATCGCAAAGCGGCTACTTTAACCACCCATATTTCCAAAACCTAAGTTTTTACGGTAACTTCGGTGGTATAATACTATATTTTTGGTACTATTCTATCTCCCTATTTGTACGCCTTGTATCCAGAATTCCGTATTTATTTTTATATTTCATGTCAAACCTAGACAAATTGCTGTCCGCACATCACAAAGCGACTATTTTAACTACCCATATTTCCAAAACCTAAGTTTTTACGGTAACTTGGTTGGAATAATACTAAAGTTATGGTTCTATTCTATCACTCTATGTGTACCTAATGTTGGCACACTTCCATATTTATTTTATAATTCATGTCAAACTTAGACAAATCGATGACCGCACATCGCAAAGCGACTACTTTAATCACCCATATTTCCAAAACCTAAGTTTTTACGGTAACTTGGGTGGAATAATACTAAAGTTCTGGTTCTATTTTATCACCCTATGTGTATGTAGTGTTAGCACACTTCCATATTTATTTTACAATTCATGTCAAATTTTGACAAATCGCTGACCGCACATCGCAAAGCGACTACTTTAATCACCCATATTTCCAAAACCTAAGTTTTTATGGTAACTTGGGTGGTAAAGAACAAAGGTTCTGGTCCTATTCTATCATCCTATGTGTACGTCATGTTGGCACACTTCCGTATTTATTTTATATTTCATGTCAAACTAAGACAAATCGCTGACCGCACATCGCAAAGCGGCTACTTTAACCACCCATATTTCCAAAACCTAGGTTTTTACGGAAACTTGGTTGGTATAATACAAAAGTTATGGTTCTATTCTATCACTCTATGTGTACCTAATGTTGGCACACTTCCGTATTTATTTTATATTTCATTTCAAACTTAGACAAGTCGCTGACCGCATATCGCAAAGCGGCTAATTTAATCACCCATATTTCCAAAACCTAAGTTTTTACGGTAACTTCGGTGGTATAATACTGAAGTTCTGGTTCGATTCTATCACCCTATGTGTATGTAATGTTAGCACACTTCCATATTTATTTTATATTTCATGTCAAACTTAGACAAATCGTTAACCGCACATCACAAAGCGGCTAATTTAATCACCCATATTTCCAAAACCTAAGTTTTTACGGTAACTTGTTTGGTATAATACTGAAGTTCTGGTTCTATTCTATCACCCTATGTGTACGTAATGTTAGCACACTTCCGTATTTATTTTATATTTCACGTCAAACTTAGACAAGTCGGTGACCGCACATCGCAAAGCGGCTAATTTAATCACCCATATTTCCAAAACCTAAGTTTTTACGGTAACTTGGGTGGTATAGTCCTACAGTTCTTGTCCTATTCTATCATCCTATGTGTACGTCATGTTGGCACACTTCCGTATTTATTTTATATTTCATGTCAAACTTAGACAAATCGCTGTCCGCACATCGCAAAGCAACTACTTTAACCACCCATATTTCCAAAACCTAAGATTTTACGGAAACTTGGGTGGTATAGTCCTACAGTTCTTGTCCTATTCTATTATCCTATGTGTACGTAATGTTGGCACACTTTTCCGTATTTATTTTATATTTCATGTCAAACTTAGACAAGTCGCTTACCGCACATCGCAAAGCGGCTAATTTAATCACCCATATTTCCAAAACCTAAGGTTTTACGGAAACTTGGTTGGTATAATACTAAAGTTCTGGTTCTATTCTATCACCCTATGTGTATGTAATTTAGCACACTTCCATATTTATTTTATATTTCATGTCAAACTTAGACAAATTGTTAACCGCACATCGCAAAGCGGCTAATTTAATCACCCATATTTCTAAAACCTAAGTTTTTACGGTAACTTGGGTGGTATAATACTTAAGTTCTGGTCCTATTTTATCGCCCTATGTGTTCGTCATGTTGCCACACTTCCGGATTTATTTTATATTTCATATCAAACCTAGACAAATCGCTGTCCGCACATCGCAAAGCGACTACTTTAGTCAACCATATTTCCAAAACCTAAGTTTTTACGGTAACTTCGGTGGTATAATACTATATTTCTGGCCCTATTCTATCACCCTATGTCTACGTTATGTATCCCCAATTCCGTATTTATTTTGTATTTCATGTCAAAATAAGACATATCGCTGACCGCAAATCGCAAAGCGGCTACTTTAACCACCCATATTTCTAAAACCTAAGTTTTTACGGTAACTTGGTTGGTATAATACTAAAGTTCTGGTTCTATTCTATCACCCTATGTGTATGTAATGTTAGCACACTTCCATATTTATTTTATATTTCATGTCAAACTTAGACAAATCGTTAACCGCATATCGCAAAGCGGCTAATTTTATCACCCATATTCCAAAACCTAAGTTTTTACGGTAACTTGGGTGGAATAATACTAAAGTTCTGGTTCTATTTTATCACCCTATGTGTATGTAGTGTTAGCACACTTCCATATTTATTTTATAATTCATGACAAACTTAGACAAATCGCTGACCGCACATCGCAAAGCGACTACTTTAATCACCCATATTTCCAAAACCTAAGTTTTTATGGTAACTTGGGTGGTAAAGAACAAAGGTTCTGGTCCTATTCTATCATCCTATGTTACGTTATGTTGGCACACTTCCGTATTTATTTTATATTTCATGTCAAAATTAGACAAATCGCTGACCGCACATCGCAAAGCGACTACTTTAATCACCCATATTTCCAAAACCTAAGTTTTTATGGTAACTTGGGTGGTAAAGAACAAAGGTTCTGGTCCTATTCTATCATCCTATGTTACGTCATGTTGGCACACTTCCGTATTTATTTTATATTTCATGTCAATTTTAGACAAATCAGTAACCGCACATCGCAAAGCGACTACTTTAATCAACCATATTTCCAAAACCTAAGTTTTTACAGTAACTTGTTTGGTATAATACTAAAGTTCGGGTTCTATTCTATCACCCTTTGTGTTTGTAATGTTAGCACACTTCCATATTTATTTTATATTTCATGTCAAACTTAGACAAATCGTTAACCGCACATCGCAAAGCGGCTAATTTAATCACCCATATTCCAAAACCTAAGTTTTTACGGTAACTTGGGTGGAATAATACTAAAGTTCTGGTTCTATTTTTTCACCCTATGTGTATGTAGTGTTAGCACACTTCCATATGTATTTTATATTTCATGTAAAACTTAGATAATTCGTTAACCGCACATCGCAAAGCGGCTAATTTAATCACCCATATTTCCAAAACCTAAGTTTTTACGGTAACTTCGGTGGTATAGTCCTACAGTTCTTGTCCTATTCTATCATCCTATGTGTACGTAATGTTGGCACACTTCCGTATTTTTTTTTATTTCATGTCAAACCTAGACAAATCGCTGTCCGCACATCGCAAAGCGACTACTTTAACCACCCATATTTACAAAACCTAAGTTTTTACGGTAACTTCGGTGGTATAATACTATATTTTTGGTTCTATTCTGTCACCCTATGTGTACGTCATGTATCCACACATCCGTATTTATTTTTATATTTCATGTTAAACTTAGACAAATCGCTGTCCGCACATCGCAAAGCGACTACTTTAATCACCCATATTTCCAAAACCTAGGTTTTTACGGTAACTTCGGTGGTATAATACTATATTTCTGGTACTATTCTATCTCCCTATTTGTACGTCTTGTATCCAGAGTTCCGTATTTATTTTTATATTTCATGTCAAACCTAGACAAATTGCTGTCCGCACATCGCAAAGCGACTACTTTAACTACCCATATTTCCAAAACCTACGTTTTTACGGTAACTTGGTTGGAATAATACTAAAGTTCTGGTTCTATTTTATCACCCTATGTGTATGTAGTGTTAGCACACTTCCATATCTATTTTATAATTCATGTCAAACTTAGACAAATCGCTGACCGCACATCGCAAAGCGGCTACTTTAACCACCCATATTTCCAAAACCTAAGTTTTTACGGTAACTTGTTTGGTATAGTACTAAAGTTCTGGTTCTAATCTATCACTCTATGTGTACCTAATGTTGTCACACTTTTCCGTATTTATTTTATATTTCATGTCAAACTTAGACAAGTCGCTGACCGCACATCGCAAAGCGGTTAATTTAATCACCCATATTTCCAAAACCTAAGTTTTTATGGAAACTTGGTTGGTATAATACTAAAGTTCTGGTTCTATTCTATCACCCTATGTGTATGTAATTTAGCACACTTCCATATTTATTTTATATTTGATGTCAAACCTAGACAAATCGCTGTCCGCACATCGTAAAGCGACTACGTTAGTCAACCATATTTCCAAAACCTAAGTTTTTATGGTAACTTGGGTGGTAGAGAACAAAGGTTCTGGTCCTATTCTATCATCCTATGTGTACGTCATGTTGGCACACTTCCGTATTTATTTTATATTTCATGTCAAACTAAGATAAATCGCTGACCGCACATCGCAAAGCGGCTACTTTAACCACCCATATTTCCAAAACCTAGGTTTTTACGGGAACTTGTTTGGTATAATACTAAAGTTATGGTTCTATTCTATCACTCTATGTGTACCTAATGTTGGCACACTTCCGTATTTATTTTATATTTCATGTCAAACTTAGACAAGTCGCTGACCGCATATCGCAAAGCGGCTAGTTTAATCACCCATATTTCCAAAACCTAAGTTTTTATGGTAACTTCGGTGGTATAATACTGAAGTTCTGGTTCGATTCTATCACCCTATGTGTATGTAATGTTAGCACACTTCCATATTTATTTTATATTTCATGTCAAACTTAGACAAATCGTTAACCGCACATCACAAAGCGGCTAATTTAATCACCCATATTTCCAAAACCTAAGTTTTTACGGTAACTTCGGTGGTATAGTCCTACAGTTCTTGTCCTATTCTATCATCCTATGTGTACGTAATGTTGGCACACTTCTGTATTTATTTTATATTTCATGTCAAACTTAGACAAATCGCTGTCCGCACTTCGCAAAGCGACTACTTTAACTACCCATATTTCCAAAACCTAAGTTTTTACGGAAACTTGGTTGGTATAATACTAAAGTTCTGTTTCTATTCTATCACCCTATGTGTATGTAATGTTAGCACACATCCAACTTAGACAAATCGCTAACCGCACATCGCAAAGCGGCTAATTTAATCACCCATATTTCCAAAACCTAAGTTTTTACGGTAACTTGGGTGGTATAGTCAAACAGTTCTTGTCCTATTCTATCATCCTATGTGTACGTAATGTTGGCAATATTCCGTATTTTTTTTATATTTCATGTCAAACTTAGACAAATCGCTGTCCGCACATCGCAAAGCGACTACTTTAACCACCCATATTTACAAAACTTAAGTTTTAACGGTAACTTCGGTGGCATAATACTATATTTCTGGTACTATTCTATCACCCTATGTGTACGTCATGTATCCACACATCCGTATTTATTTTTATATTCCATGTTAAACTTAGACGAATCGCTGTCCGCACATCGCAAAGCGACTACTTTAATCACCCATGTTTCCAAAAGCTAAGTTTTTACGGTAACTTCGGTGGTATAATACTATATTTCTGGTACTAATCTATCTCCCTATTTGTACGTCTTGTATCCAGAATTCCGTATTTATTTTTATATTTCATGTCAAACCTAGACAAATTGCTGTCCGCACATCGCAAACGACTACTTTAACTACCCATATTTCAAAAAAACTACGTTTTTACGGTAACTTGGTTGGAATAATACTAAAGTTCTGGTTCTATTTTATCACCCATTGTGTATGTAGTGTTAGCACACTTCCATATTTATTTTATAATTTATGTCAAACTTAGAAAAATCGCTGACCGCACATCGCAAAGCGACTACTTTAATCACCCATATTTCCAAAACCTAAGTTTTTATGGTAACTTAGGTGGTAAAGTACAAAGGTTCTGGTCCTATTCTATCATCCTATGTTACGTCATGTTGGCACACTTCCGTATTTATTTTATATTTCATGTCAAACTAAGACAAATCGCTGACCGCACATCGCAATGCGGCTAATTTAACCACCCATATTTCCAAAACCTAGGTTTTTACGGTAACTTGTTTGGTATAGTACTAAAGTTCTGGTTCTATTCTATCACTCTATGTGTACCTAATGTTGGCACACTTTTCCGTATTTATTTTATATTTCATGTCAAACTTAGACAAGTCGCTGACCGCACATCGCAAAGCGGCTAATTGAATCACCCATATTTCCAAAACCTAAGTTTTACGGTAACTTCTGTGGTATAATACTATATTTCTGGTCCTATTCTATCACCTTATGTCTACGTTATGTATCCCCAATTCCGTATTTATTTTGTATTTCAGGTCAAAATAAGACAAATCGCTGACCGCAAATCGCAAAGCGGCTACTTTAACCACCCAAATTTTTCAAAACCTAAGTTTTTACGGTAACTTGTTGGTATAATGCTAAAGTTCTGGTTCTATTTTATCACCCTATGTGTATGTAGTGTTAGCACACTTCCATATTTATTTTATAATTCATGTCAAACTTAGACATATCGCTGACCGCACATCGCAAAGCGACTACTTTAATCACCCATATTTCCAAAACCTAAGTTTTTATGGTAACTTGGTTGGTAAAGAACAAAGGTTCTGGTCCTATTCTATCATCCTATGTGTATGTCATGTTGGCACACTTCCGTATTTATTTTATATTTCATGTCAAACTCATGTAACTTGGTTGGTATAATACTAAAGTTCTGATTCTATTCTATCACCCAATGTGTACCTAATGTTGGCACACTTCCGTATTTATTTTATATTTCATGTCAAACTTTGACAAATCGTTGTCCGCACATCGCAAAGCGACTACTTTAATCACCCATATTTCCAAAACCTAAGTTTTTTATGGTAACTTGGGTAGTAAAGTAAAAGGTTCTGGTCCTATTCTATCATCCTTATTGTACGTCATGTT